>CM063462.1:2575185-3825185 GCA_032191425.1 Lymantria dispar | reverse complement strand
ATATATAAGGGATACTTAACTATTTAACGGTACTCATAAGTGAAATCGGATGATGGAAATGATTTATGATTACGGAACCAAATTTAGGTGTGAAATGTGATAGTAGCTACGTAAAAAATCGTATTTAAGGCAATAAAAACATAAAATATGAAAAATACTTTTTCTTCCAAATACTTAATTTCTTTCCTATCCAAATCATTTCATACGGTTTTTTTTTGTCAAAAAAGTTGGCAACCCTAGCATCTCGACTTAAAATATTCAATTTAGCAACAATATTAAAGAAATTGGAACTGACGTATCCATTGGCATCAGTCCAATCAAATGAATTCGTAAACAAAGACAATACAAAGAAATACATAAAAATCGTAGAACTTGCTAATCAAGTTCTACCATTTACCGGTAAATCAAAGCCATATAAATACCCATAAAACTTACAAAAATTATAATCAAAATATTTCAAGTCGTTTAGGAGTTGTTCAGTCATAAATACGAGAACAATAGACTTACCACGAATATTTGCGCCAAAGTATTAGTAACGATTTTTTTTTGTGTACAGCTGTTGGCCGCAGATGGCCTTGACAGCTTGACGCGGACTATGGGTGAGCTCTGAGGGCTCTCAACCCGGAGAAAAGTATGCTAAGCGACATGGCCCAAGGGCTCCCCCTGTGGGGAACGGACCTCGGCTTAGGGCGTCGCTGGAGGCAAAGTGGGCGTGCCCACGTTTTGATTCATGACTTTTGCGCGGCGCGGTTTCGCACCTCGACGGCGAGGGCGGAACTGTGGATATTTATGTGTTAAGGCCTCGCAGGCCGTGTAGGCTCTACGTTTGACGTAAATATTAGTACTACAAATTTAATTATATTTTGGGCGATACTTTGAGTCATCAGGCGTAGCGTACGTTTCGGAGGACGACGCATTGGGGACCGACTTGGTGAAGGCCGCTGGAAGTCGATAGATGCGATCGACACAAGATTGACCTAGCTGCATTCTAGCAGTGGATGGCAAAAAATTAATGATGATTTTATAATCATCTCGTAGCCAACGTCGTTCCCTATTGCTCAACTCTTAATGTTGAGGAGTATTATGAACTACCTATCTGATCCAATAGACGCTGTTTTACACAAACTTAAAAAGTGAACTTCATTGCATTCAATACCAGTGACACTTACCAGTGTGCCTACTCTTGAATCTCGTTTCCAATCCTAAATCCGCAGCTCGTATTTGAGCAAATTTGGTACTCTTGAAAGCGACACTAGTGCACGATTTGAATCAAATTCGGTGGAATATTTTTGAACTAAATGAATTCGAATCTCGTCGATTAAATCAACTATTTGCTACTCTCGACGCGAATTTGACGTTGTTTAAAATCGTTAATGTTGCACAATTGCAAGAAAGCGTCTTTGTAGTGATCGAGTTCGATAACGTTATTAATTTAAAAGAAGAAAATACGACACATTTGGTGAAAATAATAACGCCAAACGCGAAGAATTCATTCTCGATTTTGTTCAAGAGTACCAAATATAAGTTTAGTGAGATTGGAATTGAATCGGATTCGAAATTAGAATGGATTTCCTGAGTAGGCACACAGGTCTTAATGCGTTATTTTATAATATCGATTGAATGGTTTCAAAGTCTATATAACGAATATACGAACACAAGTTATGTCAAAGCTAGTTTATCGAAGTACAATTTTAATTTAACTTGTCTAACTTTTTAAAACTTGGGTTTCTATAGTGCCTCAAACGGTTAATGTAATTGAAATTTGGCAAAATTCTATGACCGCGTTAAAAAAGTAAAAAAGCGCAATTTTAGTAAACGTAATTATATTTAATCGTATCTCTATTCTTTAGAAGTCGCAAAATTTAATGGGTAAACAATTTATTAAAGCGCCACCTCGTAGCTAAATTTGAAACTAACATTACATCAAATAACTATAGCTTGGGTCACAATGACGGTAGTTCCATAATATTACTATAGATGGCTCTAACCTTAACTTATTCTAAATAGTTTACAGTTGATCATATTGTTTAGGGTCGAGACCAGTCGAGACCTATAAACATGTTCAAAATTTATTTAAACAAAATTTTAGGCTTAAAAATTAATAAATTACATATCTTCTTCTTCATGTGCTTAATAAATATCCCACTATATGCCAGGAGCGTCCTTTATATGGTAAGAGAAATTATCCTATTAGGTACGTAAATAGTTACAAACAAAGTTTTAAATCTGCAATATTTCCTAAGATATTTACGGTATGCAATTAAATTGCATGAGACGTCGGGTTCGATTCGCGGAGGAGGCAAAATTTTATAGAAGTTTTTGGTAAGGAAAATAGCCTATGTTACTTCTTATATAGACAGCTACCAGATAAAATAATATTACCAAAATAGTTGCAGCCTCTGCCTTCAAGTACTATGGGATGTGTTCCAACACGCGTGCGAACGGCTCCATAACCCATGGTATTCCCACCTCCTCGACATTGAGTCAATCACTGGTACCGAGTTTCTTGTCATCCTTGGTCAACGTGGCAGGATGCCCTTTCAGAGGCCGGCCCTCCCCGAAGCTCCTCCCGGAGCATTGTTCTCACGCGGTCACCCACTCTGCGGGTGATGGATTATTTCCCGGTCCAGTCACCAGCAGTCTAGGCTAGGGCGGCATCAGATGCAGGTAGTCGTGCCTGAGCCGCTCAAGCTGTCGCATGCCGGTCGCGCATCATGCCGCCGTAGAGGAGTTCCTTTTACGCACGTTTCGCCACTACACTATATTTGATTGCGGTAGAACCACGGGAACAGGAACTACACGGGCGAAACCGTGTGCATATGCTAGTAAATTATATATCTATACCAATAAATAAAATTGGAGTGTCTGTTTGTAATGTCAAAATAATAGGCTTTTTTCATGCTCACACGGTTATTTGCACGACGCCTATGCCTAAAATACAGATTAAAAAATTTTTGTCTGTCTGTCTATCTGTTTATTCCGGGTAATCTTCAAAACGACTGGACCGATTTTAAAAATTCTTTCACCAATGGAAAACTATAATATCAGGGCGTAAACTAGGCTATATTTTATCCCGGTATTCCCACGGGAACGGAAACTACGCGGGTAAAACGACTAAAACCGAAGCGAAGCGAGGGCGGGTTGCTAGTCTACAAATAAAGTAGGTATATAATAATTGCGAATCTTTTACGTCATCATTGTCGCCTTGAGAAATTATCAAATGGACTTCCCCATATACCATGTTTTTCCGTACAATAACGGAGTAAGAATACAAATACACCACCCTTTTTCAAGTTCTACCCATAGGTGTCGTAAAAGACGACTAAGGGATTAAATATGGATATTAAATCTATTCAAGGGAAGGAAAACTTGAAATAAAACCCTATACCAACACGTCTGACTAGCGTGGTATAGTAGGCCAATTTCCTTCCTATTGTGGAGGAGGCTCGAACCCAAC
This sequence comes from Lymantria dispar, assembly GCA_032191425.1. Classification (NCBI taxonomy): domain Eukaryota; kingdom Metazoa; phylum Arthropoda; class Insecta; order Lepidoptera; family Erebidae; genus Lymantria; species Lymantria dispar. The sequence continues at coordinate 3,821,728 of CM063462.1, read as the reverse complement.
TGTGGAACGTACATGAGCCGAAATTATACCCTTTTTTTTAATGTGGGCCATGGTCAGCCACCAGGCTCCGTCTGAGGCGACAGTGGGGCGGCGTGCGGCCACATGACCCACCCATAGCACGTCGCCACCACCTGTGCTGAGTTCCTTGTCCTCAGTGGTTGGCCCGACGGAATACCCCCCGGGACTAAATCCCCGGTCTAGTCACCTGCAGCCGCGGCTAGGGCGGCATCATGACGCCGCCCGAGAAACCAAAATGATACCATGCTGGTCAGACGTGTTAGTGTAGAGCTTTATTTCGAGTTTCTCTTTTGCTGATGTTATTAGCGTATAATAATATGAAAAGGTATATTATACCTTATTCGTCCTATAATAACCACGCGCAAGGAGAAGATTAGTGTATTGTATTCTTCATCATCATAATCATCAATAGCTCATAGGTATACGTCCCACTGCTGGGCCTCGAGCCTCCTCCCTAATAGGAGGGCAATTAATCTTCTATACAGCGTACCACAATAGTCAAACGATTTGGTATAGGTTTTTATATCAGTATCTATCTCTTACATAAGGGTCCCTAATGATTCACCAAAAAACTATTGACAAATGGTCATTCGATAAACAACGTTTCGCCAAATGATCATTTGGCAAAAGTATCATCTTACAAAAACTTACTTAGCAAATAATCCATTAGCAAACACTACACTTGTTAAATGTGTTAAGTATTAAAATGTCATTTAACAAAAAGTTATTTCTACCCTCATATAGCCGTGACAGTCAGTTGTTAGTTATTTTTATTGCAAAATGGGTGATAAGGTTGTGTGTGAAGATTAATGGTAGAAATGCCCTAAAGTCGCTTCTGGCACTCGTTTGGGGTTAAAGTTCTAACCTAACCTAACCCAACCTAATAAAATAAATATATCTCCAAAGATGAACGGGTTAATATGTAATTATTTTCCAAATAAATTGCTAAATGTTCGTTTTGTAAAGTAATCATTTTAAATAAAACTACTTTACGGATTTTATCGCGTTTGTATTTGATTTTTGATTACCCGACGTTTCGAACACTTTACAGCGTTCATGATCACGGGTGGACTAATTAATGTTTAATTATTACTAACCATAAACAATATAATTTTTTCATATAGAATCATTTTCTTCTTACACTGGCAATAAATTTTGTATCAAAATGTGGGTCAATATTTAATAACTAATTTCTGTATCGGGTAGATAATTATAAATTTTCTGCAGTAACGATGACTTGTTGGATGTGAGACATCTTAGTCCACCCGTGATCATGAACGCTGTAAAGTGTTCGAAACGTCGGGTAATCAAAAATCAAATACAAAAATCCGTAAAGTAGTTTTATTTAAAATGTATAATACTCGCGTAAACATCAGAAATCATTAAGTAATCATTTATCAAATGTAAATATAAGTGTTGATCATTTGGCAAAGTGAAACATTTTTAAAATGATTAGTAGTAAAATTATCAATAGGCGAATCCATTGTTTTGCCAAACGTTGTTTGTCAAGTGTAATTTTGCCAAATGACTTTTGGTCAAACAGCCGGACCCCCTTGCATAAATATAATATGCATATTGCGTCCCTTAGTCGTATTTTACGATACCCACGGGTGGGAGAGGGTGGTGAGTTGTATTCTTACTGCATCACCACAAGGAAAATTGTATTCTTATATAAAATATTAATTTAAAAAAGTTTTTAAAAACAAACTTTTATTAAAATGCTCTAAAATGAAGAAATCAAGACTATTCAAACGAGTCCAAACTCGACGGTTTTATCTCGTTTAGTTTAGGAGTTCCTATTGCCACCACCCGACGCCATCTTGAGACCCTGGTTGTCATGTAGCACAAGTGCTTGTCAAGACTATTCATACGAGTCCAAACTCGATGGTTTTATCTTGTTTAGTTTAAGAGTTCCTAACCACCTTCCAACGTCATCTTGATACCAGCTTCATGGTACCATATTATTGCATTGTCACCGAAGTTACGTAAGTAAACCAAATTTCAACCTAATCTAACGACAGGAAGTGGTTTTAATTTAACTCGCAAGATTTGTCCCATACTAACAGGGCAAGTTAAATAAAAGCTTTTAAAAATCAATAATCTTATAACTACATAACAATATCCGGTAGTCAGTATCAAAATTTACAACAATAATTTACAAATAGATGAACCAATAACGACATAGCACGATGAATTAGCACGCTGAAGTGGCAATAGACATGAGGCAGGACACATCGCTCGACGAACCGACAACCGCTGGGGAAGATAGATTCTCGAATGCCGACCACGTACGAACGATGCAGTGTAGGACGCCCCTCCACTAGGTGAACCGACGACCTGGTGAAGGTTGCTGGACGTCTTTGGATGCAGGCGGCATAAGAACGCACTTAATAAACGCATTCCTGTCATAATTATTCGACAACGTTACATCACTAGCGGATACTGTTACGCGTTAAATGTTCAAACAATAAAATAAAACATTGTTTAATACATTTTATGTGTAAGTTTAGTTGTAAATTTGAACAATTGTTTATAATGAAATTTATAAAACATAAACAAAACTAGTGAGAGCTGTTCAAATGACGACTGTAATAGAGAAAGTAATAAGAGTTGTTAATACGATTTATGCACAGTTTTATCACTATGTTAGTGCAAAAATCAGTCAACAGTCATTCCCTGTTGTGATGGAGTAAGAATACAATTCATCATTCCCTTTTTGCACTTGGGTGTTATAAAAGACGGCTACGGGATATAATATTGCATTCAACATCTATGCAAGACATGGAAAACTCGAAATCAAACCCTATACCAACCCACTTCGCCTGATGCCGCCCTAGCCTAAGCCGCGGGTGACCGGACCGGGGATTTTAGTCTGGCACCCGCAGAAAGGCTGATCGCGCGACGGTGACCGACGTCACGGGACAGGGAGGGTATTCCGTCGGGTCGACCACTGAGGACAAGGAACTCGGCACTGGTGGTCGGCCCAAAGACGAAGGCGACGTGGGTACAGGTGGGTTATAGGCCCGCGCGCCGTCCTTTCGTCGCCCCGGACGGAATGGACGGCGTGTGCGCTTACCATAGCCCACCCAAAAAAAAATACCAACCCACTTGCATAGTATAGTAGTTCGATTTCTCTTTCATTGTGGAGGAAACACAAGCCCAATAGTGGGAAAATAAAATCCTATGCTAAACCGTTTGACTGTGGCATAGTAGGTCAATTTACCTCCCTTTGTGGAGGAGGCTCTAGTTTAATAGTGGACTTAAATGAGCTAAAATGATGACGAACGAATACAAGTCTAACCCAAGGGGACAAACGCCATAATCTTAGCAAGCAATAAAGAGTAGTGACAATAATGAGCAAATAAGGAGCAGTTATATTTTACATATATTCTTACCCGTAAACACATGGAGGGTCACTTTCCGTGTGGTGACGGAATAAGAATACAATTCATCAGCTCCTCTCTTACCCGTGGGTATCATAAAAGACTAAGGATAAATACACATATGATATCTATGCAAGAGAAGGAAAATTCGAAACAAAACCACCAACCTATCTGACCAGTATAAAGGTAAGGTCAATTTCCCGCCTATTATGAAGGAGGCTCGGGTCCAGCAGTGGGAGGTATATGAGCCGAACTACTACGATATATGATGAAACACATGGGTTTATGACAAAAATATTATTATCATCATCTTGCTCTTATGCCAACTGCTTGAGGTCAATTCAAAATATACTCTTTTTCTATCATACAAATTGCAATAATTTTGGCAATACTTATAATACTGATCCCCGGTCTGACATTAATCTTCCTTGGTAATATAATTGTACATCAAAAGGCGTCAGATGGAGTTGTCGCTTAGTGGTCTTTTACGACATCTATGTGTAATGTAGGTTGTTTAGTATTTGTAGCCACGTAAATATCATCATTATAGCCTATCGCCGTCTACTACCGGCCGTACGCCTCCCTCATATTACGTCACAGAGTGAGATTCTGTGCCGCCTGCATCCAAAGACGCCCAGCAACTTCACTAGGTCGTCAGTCTACCTAGTGGGGGGTGTCCTCCATTGCGTCATCTGCATAAAAATATGGGGGGTATAAACAGCTCTATACATATCAGTCACAGATAGTTAATCCCGAGCAATTCGCTGCCTCAAGCCACAAACAACTTAGCTTTCGACTAAGCCGCACGACATCAATAATAATAATACTAGTATTTTTTATACATAAATAAAATTTATTTTATTTTGAAATTTAACTAAATAATAATTTTTATTTTATTAAATTTAATAGTGTTGTGAATATGCATTTCGCTAACATTCTGTGTTATTTAATTGTTGTGGTAAGTTTATTATAAATTTTACTATTTTAAAAATTGTTTTGCTAGGTGATGGAGTAAGAATACTATTTACAATGTTCTATCTTGCCCGTGGGTGTCATAAAAGACGACTAAGGGACATAATATGCTGTTCTATGCAAGAAAAAAAAATAGAAATAAAACCCTATTTCAACGGTTCTGAACAGCTTGGTATAGTAGGTCTATTTCCCTCCTATTGTCAAGGAGGTTTAAGCCAAGCACTGGGACATATTTGAGCTGGGATGATGAAGACATAGGCGTATAGATAATCATCATCATCTCAGCTCATATACGTCCCACTGTTGGGCTCGAGTCTCCTACATAATAGGAAGGAAATTAACCTACTATACCACGCTGGTCAAACGGGATAATATAGGGTTTGATTAAGAGTTTTACCTCGCTTGCCTTGGTATGCATATTATATTCTTCAGTCGTCATTTACGACACCCTCAGGCAAGGTCCACACACGGCAGAATTATTTCCAACTTTGCAGCTGTAAAAACAGCTAACTAATACAGTTACACACGCCAAATTAACTATTAACAATTCAGAAATATTTTATGTAACCGGACTCTCTACAGATTTATCACGCAGCTGTCAACCACATCTTCCTAAGTTTCAAGTCGTGATAAATTATATTGTGGTCGACTTTCTAGTCTATTCAGTTTCACTGAAATATCATGTTTTCATATAGTGTCTGCAAAAGATTTTTTTTTAATAATTAGTTTATTTTCCGTAAGATGACGGCGTAAGAATAAAATTCATCACTCTTTCCTATAGGTGATGAAATTTGAAAAAAAAAATTACTACTAGGAGCTCATTATCATCATCATCGCAGTCCACATATGTCCCACTGTTGGGCTCGGGCCTCCTCCACAATGGGAGGTAATTTGACCTACTATACCACGCTGGTCAGACATGTTAATATAGGGTTTTATTTCGAGATTTCCTTCTCTTACACAGATGTTATATGCGTATTATATCCCTTAGTCGTCTTTTACAACATCCACGGACAAGATAGGGAGTGGTGAATAGTATTCTTACTCCGTCACCACACGGAAAGGGCTTATAATATACAGATAATATATATGCAAGAGAAGGAAAACTTGACATTAAACATTATACCAACATGTCTGATCAGCGTGGTATAAAGTATCAATTTCCTTGTTATTGTGAAGGGGGTTCGAGCCCAACAGTGGGACGTTAAAATGATCCACAACCAAAAAGGTTAATTTTATTATAGGATTAGATCAGATGTCTAGGACGTTTCAGGGTACTGAGCACCTACGGTTATTGTAGTTCGTGCTATATTTTTATTTATGGTTTGGTCATGCTCACTGAATAAGTGACTTTCCTCTAATGTGGCTGAGGGGAGTGATGGCTGCTCTAGTAATAAACTCGTGATCGGGTGCTGCTTATGCGATCTGTTCCAGCCATATTCTCTTTCTTTTCTTTATTTTTTCATTGTACTAAATTTTGAAAATTTATACATGTATACAATTTCGAAGGACATCACACTGGAGCTAATACCATACGTTGTACGACATACAATTATATATATTTAAAAGATTTAAAAAATATGACATCTCGCTGAGTTTCTTGCCGGATCTTCTCAACTTGTGGCCGCGTTCCGATCCGATGTTAGAATATTGGATTGTTTTTAACAATGTATAAATTTGACAATATGTAATTGCGCTTAAGAGGTTTATGCAGAATAAATGATTTGTTTTGATAAACTCATTTCCATATACGTTCATAATAGCACAGTGTAATGACCCTGTTTATGTATTAGTTAAATCTATTTTTCATTTCATCTCAGCCCACAGAAGTCTCACTATTGGGCTTAGGCCTCCTTCGCAATCGAAAGGAAATTTGACCTACTATACCACGCTTGTCAAACGGGATGATATAGGGTTTGATTAAGAATTTTGATGTAGACGTTTTACGTCAAGATTTTCTTCTCTTGCATAGATATTATATGCATTTTATATCCCTTAATCATCTTTTACGATAATCACAAGTAAGATGGGGGGTGGTTGGGTCTGACCAGCGTGGCATAGTAAATCAATTTCGCTCCTATTATTTAAGGGGCTCGAGTCTGACAATGGAACTCGTATAAACTAGGATGTTGATTCCCTTAACTTGTTAAACAAATGCCTCCTCCACAATGGAAATGAAATTGTCCACGCTGGTGAGACGTTTTAGTATAGAGTTTTATTTCGAGTTATCCTTTTCTTGCGTAAATGTTATATGCATATTATATCCCTTAGTCGTCTTTTACGACACCCACGGGTAAAAAAAGGGGTGTTGAATTGTATTCTTGCTCCGATAGAACACGGAAGGTTAAGTAAATATTACCACATTATTCATAAGAGAGGTTATTTACCTTTGAAAAGCAAATAACCGATACAAATCGATACATATAAGCGTATTAAATCGATTATCGATGCACATTACGTGATATTTTCTAACAAAAAAAAAATCGAATGATATCGAGTTCTTATATTTTTTGCGATTTAATCGATTAGTTTACGAGTGATATTTATTGATGTGTAGTTTCTTATTTGAGTTTTTTTTTTATTAACATCTCTTTCTCGACTGTGTCGTAAAGTATGACTAGTAAGCAGATAACATTAACACAGGGAAAACGCGAAATGAAATCCCAAACTAATTCATTCAGTCACTGTGGTATTATGTTCGTTTGTTTATTTATTACACTTAACCATCTAAAAGACTTAACCGCCCATCATAAAATTTTCTCACGATAGGGTAATTGATTAATTGTTTATATTTCGAGTATTGCTTCTCTTGCACAGTTGTTATGAGCCTAGCATATTCTTTAGTCATATTTTACGGCACCCACGGGTTGCAGAGAGGGTTTTTATTTTTTTGGCGTGGGTTGCGGTCGGCGTGCTCCTCGCACTACTCCGTCCGGGACGACAGAGGGTCGTAAGCACGCACACCTGCAACCCACCCGCGATGCACGTCGCCTTCGTCGTTGGGCCGACCACCGGAGCAGGGTGATTTGACGTCAGTGGTCGTAGCAGAGGGGGTGGTGAATTGTATTCTTACTCCGTCCCTACACACAATTCTTACGTACCTATATGATTTGATAATTTTATACAAACAAGCCACATCACTTTTACTGAGTGAAATTAACAGCCAAAAAAACTTATGATAGCTACTTTTGTAAATGTAGATCAACATTGTTATAAAAATAATTAACAAAAACTTCATGTTAATCACTGAATTTTTATCGCACACGACGCTACTAACCGGTCTGTATTTGGAAAGTTAAGTTTTTTACTATTCTAAGTTAATAACAGTTTAGATATAAAATTTTTTGACGAATACGTCATACTTGTAGGCTTCGGTTATAGCTAGCAGGAAAAAAAACCCTAATACTTAAAATACCACGTCTTTTTTTTGAGGTTGGTTACAGTCGGCGGACTCCTCGCTCCACTCTGAAAGAGGGGCGTAAACGTCACCTGCTTCGCTACTAACCGGAGCAGGTGACTTGACGTCAGTAGTCAGCCCGACATAAAATAAAAAAAAAGTGAGCCTGACTAGTAGTTTTCTATGTGGTAACAAAGTAAGATCATATTTCAACACGCCTGTTGTGATCTATGGATGTCATAAAAGATGACTGAGGGATTGTAATTCCCGGTACCAGTAATTTCGAGTTTACGTTGATAATTACTCAAATCCATCATCATCATCATCACAGCTCATATAATCTGAGTTCGAAGCCTCCTCTAAAATGGGATGGAAATCGATTTAATATAACACGCTGATCAGAGGGGTTGGTAAAGGGTTTTATTTTGAGTGTCACTATTTCGAATGATCTCTCGAATAGATGTTATCTACATATCACATTCCTTAATCGTTGTTTACAACACCCACGGGCAAGAAAATGGGTGGAAATTTTAATAAGAATATTAATCCGTCACCACACGAATAAATTTAACGGCGATAACGAAACAATAAAAATAACACGTAATTAATATTAGTACTTATTTACTTCTTTATTTATTTTAGGAAAACTGACAACTGATGTCGGTCCTATCTCGCGAAGAAATCTTGAGTCCATTTCATAGTACGCTTAGCGAATTTGAGCTGAGTTATAAGTTTGACATTAGCAATTAACTGGTTTTTCGAAAATAAATGATTGAACGCAAATATTGTGAGCTATGCTTTCGATAAATCAAGGCAAATTATTTAATAATCTATTGTGCAATACTTTCCATGAGTGAAAACGTTTATATGGTTTAACCGGTTCATAAGCGAACACGTGGTTGTGCGGCCATAACTTTCGGTTAATTGGTGGGCAACCAACCATGTAGCATTTTCTTTTTTTTTAATTGACTGTTTGTTGCGAAAATTTTAATCTTTGTTGTCTATATTTATTTTCTTGTATACTTCTTACTAGTTCATTATACGTTACACTGTTAGATTCCTCCTGAAGTTCCTCTAGATAAAAAAAACTTATTACACCATGCTGGATAGATAAGTTGGCATAATTATGTTTTCGTTTATCGTATAATCTGCTAACTATTTAATCGATCGATTCGATAGAGGGTATCGAAAGAGTAAGGTCTAGACTACGATGTAGTGACCAATACCTCTGACCAGCGTGCTATAGTAGGCCAATTTCCCTTCTATTGTGCACGAGTCTCGGGTCCAACAGAGCTGAAATGATAATGGTGAATGATGAAATAGGCATATTTCGTAGTAGTGTTGCCCAAAAAAGTCTTGGTCTTGCGGTCTTGGTCTTGGTCTTGGTCTTGCGAGAAATGCGAGACCGAGACCAAGACCAAGACCGCTTAATTTTTGCAAGACCAAGACCAAGACTGGCCCTGCAAGACTTGAGCAAGACCAAGACTGGGCCTGCAAGAGTCTTGCGGTCTTGCATTTAATTCAAATTACCATTTCAGCTTATATACGGTTGAGCTCGTGTCTTCTACATAACAGGAGGACAATCGGCCGTGGCCGGAGGGGAATCGCCACGGTGATCGGCCGTGTTGTTACAGGTCATACATGTCAAGTTTTCCTTCTCTTGCACCGATGTTATATATTATAGCCCTTAGTCGTGGGTTCGCAGTCACGGGTAAAATAGGGGGTGATGAATTATATTCTTACTCCGTCACTACACGGCAAGTCAAATCAGTCTTGAGATATCCATCTATTGGCCAATCGATTCCCAATGTTGGTGTTGGCTTTTCAGAATTACTCTTCGGAAAGGCTTAAGGACAAAAATACCGTAATCACGAGAGTGCTCTTGCCCATTATACATATTTATATATCCGTTTATTCATTAGCCCAACGACGTTCACTGTTGGACATAGAAATATGCCTACAATTAATCTATATAAATGTCCATGTAGGGACAGAGTACGATCACCATCAGGCAGTACATGAAGCGTTGCTCCCAGCGCTATTTTGCCTCTGCCACAACTCACCCCAATCCACTAGTGGTTGGGGCGGTAAACTACGTCCCCTTAAAAATATCCGCGGTTCGACGTCCTCGTCATCTTCTCGAAGAAGAAGATGACGCTATTATGATCGCCCAAGAAAGGACCTACACAGCTCGCGCAGCGATAACAGATAAAACTCCGCGGTATCGGCCTCGCCGTCGAGGTCGAAAACCGCGCCGCGTAAAAGTCATCATTAGGTTCGCGCAAATCTAATACCTATTTATACTGTCGAAATTTTACATGCTTACATATATCCTGTCTATACATACCTACATAATGCATAAAATTTAAGGCATAAACTCTTAGACACACATTTTTGTAATCACTATAACTTTTACGTTATATTGTTTTTGTGTAATATACATTCTAATTATGATCTATGACTGTTGAACTACAACATACATGAACAGTTGTCCCATAACCTGATACACCCTGTGTATATAACATATGTGCAAGAGAAGTGAAACTAGAAAGAAAACCCTGTACCAACATGTCTGACCAGCGTGGTATAGTAGATCAATTTTCCTCTTACTGGAAGGAATCTTAAGCCCAGCAGTGGCACTTTTATGAGCTGTGACGATGACGACGAATATCATACATTTTACAAGTATTAAAACCATAAAATTTTAAATCAGTTTTATATGTTCTTGAATAAATAGTATATTAAGAGCTACATGGATCCAGCGGCCAAAGTATTTATATAGGCAATAGAGCAACAGGTTTTTTCAAGTATCCAGAGTATCAGTAACTAAACTGGAAATACAATAGATACATACCACTTAACTTGAAGGGGAATATAATCAATCGCATTAATTGTAAAATATCGCATTGATTATAAAATGACATAAAATTTATTGTATCAACTGCCTCGTATGGTGACGTCTTAAGAAAATAGGGTCGAAAGTCCTGTCATAAGAGTAGTAACGCTGTCTAATGGAACACCAGGGGAATAGAAGAGTAATTTTCTCCAGTGGTAAGTATTGTATTCAATAGTGAACTATGGGCTAGCAGATGGATAGATAGGATAGGATATTTGATTAATTTAGTTGGATTTTTCATTGCCATGATAAATTACTGTTACGTTATTCTAACTGCAAAACTTTGCGAGACTCTTGCTGCAATACCAAGACTCGGGTGCGCAAGACCAAGACCAAGACCAGACTCGGGTGCGCAAGACCAAGACCAAGACGAGACCAGGTGTGATGTTGCAAGACCAAGACCAAGACCGGTCCAAGTCTCGTCTTGGTCTTGCATTTGGGCAACACTATTTCGTAGGCATAACTAATATTAAAATCATTTTATCCTCCTCGCATCCTCGCAGCCCACATACGTCCCACTGTTGGGCTCGGGCCTCCTCCACAATGGGAGGGAATTTGACCTACTATACCATGCTGGTCAGACATGTTGGTATAGGGTTTCATTTCGAGTTTTCCTTCTCTTGCACAGATGTTATGTGCCTATTATATCCCATAATCGTCTTGTACGACATCCACGGGCAAGATAGGGAGTGGTGAATTGTATTCTTACTCCGTCACCACACGGATCATTTTATACTAATACAAAATTGCTTTACCGTTTAACCCATTGTATTATGAATCCTGTGGTGATCAAATTTCTGTTTACAATTTCGTCTTTAAGAGGGATGTTTTAGCATTTCTTCAATCTACGTAATAGATTGTCACTAAATGTGGGTTCAATTTCTGCTTTTAACAATCTTTCTTCAGATCACAACATGTTATATAAAAAGCCTAGTATGTCAGCTGAATATTAACATAATGTAATCAAAACCTTGTTATATGACTAATTATTTAATAACAATGTGAATTACCGCTGCAAATTAATGAAATTTTTGTCTCACGTCTTGACTTACCGCATACATGGAATGTCTTCCGCAAACCTAATAACAAAACTGTTATGCGGAAATAGCTTTCGTGTTATTTTGATTCATCTAATTAAAAATTGGTGGTATTTTAATTAAAATATGTAATTATTGTATTACCTACTAATTTTTGCCGGTAGCTAATTTGTTTAGGTATATCAACATTTTATTATAATAATTATTATTATATCTCCATTTCGCGGTATCTTCTAAAAGCGTAGAGACCCGATCCATTGGGAGGCTTACATGGGGACATGGTTCCAATACGTAGAGGCCTTTGAAGAAATTTAATCAAGAAATAGGATAGGACATCTACCGATGATACTCCACCTCTGCACTTAGCATTTGTGGACTGTCAAATGTAGGTAAAATGTGAAAATGGCATCGTATATTTAACTATTGGGTTTCGAGTTCGGTGGACGGGTTAATCTTATAATTATTGATTTAAAACTATCGTCTGCCTTCAATACCATTATGTTTTGAACTTTAACAAATGGTATATCGCCAACTGAACGGGCCCTTAAAGGTCGCCATAGGTAAACAACCTGGGCTAACAAACCATTACTGCAAATGACTGGAGATACTGGTTTCACTATTGTAAATCTGCGATAAACGGAGACCCACGATGGTTTATCTGTAGTTATGCCCTTAAAAATAATCAAGCCAGAGTTGAGAATCATGCAGGCCCTCTTTGGTTTCCAATCTGGCCAGCCAATGAAGGTGACCTGAACACGAGGTCCAGACTGACTCTCTGGGATATTCAGGACCGCAGTGTCGCCTTGCGGTTTATGGGCTTATTAGAAACTTTACGATACATTTTTTTTAAACAAAAGCGATTAAGGAATCCGGCCCTAGATTATAAGGGTTATAATAATTATTTTTATACCAATAATATAAATAATAATTGATATTATAATCATTTTAGGATCATTCGAGAACGTAAAGTAGACTAACTACTTTTGCATCACGTGAATACTGAATTGAATATTACTAACAGCTAACACGCAGTATAAATTTCAATTAAAACAGATTTCAAAACACTATTCTAAGTGGATCACTCTCCTTTTCATTGCCTATTATGGTAAACAAGACCATTAAACATAGTCACGCCACCTGCCATCACAATCTGGTACAAATTATAACTTAGTTTAACTTATCACGCATGTGAAAGTATGTACTGTACACTCATAAAAACGTTTGATAACAAATCTACGTGATGTCTTAAGCAGTAGCAATCTATACGTCCCACTGTTGGGTTCGGGCCTCCTCCACTATGGGAGGGAAACAAACCTAAACCACACTGGTCAGACATGTTGGTATAGGGTTTCGTTTCCAGTTTTCCATCTCTTGCATTGATATTATATGCATGTTATATCCGTTAGTCGCCTTTTACGACATCCAGATGTATAATCGGATTTAATACATAATATCTATCCACCGAACTTTAGTCTTACCTTTTTTGAAGCAAGAGACGGCGTGCAACTCCATAGTCTATCTATTGCCATTTGGAAAGCCATCTTTTTCTTCGGTGGACGTTGGCTTTTTTTTAAATGGGTGGGCTATGGTAAGCGCACACGCGGTCCATTCCATCCGGGGCGATGAAAGGACGGCGTGCGGAAACATCACCTCGTTGTTAGGCTGACCACCGGCGCAGGGTGACTTGTCGTCAGTGGTCGGTTCGAAGCCCGAAGGTGGACGTTGACTTAATGTTTATTTTTAGTGCTGTTGGTAGCAAATGGGCAAATAGCACGCCTGTGGTAAGTGTTACTGCCGCCCATGAACCTTTGCTGGGCTATTGCTTACCGTGATAAAAGTGAAGGGGGAGTGAAAACGTGTAGTGAATTTCGGTGCATAGCCCAGCGTATCTTCTCTCCTTTGCCATTGGGCCGACCACCGATTCCTTCTCCTTCGTGGCTAGCCCGGTGGAAATAGATGTTGAACCTAGATGAGACTTTGCATAGAAGGTGAAACTTAGTATAACTTAATTGACTGACTGTCTTATTACGATATGGACGTGTATAGAATTAATGACAAAATGTATACTGTAAAGTTGTTGTGTATACTGTAAAATGTTTTTATGTGAAATTTTGACAAGGTATTATTCATAACTCAATAAGTCACTACGAGGGGGCCCTTTCCTATGGGTGTCGTAAAAACGACTGAAAGATATGATATGCGGGTAACATCGATGCAAGAGAACGAAAACTCTACATAAAACCCTATGTCAAAACGTCTGACTAGCGTGGTATATCAGGTTATTTTTTTTCTTCACAATAGAGGAAGTATTCCGCGTGATAACGGAATAAGAATACAATTCACCAACCCCTATCTTGCCCGTTGATTTCGTAAAAGATGACTAAGGCATATAATACGCATACAACATTTATGCGAGAGAAGGCGAACTTGAACTAAAACCCCTATGCCAGCCTGTCTAACCAGTATGGTATAATAAGGACAATTGCACTTCTATTGTGGAGGAGATTCGAGGCCAGCATTGGGGCGTTTATGAGCTAAGATCAGATGATGGAGGAGACTCAATTCCAATAGTGAGATGAGCTAAAAGGATGACACGAACAGAATATTAAGAACGTAAATAAAAAAACTTGTTCGTTTAAAAACAGCACCTAATATGCACATTTTTGTTTTCAGATAACAGTATCCGCAACAAGTGCAGAACCAGTAAAAGATCAAACGGACTCTCAACTATTACAATCTGAAAGAAGAATTAACAAACGGGAAGCAACGGTAATAATTGATAGCTATCCATTACAACATGGTTTAAAACATCAGAAACCAAATGTCAGATACCGAAGAATGTCAACACCCCAAAGATACGGTCCACCACCAACACATAAATATGGTCCTCCCAAAATGAGGAGTAAAACTTATAAATCATCTAAACTAAATAGAAAACCAGGTAAAAAATATGGAGGCAATAAACAAAAACGTTTATCTCCAAAATATTTGGCTGCTTATGAGTACAATTCCAAACAGTTTCATGACACGAAACCCAGATACGGGCCTCCTTCTAAACCAAAGCGACAACCTGTAAATCCCAAAGCCAAGAAACCTCTTTATAATCCCATTGCAACTGAAAACATGGGTTTCGCTGAACCTCCAACCAATTACGCAAATGGATACCAGCCTCCAAAGCAGACTTATGGTGAGCCCCCTGTAGCATCCTATGGCGTACCTCCTGTAGATTCTTATGACGTACCTCCTGTAGATTCCTATGGCGTACCATTAAAACTTAATAACAATAAACCTACGGCACCGCAAAGCTACGAAGAATCAAATAACTATTATGTAAATGAAAATAATCAAGAATATCCTGATTGGGGATACAATCAAGATATCAGTGGTGCCTATTCTAAAAAACAATCATTTTTCGCAAAACCAGAACCAAGTGAAGGATTCTCATCATTCACATCTCTAGATTATAATGATGATCTTGAAGAAATGCGCCCAACAAATGTTAAAAATAAATTTGTTCAGAAGACGCAACCGCAGTACTTTACTGGTAATAGTAAAATAATAAATAGACCATGGAATATTAGACCTGATCGTGAAGCAGATGATGTCATTGTCGGAGGACAATATGCTGAACCACCAGCAAGATACGTTTCGAAGTTCCAGCCTAGTGCTCCAATGTTTAAAGAAGATGAAAATACTTTTTTGCCGCTTTCGAATTTTATGGACCGTGAAATAGGATCGTCAGCAAAAACATCCCCTTACGTGAATTACAAAAATAGTAACTTAGCATTTAGTCCACAGAATCTAAATGATGCATTTAGCATAGTAGATAAGTAAAAATAATAATTATTTAAAAAGAATGATCACATTTAATGTATTATAGCAGTAGTCAATTAATTTCATTGATATCACCATATTTATATCAATTGTATTGGGAAACCATTTATAAATATCCCTAAAATTGATTGAAAACTACTTTAACTTACTCTCACCCAGTTCTGGTGTCGTCTTTGTAAATTATGTCATAATTATGAGTCACTAAGCGTCTCTAGTAATCAAAAAATTAAATTATATCGCACGTTTTTAGGTTAAATGTTATTTATTATATTTTAACTACGTAATAACTCCATTAAGTGTTATTTATGATATCTAAGAAAGATTTGTTATTAATATTTACTTTTAGGTTTATATCTGAGAGTTCATCATCATCATCATCATCATCACAGACCACATACGTCCCACTGTTGTTTTTATTTTTTATTTATTGAAGTAATAATTCATTAGAACCGTATTGCGTACTATTCTTATTTATTGTTGATATGTTATTTTGAAATAAATGTATTTTTAGAATAAGTTCAAAATTTCGACTGGTTAAAATCTCATGAAATATTTTAACGTGTATTAAATTAATATTTAGTACTAAGTCTTAGAAACATTGCGTGCATTGAAATCACAAAACTCTGCAGGCATGTATCGAAAAAAATATCGAAGTCATATATTGTATACTTATATATATTATATATAGACTTCGATATTTTTTACAAAATATTTTCCTAATAATTGTTGTAGATATTTATTAATAGTTAGTAGCTTTAAAAATATATTAATAAAACATAGTGATTAAAATTATTTATATAAAATTTTTAATGTCTTTCATTTCGAAAATATACAAAATGGATTTAATCTTTCAGTAAATTTTATAAGTAAATTATTTAATTAATAATAAGTTTGAGAAACCTTTCACCCGTGATCATGAACGCTGCAAAGTGTTCGAAACGTCGGGCCATCAACAATCAAATACAAACGCGATAAAATCCGTAATTTTATTTACAAGTTTGAGTAAGCCTTTGATTTAGACGAAACTGGGGTGGTGCTACACTCCCTTCAACGGTGCCAAATCGACTATTGTTATATCAAAGTGCTGAAATGTTTATACAGGCAAGCCACAATGTCAATCTGTATCTGGATTAGAGTACGAAACCGATCCAGTGGCAGAAAGGTGTGAGACAGGGAGACGTCATCTCTCTGAAACTGTTCACCACTGCACTGGGAGATGTCATCAACCTCTTAAACTGAAACGGACTTGGCATTGATATCAACAGCAAATACATTATTCACCTTCGATTTGCAGACGATATCGTCGTTATGGCAGAATCCATGAAGGACCTAGGCACTATGCTCAATGATCTCAGTAGGGTATCCCAACTAGTGGGTTTACGAATATACATCTACAAGACGAAAGCTTTGTCAAATGCCCATGTCATTCCTGTATTGGTCCTAGTTGGCAATGCGATTCTCGCAGTTATCAATTATTATGTTTATCTAGGACAAATAGATCAAATTAGGTAGACCCAATTTCGATAAAGAGGATTGCCGATGAATCCAACTCGGTTGGGCAGCGTTCGGGAAACTTAAGAGAATCTTCTCGTCAAATATAGCTCAGTGTCTGAAAACGCAGGTTTACGACCAGTGTGTGTTACCCACAAGTCATCACTGATGACTTACGGCACGGAAACGTGATCCCTAAATGTAGGCCTCATAACGAAGCTCAACATCGCTCAGCGTGCTATAGAGCGGGCTATGATCGGCATTTCTCTGCGAAATAGGATCCGAAATACGGAACACTGCAGAAGAACGGGTGTAACCGACATAGCACGAAATAGCGCGTTGAAGTGGGAATGGTCAGGCCATAGCGCTCGACGAACCGACAATCGCTGGGAAAGAAAGGTTCTCTAGTGGCGACCACGTATCGGAAGACGCAGTGTAGGACGCCCCCTCACTAGGTGAACCGACGATCTGGTGAAAGTTGCAGGGCGTCGTTGGATGCAGGCAGCGCAGGACCCCACTCTGTGGCGTAACATGAGGGAGGCCTACATCCAGAAGTGGACGGCGATAGGCTGAAGTGATAATGATGATGAATAGTAAGTATTCATTACATGTAATGTTCAGTTTTCAATGTTCAGTGCGGTGAGAATAAGAATACAATTCACCACCCCCCAATTTGCCCGTGATGTCAAAAAAAGACGATCAAGGGATATAATATGCATATAACATCCATACAAGAAAACGGAAAGTCGAAATAAAATCTTATAGCATCACGTTTGATCAGGGTGGTAGAGTAGGTCAATTTTACTCTTAAGTTTTGGATTTAAGATCGTTTTGGCATTGTTGTTTTGATATCAAAATATTATAACCAAAATGAAACAAGAAATTATGTAAGTCTTATGTATATTAATAAAAATACTAGTATCCTAATTGATCAAATATCTTAATAAACAAAACTATAATTTCCTAAAATACTAAAAGTCATCATAGCTAAAATTGTTATAGAATCTAGTAAAATTTTATGAAGGCATATAACTAACAATTCTACAACATAAATAGTTATCCCAAAATTCATACAACTGAAGGAAACTTACATATATTATATTCAACATGTTTTAGATAGCATATTTAATAGAAGGGATGCAGGAAATGCAATACAGAAAATATATTTTAAAGAGTTAAGACCATTTTTAAACATCAAACAAATATTAATCCTTAACCCATTAAAATGTTAAGACTGGATCTGTTCAATGAAAAAGATCGTACTATTTATATGACCAGTGACTGCGATGAAAATAAATAAAACATTCATAAATTACAACACAATATATAACATATATAAATTTTATTAATAATACGATCCTAAGGTTGATAGATTTTTGCTGAATTGAATACTTCGCAGCTTAAAGCGATGAAATTAAGGATAACAATAAATCACTAATATCAAAAAGTTTATTATAAAGTTACTAACGGCTCATAGAAATAAAGGTAGAAAAGAAACATTTTTTACGGATTTTACCGCGTTTACACTTGATTATTAATTTTCTGACGTTTCGGACGCTTTACAGCGTAACGAACTGAACCAACGGAAGCCACTTAAATAGGGACAGGTAATTAAAAATGAAGTACAATCACGATAAAATCCGGAAAATAGTTTTATTTCAATATGTAAGTAATACTTTTATAAATATCGGAAATCATTAAAGGTTCTTAAGAGTATTTAATTGTCTATGTACATAATAATCATAGCTTGACTAAATTTATGAACGATTTCTATGTGATCCCAATAGAATGATTACTTTCTTTTTGAGTTTGTGATACCAAACGTATCTGATTTGCACTAAGTCTCTTTTTTCGAGCATTACCACAGGCAGCTCGTGCAGCTTCGCAAGCACAATGAGCCGCTTGCTTTGTAGCTGCACATTCAGCGCAAGCACACTGTAATTTATGCTGTAGATGAGCTAGTCTTGCTCTAGCTTCTGATAAATTGTGACATTTTTCTTCCAAACCTGTTTTAGTCTTCTCCAGAACGCAGTGTGTGAATTTTTCTAGTTGACTGGCCATTTGAGTGGCTTGTTCCATTAACTTGCGCTGTATAACATTTTATTCAATCAATACTACATTTAAAAATATTAATTTGACATGTTTACCTATTATAAAGTATACGTTCGATATTGGAACATTTGCCAGAAACGACTAACTTTGGACTTTCAAATTTCATCTTATTAAATGACTATAATCTAATTTAAGAAAATGGTTAATTTAATTTACCATATTTCCAACTTTTGTGGTGACTAAGAGTTATGAAAATGTGACTGTAAATATCAATAATTCAGATTAATTAAAAATACAACATTTAGTTATTCAAAGTAATACATTTATTTATTCAAAGTTCGTTAAGGTTCTCGCTAAACTATTACGAGACTTAAAAATACTTTTTAACTAGTGAGTAATACTCCATAATATTTAGGAGTAAAGTAATAGCTCAACTGAAAAGTATATGTTGGGACAGTAAATATGGTATTTCCTAAAATAGAAAATAATAAAGTACCGTAATAATTCTAAGCTTTGGCTACGGGTTAAATGAAAGAATTATCTGTAACTAATATATGTATATTAACATAGCTTATACAGAACCATCATATCAAATATGTCTTACATAATGTTATAAAATTATAACAGAATTATCTAAAACTATACAAATATCATAATCCACACATTCCAAAATCTTAAATGACATATCATGTGAAATTGCAGTTATAATAATTTTTTTAAAAAAGTAATCAATATTTCGTGAAATTACTGTAGTTATAAAAGAGAAAACCAACATTAATTAAGGCTCCAAATTGTCACATGGGTCCACATAAATTTAATAAATTTCTTAACATTTAATCTTAGAAATAAAAATTTAAATGAATGATATTTATAGGAGGCTACAAATCATCACAGAAATTATCGAAAATTTATTAAAACTTCTAATATTTCCTTTAAAACAAAAATATATTTAAAATATATATATACATTTAAAATAAATAATACATTTAAAACTTTATTTGTAAACTTTAATAAGAATATAATACTAGGACAGAATATCTTCAAAGTACAGTGCTAACAAGTTGAAATTCTTACAAAATAATCTTGGAAAATTTAGATGTCTAAAAGTGTAAGTTATTACGAGAAGATGTAGTAAAAATTATCCGCAGCACTATCAACTTACACCACTAACATTGACATAGTTTAGCTTCAACCGTATATAATTCTCTTCAGACTCATCGTCCATGCTTCCGTGCTTTTGATGCTATAGCAATTTTATTTACAAAGCGTTTCCGTCTACGAGCATTACCGCAAGCGGCCCGTGCAGCTTCACAAGCACAATGAGCTGCCTGCTTTGTAGCTGCACATTCTGCGCAAGCACACTGCAACTTATGCTGCAGATGAGCCAATCTTGCTCTAGCTTCCGACAAGTTGTGATTTTTTTCTTGTAGTCCCATTTTAGTCTTCTCTAAAACACAGTGCGCAGTTTTTTCAAGTTGTGCTGCTAGTTGTGTTGCTTGAATCATCAACTTGTGCTGTAATATTTAGGAGTAGATGCTATTACCTCTTAGATTTTATCCACTTTAATATATCAAAACGTTATTGGAAACATTTTTGCTTATAGACCACATGATGTGGACTCTTATTAAATGATCATTACATTCATCATATACACGTATTTCTTTTTGTTTTAAACTCTAAACATCGAAAGAAAACTATATAACTATAATTAATTTTCGTAAGTGTATACATTTTTACATTCATTAATAATATCACTATCAGTATCTACTTCATGGTTTCTTCAGAATTTATTTAAAAACATTTATATCAAGTCTTTGATATTTACATTTACACCTGCTTTCCATAAGCGTAAAATTTTACAAACAAATTCTTATAATTTTCAAATAATGTGTTAGGTAGGTAATAGTGAGCCACCGTGACTCTTCACATTTCGAGTGACGGAGTAAAACTACAATTCAGCATCCTGATTCTTAAATGTGGGTTGCGTAAATAACGATTAAGGGGTATAATTATATAGACAACCTCTATGCAAGAGAAGAAAGACTAAATCAAAACCTATAACAACCCGTCTGATGAACGTAGTACAATAGGTCACTTTTCTTCATATTGTCGAGGAAATTCAAGCCTAATAGTAGAACATACATGTGTTGAGATAATTAGACGATTATGAATGTCTTACCTGTGCTGTTGCCTGCTGTGCAGCTTGAACAGCTGCATTTACAGTTCCTTGCTGTTGATGGACTGCCGCGGTATTCTCAGCAACAACTGCTTCAGCTTCTTTAACTTCTTGTTGCAGCTGTTCCACTACTGCCTGCTTGCCAGCTAAGGCTGCTTCTGCCGCTTTGGCGGCTTGTAGTGCTTTTTCCGCCAATTGAGTTTTAACCTGAAATAGTATAATTATATTTAACTTTATATTAAAAACTAAGTGTAATCGTAGAAAATCTGTTACTTTGTAAAAGTAAGTACTTTTTTAAATATTTAGATTACAATGATTCATTATAGAATGTAAAGTATTTACAAACTATGTTCGGGCTCATTGTTAATTTAACCACAAGTTTCCAATTTAAGGAATCAATTTTCTTCTTCATCGATTTCTATTTACTTTCCTGACAAAATAATAAGAATTAAAATCATGATTCAACTTTGCTTCTTTAATCAAACCTAGATTTTACGCCCTCCTGATGTTCTTTAATAGAAGAGTAACAAAGATAATAGATGACAATCGAGTAGTTAGTCTATCATGAGGATATATGTATGGATGCCGGATTGTTCCAAAGCTGTAATTAGACTTGTACTTAGGATGATTTCTGTCAATCAACTAACCATATGAGCAGCCTGGGCCCCGGCTGCATTTTGTGCTGCCTGGGCTGCTTTAGCTTCTGCTGCTGCCTTTTGTGCTATATTTGATGCACATTTTCCTTTACAGTCTCTTGCCAATTCTCTCACTCTATTCTTCCCTGCTAATAGCTGTTGTGGTATTTGTTGTAATTCAGACTGTTTATCTGCTGGTCTCACAGGAATCCCCCACACTGACGTAAGAGTCAGAAAGATGCACACCCACAGTCTCATTTATAAACAATAAGTTACCTCACGCATATATTATGGCAACAAAGTATTGCCCTTGTGTGTTGTAAAGTCTTCATAAGTTTTTACGCTCATAGAAAGTGGCTAAGAATTTTTTTATTAATTAATTTTCTAATACGAACAAAGCACGATCAGTTTGATTGACACTTGGATGTAGACAGTGACATTTGGTTCGAAATTTTAATTGATTTTTCTTTCATAAATTACTCTATTATGCCCAAAAAAGATTTATATTAAGACTGATACATTTTTGATATCTAGGTTAAAGTAAAAATTGTATGTATGATGACTAAAAAAGTCATCATCACTATCATCATCTCAGCTCATTTACGTCTCATTGTTGGGCTCAGGCCTCCTCCACTATGGGAGGGAAATTGATCTACTCTACCACGCTGGTCAGACGTGTTGGTATAGAGTTTTGTTTCGAGTTTTCCTTCTCTTGCACAGATGTTGTATGCATATTATAATCTCTTAGTCGTCCCTTACGACACCCACGGGTAAAAGAGGGAGGTGGTGAATTATATTCGTACTCCGTCACCACACGGAAAAGACCTCCTCCGGTCAAATCCGGTCGAATTTGACCTACTATACCATGCTGGTCAGACGTGTTGGAATAAAGGTTTTTTTATATTGTCCTTCACTTACATCGACGTTATCTACATATTTTCTCTTTTTATTTGTATTTTTTGTAATTATCTTTAAATAGTGGTGTATGTATTAATTACTTACATTAGATCTTTAATAAGTCGCGAAAATTTACTGCTCTTTCAAATAATTGAATTTGAATAATCTTTGCTTTGCTGTATTTTAAGGCATTAATTATGACATATTGGAGGCAGTCAATATTCATCATCATCTCGGCTCATATACGTTCCATTGCGAGTCTCGAACCGACTCCATGATAGGAGAGAAATTGACCTTACTATACCATGCTGGTCAGACAGGTTGATATAGGGTTTTGTTTCGAGTTGTACTTCTGTTATGCGTACTTTAGGAAATTTACGGATAAGAAAGGGAGTGGTGAATTGTATTCTTAATCCGTTACCACACGGAATTATTACTTAGTCCTAATTGAAATGGTTAATAACTAAGATAAGCTAGATGCATAGCATTTTCATAGAACTGATTAAAAATATAAATATGATCTTCCTTTTCATTGTTTCGGTGGTCATAATAGCCATGTACTAAATCAAATAAAATTACTGGAAGAGAAAGTTATTATTTTTTAATCTTTTCCTACTAGCACATCCACGTTGACAGTTCTGCCTGCCCTCGGGGCGTCTCATTCAGGTTAGTATAATAATATACTTTGGTAGAAAAACTAACGGTGTACGCACAAAAATGTACGACGTTTGTTAATGCGCTTTTTTCGGTAAGCGAATAAGAATGTCTCCCGCTGCTCCTTTTCTCCGATCCCATGTTAGGCAGCGTCTCGGTAATGCTAGTATTGCTGAAGACTAGGGGCAATAGTTGCCACTTATCATCAGATGAACTGCTTCTATCCCTAAATAATAAAAATAGCATCTATTTTTGTATCAATAAATACTTATGCCTACTGACTCGTGCAGTCATTGTGATAGAGTATATCAATTTAGCATCCTGTTGCTTTGTAAGCCCTTAGCTGCATGTGAGCTGAAAAAGAAATTGTACATAGATGTAGCTGGAATAGCAAGTTTGCAAAAAGTTCCAAAAACATTGTTCTTACTATAGGTATAACAATTTCTATGTGTAAATGAATTAAAAATAAAATTTACTATTGCTATCCTGTTCCATTGTAGTCACATAAACTAGCTATAGGATTACCAAAAGAATTGATATTAATACTCTCTTATAAATGAAATTACGATTGCTATAGGTTTATAAACATGGCGATTATAGCCCTATTTGTTTGAAATCAATCTAATGATCTACCGCAGCCGCCCACTGAGAAGATCCTTCAAGAAATTCAACAAAAGCAAACTTTTTAAATAAAATTGTATACAGTATGTTTAGTAGGTATTTGCTCCAATGTAATGGCCTTCGAACCAGATCAAAATACCAAACAAGTATGGTTGGACCAGATCCCAGAAGCGGCGCCTAATCCAGAATTCAGCCATCGGTTTCCTCAACCATATTGCTGGGCAGAAAGATGTATCACCTCCATGATAAAACTTGATGTATTATCAAATTATAACTGGCAGAAAACAGTTTCATCTGAGAATTATTCATTTAAATATTGACATCAACCATAACTGTCACCAAGTCAAATTTGGCCATGATACTAAAATTTCGTGTGAAATCTCTATAAAAATAAATAATGCTCTTAACCTTTTGCAGCTATTGGAACAGTCACAGAGGCTCCTCAGTTTGCCTCTGTTGACTTTTATTGCATAGGCTACGGATTCTAAAGGATTTCCATCAAATATCCACGACAAGGTTTGTATGACTTTTATTTTTTGCAGCTCCAAAAGTTTGACATTAACTATTGGAAATTTCCTAGACAATACCTACTATCTTAATATTTAAGTATTTTTCTGTCGGTCACGGTATTGTTTTGTAGTCCTACATATTTATTGTTTAATAGCCTAACACAAAAAGATCTTTTATTGGAATTGGATTCCTAATTCCCTGGATTAGTGCTTTGAAAGACGTTCACCCTTCAATTACCTACCTATGTAAATATTAGCTTATCGAAGCCTATTATTGAATTACTGGACATGTCCTGCCAAACCAGGATAATACCAGCCAGGCACGGTAGGCGCATTGGCGATCTTATTTATAATTATAATTTTTGCCAGAGAAGTGCTTCTGGCCCATCTTTATATATATATTTCTTGTGTACTGTCATGTCACTGAACTCCTAAACGGCTGGACGGATGTTGATGAAATTTTTTGTGTGTATTCAAGGGGATTCGAGAATGGTTTAGATTCACAATTAGACCCGATAGGTGACGATTATTTTCCATCAGAGAAGTTTGCCTATTCTATAGTATTACACGAACTTGCTATTTTTTATATTTATTTACGACAACACCCTGCACTAAGGAAATAATCCTTGTATTGCGGGGGACTTTACAAACATATAATTAACGGATACAAATTACATCCAGACTCAGAACAACAATTTGTGGATCGCACAAAGTGTTGTCCCGCGTGGGATTCGAACCCCCGACACTGGCGCTGTAGCTCGCTATCTTAACCACTACGCCAACCGTGCAGTCAATTGTTATTTGAACAGAACAACGTCTGTTGGGTTAGTTGGTTATTACGTGTCACGTTGTTTGTCCGCGATGGACTCCTAAACTACTTAACCGATTTTAATCAAATTTGCATACCGTGTGCAGTTTGATCCAACTTGAAAGATAGGATAGCTTACATCTTAATTTATAGTCGCATTATTATTTTATTGCAAATTATTTGCCTATTATTTGAAATTCACAATTATCTGTTAACTCCAAACGATTTTAACAGATGGCGATATCTGTTGACGGGATTGAGTAAGTTGGACCCGGTAGGTGGCGCTTTATTTGAACAGACCAACGTCTGTTGGGTTAGCTAGTCGATATATATATGTACTATGTACTAGATTTCGCGATCCGAACATTTGTTTTGTTCGACTGAACTGTACTGCAATCCGTACACCTTACTTTAGTATGCCTACGACCTTCATGTAGTGTGGATGCATACAGAGCAGCGCTATTAATACGAAAACTCGGATGATTCGAGTCAAAACGTGAACCTGGATGTGAATAAAAATTCTTTGCTCATTTAAGTAAAATGTTTTGTTGTTAAAGCGAATAAATAATTAATTATATCGAAATAACACAATAAAAACAAAATATTCAAATGTATTATACATTTAAATGTCACACCATCTTTGATCATAGACTAAAATACGCAGATGTTCAATTCCACAACTCGTTGAGGTAAAAATATATATATGACTAAAAACAGACTTAACATGATGTTTCACCAAACTATTTTGATTCCTTATATCTTTTTTCTATAGTATATATTATCAATTAATACTTATTTGTGAAAATACGACAACGTGCCCCATTGAAATAAGAGTGTTTTTTTATGACTAGGTCCAAAAATAGTCACGTCTGTAGTGTAATCTTTTCAAAAATAATATTTCAAACCGTGGGGTACTAAAGTTTCTCAAGTGTCAACTTGACTTGAAAGCCGCAACGTGGAACAGTACTCAACCAAGTTAACTGACAACTAATTGACTTACTAAAATTTGGAATACTATTGGAATGGCACAGAACCGAGTTATGTGGCATTATTTTGGAGAGCCTCATTATATATCATCTCAGCACATATATATGTCCCACTGTTGGAAGAGAACTGGAATACATAATGCCCTTATATAATGGGAGGGAAATTAGGGTACTATACCACGTTGGCTTTTTGACGCGTTTATGTCAAATTTTCCTTGTCTTGCACAGATGCTATCTGCATATTATATCTTTTAGTCTTCTTTTACGATAATAATTTCTGATGTTTACGCGAGTATTACACGTTGTAAATAAAACTACGGATTTTGCATTTGATTTTTGATTGCCCGACGTTTCCAACACTTTGCAGCGTTCGTGGTTACAGGCAGACTCTTCTTCTACGACGGAGAGTACATAAGTACAGCTAGTAACGTACAATGTTATTAACTGATAAAATTGTTACAGGAATTATTTATGGTAGAGGTGTCATAAACAAAGACCGCAGGCAAGGTGGCTGGTTAAGCCCGATTTGTAAAAAATGATTTGTCTCTCTCTTTACGCCTTGATCGCATCTGCCACGGTCTTAGCGTGCATTCCAGTCTGTTACCGACAGTTTGAGATGAATAAATTCGTCAAGTGCCTGAGGAAATAGTTCACAATGATTATTTGTATGAGCTGTTTGACAGCACTTATGGCTGTGGGGTGCATCACATGTGTACCAATACTTTTGGACACCTATTGGCCTAAAAGATGTCCAAACAAGATGCCACCACCATGCAAAACCCCTTGCTGTCCTAAAGCACGCCTTAGTTAATAAATATTTCATGCATTATTAAATTGTTTTACTGTCATTTCTATTTCTATCAAGTACCTAAATTTACTTGTGGTGTCATAGTAAAAATGAATTCACCGCTGCGTTTTGCCTAGGGTGTCGTAAAAGGCGATTAAGATCTATATATAATAAGCAGATCTATGCAAGACAAGCAACACTTGCAATTAACCCCTATATAAACATGTCTAAGCAAATAAGCGAAAGAGAAAACAGCCAAAAGGGACTTCTTCCCATCAGTATATTGCCGTCAACTGTCGGATATAGAATAATGAATAATACTATAATCCCCAAGTCTGACAAGCGAGTTGACAATTATAGAACGTTTTATTAATATCCCAGGCAGTGCACTGCTGCCATTCTTCTGGTGCTCCCTCATTCCATTTTTACGAATCTCATATCACATTATATTTTTAAGTGTCACCACAATATTGAAATCCACTGAAAGCAAATTCAAACTGTTAACCCATAATTCAGTATTAAGACTGGTCTTACCGATCAATATTGTCAATTTACTGCAGTCAATGAGACTTTCTTTATTATCACTGGGGTATCGAAAACACGTGTACCTGTTTTGATATCGGTCTAAACGAAGCTATGGGTGCATGAACCTCGATTAGTAACCTCGTCAATAGACCTACAGTGTAGATGTGTGTCAAAATACGCTAAAATGCTGTGCAAGGAAAAAGGTATACGAAATACTAAGCTATTGAACGAGCAATTAAAATTAAAAGAAAAATAGCATATAATATCACAGCGATGCTTTAGTAAACTATACAAGTTCCGCTCGCATCCTCCGCCAAGGTGGCATCAAACGTGTGGTAGACTACTTGGAGGAGCGCAACGTCCTCTTAACTAACCGGATAGGTAGCGTTGTGTGGACGGTCATGTCGTGCGGTGTCCCACAAGGGTCGGTTTTGGGACCCACCCTGGGGAAAATTGCTTACCTACATCTAGGCGTTGAGAGAGATTCCGTGCTGGGCATAATTTACTTCGCCGACGATAAACTTGTCACAGGCCGGGGTGGGACGCTAAAGGAGGCACACCCTCGATACCTAGGAGATCGTCAGGGGATCGACGCACTGTGATGGGTAGCCCTGGGCAAGTAAAAGGCCCTATTGCTCCATGGACTCCCCATTCCCAGTCTTCCCACCACCGCTTCGATCACCGTCAATTCGGTTACCATTAGCCTCCAGGCCCATATGAAGTACTTAAGTATTCTTATTCTGTAAATACACGCATATGTGTCTCTTTTATATACCATTTCTAAATGGAGGGCAGGAAGGAACACCCATCACTTTCTCTGTGGTTAATCAATATCTTACACACACTTACCCGAGTAAGGAGGGAATATGGACTGTGAGTAAGGTAGAATAGAATATAAGGAAATCGTTGTTTTTTTTCTTAGCTTGGCTATATATGGTCAGCGCACACGCCGTCCGCTCCGTCCGGGGTGATGAAAGGCCCCCATAACTCACCGTATATCCTTTCCTTCGCTATTTGGCCGACCACCAGTTCCTTGTCCTCCGTGGCCCGGCGGGATATCCTGTGGAGTACCCTCCTCCGACAACATCTCCTTTTGCGAGATAACTGTTTTGCAGAAGGCGGCGACCGCGTACCAGTTTCTGACGCTGTCGAGCATCTCCTTAGCGTTAATCGGCAGCATCAGGTCGGCACCGATGATTGCGACGAGTTCATGGCGCTACTCTGCCCACGCGACACGTACCTCGAGCGTGTGCTGGGCCATGTCCTCGTCGCAATCGCAGTGGTGGTAGGACAGTGCGCTCTCTCTCCTCACAACCGTGTACAGGTATTTGGCGCAGCAATCGTGCCCCGTCAACACCCGCACCAGTCAGAAGGAAAGAACCCCGTGCTGCCGACCACTCCATCACCACCGACCGGAAGGCCTCGCCGGTCATCGGACATCGCACCGAGCCAGCCGGACTGCACCATGAGCAATGACGTTGCGGCAGGCGTCGATTCGCCAGGCGGTCATCTTCTTCAGTGAGATTATGCCGCCTCCCGCCTACATCTCCTTCAGACCATGCTCATTGATGATGATGTTTTGATAATAAAATAGTTTGGTTTTGTAATCTTATGAATCGTTAGCATTTTTGGATTAAAAAAGCAAATAAAAACTAAAGCTATATACTCTTACGATGATAATAGAGATTTACGAAAACATTTTAAATTTAGAAGTAACTTTGATAGTTCATTTTGTGACAGAAAACTTACGGGATTTTTCACGTCAATAAAATTTCAGTAAAACAATATGCATGGTAAATTGTTGTGGAATATTGCGAAGATAATCCTAATATCAGGGTTATCTTTCGACGTCTAATAAGCACAAATGGTGCCACATCAGGTCGAGTAGAATTGGCCTTTGCATGTAAGTATGTACTACAAATTTCTTAGCGTTGAAATGAAATAATGCTGTAAAGGTATAGTGTAATAAATTTGATATTACAATTTTAATAATATTAATCACGTCGATCGGTATTGCTTGAATAGTGATCCTTCATTATCTCGGATGGTACCACGGTCAAATAAGATAAGCATATTTTATTTATTATGTTGTGATATTTTAGTGTTTTTCCAAAATTACTTCGATCTTTGTTTCAGACCGGATGATTTGCGGCCCGGTATTTGCTGTAACCACCGGAGCACTGCTTTTTATTTGTATCAAAATCTCATGCAATAACCTGCTACATTCATTCAGAAGAAATTATAACTTGCTTTATGGTCACATTGAGAGAGAATTTTGAAAATATTTAAATAGTAATATGTCTTGTATCAGCACTGGTGCCATACTTTATTTCTTTGCGTTTGTTATATGTATGCCCCTTCTATGCGAAAATATAATAACTTGTTTGAGAAGCAAAAAGAGAAAGAATAAAAAATATTGATAACTTATTTTTAGTGGTAATATAATCTACATTATCTAATATATTATTAATGCTATATATTAATATAATATCAAACCATTTGCAGATATTAAAATACTATGATAAATACGTATACTTGTAACAAAAATACATTAAGAAATCTTGAATTTCATCTTTTATTGTTTAAATATTGTATTTTAATAAATCTTTTATTTGCGACAGTTTCAATATTCTCAGTTTTCATTTTATGCTCATCATTAGAAGTGGCATTATTTACACTAAGTCCTAAATTAAATTTCTCATCTAGTTCGATCTATATTTATTATGGTATATTAATCTTGTAACAGATTTCTTTATTTTGTTTCAGGTAACTATTTACAAATCGACGATATATGAGAATAAATATACGGCGAATAATATATAGCAAGTAACTGCTATGCAATTATAGAAGTTCAAGTCTTTGTGCCTCTGTTTGAAGCTAATTTATTAAGCCTTTTTCAAATTATTCATAATGATTTGTATGAGCTGTGCAACAGCCTTAGTTGCGGCAAGTTGTATAGCATGTGGACCTCTTATTTGCGAGAAAATGTTTAAGTGTTTCGTTAAGGGTAAACGATGATACGCATTCTTAATTTGTTGTTAGTTCTTTGATTTATTGTTATGAATAAAATTACAATGGTTGCTTACTTTTTAGTGTTTTATTTCAGTTAGTTTATTATAATTTAAAGATTTAAATACCTTGTATTAGCGATGCATTAAACAATATGGATGATAACGCTACAATTTTCCTAAAAATACATTTTAATATTTTCAATGCACGTTCAGTTCATTGGTAATAAAATAGCAGCATATTAATTCCCATTCCGATCGAAGACTTCCATTTTTTAAGCGAGAGATTTTGTTCGCCTACGCTCTTATCACGTCCCAAAAACAATTTATTAACATGAAACGGATTGCAATATTAGAGGGTAAATTTATTATAACAAAACATACAAAATTTAAGTTTATGCAAAGAAACAATTTAGTCTTATTTTCACATAGACCAAAATTAGTACGATACTTGTCAATAAGTCTTAAAAATACTTGTCTTTTACATCAGTTGCAACTTATTTATCAAAACTAACACTATTATTTGTTTCAGATAAGGTGTCTTCCGAATCGTACGAATGCCATTTTGTATATCACTTCTTGGATTGGTGAGTGCAGTCACCGTGTTAATCTGCGTGCCATTTTGGACTCGCAATTTGTACGTGAACACATGCAAATGCCCTACTGTTCCTCTCTGTCCTGATTGTGGCATGCCAATTTAAAAGGTTAATTAGCTTGTATTGAAAATTGCTAAAATAAGCTGTGCTTTAAAAAACTTTTGAAGAATTTGGGAAAGTACTAGAAGCCAAGTTTAGGTACCTATTTTTCTAATGCCCTTTCAATTGTAACAAAATGATTTGTATGACTTTCTGTACGGCCCTCGTCGCAGCAAGTTTAATTGGCATAGCTCCTCTTGTCTGTGACAAATGTCTTAAGTGCTTGATACAAGCTCATTCAGGCAAATAGATCTAGTTTGGTGACTGTAGCGTTTTATTTAACAATAAATTCATTGATATTGTATATTGTTTTATTCCTTATATTCATTAATTAAATATCGTAAATTGACTGATCTATCATTTAAATTTGTGAAATTATGATTTAATATTTGCGATGTAGTATCATGGCTGCTAGATTTTCGTAAATTCCTCAGTGAAGGCTAAAATTAATATAGAATGTGTTTACACGGAAACCAAAAGTTTCCATTTTACTAGAGAAATTCCAGAAAATATTTAGTTCTAACTATATGCTTCAAAACTCTTGCCTAAATTATTTTTTTATTTGTTTCAGATTAACTGCATAACAAATAGTACGAATGCCAATTTGCTTAACTTTGCTCACAGCTATTGGCGCTGTAACCGTAGTGGTCTGTTTGCCGCGTTGCATGCGTCTGTTATTCAGCCATAAGTGTTCTTGCAAGTGCAAACCTGCTTATTGACATTGAAAAATGGAATGAATTGATGGAGATTTATTAAGAAAGATTAGAACTTAGCTTTTGCAATCATATTAAAATGGGATGTTGCTATATGTTCCCAGCAAAATGTATATGTTTTAGTGCTTTTACTGCTGCAGCAACGATTGGTATTGTGATCATAGGATCGGTGTGTTGTCGAAAAATTTTAAAAAGTTTATCTCGTTCACGTAAAAATAGAAATTTATAATTTTATTATTTTTGTCTAATATACATCATATATTAAAGTATTAAATTGTAATGTTGTTTCGCTTGTCATATTTGTGTCATTAAGTTTTATGTGGACCACAGTAGAATTCCGAATCAACTCTGCGAGTTTGTATCTTTATATATTTAGAGCTATTTTTGTTTTGCAAATTCATGCAATCAATCTGTTTATGAAAGAAAGCAAGTTTACTTTGATGGAGATATACAATATCCAGCAAGAGCCCGATAAGTAATAATTACGGGACGTGAATAACGTCACAACTTGAAATAACAACCAATACCTTACCATATGTTCTTTCATATGTTCTTTCAAGTGTAAGACACTGTTGACAGTTGTCTGTCTACAGCCGCGGGCCGGTCAGTCCGCGGTAGTACCACACTCTCGCAGGAAATTGGACGTCCGAGTAGTAAGTAGCCTTTGTTATTGCACTTCGTTTGGTGAGCGAGAGAGCCGAAAGCCCAACTTTCTGAGGGTGTTTGCGTGTTTTAGTAATGCCTTTAGTATCACCGAACCTCATTATACGCATTCATACTCAATTCACTTTCTTAGCGGTAGGCAGAGGCCTTGCAAAGCTCCATGAGCGGCAGCAACACTTACCATCAGATGTACTGTTTCCTCGTTTGCCACCGTTTGCAATAAAAAAAAAGTTTGTTACTATATACTATTTTGGGTATCCAGCAGGTCAGTTGCCTAATAATAGTTACGAGTTAGGAGGCTGACGTAAATATCAGTGTTGCTGGCAAATTGACAATATGTCACCATACGTATTATGCTCACATAAATAAGACATTGATATTTTTCACAAATGTATTAATTGTTTAGTCGTTATATTGAATAAAATCGCAGGTATTTTATGCATTATAATTCAGCGAATATGCTGAAGTGTAGTGAATATAATATAATAGTAAATAACGTGAATTTTCACGTTCTGCCAAAATTCTCAGAAGAATTATGATTTGGTTGTCAGCACCTAATGGTAACGACTAAAAATGTGAAAAACTAATACTTTGAAATTATAACTCGACCAATATCTCATATTTGTAACTAATTGCCATTACAGAAGAAAGATAAGAAAATACGCATTAAACTAAAAATTCTCCTATTATATTAGTAAATAAATTTCTATTCTCTTATTATTTTGTATTAATTCTATTAAAAAAATCTACAATAATTAGCAATTACTTTTAAATCAATCAATCTATATATTTGACGCTATCCGGTTAGAGTAGACTGGAGCCATTTTTATATACATAATTCTTCTATACGAATGGATTGGAGTGATTGAAATACTCATAAACGCCTGGATTGTATTCGATGATTTTTTGTATCTATTCAGGTTGAAATTAACAATTCAACTAAGTAGGTGGCGCTGCGATCTATTTAAAGGAATCATATTTGTATTATCTTTTAGATTACACAACAGCATCTAGTAAGCTAGTATGTTATAAGATGTAATTTTGTATCGAAGGTGACGGGCAGCCGTGTAAAACGTTGACATTGAAGACTCAAAAACTGTTGTAGCTTTTACTATAGTTTCAGTTTACTTATGTATGTCCTGAAAATCTGACTAAATGTGATGATTACATTGAATCAAACACGCATCATTATTTATGTGACTAGTGATTGATTGAAGATAATATCAATAGATGTTATTTATACCAATAAATAAAATTGGAGTGTCTGTTTGTCATGTCAAAATAATAGGCTTTTTTCATGCTCACACGGTTATTTGCACTATACATATGCCTAAAATACACTTTATAGTGTTTTTGTCTGTCTGTCTATTTGTTCCGGGTAATCTTCAAAACGGTTGGACCGATTTCAAAATTCTTTCACCAATGGAAAGCTATAATATCAGGAAGTAATATAGGCTATATTTTATCCCGGTATTCCCATGGGAACGGGCACTACGCAGGCAAGACGACTGAAACCGAAGCGTAGCGAGGGCGGGTTGCTAGTTAAAAATAAAATCTTCCGTGTGGTGACGGAGCAAGAATACAATTCACCACTATTACCCGTGGATGTCGTAAAAGACGATTGAGGGATATAATATACAGATAACATCTATGCAAGTGAAGAAAAACTCGACATTAAACCAATGTTTCATCAGCGCGGTATGATACAATCAATTTCCCTCCCATTATGGAAGAGGCTAACATTGAGACTTGTGTAGGTGAAGATGACGAATCCATCCATCCATCAGCCTACAGACATCCACTGCTGAACATAGGCCTTCCCACGAGAATGCCACTCGGAACGGTCCTGCGCCACTTGCATCTAACGGTCCTTCGCGACTTTTAAGATGTCGTCAGTCCATCTAATGGGATATCCTACGCTGCGTCATCTGATTCGTGGTCGCCACTCGAGAACCTTTCTTCCCAAACGGTTGCCGGTTCGACGAGCGATGTGGCCTGCCCATTGCCAGAGATTCCCACATATCTATGTAATGTTTTTATGATAATAAATGAAATGAAATGAAATGAAATTTCAACGTGCTAATTCTGTGGGCTTTGTCTGTTACACCGTTCTTCTACGAATTGCCGTATTGCAGATTTTATCATGTAGAGATCTCTCTACCGAACTGTGGGACTTTAAGCTACTTTTTTATGACGCCGACATTTAGAGGCTACTTTTCAGTGCCGTATGTCATTGCTGGTAACACACACTGGTTATAAACCTTGGTTTTCAGACTACGCAATATTGGACGGGAAAAAAAGATGAGACGAGAAGAAAAGACGATGAATAATAAAACAAAATAAAAAATTATAAAATTTTACTAAACAACTAACATACACCATAATATCACTTGACTCCATTCAGCTATACTACAAAAGTACAAAAATTGAGCAAATACGTCCCCTATGGTACACCATTAACGCGTATTGGCAATAAATAACTTAATTATGACACTTAATAATTGACTATTATTCAGACTACGTTTTTGGACTGTCTAATAGCGTCACTATTGTTACAGCATGTTTCTTCGTTCTAACTTTGCCTAAAATAACTTCATCTAACTTTGCTATTGCTGCGCTGGGGGTAGTATGATGACCCACTAATCTTGATTGTGATGTAGGTCTAACAATTTGAACCTTTTCGTTATTGATTATAGCCATTTCTGCATCTTCAACCTTCTCAGCACTTGACCTATAAAATCTTCTAACTGGTGCAAGATTTGCTGCATTCGGATTCACATTTTCAATTTGATCTGTCAAAGTTTCCTGTCTTTGTAAATTATTAATTTCAATCGGATGTACTTCGTCTTTTAATGTGTCTAGTATAGATTTTTGTGTTGTAGATGTAGTGCCTGATTTAGCAACGGTGTTTGTATGTTTTAATGTCAACCGTCTTCTATGTTTTTTTTCTCGTGAATCGATTTCTTTACTATTGTTCTGATTGATATTGATATCAGCGTTTACTGGTTCGGGTTTAGCTTGCTGATTAACAGGTGTTGTTGTACTATTATTTTTCCTGTCCTCGTTTCTGATATCAACATTTCTATTACCTCTATATACAGGAGCAGATTCTATTGTTGTTTTACGGTTTCTCTCATCTATGATTGGTATAGGAGTTACAAATTGAATACTAGGATCAATATCACTATTAGCATCATTACCGTTATTGTAAACGTTAGTAATTGTTATAGTAGGTTGAGGCGCATTAGGTTGTGTATTTTGTAGTATAGATATAGCTTCTTTCATACCGTCCACCTCTTCGGGATTCTTCTTTTGACCTGAAACTAAAATATCGTTATAATGCCGCCAATTGTATTATTATTTTAGTTATAAATTAGACGTTTATTAACTATTTTATATAGGTTTATATACCCGTGAAATATTAGCACCATTTTTTTACCCTATCTTCAAATGTGTACCCCATTTTAATTCTAACAATAATAAAATAGAATATATTCAGTATAATGATAAACTCAAAATGGCCGCCGTCTCAAAATGGTGATTTACATATATTTTTTCAAAACTCTCTCAATATAGATATCAAATGAAAATGCTCGACTAGTAGAACTACTGAAATACAGAGCACTAGGAAAAAAAAACTAAACGAAATATGTCCATATTGTGTTTAGTTTTACCTATTACCTATACCTATTATATCCCTTAGTCGTCGTTTACGACACCCACGGGCAAGAGAGGGGATAGTGAATTGTATTTTTACTTTGCACCACACAGATATTATTATCACATCTTTATCTTAATATATATAAATCTCCTGTCACGATGTTTGTCCGCGATGGACTCCTAAACTACTTAACCGATTTTAATCAAATTTCCACACCGTGTGCAGTTTGCTCCAACTTGAAACATAGGATAACTTACATCTTAATTTATAGTCGCAATATTATTTTATTGCAAATTATTTATATATTATTTGACATTCACAATTATCTGTGAACTCCAAACGATTTTAACAGATGGCGATATCTGTTGACTGGATAGAGTAAGTAATTTGTGTGTGCTCAAGAGAGAGAGAGAATGGTTGAGATTCACAATTGGACCCGGTAGGTGGCGCTTTATTTGAACAGAACAACGTCTGTTGGGTCAGCTAGTATGTATATAAAAATCTTCTGTTCGTGTGCTTGTAATTGAACTTCTTCTAAACGGCTGGACCGATTTTGATGGTTTTTGTGGCTGTTCCGATGGATATGAGAATGATTAAGAATAATAAATTGGAACCAGGTGGCACTGCGATTAATTTCAAGGAAAATTCCTTTTACTTTTTTTTTAGATTTGAACAGAACAAAGTCTGTTGGATCAACTAGTACAAAATAAAATTCTTACCATCACTCTGCATCTCTTTTTTATATGATGAAAAGAATGTGAGTGCTTTCATCAACTGGTAGCTCTTAGACACCGGTATGTTGGTATCGTATAGCTTCTTGGTATTCTTGCAGTCTACATAGAACCACCAGTTGCATTTGAGTATGGTCTGGTCAAAAAGTGTGGACTCCGGGCATAGGAAGGATTTCATGACGAGACCATCGTCTGTTAGGGCGCAGACGTGGAATACCTGAAAGTAAATAAATAATAATTAATTATTGATAACAATATCTATTAAAAAGGGAGGACCTTTTAAAATGAAAATATGGTAAGCGAGGTTTAGTTTAAGCTAGGGATGTGAAAAAATAATCGATTATTAATCGATTATTTTTTTGTAATAATCGACTTTTACAATCGATTAATAATCGATTTTTTATTATTCGAAATTCGATCGAAATCGATTATTTCACCGCCCAATTTCCTACAAAAAAAAAATTCATCACGATACTGCGTGCTGTGTTTCATATTATATTAGAAAATATAGCACACATTTCCTAAAAAAAAAGGTCATCATAATCCTGTTGGGAGAAAAATCGATTATTTTATAATTGCTTATTTATTTTTAATTAATCGATTATTTTATAATCGATTTATTTTAAAGAACAAAAAAACGATTATTTAAAAAATCGATTATTTTCCCTCCACGTAACATCCCTAGTTTAAGCCCATTTTATTAACTTGGCACTTATTTAGACATATATCCCGTGTGGTGATGCAGTAGGAATACAGTTTACCATCCTCTCTTTTACTTTCGGTGTCGTAAAATAGACTAAGGGTTTAAGTATCTATGCACAAGAAGGAAAACTCGACATAAAATCTTATACCAACACATCTGACCAGCTCAATAGGTAAATTTTTCTTCCTATTGTGAAGGAAGTTCGAGCTCAGCAATGGGCCTTATATGCACTGAGACGATGATGATGAATGTCATGGAGAAAAATAACAGAAAAAGAATTATAACTACTTCGTGTGAGTGCACATAAAATAGCGGTTTCGCCATCTTGGATCGACCGCCATATTGGATCTAGAATGACGTTACTTAGCTTATCATGCATTGCCATTTTAATGAAATGTGTATGCAAATTTCAGCTTAATCAGTTAAAGACTTTAAAATTCATTTGCAAGATTTGCTCTGAACATAACTCATAACTCATTTATTCATAAGGGATTCTTACATGTCATTACATACACATTAATAAATAAAATTACAATTTAATATATTAAAATGTCAGCAATTTGAAAAAGGAAAATAAATAAACGATGTCAAATAGTAATAATAATAATAACAAAAACATGTAAACGCGTTGGTTATTTTCTACATTTTTAAAAATTCGTCATAAGTATAAAACGCTTGCTTGACGAGCCACCGCTTTAAGCGAACCTTGAAGCTATGTAGGCTAGGAGCGGAAGTTACCAGTGTAGGCAATTTATTGTACACCGCTGGGCCCATAACATGAGTTAGCAAGTGTTCTCGCTACGGCTGACAGGTTATCACGGTGTTTTGTGTAATATAAGTGTTAGAGTTAGAGCTTGGTTTGGTAAATTTTACTAAATTGCTTCTGATGTAGATAGCCACCTGGTATATTACCACACTAGGAAGAGTGAGAATGTTAAGCTTAGTGAAGTATGGTTTCACTGTCGCGTGATTTGGTATGCCGACCATTACTCGTACGGCACGTTTCTGCATTCGGAATATGCGCTCTCTATCTGCCGCTCGACCCCAGAGTTCTGCACCGTACTGGAGTAGGGAGTGTACTGTAGCAAAATAATAGGCTCGCAACTCTTTCCCAGATATAATCCGAGCAATACGACCGAAAGCGTAACACGCACTGCCTATTTTACTACATAGCTTAGTAATATGGTTTTCCCATTTAATACTCCTATCTAGTTCAATTCCGAGGAACGATATCGACTCGACTTGGGTCACCTGCCTCCCGTTCATATGTACTGTCAATCCTTTAGTTGACTGTCCTGATAGATTAAAGTGGATCAGATACGTTTTTGTTAAATTGAGTGCTAGACCGTTCGCACTGAACCAATCGTACAACTCTTCTTCTAAATCATGAGTTAAATAAAAGCTTTTTAAAAATACTGATCAGCATAACAGCAGCAAAGGCTTTAAATACTCTTAAATCAATAATAGAAACCTACAAGCCAATATATAAATAGGCTAATAATTTAAACCTAATTAAATAAAGGAATTTCGTAGATAACTTACCATACACCCAAGACTCTCATCGCCATACAATCCAGGGAAGTACTTTTGATCGCCGCAGTGAAAGTTAGTTTCTGGTAACTCGACTTTTGACTGGAAGTGATCATCAAAGTTCTTCTCATAACCGACAGGGTAATACTCGCGAGGAGCATTCATTACTTTTCCAGATACTGGAACTCTGAAATTTGATAGGATGGGATATGCCTAAGCGTCGAATTCAAGCATCATATACATATATATATACATACATATACATATATTTATATATAGACAGTGATTTTGCATAGGCTTTTAATTGTATGGTCAAGAAAGAATATTATGAAGTATATGGTAAAAATATTTATAGATAATAATTTCTCTGGACGTGTGTATGTGACTGAACACCTTCTGAACGGCTGGCAAGATTTTGATGCCTTTTTTGCGAGGATGTTCAGAGAAATTATTGAATACAAGAACAGTTTAATTTAATTTTTTAACCCGTAAGGTGACGGTGCGATCGCTTTCAAGGCATTATATTTTATTTTAATGAACAGTTGGCTCAACTAGTATATGAACAACTATTGCTGAAAAAATGTTTAAAAATATGATACAAAAGACAAAAAGTGAATTAATTTAATTTAACATTTTCTTCAATTTTTGACTGGCTGCTGATTTTTTATTGGGCTTAATACGACCATTCGTCGTGGAGATATCCGAGATTAGACAAAAAAGGACGCTTATGTCTTTAACCGTTAATATCTCTGCAATCAATAATCACACAGCAAAAAAAGAAACAAGAATGGGCAACTAGAGGAAAAAGGAAAAATGAAATTGAAGCTGAATAAATAGGCTATCTGTTTCATAAGGTTGCTTGTTTGGAAAAACTTTCTCGCGACCGTGCAGCAAAAAAAGGCCGAAAATTTGAAAAAAAAAATTGCGCTGTATATCTTCTGATCACGTTGGAACCGTAATTCCTATCAAATTCCTATCCTATCGTAATTCGTATCCTAAAAAAATTGACCCAAAATCCAGAAACTAGAGTCTCAAAGCTTCAAAATCTAGAAATTAGAGTCTCAAAGCTTCAAAATCCAGAAACTAGAGTCTCAAAGCTTCAAATTTCTTTTTGGAATAGGTACGATCATTTTTCGCAGAAATATAGCCTGTCAAAAATTGAAGAAAAATTTGGATCTTTTTTCATTCCCTTAATTTTTGTGAGTAGCATATATATTTCTTGTGTAGGTGTGTGTGCCACTGAAATTATTTGTGTGTGTTCAAGGTGATTCGAGAATGGTTTAGATTCACCAATGGACCCGGTAGGTGCTGTCGATTTCAGGGAGAATTCCTTTTATTTTATTTGAACAACATAACGTCTCTTGGGTCAGCTAGTAAATGTATAGATAGATAGATAAAGCATTTATCACCCAGATAGCCTTAAACTTATATGCTTACAATTTATTCTTTAATTATGTTTGGATTACCAAAACCTATAATTAAAAAAAATGCATTTTAAATAAAACATAATACGCGACTCCTGTGTGTGATGAAGTAAGAATACACTTTATTACCCCATTTTCTACCCGTTAGTGTCGTAAGAGTCGACTAAGGGATATAATATGCAGATAGGCTAAACTACATAAGGTTGGGGCCGTGTTCCTATCCGGTGGTAGATTATTGAATTTTTTCTATGTATAAATTTGACAAGTTGTATCTTTGACAATTTGTAATCAAATCATTCATTCTATATCTTATATCTTTAAACGAGCAATTCTTGTATATATATATATATATATATATTTTCAGGATCTTGGAAACTGCTCCAACGATTTTGATGAAACTTGGCATACTAGAGATTTCAGGTCCAAAAAATCGATCTAGCTAGGTTTTATTGATAGAAAATGTTGTTTTGTCGGTGTTTTTAGCAAAACAATACAATGACATTAAATTTTAAAAGAATATGAATTCAAATTTCATTGTCAACGTCAAGAGTTACGGTAGCTCAGTTGGGAAGTGGTCCAACTAGCTTTTTGTTTTGTTTTGGCATTCAAACAGCATCGGATCGAATCTCGGTGTTGTAATTATTCTCTTTTTGAAATTTTAATTTTTTTTTTTCATTATTTAATTTTTATATTTTATTAATATATATCTAAATAAATACGACAAAAATACAACAAAAATATTCCAAACGAAGCTCGGTCAACCAGATATCGGTAGTATAGTAGGTCAATTTCTTCTCCTATTGAGGAGGGGGCTCAAGGTTAGCAGTGGGGAAGATATAAGTTGCATTAATAACGATAGTTTCAAAGTAATAAATATTATGAAGTTGATGTTTACAACTCAATTTATAAACATTTAATCTAATTTTAACCCGCATATTGTTTTAAATCTATATTTACATTTTGTCTTATATATTCCATATATATCCCACTATTGGGCTCGGGTATTCTCCAATGTGAGAGTAAAATGTGACCTACTATACCACGCTGGTCAGACGTGTTGGTTGACACATACGCTTTTATTTCGAGCTCTCCTTTTTTGTAGCAATGTTATCTGTACATATTAATGCAGTAATCTCTTAGTCGTCTTTACGACACCCACGGTCATCATACGGCTATTAATATATTTACATTTATAACAACACAATTCTACAAAGTTATCTATTTATAAAGCAGAAAGTATTCATTTTGTTAGGAATTATGTATAGCTTCTTAAATGCCTTACATGGCCCACTAGCAATAGTTCGTCACCTACCGATGCCCCGGCAGCACTATTGGCTGCCACCAGGGCGTTGGCGGGAGATGGTACCCGAAAGAGGATACCAGGCCGACTATGAACGTCTAAGATTCGATAAGTGGGGAGGTAATATGGCAGGTTAAGGTGTTGCGCGTCACCCTTTCTTCGTCCCGGGCGGAACGGTCGGTGGTCGTTCAGACCATAGAATGGCAAAAAGAAAAAGAAAATTAATATTTTTAATATAAAAAAATAACCCAACTGTGGCCTTTTAGTTGTAGCATTTTCTAAAAATATTTAGCTTCATTTATTTTCAATTGTTTTGCTTTCAAAACTACTGAGGATTTCACTTATATTCATACGATTAATCTATCTATCTATTATCTATAATCTACTATTATTAACCATTTCTTCAATTAAAATTATGTTATACCTCAATTTTTGAGGCGTATATGCACGTACTAAGGATTACATGTTTCAGATTCAGACTTTTATCGAGAAAGGAGAAAAGATTCAATACAAGTCCAGAAATCTACTGGAGTCTTTGATTCTATGTAGTTTTAGCTTTCACACGTTGTGGCCGTGTTCTTATCCGGTGGTAGATTATTGAACTGTTTCTATGTATAAATTTGACAATTTGTATCTTTGACAATTTGTAATCAAATCATTCATTCTGTGTAAGCCATTAAGGGGCTTATACAGAATGAATGATTTGATTTGATTTGACACCTATATGCTATCATAATATTTGGTGTATTTATATATGAAAATCATTACGGAATATCCGATTGACTGTAAGAGTTACAGTTACTGTACTAATTATAATTGCAAACGTTTTCTTGATAGGAAATATATCTTCAAACATAAATGAGTAGATATTTAAAACCAACCTCTTTGGCTTCTGTGGTAGGGCCGCTGTCAAAATTGCAGGTTCTGGCTCAGGCTGGAATATAAACGGCTGTTCGGTCGTCGTTGTTGTAGTTGTTGTAACAGGAGCAGTCGGCATCGGAAGGTTCGCGTATTTGCTCAATAATTGCTGCTGTCTTAAAGCGATTGCTGCTTCAACAGCCTCCATTGATATATTGCCAGCCTTTGCTATTTCAGCTATTTTCATATTTATATCTTCTTTATTTAATTTTAATACTGTGTCATCTCCATAACCACTTATTGAATTGTAGTCATCAACTTTCTTCGTGTTATAAACTGCTAAGTCGTGCACTTGATGAGGTACAGTGTCTACAAAGTTAGAAATAGGATATTTTTGGATAGATATAGAATTTGGTAAGCTGGGTTTTTTTGGTACAGAGTATGTAGGCTGTGGTGTATATATTGATGATGGCATGATTGCAAAGGCTTGAGAAGGAGGCATAGGTACGAATGGATTGACAGAATTAATGGAGTGAAGCTTTGGATTTGATATGATAGGAGGTCGCGTAAATCTAATGGGAGAATATTGTAGTGCTGTCATTTGTGACACCATTTTTGCTATTTGATTATGTGAATGTGGGTTTAGCTCACTTTGGTATGCCAGTCCAGGACCCTTAGCTTCTGGAACTTGCAGTGGCGTGTAGGATTTCCTCGTCGACTGAATCGGTACAACGCCGAGATTGTCATCTTTCGGTGGTAATGGCTTGAATGGCGGGACTCCCATAGGCATTGGTTTGGCTAAAGTTACTGAAGGTACTGGTTTGGCGATGGTATGCTCAATGGGAGCTTGGACGATAATTGGTTGCATTGTGGATCCGACTTTGCGATGGAGACTGGTTAGCTTGTCCATAGCAGTCTGGCTGGGATGATTGATGGCAGCTACGGGGCGCATGATTCTGTTCTGTTTACCACGTTTCTGAAATTATAATATATAACAAAATTAATAAAAAAAAACACGAAGCAGCAAGGAAGTGAAAACTGCCGACCCTGCCGACAGAAGAGAAAACTTAAAACTATGAACAACAATTTGTTATTTATGGATATTCAAATTATTTGTTTGATCATGAATTAAAATTTGCAAATGAAACTTTTTACATTTGTCTCTCTTTGACATCTACTGGCACGTAGGTATATAGGACATTGATATAGCTACAGATATAATGTCAGCGATAATACATCACGTGACCATGTCAATGACGACTTACATGAATCATGAATTTACTCCCCATACAAACCTGCCTATAGAAATTTCACGTCAAAAATTCTCTGACCTTATATTTAATTGAAATAGAGGTCTTTAAATTTTTAAAGTAATAAGTTTAATATAAATTTTAGATTTTCAGACTAAAAAGTTCAAGAAATTATCAGTGTGATATCATCATACTATTAATAATACAATACACATTATAATACG
The DNA here is from genome assembly GCA_032191425.1 of Lymantria dispar. Taxonomy (NCBI): domain Eukaryota; kingdom Metazoa; phylum Arthropoda; class Insecta; order Lepidoptera; family Erebidae; genus Lymantria; species Lymantria dispar. The sequence continues at coordinate 3,777,290 of CM063462.1, read as the reverse complement.
CATATCATCTATGAAAGAAAAGGAAAACTCGAAATAAAACCATATACCAAAACTCGTCTGACCAGGGTGGTTATAGTAGATAAATTTGCCTCCAATTGCGGAGGAGGCTCGAGCCTAGTAGACAGTAGTATGATGATAATAATAATGGAGTTTAAAAAATGTGTTTAATCACCTGAATTAGGAATTTAGCGTACACTACACTTAAAAATAATATTACATTACAAGTTTAAAATTTTTTTCAGTATTAAAAGTATCGTTGCGCATTCGTTTTGTTGCACCAAATATAGTCAAGGGTTATGTAATAGGTTGTTTAATGGTCTAATAAAATGTCGGTTTTCAGAGATAAGGTTGCGTTATATATCCAATTGTGCATAATAACAGTTATCGTGCGTATACTTATATTATAAATTACTTTAGCTTCTCAACTGAATACTGATGCAATATTACATGATACAGTTAATGTCAAAAGAGAAGACCTCAATACAAAGGAAAGAAATTTGTTAATACTATTTCCATTGTAAATTTATAACACTATAGGTATAATCTATGTGGTGACGGAATAATAATACAATTCACCACCCCTGTGGGTATCATAAAAGAAGACTAAATATAATATGCATATAACATCTATGCAAGAAAATAAATACCCGAAATAAAATCCTATATAAATACGTTTCATCAAAACGGTACAGCAGATTAATATTCTCTTATTGCTAGAGGCCAACAGTGGGACTTAGTGGTTTTTTGAAGTGGTTTCACTCTGTCTTCTTTACAATCGTTATGATTTCAAACTTGATGGAACGAAATAACGAGTCTATAGAGACATAAAGACGTAAATGTATAGGATGCAGACGGCGAGAGAATGAGATAAAGGATAAAGAAGTTTCACTTCTGTCATTTATCCAAGAAAGTAATATTATCTTCCGCATAACTGTTTATGGCGTGATTTAGCGTGTTTGAATTCTGCAAGCTCATGTATCTTTTTAAAACTACTCAACTCCAAAATGATGAACATTATAAAATTATAATATCTACAGAAAATATCAAAATTATTTCTAATACTTACTCGAATATTACACATTTAAAATATAACAATTTTACGGATTTTATCGCGTTTGTATTTAAATGCTGAAGTGTATTGAATATGATATAATAGCGAATTTTCACATTCTGGCATAATTCCCAGAGGAGCCATGATTACTATCAGCACCTAAGGGGGCGTTCATAAAATACGTGAGATGTTTAAGGGGCGGAGGGGGTCGAGTCAAATCTCATCTAATCTTACGTTGGAGAGATGGGGGGTCTCGGCAAATATCACGCAATTTTTTTCTGATTGAAACAAAAAAAAATTGTTACATTTTTATTACACTTATAATTAAACTCTCAGCAATATTGATAACTAGTCTTAACTAGTCGTAAATAAAAGCACGAAGCAATTTTTTTTCTTTTTACAATAACAATCCAACGCGTTTACGTAAGAAATCCACATTTTGAAAAATCACACGTGAGATTGGGGATGAGGGAGGGGAACCAATAAAATCTCACGACATCTCACCAGGCGGGGAGGGAGGTACAGAAAATTTAAAAAAACACCTCACGTAATTTATGGACGCCCCCTAATCATTGGTAATGACTATGACTAAAATAGTCAAACTAAAAACACGAAGAATACATATTATAACTCGACATTGGCATCAATAGCTCATGATTGTAGCTTATTGCTATTACAAAAGAAGGCGATACCCAAACTGTCACCACACCAAAATTGCAATAAATTTTTAAAGGAAGTTAAAGATATTAGTTCTATAATACCTAGTATAATGCCAGTTATAATTTTTAATTACAACTAATATAATTCCCAAGTATAGCTTATGAAGATAAAAAGAGTATGAACAGTAAGTTATATGAGTGAAATTGTGTATAGTATATTAATATCTATATATTAAAAAGCTTTTGAATTAGACACCTGTGTTTTAGAAATCTGCTATTATTACAGAACAGTATACATTAAGCCTCTTGAGGCCTTTAAAACATTCAAAAGCTTAAAGAACTTTGAAATACAAAGTAATTGCACTTTATATATTCAAAATAAGGCTCGACCGAGATCTCGGTCTTGGTCTCGGCATTCTCGGCCACAAACCCAACCGAGAAATTTGTCTCGGTTCTCGGCTAATTATAGCCGAGATTCTCGGTCATGACCGAGATTGTAACTTTGTTCGGATCGGCATTCAAATTTTACTGCGCGAAGTCGATTGGTGTAAGTGCGTGAGAGAGCTGAATTGTGAATCAGATTCTCATGAGACCACATGGGCATCTTCAACTAACTCGTCAAACATGGTCCACATCAATTCAACTTATGGGCAGCTCATGATTCGATAGAGTTGGAAGACGAGCCAATGACCAATGACGAATACAATTCAAGCTCTGTGATCGAAATAGCGCTAGAAAGCTTCCTTAGAGAGCCAAGACTGCAAAGAAATGCTTATAATTTTGAGTATTGGTTTTCGTCACCTTATAAGGTGCGTAAGCCTGCAGCAAATAAGTTTTTATCTGCGCCGCTACTAGCGTAGCAAGTGAACAATTGTTTAGCGAAGCTGAACAATCGTATGACAAGAGGCGACACTCTTTGAAGGGCGAAAATGCCGAAAAATTGCTTTTTTAATGTTATAATATGATGTTATTTAGCTTTGATTATTAAAACAGTTAATTTTGTTACAATTAGTAGTGTATTAAAAAGTTAAGTTTTAAATTTTTTTTTCACGCTTTGTCTATTCTCGGTGTCGGCTCTCGGTCTCGGCCGAGATATTATTTTATTCTCGGTCTCGGTCGGGAACGAAAAACCCATCTCAGTCGAGCCTTAATTCAAAAGCTTCCGGCCTTTATCCCTAGAAAGGGGAATATAAAGTTATAGATATAATAAAATTTTGACAAATCCAGTTTTAATTTAGATATTGTAGTTTACTTTTCAAAAATACGTCAAACTGTCCTCGATATTTGGGGCAATTATCGAAACATTATTTTACTCTACCAAGGTCAAAACTGAAGACCTCAAATGAATGCTTATTACACGGGACAAAGGTGGCACTTAATAATAATTTTAAAAGTTATATATAATGCTATTACCTCTTGCTTGGCAGGTCTTGTGTTAGTAGCAAGGACGTTTGGTGGTGCGCCATTCTTAACATTGACTGATCTTCTTCTACTAGGATCCAGATTTGTTAGTGATTGCTCGAAACCCAATTCATCGCCCAGACTGAAACCTGGAACACATAATCATAAATATTACTCAGTTATTGCTCAAGTATTATCTCCTTTTATAGTTCAATTTATTCATAATCAAGGAATCCCTATATCACCTGGGTCTTTATAAATATACAATTATGGGATACAAATTAAACGGAATCGCATCAAGGTAATACTGTAGACAATTAATAGGCCACTGCACCATCTGTACACCGTACAGTCTTATCTGAGAGTACCTATCAGAAATTAACTTTTGAGTAAAGATTTCTTTTGTATTCATAATATTGAACTCTTGTAAGACACAGATGTGAGAAGATCTCTAAGATATTCATATTTCTCACCCAAAAAAAGGGTATGTTTTCGATATTATTCATATGAAACTTGAAAGGGTCAAAATTAAGCGCCGTGGATTCTAACATTGAACTTCTGCTTAGTAGTCTATATACATATAATTAGGCTATATCATCTCTGTAAAAAATAAGGGTTAAGGATAATGATCACTCCCCATTACTTTCTTATGAGAGTTGGAACAGAAGCGCAAGTATTACACATTAGAGAAAGTGGTGAATGGTATACTTACTCCGTCACCACACGGACCATACTAATATCTATAAAAATATATAATCTAATACTTACCAATACTAGCATGTGCTTTAAGACCGCCAAGATTCCGTACCCTGAAGAGGCCAGATTTCTTGAACGCACAATTGATTTTGAATCCAAAGTCCGACTCCAGTACACATATAGGTTGTACTATTTCTAAAAAGAAAAATCATTGTTTTAGTATTTAATCATAATTTCAATAATATTCATAATAATTACAAGATAGCTTTGATCATGAAGCGGAGACATCAAATCCTGGATGCACCTATAACCATGATCTCTAGATTTAGTTCTTGAGCATAAAGTATGCTTCAGATTTTTTAACTTATTTTAAAAGCGTTAATCCCAAAAGCAAAATTAAAGTCTACGTTATAATTATTCTTTTCCAACTTAATTTATCGCCTTAGATAAATATTATTCACATAATGTCACACGATAAAGTAGTGAAATACGAAAAAAATAGCGTTGCAGATGCATATGTACTACAATTTTGAATTATAGTTAAATTTCAGAGCAAGTTTTATTTTGGAGATTTTAATACAATTTATGTTATGTATTTATGCGCAAACTTTGGTTTGGTAATTGGTATACCAATTTTCTTTGTCTTGTTGTTGTTATATACATATGTATATTATAATCTCATTATATCCCTTGGTCGTCTATTACGATACCCACAGGCTAGACAGAGGGTAGTGAAATTTCTTACTCCTTCACTACACGGACAGTAGGAGTATATTACAAGTATACGTTATTACTATAAAAATATAGTCAACGACCCGACCCTATCATGGTGACATTTATATTTAACCTTCGAATATATCAATCCATATTAAAAACTTGCGGAAGTTTCAGAGTAAAATAAAAGTTAAACGACCATGATGTGCATTTATAAATTATTCCGACTTGTTCCGTTGACCTTTGCCTGCCTACCTGTATAGATTCGCTTGGTCGAAGAGAAATCTAGGCCGATCATATCCCTTTTATTGAACACGCCATCGGAATACAATTGTTATAATTACGTGCATTTTAGATATGTAGATAATTCCCCGATTAGTTTTTTTTTTAATTAAAGGATAGTGTACTCATATCCTTTTGTAATTATAGTTTCATAAATTTATATGTTTCGAATTATGTTTAGCAACAATGTTGGCTAAACGATCTACCTTATATTACTGATTTTATTAATATATATTAACTAATAAATAAAACTGAAGTGTCTGTTTGTAATGTTAGAATAATCTTTTTCATGTTCACGTGGTTATTTGCATGATACCTATGTTTTCAAAACCAGTTTGAAAATGTTTGTCTGTCTGTCCATATGTTCGTGCCGGATCAACTTCAAAATTACTGAACCAATTTTGATAATATTTTACTACCAAGTAGATCTATAAAAAAATTACTTAGGCTAATAATTTCTGCTGTTTACGAGAGTATCACACGTTGTAAATAGAACGTAAATAATAAATTACGGATTTTATCGTATTTGTATTTGTTTTTTGATAGCCCGGCGTTTCAAACGTAGTGTTTATGCGCACGAGTGGACTAAGATATTTCACATCCAACAAATGATCATTCTTACAGAGATTTACATTTATTTTCGATCAAATCCATATGAAAAATAATTCATCATCATTGTCAGCATTTCAGCAAATATACGTCTCGCTACTGGGCTTGGATCTCCTCCATTGCGGGAGGGAATTTATCCTACCGCACGGGTCAGACGTATTGGTAAAGCGTTTTACTTCGAATTTTCTTTCTCTTGTATCGATATTTTCTGCTTATTATATTCCTTCGTCTTTTACGACACCTACAGGCAAGAAAGGGGATGGTGAATTGTATTCATACTCCATCACCACACGGCCATCCGTGTTACCACATTTGTATACAAGCATTTCCTTAATAAACTGATCCTTCGACGAAATAAGAAGGATCTATATATAAATACGTGAAGCGAAAACTTTGTACCCCTTTTTACGAAAATTACGTGGATGGACATATATGAAATTTGGCACAGTTAAAGTATATAATGAGGAGAAGTGCATAAAACTGAAATTTCATATAATAATAGATTAGAAATGCATTAAATTCATTAAAAAAGGCATTACGCACACTACAACGCAATCACTACACACACACACACACGTTTGTGTGAGTGTGTTGCGTAGCAACGCTTATACACTTTTGTTTACGCTTAAAATCTCTGGTCGAACTGAATGTCAAACAATTATAATTATGATGACAATGTCTAATAGAGATTTGTGCTTATTTATATTAGTTATTAGTGATATACAGCTTGCTCAATTTACAATTATACATAAATAAAATTAAAGAAAATTGTGTAGCAGAAAAATTAATTAAAATGAATTATGGCCGAATTTCAACCACACGACGACTACTAGTATATATAATTACAGTAGGCATTTGCTCTTTACACACTTCCGTTCGCCTTAGCATTCAGAAACCTTCGCGACAATGAGCCGGACTATATTTTCGTATTTAATTTCACGCCTTTGTTCCCCAAGTCTGAAGTAAAACCGTAAAAACTGTTGTAAATATTTTAATATAAAAGTAAAATATTAGACTTGACTATCATAAAATTTTATTCAAGTGACAGCAGTACAATATTCAAATATATACAAGAACACATAAGTTTAGGCTTGCTAGCCAATATCACAACAAAAATAACCACATTTCGCAGCATAAGCTACAATCCCATATCATACAGAGCAACTCTATTGTTATCTACAAACCATATTCTTGATGCTGCTTAAATATCTTTTAACAGAAACCCCAATAACTATTTTTTTTTTGGGTGGGCTACGGTCAGCGCACATGCCGTCCGGCTCCGTCCGGGGCGACAAAGGAGCGGTGCATGGCCCCGTAACCCACCCATAAAGCATGTCGCCTTCATCGTTGGGCTGACCACCGAATAACTGTCTACGTAGGATTTAAAAGTGGAAACTTACGGTCCACAATCGTATATTCATGCTATTAATTAAAATGATGACAGCATCATCCTCATTCAACCTGTCGCGATGAAACGCTAGACATAGGCCTCCATCACGAATGAAAACACCACACTTGTCAGGCGGATTGGCACTAGCAGTGAGATGTTACATATTTAGAAACGACGACGACCAAGCTGTTACCTACTTGCCCAGTGAGATCCTTTTCTTGTGGCAGACACTCGTGGGGCAACGACAAAGCGACGTACTCTCTCATAATCCACTAGCGCCTGGACTGACTACCGATACCAATGCTTGGCTTCGGTGGCCTGCCCGAATGCCTGCGAATTACCTTTTCGGCTAATAATATCCTTAGCTAATTTATACGACTCCTACAGGTAATTGAGTGGCGACAATTGTATCTAAAAGCGCAACAAGGAATTATAATCACAAAAAATAATAATACTAACATTTTATCGAAACATGTTCACGACAACATTTTCCATAACCTTTAGCTGTATTTAATAAACTAAATCTATCAATCTAGTCATTGTTTATTTATCCTTGAATGTAATGAAATACACGTTCACAGTATAAATTTATCAAGGTGTGGTTTTTAATGAACAAAGGGATCAACTTTATCTATGTTATTTTATAATAGCTGTGTCAGCAGGCGTAAGCGCTGTGGAATGCCTTGAAATCTTGTGTGGTGATGGAGTAAGAATCCAATTTACCATTTACTCACCCTTTTGTGGAAAAGAAGACTAAAAGGCGTGATATGCAAATAAAATCAATTTAGGAAAAAGAAAACTCGAAATAAAATCCTATACCAATTCGTTTGAGCAGCGTGGTATAGGTCAATGTTCTCTCCTGCTATGCAGGACGCTGAAACGAAGGGATTTTATAAAACATACTACGTACGCAAATTACATAGACAAAAAATAAGCACATGAACAAAAAAATATTCCAACTAATATCAAAAAACATTCAGTGAAATTTGATTGTTTATGCAAGTATTAAAATGCCAAACAAATTATGTATGACCGTGCACATTTGAACTTTTTATCCAGGGTCGAATACAAAAAATTACTACTTTCTACATTTCTTACAATCATATTTGAAATTTCCCTATCGATAATTAACAAAAAAACTAAGTTCGAAACTTTCATAACTGTACCTTCTATGGGAATAAAAAAGAGGATGTTTTATGACCTACTGGATAATTACTTATTATAAAAAAAGCGTTCAAAAAACTGGTTTCAAATACTTTATTTCATATCAACTTTTACTCGTGATTTCATCTGCGTAGAAATCATGTGTTAATATGATTAATATGACTCCTCGTTAAATATGATTTTCAATATTTATGATGTAGATTAAAAATATTGAAGCAAAATTCTACTCTAGAGATATTCATCTCTATTCATATTCTGAGCGATTGAATTTTAGAATAATCCTTTTTAGTGAGTCTCTAAATCAGAAAGTGAGACTCTGTCATTTGTGCTAATTTTTAATTCAAGTAAAATTTTAACGCTAAATTTAATCCCCTATTTTAGGCGACGGAAATTGACAAATGCTAAAACACTGTTCGTTTATTTTTAGATTTTATTAATAATTGATTTAATATTTTGATAAATAATCTGAGCTCATATACGGCCCATTGTTGAGTTCGAGCCTCCTTCACAAAAGGAGGGAAATTGATTTGCTATTCTACCACGCTAGTCACACTTTTTTTTTTACAGGCAGCCACCATCCGTCCGCTAACCTGCCGGGTGCGAACCTCTGTCTAGCGCCAAATTGGTTGGCCACCGATACCCGACTTTGTCATGAATGGCCTGTCCAAGTGGATTACCCGGATTTATGTTGGTATAGGATTTCATTCAGAATTTTCCTTATCTTGAATACATGTTATATGTCAATGGGTATTATATCACTTAGTCCTCTTTTATGATACTTACGGGCAAAAAAGTGCTTGGTGAATTATATTCTTACTCAGCCACCATTTTTTTTTTGGGGTGGGTTGCGATCGGCGCGCTCCTCGCACCACTCCCGGGGCGACAGAGGGGCGTAAGCACGCACACCCGCAACCCACCCTCATGCACGTCGCCTTCGTCGTTGGGCCGACCACCGCACCAGAGCAAGGTTACTTGTCATAAGTGGTCGGCCCGACGGAATACCCCCTATTTGGGGTACCCTCCCATCGACCGACGTCCCCCCCTCGGAGAGGACGTAGGTCTTTCCTCACGCGGTCGGCCTCTCGGCGGGTGACGGACTAATCCCCGGTCACGTCACCCGCGGCCCCAGCTAGGGCGGCATGAGGCGCAAGTACTCGCGCCTACGCCGTAGTGTTGCCCAAATGCAAGACCAAGACGAGACTTGGACCGGTCTTGGTCTTGGTCTTGCAACATCACACCTGGTCTCGTCTTGGTCTTGGTCTTGCGCACCCGAGTCTTGGTCTTGGTCTTGCGCACCCGAGTCTTGGTATTGCAGCAAGAGTCTCGCAAAGTTTTGCAGTTAGAATAACGTAACAGTAATTTATCATGGCAATTAAAAATCCAACTAAATTAATCAAATATCCTATCCTATCTATCCATCTGCTAGCCTATAGTTCACTATTGAATACAATACTTACCACTGGAGAAAATTACTCTTCTATTCCCCTGGTGTTCCATTAGACAGCGTTACTACTCTTATGACAGGACTTTCGACCCTATTTTCTTAAGACGTCACCACACGAGGCAGTTGATACAATAAATTTTATGTCATTTTATAATCAATGCGATATTTTACAATTAATGCGATTGTTTATATTCCCCTTCAAGTTAAGTGGTATGTATCTATTGTATTTCCAGTTTAGTTACTGATACTCTGGATACTTGAAAAAACCTGTTGCTCTATTGCCTATATAAATACTTTGGCCGCTGGATCCATGTAGCTCTTAATATACTATTTATTCAAGAACATATAAAACTGATTTAAAATTTTATGGTTTTAATACTTGTAAAATGTATTCGTCATCATCGTCACAGCTCATAAAAGTGCCACTGCTGGGCTTAAGCTTCCTTCCAGTAAGAGGAAAATTGATCTACTATACCACGCTGGTCAGACATGTTGGTACAGGGTTTTCTTTCTAGTTTCACTTCTCTTGCACATATGTTATATACACAGGGTGTATCAGGTTATGGGACAACTGTTCATGTATGTTGTAGTTCAACAGTCATAGATCATAATTAGAATGTATATTACACAAAAACAATATAACGTAAAAGTTATAGTGATTACAAAAATGTGTGTCTAAGAGTTTATGCCTTAAATTTTATGCATTATGTAGGTATGTACAGACAGGATATATGTAAGCATGTAAAATTTCGACAGTATAAATAGGTATTAGATTTGCGCGAACTTTTCAATGGTTACGTAGGTACAAAGGCGACTCATCAACGGTCATCGGCCGATCAGCTGATTTATGTTAAAGTGAAGTTTGTCTTGCTTATGCAAACGTAATCATTGATTTATTCAAATTCTAATGAACATTTAACAAAATACGAATATGTTGTAGATTAAGTATCATTCCTTTATACATTTTAATCAATTTACACGAAAAAACGATGACAAAATTGAGAACTTACATGTCTCTCAATTCATTAACGAATCGATATTTTTATTTCAATTTTTTTTCATGGGTTCCTAACACCATTGCCCGTTCCGATTTGATACGACATCCACGGGTAATAGAGTGGTGAATTATATTCGTGCTCTGTCTTTTTTTTTTGTGTGTGTGTAGCTGTTGGTCGCAGATGACCTTGACAGCTTAACGCGGTCAATGGGTGAGCGCTGATGACTCTCAACCCGGTAAGTAAGTTAAGCGAACATCGCCCGAGGGCTCCCCCCTGTGGGGAACGGACCTCGGCTCGGGGCGTCGCTGAGAGCAAAGTGGGCGTGGCCAAGTTTAGGTTAATGACTTTTACGCAGCGCGGTTTTCGACCTCGACGGCGAGGCCGATACAGCGGAGTTTTATCTGTTATCGCTGCGCGAGCTGTGTAGGTCCTTTCTTGGGCGATCATAATAGCGTCATCTTCTTCTTCAAGAAGATGACGAGGACGTCGGACCGCGGATATTTTTGAGGGGACGTAGTTTACCGCCCCAACCACTAGTGGATTGGGGTGAGTCGTGGCAGAGGCAAAATAGCGCTGGGAGCAACGCTTCATGTACTGCCTGATGGTGATCGTACTCTGTCCCTACATGGACATTTATATAGATTAATTGTAGGCATATTTCTATGACCAACAGTGAACGTCGTTGGGCTAATGAATAAACGGATATATAAATATGTATAATGGGCAAGAGCACTCTCGTGATTACGGTATTTTTGTCCTTAAGCCTTTCCGAAGAGTAATTCTGAAAAACCAACACCAACATTGGGAATCGATTGGCCAATAGATGGATATCTCAAGACTGAGTTGACTTGCCGTGTAGTGACGGAGTAAGAATATAATTCATCACCTCCTATTTTACCCGTGACTGCGAACCCACGACTAAGGGCTATAATATATAACATCGGTGCAAGAGAAGGAAAACTTGACATGTATGACCTGTAACAACATGGCTGATCACCGTGGCGATTCCCCTCCGGCCACGGCCGATTCTCCTCCTGTTATATAGAAGACACGAGCTCAACCGTATATAAGCTGAAATGGTGATTTGAATTAAATGCAAGACCGCAAGACTCTTGCAGGCCCAGTCTTGGTCTTGCTCAAGTCTTGCAGGGCCAGTCTTGGTCTTGGTCTTGCAAAAATTAAGCGGTCTTGGTCTTGGTCTCGGTCTCGCATTTCTCGCAAGACCAAGACCAAGACCGCAAGACCAAGACTTTTTTGGGCAACACTACTACGCCGCCCCAGTCGCCGGCGGCGGATCGCCTCATCGAGGCTGCGCTCTTCGCGCAGACGATCCGTAGCCTTCTTCTGCGAGATCACTGCCTCGCAGAAGGCTGCGACCGCGTCCCAATTACTCAGCCACCATACAGAAAACTTGGGGTAGTAGGTCAACTTTAATGTTATTTTAAAAAAAGATCTGAACTTTGTCAATTAATGCTATTCACTACTTTAACCACAGAACGTATATAACTCTGTTAATGCTTACCGGTAGGATAATAGTTCAATTTTGATATTAATTGAATTTTAATTTCGGCGGATCATGTCGCCGTAGAGCCTCACGCGCACGCTCCGCCGCCGCCACCTTCTTCCAACATAACTGTCTCACAGAAAGCGGACCACGTTTCAGAAGATCTACATCCTTAATTAATTAATTACTTGAGTTATAGTTAAACCGCATTCTTAATTTGAGGCAATAGAGAGGGCGGATCTTTGCTTGCATAGACATACATGTGACCTGTAAAATGTTTTCCACATTTTTTTTATATTCGTTGATACCGACACGAAATGATGTCAGGCGGACATCATTAAAAGCTTTTAGCATACAGCAATATTAATTATAACTATTTGTAATGTTGGCGTATGTAATTTTACTTTCGATTAAAAGCACATCTTCGCGAGGTCGTTTGCCTAATAGATTTACCGACGCAATCTCCATGGGAGCAATATGACATGTAATGAAAAATAATGCACATGATACATGTGCATTGCAACTAGCCAAAATTATTTTTTATGTATGTTTTTTTGTAAATCTATTAACTTAAATAAATTTTATGTTTGATTTAGTTATTTTAAATTGTAATTATAGCGTTACTCATTATTTTTTACGTATTTTTTATTTTAAATCTCTTGTAAAATTTTGCTTTATCGTCCATGGGTTATACTATAGAATGGCTGATTTTGAAATACGTTTTATTACCTTGATTGTATGTTTGTTTGTATGTAACGGAATCTTTGAATGTGATTTCCATCACCCTTCTAAACATCAGTTTAATTTTATACTGCAGGACCAATGATAATGTAATAATTTAAATAGTTTGTCCCTATATCCTTGTAAGCACTTTCAGGATTAGCGTTTTTTGAAATTCAACAATTCTTTTTATATTTGTCAAAAATTGAAAATGGTCAATTTTCCTCCCATAGTGGAGGAGGCCCACGCCCAACAGCAGGACGTAAATGGGCTGGGATGATGATGATGATGATGCATATATTTGTTTATGGTCTTCAAAAATCAATTGAAAGATTAGAACTTTGTTGATCTGAAGTCACAAGATATTAGATTCCAAAGTTATTTAAATATATGTGCGAGTATTAAAACCACTATTTCTATAACCATCATCTTTGGACAAACAATTTTCATATGTTCAACGCTTTAAATATACAGTTGCAATAGACGCATAAAAATTATATAGAAAGTGAATTAGACAAATAAAATTCAGATAAATTTGGAAGCATGAAACCAGACAACCAACACGCAACAAAATAGTTACTGTATTTGTCAAATAAGATGAAAAAAAGCGGCAGACACTCATTTGACAATCGGACAATTGTCTACAAACACTTAAATTTCGTAACTCTTACTTCAATTACTTGCCATCTGGTACTCAATTATGATGCGGTATGCGGCAACTTCGAGGTAATAGCTATTTTTATCTCCACTTATATTTGCACATTAATCATTACAGCGCTGGTGTTTTGTAAGAGAATTTTGCGGAATCTTGGTTTAGTAAATTAAGAAATTAATTAACTCGCGTGGTAGGTTATTAATACAATGTATCACCACTAATAAATCCTTGTGTAGTAAAAACCTGCTAAGGTAGAGTTGCCATCTCCCCGAGGGGGGACGTCGGTCGATGGGAGGGTACCCCAATAGGGGGTATTCCGTCGGGCCGACCACTGATGTCAAGTAACCCTGCTCCGGTGGTCGGCCCAACGACGAAGGCGACGTGGTTTTCGGGTGGGTTGCGGGAGTTGCGTGCTTAAGCCCCTCTGTCGCCCCGGACGGAGTGGTGCGGAGGCGCGCCGACCGCAGCCCACCCACAAAAAAAAAAAAGGTAGAGTTGCCATCCATACTTTATAATAAAGTATCCTACTTTATTTTTGGTCATTATACTTTATACTTTTGCAGGCCAATAAAGTAAGTGAAAATTCTTTATTTATCGACCTTTACTGTGATGCGTAAAACACTCATTATAGATACTTAGCTATGTAACGGAACACATAAGTGAAAATGGTCAATGGAAACTATTTATAATTACTAAACGAAATATTAGATATCATATGTGGTGTGAATCAGACTATATGTGTGCTAAAAGCACACAAAATTATATTCCTATGGCAATACAAACGTACAAGGTTGAAAAATTCTTTTTTTCTTCCAAATCTTAATTTTTTCCTATCCAAATCAATTTTATACTTTTTTTTTGTCAAAAAAGTTGGCAACCCTATGCTAAGGGATCATTAATAATAGTATAAAGTCGTGTAATAATCCTGGCCCTACCAAGCGCGTTTATTATAACATTATTCGCTTAAATTGTAGTTCCTATTTTCAGCAGTAGTGAGGAATGAATTGAAGGAATTAATTTGCTTAGTTTGTAAACTTTTTAAAAAAAATATAATAGTGTTTGAATATTTTGAGAAAATTTAATTCTTCGGCAATAGTTTTGAAGCCATTGAATTGAAATTAAATTAGTCATACAATTTTTAGTCTGCCGTAAAGGGACAATGACCTTTTTGTAAAGAAAATACACTTAAGTCTAGGAAAGTTCTCGCAACTTCAATATCACTTTTTAGTCCAAAGCCGAATCCAAAACCGGATTACAGAATCTTTGCAGCATTTTTGTGCCACTAGACCAAGGAGACAGTTTTGTTTTTTAATTTAATATAAATTAAAAATGTATGGTATACAGTCATCAAATATTAATCACAAAATATGGTGTTTTATAGGTACTCAAGATTGTATGCGTCATAGGGGCTTTTACTAAATGATGTAAGCAAAGCTCAAAATAACATTCGTTTCTCTTTTGTCATTTCTCTAACAACGAATGTAACAACGAAATATGGTCATTTTTATCAATAGCTTCTGCCCACAGCTTCGCTCGCGTAAAAATAACTTTGCCAAGATGAATCTTTATCTAAATCAATTTAAAGGATGATGCTTGTTAATAATAAAATGAGATATTATCCCAAAGGAACATATTACTGGAATAAAAAGTACTTATCCTATGTGATAATCTAAGAAATAATCTATGTGCCAATTTTTATCTAAATGGTTAACGATTTACGCGTGATCGAGTAGCCAAACACTTTTTTCTCATTCTAAATAACACTACGGAGTTTATCGCGTTTGTATAAGCGGTCGGACTTAGATGACCCGTGACCATGAACGCTGTAAAGTGCTCGAAACGTCGGGCAATGAAAAATCAAATACAAACGCGATAAAATCCGTAGTTTTATTTACAATGAATACTAGCGTAAATATCAAAAATCATTTTTTTCAGCCTAATAACCAAACATTTTCACGAACTTTCACATATATAATATTAGTACAAAGTAAACCACAAGTTTAGTTCATTTGATTAGTCAAGACATTGATTTAGACACCTAATATTTATTCATCATGATCTCTACTCATGTATGTCCTATTACTGGGCTCGAGCCTTCTTCTACAATAACAGAGAAAGTGACCTGCAAGAAGAGAGTGTCGATTCTAAATCTAATTTGATATTAAAACAAAAAAAAAGTGAATAAAAGGCATGAATTTTGACGGGCACGTGAAGGTATCATATATACATATCTCATAATCATTATGATGTCATTTTATATAATGTGATGCGACAGAACTGCTGGGTTGTAGCGAATATGATATAAAAATGCTTTACAAATGTTTTTGTTTTGTACTACAATTCCCAAAGATGCCATTAACAGTAACTAATGCACTGTTGAAAGACGATGACTTGACTTACTGCCGGACAGTAAATAATATGAAGAAACTAAAGATAAAAAAAAAACTGATAATTTGTGATGAAAATTATAATTTGATACGAGCCGTATTAGGAGCTAATTTCCAATACACAAAGATAAGGGACGGGAGAGGAAGGAAGGCCTTACTTCCGTAGCGAAATAGCAATATTAGTTTCCAAAGGATATATACATCATCATCACCATGGCTTATATACGTCCCACTGTTGGGCTCGAGACTCCTCTACAATGGGAGAGAAATTGATTTACTATACCACGTTGGCCAGACGTGTTCGTATAGGCTTCGATTTAGAGTTTTCCTTCTCTTGCATAGATGTTATACGTATATTATATCACTTAGTCGTCTTTTACGACACCCACGGACAAGTAAGGGAGTGGTGAATTGTATTCTTACTCCGACACCACACAGAAAAGGGTACATACACAACACCCATTTTTAACGTTATAGTATTCGATTTCTAACAAGATAAGGAAGTTATTTATCCAAATTACCCACAATTTCTATTTGTGGTAATATAAAAAAATGCATTATTATAAGGAAACTATAAAGTTGTTATATATTATTTCCTTAATAATAATTTCAATAAGCGTTTTCAATGGGTACACGTTAACTATAAATCATGCTACTCACATACAATTACTATCAAATTACAGACTTACAGTTTAATCAGATATTTTCTGAATGTATATACTCAATAAGCAAATAAAGTCCGTTTTACAATCATAAATTTTGTTCTGAAACAACTTTATTAATTGTAAATATTTTCTGATACATTGCATGCGAATATCTTTTCCCTATAATGATGAGAATGCGAGAGAAACGTTGATTTAATTAATAATGTGGTTAAATTTTCAATAGACGTAAGTTCGAGTCTTAAAGTTAGTAATTTTTTTTCTTCATCGCATAGTGCACGACCGCTATTGTTCGATGTCTATTTTTCGTTATTTTTCACTGTTTTTTTTTATATAAAGTTGTCATGTCCTTGGAATCATGGCATAATTCTCAAATATAATGTAAAAAAATATGGTTGGATCAGATCCCACAAGCGGCAATTGATCACGAGTTAACTACTAAAGCACCAACACTAAAAAACAACCTTGGAGAGAGGAGGGAGACCCACTTTACTTTCGAAAAGTCCAACATAAAAGATTTAATATAACGGTCATCTATACTCGTTCCAACCATTTATTTTACTTTTGGCAGGTCGAATTCTGATCAATTAGTGTTGTACCAATGTATTACGGATACTATGTTTTGTAATAATCGATTTTAGTCAGGAAGAACTTTTAATTTTTTTCGATTTAACACGGATATTTTATTTTTGCTTAAATACATATTTCATATTATTTAAAAACTTCACTTCTGTAAATATATTTGTTATTTGGGCACATTAATTTTTGCATACCCACTAAGTCAGTCCTCCCAAAATATTTTACTTTGTACTTTGCAAAATAAAAAATAACTACTTTATGAAGCATTTTCCATTAAGCGGGGTCCGCTGCTCCAAACTTTACTTAGAGACAATGGCGCCCTCGTCTGCGGTAGTAAATCACTAATTTTCTCATCCAGCCTACCCCTTTTTTTTAAGCCGAATTGGCAACACTGAACGGCGCGCCGGCGACGCCATTTTGTTGTGTTGTCTGTCACTCGCAACAAGACTCCCGTGCTAGTCACATTTCTGTTCTCTGAGTGCTCTTTCATATTTTTCATACGCAGTGTTGAGTATTTATATTCCACCGTATTGATTTCATTGTTCTTACTTTGATTGAGTTGAGCGTATCGTTCCTCCCAGTAAGATTTTACTTGCAAAATGCCGAAAGGTATGGTGCTTAAAGGACAATCCAGAGATTTAGTGCTGCGGCTTCGTGAATTTTTTGAAAAGGAAAGCCGCAATGGCGGATTCCTTATACCAGTAACCCAAGTTAGAGACCGTGTTGCAGCAGCATTAGGTATTAGTGCTCCAACGGTGGCGAAAATCACTAAAGAAGCCTATGGTAGTAGTGGTATTGAACAGAACAAGCTATCTACGCCTAAGAAAAAACGTCAGCCCCGTAAAGTGACAGCAATTGACAGTTTTGATACTGATGCTATTCGACGTCATATATACAATTATTACACAAGCAAAGAGATTCCTACTTTGAAAAAATTAGTAGCGTCTCTACGAAATTGTGGCTTGTTTCGTGGTCAAAAATCTTCTTTGTCAAAGGTGCTGCACCAAATCGGGTTCTTGTATAAGAAATCCGACAAAAGAAAAATTTTAATGGAACGTCGTGATATAGCCTTGTCTCGCTGTGAATTTTTAAGACAAGCGAAGAAAATAGAAGACTGGTCGAATGTCGTTTTCACAGATGAAACTTGGCTCAATGCCAATCATTCCATACCAAAAGGTTGGACTGACGATACTGCTGCTTCTACTTCTGCAGTGCCAATGGGGAAAGGTGAACGCCTCATCATTTGCCATGCGGGAACTACAAAGGGATTTGTACCAGACGCTCTGTTAGCGTTCAAATAAAAAAAAACAGGAGACTATCATGAGGAGATGAATGCGGACGTGTATGAAAAGTGGTTCAGAGAAATGCTTACATCACTTGAAGAGCCATCAACAATATTTATTGATAATGCACCCTATCACTCTCGCCAAATTAATAAAATGCCAACACAGGCCAACAAAAAACACGAGATTATAAACTGGCTTCGTGATAATGGGGAAGATGTGGACGAATCCCTACTAAAAGTAGAATTACTTAAAATATTAAAAAGTAAAAAGCAGCCAAAACGATATGTCATCGACGAAATGGCAGCAGAATATGGGCATGTTGTAATCAGAATTCCTCCGTACCACTGTCAATATAATCCAATTGAAATGATCTGGGCACAAGTCAAAGGACACGCCGCAAGAAACAATACAACTCCTCCTTTCACAGCAAATAAAATGCTTGAACTTTTAAAAAACGCATGTGCTAGTGTGACGCCTGAAAACTGGGCGAGTGTCGTCAACAAGACAAAAAATATAATATTCTCTGATTGGGATCGGGAAATTGAATTTGACAACATACCTACACAAGAGTTAATAATAAACACTGCAGATGATTCAAGCGACGATTCGAGTTCGTATGAAGAATCCGACGATTCGTTATAATAAAATAATATTAAAATATTTTGGTTGTTTTATTTCATGTTATAGGTATGATGAGAAGATTTTTATATCTCCCTGATACAATTTTAACGTGTTGTCTATTACAACAATTCAAAACTCAGTTGTCAGCTGACTTAACTGCAAATAAGTGTAATCGATTATTTGCGATTCATTAGTTTGCACCGAATACTTTTGATCCTGTCACTAGATGCGATAGAACGTAACTTTTTTTATAACGGAAATGAATTATCACTTAAATTTTATGAATAGAGCTATTTACGGCATATTAATGTATTTAGTGGGTAATAATTAAGATATATAAATATTATTGGGCAGTTTATATATTTCTCTGTTCACTCGTTTCAGTTAATAATTGCGTATAATGAAACAGTTACGTCCTAAAGCATGTGTCAAAAGTAAAATAAATGGTTGGAACGAGTATAAATCGCCACGTTTGACTTCCTAATAGGCATCACAGTTGATAGTATAAGTTTTCCAGGTGTTACCCATTATTTTTGTCATTCTTCAGGCGTGAGAAAATCAGCGTTGATAATATAGACATTTTTAACTCTAAACACAACTTCTTCCTCTTTCGTCCCTTCTTTAAAGAGAAAGAAAACTTGAAACAAAATTCTATACCAACACGCCTGACCAGATAGTACGTCAATTTCCTTCCAATAATTGAGGATACCCGAGCCCAATAATGAGACGTGTATGGGCTGAAATGGGATAATGATGATTATATCCTTTGGTTAGCTATTAATCCACTAACGGGCAAGAAAGGGAATAATGAATTGTACACTTACTCGTTCACCACACGGAAAGTACGGCTTTTTTTTTCTTGGGTGGGCTGCGGTCGGCGCGCCACCGCACCACTCCGTCCGGGGCGACAGAGGGGCTTAAGCACGCAACACCCGCAACCCACCCGAACACCACGTCGCCTTCGTCGTTAGGCCGACAACTGGAGCAGGGTTACTTGTCATCAGTGGTCGGCCCGACGGAATATCCCCTACGTGGGGTACCCTCCCATCGACCGACGTCCCCCCCTCGGGGAGGACGTTGGTCTTTCCTCACGCGGTCGGCCTCTCGGCGGGTGACGGACTGATCCCCGGTCACGTCACCCGCGGCCTCGTACTGAAACAATTAAGATTATGTAAAGGCATAAATATTCAATTCGCAAATATATCTTAAACAGCCTATAAAATCACTCACTCATATCATTTAGCACATTGCATAATATGTGGAATTAATTTCCTAGTTCAACAGTAGGACGTAATAATGTATTAAAGATGAATCAGCTGTCCGGTTTTCTGTCCGCACACGCATTACCGGATGTTGCAGAGAAAGGCGATGACACACTTACTAGGTCAACAAAACATACAAACGCGTATAATTTGTTTTTAAAATATTTTTTATCAAATACCTTTTGTTGTCAATATATTTATCCATCCATCAGTCTATGGATGTCCATTCATCCTATGGGAAAAGGGGACTACCACAATGGGAAACACAAACGCAAATAACTATTTGTTGTATATTTTTGAAGTTAAAATTTCTACAAGCAGTTTTGAATGGGGAGTATTCACGTAAGTAGTCATCGATATGGTCATGGGGCGTATTAACGCTAACAGTATATTTCTAGCTATTTTTATGGGCCTATATCTGTAACGATAGATATCAAAACCAGATAAATGTAAAAAAAAATTAAAACTTTTAATTTAAGACCAAGTAATTAATTTCTATATCAAAAATAATGATTACTCGCCGTTATAAGTTTTCTCTTCTGTCGGCAGTTCCTATGACTGCTTTGTATTCTTTTTTATATTACTATGACTATATTCGAGCAGAAATGTAAATAATTTACTATGATATGGCACGGTTTCAAATTTATAGATATCGAAAATTTCTTTACAAAAGCAACTAAATTATATAATCCGTTGAAAAACCCGATAACAATTTACTTTAGCTGAGACAGGATTCGAACCTGTCACCTGAACAAACCACAGCTCCTGTAATACACAGCTAATTGTATGCTGTGCTTCTAATAACGTGCTCAGCTATGATCTACACGGAAAACTAAAAATAAATTGTTTTATGTAAAGATTGCTATTTTATTTACAGAAAGTAAAAGCAATCATAAAAAAAGGATTTTTAGCCATGCGGTAGTGACAGGTTCGGACTTTGTCTCAATTTTATTTTGACATGGATGTCATAGAAACTGGCCGAGATATTACCAGAAGAATGAACAGGGACAATTACGAGCAACCCACCTGGTAAATGTACCTACTAATTAGCACATTATTCACCTTGGGGAGGGCCTATGTCATAATGTCGACAGTCTTCTGTCTACAGCCGCAGGCCGGTCCGTCCGGGGTAGAGTCACACTCCCGCAGAAAATCGACGTCTTTTTTTTTTTGGGGTGGGCTGCGGTCGGCGCGCTCCTCGCACCACTCCGTCCGGGGCGACAGAGGGGCGTAAGCACGCAACACCCGCAACCCACCCGAAAACCACGTCGCCTTCGTCGTTGGGCCGACCACCGAAGCAGGGTTACTTGTCATCAGTGGTCGGCCCGACGGAATACCCCCTACTTGGGGTACCCTCCCATCGACCGACGTCCCCCCCTCGCGGAGGACGTCGGTCTTTCCTCACGCGGTCGGCCTCTCGGCGGGTGAAGGAGTAATTCCCCGGTCACGTCACCCACGGCCTCGGCTAGGGCGGCATGAGGCGCAAGAAAATCGACGTCTGAGTAGTAGCAATATGTTGCTACACTTTGATGAGCTAGAGAGCCAAAAACCTGACTTTCTGAGGATATTTGCGTATGGCAGGTTTTGGTGATGCCTTTAGTATCACCGAACCTCATTGCACGCATTCACACTTCATTCATTTCCTTTACGGTAGGCAGTGGCCTAGCAAAGTTCCATGTGTGGCTGTCTCACTTACAGGTGTGCTATTTACTTTGTTTTCACCTTCTTCAGCCAAAATACGTCTCACAATGGATCTCATTCTGTTCTATCTAGAGTTTTTAATTTCTTCCATTAATTTTCTACACCCGAATCTAATTCCCAAACATACCAAATAAAGTAAGTTAAGTGAATTCTTTTCTTACACCCTCTCTACACGAAAAAAGCATTTAGTATTTTAATTTTATTAGTGTATGCATTTAGTCTATATACATAGTATTACCATATTACTAAATGAGTGACTGTCTAACGGTAAGGTCATCAACCTCAAGCTATCTTACTGAACAGGATTTGTTGTGGCATTCGGTCGATGTCTGCTCTCTATACTATTACAAATACGATATAGGTAATTCCAATCGTCTATATGATTTCACATCGAAATGATTTTTATAATTCGATTAGTCTGATGGAACTAGCTTCAAATGTTCATAAATAATAGATTACAAGATATATATATATAGAGCTTTTCATTAATTCGAAGCTTTTTGAGGCTTTATAGTACAATATTTCTTTAAAACATATTCGTTATCATCAATTATTTATTGTGTCCAAAGAACATACAGTATTATGATCTCATTTTTAAGAAGTATAAACTAACTAGCTGACCCAACAGACGTTGTTCTGTTCAAATAAAGCGCCACCTACCGGGTCCAATTGTGAATCTAAACCATTCTCGAATACCCTTGAGCACACACAAATTACTTACTCAATTCAGTCAACAGATATCGCCATCTGTTAAAATCGTTTGGAGTTAACAGATAATTGTGAATGTCAAATAATAGACAAATAATTTGCAATAAAATAATATTGCGACTATAAATTAAGATGTAAGCGCTACCCTATCTTTCAAGTTGGATCAAACTGCACACGGTCTACAAATTTGATTAATATCGGTTAAGTAGTTTAGAAGTCCATCGCGGACAAACAACGTAACTCGTAATTTATATATATTAAGATTACACTGTAACCAACGAAGTTTCTAATATACATTAAGAAATTAATAAATAACGACTTAATCTATGCGACGTTATATAAAACTGAACAAAAATAAATATAAATGTAAAAGTTATGCCGCTTTTTTAAACGTTTTCTTCTGAAAGTATTAAAAATTTCATTAAAAATATCAATACTGTTATAGTATCTTGAATTTAAAAAAAAATTGATTGTATAAGACATCGCGACATTTATCAGACAAGGCAACATAACAATACGATAAATAGGTACGGTAGTAAAGTGTAAAAATGTTAGGAAATCGAGTAAAATTTAATTGCAATAGAGCATCACGGCTCAAATCAAATGGTAACTGTCGTTTTATTACTAGGGTACAAATATTCCACTGAAGACAAGGAACTCTGCACCAGTGATCGGTCCAACGACGAAGGCGACGTGCTATCGAGTGGGTTACGGGGCCGCGCGCCGCCCCTCTGCCGTCCCGGACGAAGCCGGGCGGCGGGTGCGCTTACCATAGCCAAACCAAAAAAATAAAACAATACAAATACTACCAGCCCTTACATTGGGTGGTACTATAAAAGACGATTAAGAGCTTTACATAGACCTTGGCCTACTTCTGTTGTCGTGTGGTCGCAAGGAGGGTTGACGTGGGGCAGGCGACCTGCCATCAAACTATTGCCTATAAGTTTCGCAAAATGTACCATGAAAGAAGGATCGACCTAAGTTATTGGGATAAAAGCAAGGTGATAAGGAATTTATTAATATTAATACCATGGCACGAAGTGAGTGATCAAATAGATTAATAACAATAAATAAGTATAAAATCCACTCATGCGAAACTGCTTACACAGCCATCATCATTTGCCTGCACTCATCCTACGCTAAGTGGGGACGGCACAACATGTTCTCACTTTCCATAGCTTCCTATCAGCCGTCATATCTACACTTACTACTTTAACACGCATATCCTCATTCATACAACCCATCCATCTCTTTTTCGGTCACCCACGCTTCTTATGTCCATCCACAATCATATTGATAACCTGCCTTGTCACGTGCCTTTGATCCCTCCTCATTATATGTCCATACCAAGACAATCTCGCACTCCTAATCTTCTCTATCACTGGTGCGACTTTCAGGCTTTCCCTAATATACTCATTTTTAATCTTTTCTAACCTTGTAACCCCACATATCCATCTTAACATACGCATCTCTGTAGCATGCAATTTTCTCTTATCCGTCTTTTAAATGCCCAACATTCAGATCCATACATCTCACAAAGCTGATAACATTATTAATAATATTGTAATAAAATTCCTAATAAATAAATCCGACGCCATCATTCTTACTTAGATACCTTAAAAAAGCGTCGTGAAAGTTGAATCGGTTATCTCAAATCCGTTTAAATAAAAATAGATAAATTGTTATATAAATTTTACATCTACACAATAAACTTTGCTATAATATAACAAGAAATTTCTCCTCATAGAAATAATTTTAGCTAGTGAAATCATAAATTTTAAAAAGAAAAGTGAAAAGAAACAGACATGGTTCGGCGATGCGTGGTTGGATACTTATTATGTCTGCGAAATATATGAGTATGATTAGCAGTAAAATACCACCACTTAAAATGAAGACTTTGGACTTATCTCGTAATATTATTGAAAAGAACCTTTCTTTTGATAACCATTAAAATATATTATTATGGATTTGACAATGTTACGTTACTTACATTCTTTCTAATGCTAATCTTGAGAGAGATAATTTATGCTTATGATATACATAAAATATTCGATACTGTTTGTTTAATATCATTATTTCTAATGCATTTGAAACTAATGAGGCTTGTATGTAACGGGCTTAGCTTGGTTTGTATGTAACGGAATATATTTTGAACATAACAATAACTAATATACTATACTTCTATGATAATGACATCCTAGACATTAAACACTTTAGTATTCCCGTGATCGTGGATTTTATAAAGCATCCCAAACATCCGCTGATCAAATTTAAAATATCATATGCGTACATAATTAGTATTATTATTCGTTTATTATTATATTTTTATATTATACGAAACCGCAATACTCACATAATATTAAAAATTATTATTAATAACAGTAAAGTTACTACTTGTTTATTTTTATGGTTTATGTATGTACATATCATGGTTATTTTGATGAAATTGGCGAGATAAATTCATCTGTGCTATGAATAGTGTAAATTCAGTAAGAACCTTCCGTAACGAGTGTTATGGTTCGATTTTCATATAGAAATTTCCATCTTTGATTCACAAATAATTTCTGTTTCAATCTATCAGCATGTCCACTGCTGAAATAGCATAATCGTCATGCTTAGAAATCAGGTGCTCATTCCTCTGATGCTCCCTTAGTCGGGTTTTCGACTTCCATGACAAATTTAGGAATAATAATATATTTTATTGTTAACCAATCATTGTATGAGGGTCGACTGTTTCAGGTGCTTACCGGACATGGGGTCTTCGGTAAGTACCTGCACAGAATTGGAAGAGAAGAGGCCCCAGGATGTCATGAGTGTGGCGCGCTAATCGACGATGCGCGCCACACACTGGAAGTATGCCCCGCCTGTGGGTCTCAGCGCCACGTCCTGTCAACGGAACTGGGAATAACAAACCTGTCGCTGCCGACCATCACCTCCAAGATGCTCGGCAGCAACAGCTGTTGGTCGTCGATGGCCTCCTTCTGCGAGGCTGTCATGGCAAGGAAGGAGGCCGCGGAGCGGGCACGCGAGGCGCTTGCGTCCGCTGACTCGCTCCGCCGGCGACGACCAGGGAGGAGGAGACGCCGCTATGCGCTCCTCCACCCACCGCTCTGAATGATGACAGGACGTGGCCAGACGGCCAAACGTTGGGGTGTCGGGGATAGAATGTTGTCAGACGATCTCTCCGGCACCTCGTAAAGCGCGGAAGGGGCCGCTGTGGTTTTAGTGAGTATTTCGGTCACTTCTGTGGCCGGCGAGTCCCACACACACTCCCCTGTCTGTAACCGGCAGGGGATAGTGCGTAAATGCACTTAAACAGCGTGAAAAAAGAAAAAAAAGGGTTGACTGTTTATTTTTGTATATATTATTCTTCTGTATATATACGATTGAACTTCTAAATGACTGGACAGATTTTGAAGATTTTTTATGTGTATTCAGATGGATTTCAGAACGTTTACATTAGTGTTGCCCAAATGCAAGACCAAGACGAGACTTGGACCAGTCTTGGTCTTGGTCTTGCAACAGCGACCCTGGTCTCGTCTTGGTATTCCACACTCGAGTCTTGGTCTTGGTATTACAGCAAGAGTCTCGCAAAGTCTTGCAGTTGGAATAACGTAACAGTCATTTAACATGGCAATGAAAAATCCAACTAAATTAATCAAATATCATCCTATCCAATAGTGATGGATAGATATCCATCTGCTAGCCTATAGTCCACTATTGAATATAACTAGTAGCGTGTCGTCGATGATTTTAAAGTCGACGCAACGAGACCG
The DNA here is from genome assembly GCA_032191425.1 of Lymantria dispar. NCBI lineage: Eukaryota > Metazoa > Arthropoda > Insecta > Lepidoptera > Erebidae > Lymantria > Lymantria dispar. The sequence continues at coordinate 3,751,021 of CM063462.1, read as the reverse complement.
TTTATCGTCGATGATAAACTAGTTGAATAAACAGTCTAATTTTCGACTAGTTTACGTCGTAGACGATTAGACAAGACGAGACGTTTAGTTTATATTATGACGTACGTTGATCGTCCATTGGTAAAGGACAACGAAATTTCAACGATTTTATTAGACAGCAGTTTCATTGTACAATTGTACATTGACGCTTCAATATGTAATGGTAGATGGTAGTTCCATCACATGATAGCAGAGCGCAATGAATTGCAATTCAATCTATCTATACGTTATGATTTCGCCTCGACTCACGCCCACGGGCGGTGAGGTTTGCGGGGCAGGTAAGGAGCGTAGCGAGCTGTGCGAGTGCGCACGCGTCCCGTCGTCGAAGTCCGGGCCGATTCGGGCGAACACTCGCAAGTTGTCTTCGCGTTCTTGTCATTCGTTGATGCGACGACCGATTCGCGAAGCCGTTCATACATAAACATGTTTATCAGTCAACTATAAACTAGTTTCTTAGTTCACGGCAAAGAAACAGTCGAAAAAAACTGTTCGTTTATTCAACGACCACCTCTAAATATAAACCTTACCACTACCACTTCATCCGATTTATAATAGTAGGTAGTAGTATAGATAATAATAGTTTTTAATAGGTAATATACCATATGAAGAGGGTCACCAAATGTATGATATTCGTCGTCATCGTCACAGCTCATAAAAGTGCCACTGCTGGGCTTAAGCTTCCTTGCAATAAGAGGAAAATTGATCTACTATACCACGCTGGTCAGATATGTTGTTATAGGGTTTTATTTCTAGTTTCTCTTCTCTTGCATACCTATATGTTATATACACAGGGTGTATCAGGTTATGGGGCAACTGTTCGAGTATGTTGTAGTTCAACGGTCATAGATCATAATTAGAATGTATATTACACAAAAACAATATAACATAAAAGTTATAGTGATTACAAAAATGTGTGTTTAAGAGTTTATGCCTTAAATTTTACGCATTATGTAGGTATGTACAGACAGGATATATGTGAGCATGTAAAACTTCGACAGCATAAATAGGTATTAGATTTGCGCGAACCTTTCAATGGTTACGTAGGTACAAAGGCGACTCATCAACGGTTATCGGCCGATCAGCTGCTTTATGTTAAAGCGAAGTTTGTCTTGCTTATGCAAACGTAATCATTGATTTATTCAAATTGTAATGAACATTAACAAAATACGAATATGTTGCTGATTAAGTATACTTGCTTTATATATTTCAATCAAATTTACACGAAAAAACGATGACAAAATTTAAAACTTACACGTCTCTCAATTCATTAACGAATCGATATTTCTATTTAAATTTTTTTTCATGGGTTCCTAACACCATTGCCTATTGCTTTGATACGACATCCACGGGTAAGATAGTGGTGAATTGTATTCGTACCCTGTCCCTACACGGACATTTATGTAGATTAATTGTAGGCATATTTCTATGTCCAACCGTGAACGTCGTTGGGCTAATGAATAAACGGATATATAAATATGTATAATGGGCAAGAGCACTCTCGTGATTACGGTATTATTGTCCTTAAGCCTTTCCGAAGAGTAATTCTGAAAAGACAACATCAACATTGGGAATCGATTGTCCAATAGATGGATATCTCAAGACTGATTTAACTTGTCGTGTAGTGACAGAGTAAGAATACAATTCATCACCCCCTATTTTACCCGCGAGTGCGAACCCACGACTAAGGGCTATAATATATAACACCGGTGCAAGAGAAGGAAGACTTGACATGAAACCCTGTAACAACACAGCCGATCACCGTGGCGATTCCCCTCTGGCCACGGCCGATTTCCCTCCTATTATGTAGAAGACACGAGCTCAACCGTATATAAGCTGAAATGGTGATTTGTATTAAATGCAAGACCGCGAGACTCTTGCAGGCTCAGTCTTGGTCTTGCTCAAGTCTTGCAGGGCCAGTCTTGGTCTTGGTCTTGCAAAAATTAAGCGGTCTTGGTCTTGGTCTCGGTCTCGCATTTCTCGTAAGACCAAGACCAAGACCGCAAGACCAAGACTTTTTTGGGCAACACTAGTTTACATTAACAATTAGGCGTGGTAGGTGGACTGCGATAGAAAGCTTTAAAGGAATTCCGTTTTATTTATTTAGATTTTACAGAATGGGGTCTACAATAACTAGCTGTCCTAATATCTGCTAGTTATTTTATAAGATAAATACATAGTTTTTTTTTTTTTTTTGTGGGTGGGCTACGGTCGGCGCGCCTCCGCACCACTCCGTCCGGGGCGACAGAGGGGCTTAAGCACGCAACTCCCGCAACCCACCCGAAAACCACCTCGCCTTCGTCATTGGGCCGACCACCGGAGCAGGTTTACTTGTCGTCAGTGGTCGGCCCGACGGAATACTCCCTATTGGGGTACCCTCCCATCGACCGGTCTTTCCTCACGCGGTCGGCCTCTCGGCGGGTGACGGACTAATCCCCGGTCACGTCACCCGCGGCCTCGGCTAGGGCGGCATGAGGCGCAGATAGTTGCGCCTACGCCGCCCCAGTCGCCGGCGGCGGATCTCCTCATCGAGGCTGCGCTCCACGCGCAGACGATCCGCCGCCTCCTTCTGCGAGATCACTGTCTCGCAGAAGGCTGCGACCGCGTCCCAATTCCCGACGCTGTCGACCATCGCCCTAGCGATGGCCGGCAGCGTCAGGTCGGCACCGATGATTGCGACGAGTTCACGGCGCTGCACTGCCCAAGCCGCGCAGGCCTCGAGCGTGTGGCGCGCCGTGTCCTCGTCGCAATCGCAGTGGTGGCAGGACGGTGTACTCGCCCTCCTCACGACCCCGTGCAGGTATTTGGCGAAGCTCCCGTGCCCCGTCAACACCTGCACTAGTCGGAAGGAGAGCACCCCGTGCCGCCTTTCCAACCACTGCATCAGCACCGGCCGGAAGGCCTCCACGGTTCGCACCCCGAACCGAGGCCTCTCCAGCCGGACTGCCCAACGGGCAAATCCCTCCAACCACCCATGGCCTTTTCGACATCTTGGTCATACAGGCCGAATCATCGAGATACATGTGCACACCATGCTCTTTGCGTAAGTATGCACATGCTTCTTGAATCTCTACAAGTTATTTAACTTTCTTCATCCTTTGCCCTGTGTCCTTCTCCCTGTATAACTAGGGCGGACAGCACACGGTACGAACTTCGTCGTCCGCGGTATTCCTGCTAGCTAGCCACATTTACCCGCTACTCTGGCTGCCATCTTGGCTTATCCTGCCAACCTGGTCTTCAAGCCGGCGGGCCTTGTACCAGGCGTGCGCGAATTCCCGTAACTGCCGGTAGTTCGCCTCCGAAGCCACGAGATCCGTGTAGTATACCGGACCTTCTCCGTCGCGATGTATCCCCGAGAGCATGCCCGACCTAATCTCATCATAGAGGGGACATGCCCACAGAACGTGGTGCATGTCCTCATCCCCTTCGCCGCAGCTACATTCCGCGTGAGCTCTTAGCCCTAAATCGTACAGCCGCCTGCGAAAGCACCCATGACCCCCCAGTAATTGGGAGGTTTCATAGTCCGGCTCGACCCAAGTCGCCTTGAGGCGAGCCGCCACGTCCGGAAAAAACCGATACGTCTCCCTCCCCTTGTCCTCGCGATCCCACCGCGCCTGCCACTGAGCAACAACATCCGTCCATATAGCCCTCCGCCTATCCCGATATTCCTGCCTAGTCGCGTCCTGGCGCGCCGCCGCTGCTCTCCCAGCACGGATGACCTCCAGGTCGGCCGGCAGTACCCCACCTATGACCGGCAGGGCAGCCGTACTGGTCGTGCGATATGCCTTGGTGAGCAGAACGAGCGCAGCCCTCTGCGAGCGTAACAACGCGCTCTTAACCGCGTAGAGACCGGCTCTATGGAACCATACATCCGCAGCATACGCAATCGTCGCCACATATGTCCCGTGGTACAGGGTCTTGCGAGACGTCATTGCCCAACGGGCAATGACGTCTCGGCGGGCGTCGACGCGCCAGGCGGTGATCTCCCTTAACGAGATCTCACCGCCCTCCGCTCGCACCCCTGTCACCCGCCGATACAATCCGGCGAGCATCTCCGCCTCCAGGTCCCACGGGGGAGTCCCAGCCAATAGGCACGCTGCCTCCGTCGCCACCGTGCGGTATCCGCGGATGGCCATGACCGCCATGACCCTCTGTGGTTGCCACAGAAGGGCCCTAAGTCGGACGGTCAAGGACCCCGCCCACACCGGTGCGCCGTACAGGGCCATCGACCGGATGACCCCCGTGTACAGCCGTCGGCACGAAGCGCTCGGTCCGCCCACGTTCGGCATAAGCCACGATAGGGCGGACGCCGCGCCGACGAGCCGCGGTGCGAGCCTGCGGAAATGCTCCCGGAACCACCATTGCCCGTCGAGCACCAGGCCCAAGTACCTCATATGGGCCCGGATGCTGATGTCAACCGATCGGACGGTGATCGAGACGCCGATGGAAGGGCTCATAAGGCGCCCATGGAACAAGAGGGCCTCCGTCTTGTCCAGGGCGACCCTCAACCCCAGCGCCTCGATCCGCCTGACGACCTCTTCGGTGCTATAGGTCGCCAGGCTTACCGCCTCTTCTAGCGTCCCACCGCGGGCTGTGACGAGCGTGTCGTCGGCGTAACAAATCACGCCCAGCCCGGGCGGGAGGCTCCCCCGCAACGCCCAGTCGTAGCCGATGTTCCACAGGATGGGTCCGAGGACCGACCCCTGTGGGACACCGCACGTCATGGGCGTTCGCACAACGTCCCCTGCTCGGTTGGTACAGAGGACGCTGCGCCCCACCAAATAGTCTGCCACTAGCCGCCTCAGGTAAGCTGGCACTCCGTGATACCGGAGCGCCTCCCTGATGCAGCTGAATGGCAGACTATTGAATGCGTTGGCGATGTCTAGAGACACCGCCAACAGCACTCCCCCACCGATGACGGCCTCAGTCGCCACGGCCCTCAGGCGCAACAGAGCCGCGATCGTCGAACGACCCCTCCTAAACCCAAACTGGGCGTCCGACAGATCGGGCCCCGTGCCGACGAGGTGCCGCTCGATGCGGGCAGCTACCACCCTCTCCAGTAGCTTGCCCGTGTCATCGAGCAGCACGATAGGCCTGTAGGCCGAAGGCGACCCCGGAGACCGTCCCGGCTTCGGCAGGAGCACCAGCCTTCCCTCCTTCCAGCACCCAGGGAACCGTCCGGACGCTAAACACGCGTCGAACAGCTCCCTGAGGCGGGGACCCAGGTGGTCGAGGACCAGGCCCAACACGCGGTTAGGAACACCGTCGGGCCCGGGGGCGGTGGACTTTGCGCACATGCGCGCCACCGCCACTCCCATCTCAGATTCCGTGATGGGCGGAACACTGTCGTCGTCGGCCTCCCGGTCAGTGTCTGGCGGCGCCATGACCGGGGGCGTGTGTTCCGCCCGCCGCGGGAACAGGTCCTCGACGACCCGGGTGAGAAGGCTGGGCTGGAGAGTCTCGGTGAGGGCAAGGCTCCGCGCGCGGAGCTTATTCAGCACCGCGCGATAGGGGCGTCCCCAGGGGTCACGATTGAGACCGTCCAGCATCTCCTGCCGACTGACGTCCTTGGCGGAGCGGACGGCCAGCCTGAAGGCCGACCGCGCATTGCGGTAGCCCTCATACAGCAAGGCCTCCCGCTCCGCGTCGCGTTGGCGCCGCCGGCTGCGGGTGTAGGCCCTCCGGGCGCGAATGCACGCGGCCCGGAGATCCGCCAGCTCCCGGGACCACCAGTGGACCGCCCTCCTCGGGGGCGGACGCCGTACCCGGGGTATGCATGGCGGTCGGGTATGCCCGACCGCCATGCACTTGTAACACCTCGCGGGCCGGGGCACTAGCACGGTTACCCGCGCCGAGCTCCAGCCCACGAGGAGCCTGCCTGAGTCGGCCAATTGCTTGACCGACTCCACCGGACACTACACCCAGGCAGCACCGACGCCGCCCGGACCAGTGCGGATGGTGCCAATCCGGACGGTGTCCGAGGCACATCCGGTACGCGCCATAATGGCCTCCCGGACGTCCTCCACCGTCACGGAATCGTCCAAGCCCGTCAGGCGCATCTCTGCGCACTTGACAGGCCTGGCGATTCGGACACCATCCTCCGGCCCGAACAGCCCCCTCAACATCGTGGCCAAACTATCGGCCGTCTTCAAGATAAATACATAGTTAAGGTTAGTCCTGAAATAAGTATTTATTACTTCTTAGTGTTAAGTATTGTGTAATAAAATTAAATTTAATATACATGTTATTATTGGCCAATGATTGCAGTTTATGTGGTGAAACAACAGTGACCGACCACAGTAACGAGTTTAAGAATTATAGCGTTCAAATCGCCGTATAATAGCAACTATTGTGCGACAATCGCGCAATAGTTATTTAGTGCCGTTGTTTTATTGTTAGCAGCTGTACCTTTGTGTACGGGGAAAATTTATTGTCATTATTCGTGATGATATTGATATGATTTGTTTATGTAACTTACTATTAGTATTTATAATACTAATCCGTGTGGTGACGGAGAAAGAATACAATTCACCGCCTCCTCTCTTGTCCGTAAGTGTTGTTAAGACGACTAAGCGATATTGCATATAACATTTATGCAGGAGAGGGAAATCTCGAAATAAAACCCTATATCAGCACGTCTGACCAGCATGGTATGGTATGCCAATTCCCAATCCCATTGTGGGGGCGGCTCGAAGCAAGCAATGGGACGTATGTGAGCTGTGATGAATCTGAGAGTTTACTGTTTGAGCAATGAACTGATAAGCTACCCATGATATCTGCTTACAATTAAAATTAATTATTTTTAATTATTTATTTAGTTGAGACAGGATAACGTGTATCGGGTCAGCTAGCAGATCCAGATCATTCATAATTCAAATCTAAATTGTTGCAAAATCTATATGTTTATAGATTAATGGGCTGAATGGCTTTTATCTAGCTGGAATCCTAGCACATAAATTTATTGCCGTTAATATAACCTATGTCTTGTACTTAGAGAAATTTTTCAAATATCTATTTAACCACAGATATAGGATGGATCAAACATCTCCTCAGAAATCCACCCTCCTGGAAAACTTGCGGTCACCCACCCGCAGTATGTGAAAACGAAGGTGACTTGCACTGAAATGTGGTCTCTAAATGTTGGCCTTATAAAAAGAGTGGTTATGCTCGGTGTTCCTGTGACAAAATCCACAATACGAAAATCAGTCGAAGAACGGATTTAACCGACGCAATCAGAAGGATTAGGACGTTGTAATTGCAATGGATAGGCACATGTCTCGTCGAACCAACAACTGTTGGGGAAGAAATGTTCTACTAGGTGGACTGACAACATCTTGAAAGTCACAGAAAATTTTAAATTACTATATTTTCCATCTTCGTCATTAGTCTATCAGTATTTCGAACCCATCATCATACGGCAATTAGCCGCATATAAAAGCACAATATGTAAATGACGATGCTTTGCCTATATCAATACTGCTCATCAATGATTATTCGGTCAGTAGATTTTAACAGATTATTTTATGTAATAATATGAATATCTGTAGGTAGGTTGTGTATTCATTTGTAATATGCCATGTCAATCAGTATAGGGGTCAACTTGGGTTGTTTGCTCAAATCTCAACCTTACGACCTTTAACTTATTCACATTATATTCTTTTAAGTAATTTGTCAGATGTTAGATATAATTTATCGACTGACTAAATTGATATGTCGGCTTAGGCAATTTTTTGAACATGCAAGAACCTGCGTCTGATCGAACCCCCTCAGTTGCGACCTCGACAGATGGGTGGACGCACTAGAGATTTTTTTTAAAAGACAGCACCCTGCCCTTAGGAAATAATTCTTGTACAGCAGGTGACTAAAGGCAGGGCATGGCTAGCTTTATATTGTAATCACTAAGCCATTTGTGCATTAGGATTAGTCCGCCACCCCCAGTGAGCCCGATTGTCTGAGTGCGACGCTTCGGTAATACTGTTGTTTCTTATCGGGGCGTCGATGGGGATAGCACTCGAACGGCTAACCCTCCGGGCCGGTCACGGATATCAGGGAATCGGTGGACGGCTCAATGGCGATATGGATAGTTAGGGAGCCGCATACCGCACTTTTGTAGCCCCAGATGAGTTGGGCGAGTGTGTCCAGACCATAGCTTGCCAAAGAAAAATTGCAAGAATTTTACAATTCATTATGTTTTTATTTACTTCTTATATACCAGTGGTAAGGCCACATTGCTGACAATTCTCTGCCTGCAGAAATAAGTGGGTCGGTTAATCTAATCCTGTGGGAAGATGCTAATTAGTTTTATTTTAAATATGCTATTATTTTTTATTAGGACAACACACCTTCGTGTCATTAATTCATTACTGCTTATATGCCCACTCATGGACTCCAGCCTCCTCTACATAGGAAAGGTCCTACTATAGATCCTACTACCCTACTATTTTTATCTATGCTACGATAGGCCATATTATACCATGCTGGTCAGGCGGGTTGGTACCTATAACGTGTTTATTTCGAGTTTTCTTTGCCTTGCATAGATGTAACATACGTATTATATTACTTAGTCGTGGTTTTATGTCACACAGAGGTTGGAGGTGGTGAATTCTAATCTTACTCAGTCAGGGATTAAAAAATTTATGGCTGCGAGCCGAAAATTATCAGCAATGTACTGGCAGTAAAGATTCCTTGAAAGTTGCAATATTTTTTTATTATACACATGCCTCAAAGGGCTTACCGTATTTTCATCATCATTTCAGCCTATCGCCGTCCACTGCTGGACGTAGTCCTCCCTCATGTTACGCCACAAAAGGCTGTTCTGTGCCGCCTGCATCCAACGACGCCCAGCAACTTTCACCAGGTCGTCGGTCCACCTGGTGGGGGGCGTCCTACACTGCGTCGTCCGATACGTAGTGGCCAGCTTTTCACTTTCTTCTCCAGCGGTTGTTGGTTCGTCGAGCGATGTCGCCTGCCCATTGCCACTTCAGCATGCTAATTCATCGTGCTATGTCGGTTACACCTGTTTTTCTGCGGATTTCCGTATTCCGGATACTATCTCGCAGATAAATTTATTATTAGTACCGTATTTTAGTATTATCAAGACGTAATGAATTACTATATGATACTGTCTTTAACTCACGAACTGATTCAAGAATTTTCTTTCTCAATAACTTGTGTAATAAATCATGAAAACGTCGAGTCACGTAGAAACATTACAACTCCGAATATCCCATAATAATTACAACACCATAATAATAATCGTTTATGGTGCGTTGGTCCGATGACACTGGTCGTGAGGTCGCGAACACTTTCCAGTTGAAATGGAAAGTGACCTTGTCTTGGGAAATGTCCCAACTCACGACGTTCGAGCGAAAGTTTTAACATATAAAGAATATATAAAACCCTATATGGGAACCACTGCTTGATATAAATAATTTAATATCTTCTTCATCTGTACGGGATTGAAGTATCTTACTCGTGGGTGTCAGACACGGTTAAGGGATATATAAGAACTATGCAAGAAAAGCAAAACTGGCAATAAAACCCTATACCAACACGTCTGACCATAGTGATTAGTGGTATAATAGGTCATGTTCTCTCCCATTATGGAGAAGGCTCGAGCCCAGCAGTGGGACGTATCTATACCAATAAATAAAATTGGAGTGTCTGTTTGTAATGTCAAAATAATAGGCTTTTTTCATGCTCACACGGTTATTTGCACGATACCTATGCCTAAAAATCACTTTATTTTTTTTTTGTCTGTCTGTCTGTTTGTTACGGGTAATCTTCAAAACGGCTGGACCGATTTCAAAAATGGAAAGCTATAATATCAGGGCGTAAACTATACTATATTTAATCCCGGTATTCCCACGGGAACTACGCGGGTAAAACGACTAAAACCGAAGCGAAGCAAGGGCGGATTGCTAGTATAAACTGTAATGATAAGGAGATGAGAAACATAAATATTTTGACTCGTCCAAGGTAGCTCCTCTGTGGTGTGTACACAGTAAGGGATTCAGCCCTTGAACATGAGACAAAAGAATGGACTTAGACTAGGTATATTATATTATGCATTTATTCAAAATATCATTATTTTATATTCCTGGATAATTATGTACGTATGAACGTGATTGATATGTTATTGCATATCTTCTAATGATATTTAAACCGATTAATGTTGCAAAAATAAAACCTAGAATATATAAATATATTTAATATATAGACAGTTAATTAAATCATTAATTACATTGATCGTGGCAGCTCATATCAGCTGATCAATGTCAAATTATTAAAAAATATATACATAGTACTAGCTGATCCAACAGACGTTGTTCTGTTCAAATAAAATCCCACCAAAAACATAAATGTAAAAAAGGAGAGCCAAGTTCAATACAAAAATTATGCTTGGCTGTGGGCTTCGTCGCAAAAACATTGGAAATCTAAATGAGTGCTAAGTTCTATGCAAAATCCAAATATGTATTTATAGGAACAAAATAACATTATGAACAAGTATTAAACTCAATTTTTTTGCTTTATTGGATACCTGTAACAATTACTGTTATTTAAAAAAAATGTGAGATTCTAAAGTAGGTTAGATTTGACTTGACATTTATGTTTTTGGTGGGATATCATTACTTTTTGTAAAGAAAACTAGGCAGAATTTAAAAAAAAAATTGTATGAGACCATCGTGTAATATTACACTAGGCGCTGGCTAGCCTGTTCCTTTGCTTGAACTTGGCCTGACACGCTGCCGCGTGTCTAGATAAAAGGAATTCCTCGATATCGACAGCAGCGCCACCTACCGGATCCAATTGTGACTCTAAACCATTCTCGAATTCTCTTGAACACACATATAAAATTTCATCAACATCGGTCCAGCTGTTTAGGAGAAGTTCAGTAACATACACATGTACACAAGAAATATTTATATAAAGACTAGCAACACGCTCTCGCTTCGCTTCGGGTACAGTCGCCTTACCCGCGTAGTTTCCGTTCCCGTACGATTACCGGGATAAAATATAACCTATGTTACTCCCTGATATTATAGCTTTACATTTGTGAAGGAATTTTTGAAATAAGTTCGGTGGTTAAAGCGTGAAAGCGTAACAAACAAAAACAAACTTATTTTAACATTTATAATATTAGTGAGGATATTATTTTAACACACTTTTATAAATTCCAGTGTAAAAAAGAGTTATTGTTCTATCTATTAGGATGGATATCCGATGGATATAGGAGGATTCTTTTACCGGTGCTCCGCCATAATGGATAGAGACGTACAATACGTCAACTTGCAGATATGCACGCTATTCCTTTCGCTACTCCGGGCAGTTTCAGCAGGGTGTGGAGCATAGTTGGCCTCAAATAAAAGTGTAAACTCAAGACGGAATATTAATTTCTCTGTTCAAGACCTGATACGTTGATTTTTTTTTGTAAATTTGTTACTATAAAATCTCACAATTCAGACAAATATTCTCTATTCAAGACTGGATACTTTTTTTTTAATTTTTTACAATAAAATCTCACAACTCAGACAAAAATATAAAACTTCAAATTTAACCGTTTATAAAAGCCGTAGAATGAATTACTCATTACCTACCGTGTTCCCAGGTACTAGGTGCCTAGCCTAGGTACTTAGTCTCTGCGTTGCTATATAGATCCATTGAATCAAAAACGAATAAAATCCTCTTATATTAGCTTATTCCATTTTTCTAAAATATTTCGACATTTGTGATTTGACAGTATCTAATTTAATTTTTTCTTTCTTTTTTATTGCCGATGGTGGCAAATGAGCAGGCAGCACATCTGATGGTAAGTGATACTGCCGCACCCATGTGCGATACCTTTGAAATACCAGCGGTACAGCCAGGCCGTTGGCTACCGTGAAGTAAATACTCTTCTTAAACCTCGTTTAAAGAAGGGCATTTCATAGCGCTCGGGCAACACAGCAGCAGGTAGTTCATTCCAGAGCCTGCACGTACGTGGGTGAAATGATCGCGAAATAAAAACATACAATTTATAACCTGCTACAATTTCTTCCTTATGAAGGATTCCATTTCATGATAAAAACTTAAGAAAGTGCACTATTATTAAAAACTTCTGTCAAAAAAAAAATCCCGTCCCATTGGGTCAATTAGTGAAGATGATATTATTAACCGAATTAGGCGTATTTTTTTTTATTTTAAAATTGTAAAAAATATATTTATTTACACTTTCGCCTTTTCCTTTGAATTGTCACAGGCCAAAGTTGATATTTTTTAATCCTTAATTTACCCACAATTTGACTGCAAACAGCATTAATAACATAGAGTTATATGTAGTACATATATATCGATTATTAATAAGATCATATTATAAAAACGGAAGCCTTAAAAAACTTTCAAGACTTCCGTTTTTCATTTGGACGTACAGAACCCTAAACAAAAAACAAACTTTGCGTAATAAGTATATTGACCCTTGCACTTAAAATCGCACATTGCTTTATAGTTATCCACTAAAGCAGCATTCACATTCACTGAACTAAACGAGGCAATCGGTGTTCACTACGTCATTGATATCTTGTTGTTGCGAACTAATGACAACTACGGTCATTAGATCACCGGGTAATCAGATTTTAATGATGTATAATCATAGTACTTACAATAATAATGTAAGTTAGGTAATATTGGATTAAAGATAGGTCAAGAGAAATTGCGTATTATTGATATGTAATTTTTGATTGATTTGCTAAGAGTATCATTATAATTTCAGCTCGTACGTCCTACTGTTGGATTTGAGACTCCTACCATAATAGGAGAGATCATCATTATCATCATCGCAGCCCACTGTTGGGCTCGGGCCTCCTCCACAATTGGATGGAATTTGACCTACTATACCATGCTAGTCAGACATGTTGGTATAGGGTTTCATTTCGAGTTTTCTTCTCTTGCACAGATGGTATATGCTTATCATATCCTTTAGTCGTCTTGTACGACATCCACGGGCAAGAAAAGGAGTGGTGAATTGTAGTCTTACTCCGTCACCACCCGGAAATAGGAGAGATTAGACGATACGGCTTATTTGAAGTTTTCCTTCTCTTGCATATGTGTTATCATCATATTATATTCCTTAGTCGTCTTTTACGACAACCAAGGATAAGAAAGGAGGTGATGAATTATATTCATAGTCTATCAACACTCGGAAAAGTGCAATTTGTTTATGTACTGTACATATTTGAAACAATATACAATCTTCATGAAATCGGCATGAATATTGGACACAGGCCTTCCCAAGAGAGGAAAATGGCATAATTGCGACGCCTGCAGCCACAAAGTATAGCTCTGTGTCAGGTTATGGATTCTATTCCCATGCAAGTATCTTATACCGTACCTTACTGCACTACACCGTTTGTGCAGGCAGATTATGGAATTATACCCACTGCGACGGATAGATAAATGATCATCATTATCGTCATCATTTCAGCTCATATACGTCCTACTGCTGGACTCGAGCCTCCTCCTGGATAGCAATGAAATTGACCTACTATACCACACTGGTCAGACGTGTTGGTATAGGGTTTTATTTAGAGTTTTCCTTCTATTGCAGAGATATTATCTACGTTTTATATCCCTTAGTCGTCTTTAACGACACCCATGAGAGGGTGGTTAATAGTATTATAACTCCGGCACTACACAGAACCTTATGGTGACGGAGTAAGAATACAATTCACCATTCCCTATCTTGCCTGAGTGTCGACTAAGGGATATGATATGCACATAACATTTGGGATAAAAAAAACACTCGAAATGAAGCCCTATACCAACATGTCTGACCAGCGTGGTATGGTAGGTGAAATTCCCTCCCATTGTGGAGAAGGTGCGTGCCCAACAGTGGGACATATGTGGGCTGCGATGATGCAATGACACAAAAAAATCATTAGATATTATTTTTATTGTCCCGACGTTTCGTATTTCGTAACTTTCATAAATTAAGAATATAAGAAATAATTACGTCAAAATTGATTGAATTAGTACTTTGTGATTAATTATAATTAATTATATAAAACAAGCTTAATTACGAACGTAATAATAATAAGTCTTGATAGTAAAACTGATTTATTATTTTATCAAATTATCAAATTAAAAAATGTAAGCGCATTGAAATAATACTTATTAACTGATTACTTCTGACATATTTATGCAGCTATGTTTTCATAGCTACATAAATATAGCATAGTTTACAATTTTTCTGTTTTTTATCGCCTACTTTGCTGTAGTCATAAAAGCTGAATGAGGGAGCACTAGAAGAATAGCGCCGGTGCAAATGCAATTCAAACAATTATGGCTGGATCAGATTCCGCAAGCTCACTCGATCACGAGTTAACTACTAGAGCAGCCATCACTCACGTCAATCACTATAGCGGGAAGAGAGCGACCCGCTACACACAGCGGTAGTAAACAGATCATAAGTGGTTAGTTTAGATATAAAATAATTCAATCATTCATTTCACTCATATACGTCCGACTGCTGGGCTCGAGCCGCCTCAACAATATGAGGGTATTAGACCTACTATACCACGCTGGTCAGATGTGTTGGGACAGGGTTCTCTTTCAAGTTTTTCTTCTCTTACTTAAATGTTATAGGTATATTCTATGAAATGTAAGGTGGTGGTGAAATGTATTCTTACTTCGTCACCATACGGAGATATATATAAAATAATAGAGAAAAACCTGCAAAGAAACAGTCACAATTACTAATACACTTTTTTTTTTATATATATTTGAGATCGAGAGAATATTTACAGCTAAGACAGGACGAAGTCTGTCGGGTCAGCTGTATAAAAAATAAACTCATCATCACTCTTATATAATATTTCAAAAGCGCACATTCCAACAGCATAATTGCAAAACTTTAACGAAAGATAAAAGATGTATTCATTATCTATTCATTATGTACTAGCAATATCTACTAGTCATCATAACATAACCCGGAAAGAACGAATAGACGTAAATAACTTAATGGTTTGTCATAGGTAATGTGACCATATTTTTTTACATCAAAACAGGACGCTTAAATAACGGTCCCTTTTTGTTTTTTTGTGTCAGAACTGATAGGTATAAATATGTCTGAAAGCTAAAAGAAACAAGAACACTTGAAAATTCTTGTAGGAATGAATAAAACTATAGACCTAAAGAAAAACAATAATACGTCCCTATCAGCATAACAAATGATTATTAATGTTCTATTTGCGAAAACAGGACATTTTTGTTCGGCTTGAGTCAACGGGACCAACGACAACTTGTGAACGGGACTGTCCCATACAAAACGGGCTGTATGGTCACATTATTCACAGTTAACAATAAGTAGTAAAATCCTTAATACCTTTCTATATTTAACGGCAATGCTTACTCGTTTGTAGTATTACTAAATTGCTTTCAAAAGATTGTATTTGTAAAGATGTGGTCGTAAAAATATTAACAAATTACCTCATTTGCAGTTTAATTTAATGTTTTTTCCTACCATTAGTTAATCATTAATAAATCCTCCAGTTAAACGGCAAAGAAAAAACGATTTATCGTCAAAAATTCCAAATATCTGATGATTTTCTTCATTAACAGAAAGTTTTTGAAAACCAGCTCTAACATTTCAAAGAAAATATATAAAGTTAACCTCTGTGGTAAAGGATTGAATATAATCCACACACTTGGTCTCCCTTATGGCGTGTATTGTGCTAGCTAAATAAGGACAGTAAGCAGATAACATCACAATGATCTCTCATAGTTAACTCGAAGTAAGATATATGAGTCGTAAAAATGAGCTAAAGAATTACAAGGAGAATGACCAGCAGGACTCTCCAGGGAAACTTATTAATTGCGATCCCGAACCCGCCTACAAAGTATTACTACTACCGCCTACCAAGTACGACCAACTTTAAGCATTATTTCTCTCGAAGAGACCTCAGTTCAATTGCGAACGAGGCTAGGTATTCTAAACTTCGATGTAATAATAACAACATTATTAAAAGCAATGAAATTCGTAAAACGAAATGGCACTGCAAATAATGTTCGCGTAAATAGCGAAAATAATTATGATTATAAATGATCTCCGTCAAATACTCTCATTAATTATTGAATAATATTTGCCATTTATTTGCTCAAACCTTATCGCATAGTATGAAATAGCAAGATGTAAAAATGCAATGCCATTCTCTTTGGAGGTCTGGGAAGTGTAGTATATTCTGTAATTACAATTTCATATAAGTGAGCACAGTTAAAAATAACGCAATCAATCTTGATAGTATATCTATTGAGTCTTGTAAACTTTCAGATAACCATCTTGAGTAAATGTTCAATATTTTTAATGGTTACAACACGTTACAAAATCTAACAGGTTAGGGGTTACCAACAACCATCAAATAAGGTGTAAAGTAAACGTGACATTCGGATTGTAACATTTAATGACAAATTTGCGCAACACCCTTGTTTGTTATCCAAATGGACACTCAAATATTTCGTAGTACGTTTACTTAAAACACAAAAATGACATGAGTGTAGGTATGCAAATCTTGTAACTGGCCCGAAATTACTTGAGAAATGCCACTAAATGAATGCGTTATTTAATAGCTTTGAGTATTATTACTAAAAATGTATACTGAATATTAATCTACACTTAACAGTGATTGAAGATGTCAGATTAATATATTTTATAATAAAAAAATATGATTAATTTATTATTAAAATAAATATTTGTACACTTGAATGAAAAAATTAAGACGTGTAATTTTAAGAGTTAAAATATTGTGAGATAGAATTACGTGTAATTGATTTAAGTTTATAGATATGTTTGTATTGCCTAAAGTTTTAATTACGAATTCCATCGACTAGGATTGGCAAATATAGCATAAATTATATTTTCAATAATATAGAACTTATTAATCACCATCATCATCCTGTCCTTGTTCCAATTAGGGTCGAAGCGATATGTGTTCTTTGGCATATATTTTTTAAGAAAATTGATAAGTGCTTTATTTATTTATTATATAGGAAAAAAGGAAGGACGAATAAGATAAACTGTGTAAAAAGCATAATTTGCTATTTTACTGTAAATAAAACTACTTTGACGGATTATATCGAGTTTGTATTTGATTTAGGTATGACTATCACTGACATTCCGCCCGTGACCATGAATGCTGTAAAGTATTCGAAACGTCGGGCAATCATAAATCAAATACAACGCAATATAATCCGTAAAAGTAGTTTTATTTACAATGTGTAGTGCTCGCGTAAACATCAGATATCATTATTGTTATTATACAATCAATCGTTATCAATTTTTTAATGCAATTAGGCTAAATTTTCACTGTTACTTATGTCATAATTACTTTCAAGTACTCAGTACTCCTTAGAGCCCCCGCATACTGCAGACTTTCTATCGGCCGAAAGTTTGGTCGGGTTGGGCTGTTAGTGCGCACACTGGGCCAACAAAACAGTTGGGTGGACGTGAGTGCGCAGACTAGTCCAACAATTGGCCGACTCTTCTCAAACGATTATACTAGTTTGTGACAGACTGTTGAAGAGAACGGTTTCACAATGAAAATAAATACAGTATTATCCAGAAATGTTATCATTGCTCTTATACAACGGAGAAGGAAAGCCAAAAAGAGATTCCGAGAGTATTGGGTGCATCCCATCCGCAGTGATAGATTAGTTAGTGAAAAATTTTAGACAATGCATTCCAAATTACTTGATTACCGTAATTTTTTTTCCCTTTTATCGAATGAGTATAACCAGCTTTAATGACCTTGTCAAGCTCGGCCGACTAAACAATCGGCAAGTGTGCGAACGGGGAAGAGCGCTGTACTGATCAAGCGGTCAGCCGATAGTTGGCCGACAGTTTAGTTTGAAGGCAATCGGGAATCCCATCAAACTGATTCATCGGCCGATTACTAATCGTTATAATTTGCGCACTTGCTTACATCTCCCTACTGATTAAGACGCCGACCAAACTATCGGCCGATAGAAAGTCTGCAGTTTGCGGGGGCTCGTAGTACCCAGTACTGTTAAGTACACATTCTTAAATATGACTCCTCCCTCCTTTTTTTTTTTATTGCATACGGTGGCAAACGAGCAAACAGTACACCTGATGGTAAGTGTTGCTGCCGCTCATGGACCTCTGCAAGGCCGCTGCCTACCGCGAAGAAATTGAAGGGAGTGTGAATGCGTGCATTGAGGCTCGGTGGTACCAAGGGCACCACCAAAACCCTCCACACGCAAACACCCTCAGAAAATTGGGCTTCCGGCTCTCTCGCTCACTGAACGAAGCGCAGTAACAAATCGCTACTACTCAGACGTCGATTTTGTAGAGGCGGCTCGAGCCGAACAGTGGGACGTATATGAGCCGAAATGAATTAATAAATGAATGAATGACACTACTCCGTGTGGTGTCGGAGTAAGAATGCAATTCACCACCCCATATCTAGCCCGTGGGTATTGTAAAAGACCACTAAAGTATATAATATGCAAATAAGATCTCTGGAAGAGAAGTAAACCTGGAAATAAAACTCTACACCAACCCGTCTGACTAGAATAGTGTAATAGGTCAATTTCCCTCCCTTTGAAAGGAGACTCGAGCCCGTCAATAAGATGTATATGAGCTGTTCAGTATAAAAATAATAACAGTGCCCTACGACTTTTGCAATATCGTTAGTCCACCTGGTGAAAGAGAAATAAATAATGGGCATAATTTCTAACCGTTAACGTTTATATTACATTTTTTTTGGGGCTAGGTCATGGTCAGCTCACTCGCCGCCCGGCTCTGTCCGGGGCGACAGAGCAACGCTGCGCGGCCCCAAGACCCACCCGTGGCACGTCGCCTTCGTTGTTGGGCTGACTACCGGTCAGAGTTCCTTGTCTTCAGTGGTCGGCCTGACGGAATACCCCGGTCGCGGGGCACTCTCCCGTCTTGGCGTCCCCCCTCGGGGACGTCGGTCGCCGTCGCGTGGTTTTACCCGCGTAGTTCCCGTTCCCGTGGAAATACCGGGATAAAATATAGCCTAGTTTACGTCCTGATATTATAGCTTTCCATTGGTGAAAGAATTTTTGAAATCGGTTCAGCCGTTTTGAAGATTACCCGGAACAAACAGACAGACAGACAAAAAATTTTTAATCGCTATTTTAGGCATAGGTGTCGTGCAAATAATCGTGTGAGCATGAAAAAAGCCTATTATTTTGACATTACAAACAGACACTCCAATTTTTTTTATTGGTATACATGGAAGATGAATGCAGCCTTCAAAACCCGATGCAATTCTTATGCAACTATTAATGAAGTCTAGGTTAGAAAAATAGTGTATACTTGCATTTTTATCAAGTCTTTTTCAATCAGTATATATGTATATTCAATGCACATTTGAAATTGAGAAACACATTAAATTAACTTACTTATTGGGCAATACAAAAATTAAACTTGTTTATGTATACATTGATGTATATGACTTCATCATCATCATCATTTTAGCTTAGATACGTCCCACTGTTGGGCTTGAGCCCTACTCTACAATTTGAGGTAAATTGATCTTATACACCACGCTTCTTTTTGTGAACTATAGTAAGCGCACACGCTATCCATTCCGTCCAGGGTGACAAAAGGATGGCGCGCAGACCTGTAACCCACCGTAATGCCTCTTTTTCTCCGCCATTAGGCCGACCACTATGTTGTGAGATATGTTGGTATAGGGTTTCCAATCAAGTTTTGCTACTCTTGTATAAATATTAATATCTGGTTGACCGAGCTTCACTCGCAATATTTTTGTTGTATTTATTTAGATATATATTAATAAAAAATAAAAATTAAATAATGAAAAAAAAATATAAAAAATTACAAAAAGAGAATAATAATAACACCGAGATTCAATCCCACGCTGTTTGAATGCCAAAACAAAACAAAAAAAAACTGGACCACTTCCCAACTGAGCTATCGCCACTCTTGACATTAACGGCGAAATTTGAATCCATATTCTATTGACATTTTATGTCATTGTATTGATTAGCTAAAAACACCGACTAAACAACATTTTCTATAAATAAAACATAGCTAGGTAGATCGATTTTTTGGCCCCGAAAGCTCTAGTATGCCAAATTTTATCAAAATCGTTGGAGCAGTTTCCGTGATCCTGAAAATATATCCATATGTATATATATATATACAAGAATAGCCCGTTTAAAGATATAAGATATTATATGCATATATAATTCTGTCGTCTTTTACCACATCCACGGGCAAGCGATAGGGGCGTGGTGAATTAAATTATTACTCCGTCACCATAAAGAAAGTGTATGACTTAAAAGTTAAAAATTATATGTATTTTTGGATACTATATCTTTCATTCATAATCGTCATGTCAGATTTTTACTATCCACTGCTGGATACTTCCCCTTGAAATGAAGGGATGGTGCGCCATGCTTATTTCCTTATGAGACTTTTTGGCGATGTTTATAACACCCACGGGAACAAAGGACATTTGTATTGTTATTTCGTCACTGCATATTACAAGTCTTACTTCCTTATTAATATTATAAATGCGAAAGTAAGTTTGTTCATTTGTTTGTTACGCCTTCACGGTCAAACGACCTAACCGATTTCAAAAATTCTTTCACCAATGGATAGCTATAAGATTAGGGAGTAACATAGGCTATATTTTATCCCGGTATTCCAACGGGAACGGGCACCACGCGGGTAAGGCGACTAAAACCGAAGCGAAGCGTTATAGCAAACGTTTCCCTATCAGTGGCATGACGGGATAAGGATACAATTCACCACTCCCTATCTTGCTATTCTGTTCAATTACTTATCATCCCTCTTTCCTATTATATATGCAGGGATACAGATATCCATATACCTCATATAGTAGAGTAAATATCATCGACGTATATAGAGATGCTCTCTGTGTCTAAATCAATTCTAAAGTTCGATTATACACTACCTGCATACGGCCGATCATGGCGTATGCCAGTGTAGTGTTCGCGCACGTTAGGCCAAACAGGATCCACAGGTTACAAACACTACAAAATAGATTCATGCGACGGGCAATGGGAGCACCATGGTTCGTTCGAAATGTCGATCTACACATCGACCTCGAATTGCCGACCATCAGGCAGTACATGAAGCGTTGCTCCCAGCGCTATTTTGACTCTGCCACGACTCACCCCAATCCACTAGTGGTTGGGGCGGTAAACTACGTCCCCTCAAAAATATCCGCGGTTCGACGTCCTCGTCATCTTCTTGAAGAAGGGGATGACGCTATTATGATCGCCCAAAAAAGGGCCTACACAGTTCGCGCAGCGATAACACAATAAAACTCGGCGGTATCGGCCTCGCCGTCGAGGTCGAAAACTGCGGCGCGTAAGTTATTAGCCTAAACGTGGCCACGCCCACTTTGCTTTCAGCGACGCCCCGAGCCGAGGTCCGTTCCCCACAGGGGGAGCCCTCGGGCGATGTTCGCTTAACTTACCGGGTTGAGAGCTTTCGGATCGCCCATTGACCGCGTTAAGCTGTCAAGGTCATCTGCGACCAACAGCTACACACACAACAAAAAAAAAACAATCAATTCTTTGTCTCATTTATTCTATCGCCTCCTTTATACAACATAGCGACCTTACCATACCAGAGCAACTGCCCTCCTATTATGGAGAATGCTCAAGCCCACTAGTGGGATGTGTGTGAACTGAGATGATGGTATAATAACTCATCTTTAGTGAATTTCCGTGTGGTGACGCACTAAGAATACATTTACGACTAAGGAATAAAATATTCACATAAGTACTGTGCTAGAGAAGGAAAACTCGAAATGAAATCCTATACCAACATGTCTGACCAGCATGGTACAATAGGTCAAACTCCTTCCCATTGTGGAGAAGGCCCGATCCCAACAGTGGGACATATGTGGGCTGCGATGATGATTTGGTGAATGTTGGTCAAGCAATTGCATTATTAACTTTTGCTTTAACTCTTGACTTCCTTAATATGTGTAGTTGCACAAATGAAATACGTTGTATGTGTTTTTTTTATGAAGATAGATCAAAGATCAATAATGATTAACTGTTATAATCAATATGATATAATGGTTAGTTTTATGAGAGGATAGTGTCGTAATCGACACACTTGACAGGTGGGTTGGCAATCGTAGTGAGATCTTATACGTTTCCCAGGAGAGAATTGCGACGCACTCTTCTGTTGAGATTGAGACCTTTAGCCAATCTTTACGATTCCCCACAAGCACTGCACAGACGGCGTAATGGTTAAGATACCGACCTACAGTGCCAGTGTCGTAGGTTCGAATCTCATCCAAGACAAAACTTTGTGCGATCCACAAATTATTGTTCTATGCAATACTTTGTACTGAGTCTGGGTGTAATATATATCTTTCTAAATTGCCCCGCAGGACAAGGATTATTAGCTTAGTTCAGGGTGTTTTCTTTTCGTCAGACCGACCACTGACGTCAAGTCACCCTGTTCCGGTGGTCGGTCCAACGACGAAGGCGACATGTCGCGGCTGGATTTATGGGTGTGTATGCTTACGCCCCTCTGTCGCTCCGGACGGAGTGGTGCGAGGAGTGCGCCGACCGTAACCTTCCCCAAAAAAAAGGGTGTTTTCTTTTAAAAGAAAGATATGAAATCGGTGATGACAATTGCTTTATTACGCTGATACCGCATTGATAAAGAACATAAAAGCTCACATAGCCTGTAGAGTGAATAGAAATAGAAAGCTCTGTAGCTTTCTTTATTTGCCTCTCTCATATATGACTACTATGCGTACAAATTCGCGGGTAAAAGCTAATATAATATCTTATTGTTAGTCATATATAGGATGATATATGTATATACTAGCAACCCGCCCTCGCTTCGCTTCGGTTCCAGTCGTCTTGTCCACATACATAGTTCCTGTTCCCGTAAAAAAACCGGGATAAAATATAGTCTATGTTACTCCCTGTTATTATAGCTTTCCACTGGGGAAAGAATTTTTGAAATCGGTTCAGTGGTTTAAGCGTGAAAGTGTAACAAACAAACAAATAAACAAACAAACTTACTTTCGCATTTATAATATTAGTAAGGATGTACATAAATACCGAGTACCGACGTTTGTATTATGTATTATACATTTTTTTTTAAAGTCCAATACCTGCACTAAATAAATGATGCTCGTATTGCGAGGGACTTTACAAACAGGTAAATTAACGGACACAAATTACATCCAGACTCAGAACAACAATTTGTGGATCGCACAAAGTATTGTCCTGCGTGGGATTGAAACCCACGACACTGACGCATTAAATCTAAATCTTAACCACTACGCCATCTGTGCAGTCGATTATATACATTGTATTTATAATCGGAATTAAATTATCTTCAACATCCCAATATCCCTCTAGTAAAACATTATTAGCTCTCTCTCTAACCTATGTTTTCGATATTAATAAATAATATCCGTATAACGTGCAGATAGCATTTACGTAAGAGAAGATTAACTCGAACAAAAATCAAGGCGTCTCATCAGCGTGTAAGTCAAGTTTCCTCTCAGTGTGTAAAAGGCCCAGTAA
Organism: Lymantria dispar; assembly: GCA_032191425.1. Classification (NCBI taxonomy): domain Eukaryota; kingdom Metazoa; phylum Arthropoda; class Insecta; order Lepidoptera; family Erebidae; genus Lymantria; species Lymantria dispar. The sequence goes on along the minus strand of CM063462.1, from coordinate 3,727,414 downwards.
TTGAACGATAATGAATCTTTTATATATTATGTGATGTAAATACCTATTATTAACTATTATGTTATTTGAAGTCCAATCACCGTGTTCTGTTGAGCATAAAGGTATTGATCAAGTTATCACAAAAAATATATATTTTGTTGCGTTATATGAAGTGCATTACGATTGAAAATTGGTTCTTGACGAAATAATCATAAAAATATTCTGATTATCTTATTTTTTTTTATTGCGAACTGTGGCAAACGAGCAAACATTACACTTGATGGTAAGCGTTGCTGCAGCTCTTGGACCTTTGTAAGGCTGCTGCCCACCGCGAAGAAAGTAAAGGGGGTATGAATACGTGCAATGAACTTCGATGATACTAAAGGCATCACTAAAACCCACCACACGCAAACACCCTCAGAAAGTTGGGCTTCCGGCACTCTCGCTCACCGAGCGAAGCGCAATAACAAATTGCTACTACTCGGACATCGATTTTCTGGGAGGGTGTGGTACTACCCCGGACGGACCGGCCTACAGCTGTAAACAGACAACTGTCAACAGTGTGGTCCTATCGAAAGCATATAAAAAATGTGCGGCTCATATGCAGTAAAAGAGAAAATTTAATTTATAAGGAGATAAATAAACGGCAAAAGAATAAAAGACCGACATTGCTCTGTCATAATTGATATACTGAACTGAGTGGTTGGCGATCACAGGTGACGTTATAGTTTTTTTGGGAGAATACTGATCGGGTGGTCGAACTTGGGACTGGACAAAGAAGCCATGTCCATGGCCACCCTGTTCATGCTGGGACGTCGTCTTTAGTATCCGAAAGGAATATAATCCGATTAATTCAAGGCATCGGTACCGGTGATTCGCTCAATTCCAACCATTCTCCTATTCCTCAATCGAATGTTACAACTCCTACGGGAAAAGAAAAAGTATTACGTAGTTGTAATAGTCACCCAACGGGGAGTAATCACCATTTAATCTAGTAACCGTTGAATTAAATTTTTAATCACATCATTTCTAAATTTGAGTACTAAATCTCCTTAAGCTTGAAAAAACAACATATTTAGTTGCATGCAACAGAAGGTTAAGTAGGTACTTACCACTGTCGACCGGTCTTAAATATTTATTTAAATTACTTTTTGCCTTTAACAAGCGATGTCGAGACGGGTTCCAATAAACTTACCTGAAAGAAAAAGAATATCCATTAGAAAAAAAAGTAGGTAATTTCAAAATTATTATCGTTGCCTATGAAACACAATATAATTGACGATGGACAAGTAATTATAACAAAATAAATATTTTTACAGTAAATATTTTACAAATGTTAACAAAACACATAGGAATTGAATGCTATTTTATACACCTTTTATATAAAACGAGTTTTCTTTCTCTTTCACAGCTGTTATATAAATATTATATCCCTTAGTCGTCTTTTACGATATTCACGGACAAGATAGAGGGTGGTGAATTGTATTTTTACTACTTCACCACACGGAAAGAAGTATATTATACTGCTTGAATTTTCTCGTTGTTATTACAGACAACACTAATTACACCATTTAAGTAACCTTTAAAAATAAATTTAATCTGAAGGTAAACCATTAAGAGCAATGGTTTTATTGCTATAATTTATCGTGTCTCTCAAGCGTAAGCGTAACTTTATAATTAATTAAAATCACCATAAGTATTTATATTGCCACATTAAGGTCAGGTGTCTAGTCAAATATTGGTGTGTTTTATGTAAAAACGAATTCCTTTATTTTTTTGATGTGTAGTATTTACATGAAAAAAAATTAGTTTTACCAAAAGCCCACTGCGTGATCAATTTTAAGAGTTATTGAATAGATAGAAGTTAAAAATAAAAACAAATTTATCGCGAGCTGTAGGGAATAATTTTTCAAAAACCTTAATTTAAACCAATAAGAAATTTGTTTTTGTTGTTTTTTTTTTCTCTATAGTCGATCCAATAACAAAAATTATGGCAAAAAGTACTTATGTAGTATTACTACTATGGATCATTTTAAAGAAAGTTATGAAACAAAGGAATCCATGTCCTTTTTTTGATAAATTTATATATTTTGAACAATTTATCAAAAAACTTTCTAGAAAGGTTGACTTTACTTTAATACTAGCTGACCCGGCGAACTTCGTACCGCCATAACTTTTTTCGTAAATATATTTTCTAAATTTCCGAATATATAGTCTCTAACGGCAGAACCATTACAGCTTTGTCAGGAAAGATTCAATCGTCTTGGTCGCGGCATTGTTAATGATGATTCAAAGACAACACTAATTACTGATTATTGATTTCTGAAAAAATTATAATTATCAAATTTTCAACCATACTTAACTATAGACAAAATTACGTTTAGCTGTTATTGGCATTTTGTTATTACATATCAAATGCGTTTCTTATCCTACGTTTCTTATAGTGACTTGTATTATCTTTGACATGAGTTTCGGCGCGAATATGGAAATGTCATGTTAAGCTCTTGTATTATATTCATTATTTTAGTATTTTATAGTGTTATATTGAATAATTTTGCGGATATTTTATGTAATATAATACAGTTAAGGTACTGAAGTGTGGTGAATGTGATATAAGAGTGGTGGAAAATACACCTAATGTATGTATTTTCATATTCTACTGAAATTCCCTGAGAAATCATTTAATTAGGTTTTCAGCGCCTAATTAATGGTAAAGGCTTGACTTATTGACGGACATGATTATAAATAAGCTATTCTACATAAAGAAATGTTAAGTAATATGAAGAAAATTATATCACAATTGTCTGTATGGGCTTTGATCCCTTTGCCTGTCCGAATGGACACCCAGAAACAAAAAAAAATCTATTTGACATTTTATGTCACGTCACACGGGAACGCGATCGAACGGGATATAAAGTAGCTCATTTCCATTAAGAAGAAGAAGAAGAACGGGATAAAAGTATTCTATGTCCGTCTCCTGGATCTAAGCTACCTCCTCACCAATTTTCAGCCAAATCTGTACAGCCGTTCTTGAGTTATAAACGTAGTAATTAACACGACTTTCTTTTATATATATATATATATATATATATATATAGATTTTTAAATTGCCGTCACTAAATAGCAAAAATTTGAGCTTTTCATTATTTAGATCGTTATTATAACACCAAAATATTTATAATTATTATAAACTGGGGTTAAGACATAAATTTGGGTAAACATCAAAATATGTTACGTGATAATTATGCGTAGCTCACATAAAAATGACATCCTTATTCATAATTAAAAGCAATTCCAAATGCATTAGGTATCTCAGCAAAATAAATTTCACCGCATCCAATTTTACGTAGTGAGCGTAAGCAGTTCTATTTGTATGCAAATTCAACAGTCAAACAGAATTCGGATGTCCGTCTGCGATCGGTCGCGAAGCGGTGAAAGTGTTTGACGGCTCGCGCAGTCACAAAACTTGGATGCGGTATTATTACGTTTTTATATTTTAATGTAGGTCACGTTCCGGTGTGCGCAAAATATTTAGTATGAATATTTATATCTGCAACAGTATGTTTCTTAATTACGAATAATATTTATGTTTTTAGAATATTATATAATAACAACAACGGAGATGATCCAAAATTCAATTTTGTTAATGTTACTATTAGATATTATATTATGTATTATATTCAGAAGCCAAATTGCTTCTAAATGAGACGTGTGAGCTGCAGCATAACTGGTTACGTTTACCATCAGGAAAACTACTTTCTCGCTTTCTGCTAAAATAAAAAAATAAAAGCAGAAATTCTAACCAAATAAATAAATTTTGTTTTTGAAATAATTATACGATTATTATCATACACTTACACCCTTTCTATGGCAGGTTGTGGTCTTGATACACCCCATCCAAATCGTATGGCGCTATAGAAAGGTGGCATGCAGCCCCATAACCAGCCGTATCCGTATCCTTATTGCCTATTGGTGCCGATACATTGATATCGGTAGCACAATAAATTTTAAGGGAAAAATACTATCCAATAGAATAACTACGTTATTGCATCCATTCATCAGACTATTGTCGTCCAATGTTGGTCGGTCGGTCCATAGATTTCTCCAAAAGGAGGCTATACCATCTACTATAACGTGAAATAAACAATAATTAGTTAACAAAATACTGTGCTTAACAAACGGATTGGCAAACATAGGTTATTAAAAAATTCCTAGGAGGGCGCTGTTGCCTGTAGTAATCAATAAGTAAATTTGTATCATTCCTACGTGAAAGTAAAGTGAAGTGACACAGTGTATTCATTACTCATCACTACATAGTAAATACTATTAAAAATTTCAAAAATATTCAAATGACACACATCCGAATATCAAGATTCGTGACTCTTCGTATTGCGTGACGAGCGCTGACATTGACCGCCGCGGTCAAGGACATCGAAGCTTTCTGCATTTAAAAGCGGCAATGTATGGCTAATCAAATTTCACTTGTACCTGTCGCAAAAACAGTGAATGTAAAAAAGCGATTTCTCGATTTATATTTATGTAGAGTCTAATTTAAAAATGACGTGTAAAATTTGAAGTGGAGGAAAGATTATATCGTGCCGTTTAAGTTACATTTAAGTGATACATTTAAATTATGGTGAAGATTTTAAAGCACAAAATTATAGGTTTACAAACGGTTATAAAACCAGATACCCACCCACGCAGCTCTTGTCGGATTCCCAGCGCGGTGCATTTACAAAGAGAAATTACAAATTTACAAGCATTTCCGTTGTAATTAGTCTTTCCCGGTGTAATTTACAGTTTCATTGTATTGCTATTAACCCAAGCACGAATTTTTTTTAGATATTGTACGCTAAGAAAAAGTGCGATATATTACTAATCTACATATATTAGCTTCAAGTGTTGTTTAAAACGAAGCGAGGATTTACCCAAGGTCATCTTAGTCACTTGCACCGACTATAGGGTTAATAAAAATTAGAGACTCAATAAGGAAAGAAATGGCTATAATTTTCTAACTCCATGACTCCATAATCTGCATGTCTGATAGATTTTTAAATGGCCTTTTAAGCCTATTAACCCGTAAAATTATCAAATAGGGCCTAAAGCACTCTCACTATGAGACAGAACTCGTGCATAACAGTGAAGGGTTGATGATATAAATAAAATTCTATTACTACTGGGTTCTACCGATCTTAATTCAAGAATTGATGAAATACAATACATTTTCCTGCACAGGAAGTGCAGTAAATATACATATATTAGAAATGATATAAATCTGTTAGTAATTACATGGCCGATGCCCAGATATTATTATAGTTGCGATATTTTATATGTTTAGACAGTTACATCTAAGCCACCTCAGGGTTATTTACGACACATCCTGTATATATGTATAATTTACTGCACGTATGTATATATGTAATTTAAATAACAATTATCTATGCAGGTTCCCAATTTCAATTGAACCCGCGTGGAGTGACCAATTATTTTTGAAGGGAATAGTTTTATGGGAGGAAATTGAAATTTTGATCCACAATCTTTCGCTGTAATAAAAATTTCGCAATAAATAGTTTGAGCGACTTCTATATCGCGTATTTACGCATATTCGTCACATACTTTTAAACAATCAGAATGTTCCAAATTGTCGCTTAGGATTTCACAGAAGAGGGACACATACGCTCTTTATTTATTTATTCAAACTTTAGCACACAAAAATAAGGTACAAGGCGGACTTAATGCCTTAGGCATTTTCTACCAGTCAACCTAGGGTGGAGCAGAAATAATTTAGGTAGGTGCAATTCATGTAAATGGTGATTTATAAAATTTGGATATCCAAATATGGCAGTTTTTTATATTCAATACATACAGACAATACACCATATGTAGATACATATACACATATGTATATATATATATATATATATATATATTATATATATATATATATTAAGAGCCCATATTTTCAGAGGCCTATTTTGGCATCTAAACGTTACTTTTGAGCCTGGTTCAGAGAGAAAAAAACAATTTTTTTTTTGTGAAACGCCCTAATATACACATATAAATACATATATACAATATATACACATATAAATATATATATACATACATAAATAGACATATACATACAAATAAATTTTATAAAAAGTAGAGGAGAGTCATCACTGATGAGTTGACTCCTTTAGGAAATCTAGGTATAGGCGTTTGACCATAGCTTTAAAACCATCACGATTAGCGGCCATTCTGATCTCTAATGGTAACGCATTCCAGAGGAGAATAGCCTGGATATAAAAAGAAGAGTGTACCAGATTAGAGGAATGAGAAGGACAGTGAAGAATAAGATTATTGGAGGAACGAAGATTACGGTCGTGAGTTGTGCAAAGAAATTGAAAGCGCTCTTCTCGCTTCCGTAATTTTATGTAATAAACAGAGCAATCATAAACAATAATAAACAGAAATATATTAAACAGAATCTATGCTATTCAACTTCCGTGTGGTGACGGAGTTAGAATACAATTCACCACTCCCTATCTTGTCCGTGGGTTTCGTAAAAGACCACTAAGAGATTACAATATACAGATAATATTTATGCCAGAGAAGGTAAGACGCTGGTCAGGCGCGTTTGCCAACGCGCCTACCAACGTGGTATAGTAGATCAATTTCCATCTTATTGTAAAGGGGGCTCGAGCTCAGCAGTGGGACGTATATTAGTCGTGATGAGGAATGATATTCAAAAGTAATTGATTAATTAATTATTCATTCCCCTATAATATAATTTTGACTTCTATTATAGGTCTTAAAGTGAAAAATTTTACTACACTATTTTATCAGAAATATTTGCATATTTTATGATAAGTAGGTATGCTTAACTTCACAGTAAAATCCTGTTGAAAGGCGTCTGAATATTAGTACAATTTTTATTCAATCAATTCTGATGGTTACGCGAGTACCTATTACAGATTGTAAATAAAACTAGGGATTTTATCGCGTTTGTATTTGGTTTTTGATTGATCGACGTTTCGAACACTTTATAGTCCGTCCGTGAGCATGAATGCTGTAAAGCAGCGGTTATTAACCTTTTTGGCTGGTGACCCAAAGTATAAATATATTTGAAGCCCGCGACCCTAATGTTTTATCTTCCAGTAATAATAAAATAATAGGATTAACTAAAAGCCCGAGCTTTAAAATTCATGTCATTATGAGATAATAAAAAAAAGAACATTATCATTTTTTTCTTTATTCAAATCGAAGTCAAACAAGCATATCGGCAATATCGGCATTGGTATTCATAGTAGAAAAACGTTTTTAATTTTTTCAACGACAAAGTAAAATGAAAAAAAAAATGTAACTTGAGCGGTTATCACTAATTTTAATTAGTGACTACCCTGATGTTGTATTTTTGAGCAAAGAAGATTTATAGGTGGAGTTAAGTTTATGGAAAGTGCACACCGCATGTCGTGCTGGGGATCCAATCTATTTCTGTATTTGTTTTTTAAGACAGCAAGGCACGAAAATCCTGCTTCACATAAGTAGTTGGAAATGGTAGCAGAGCCTTTTCAGCTTCATAGCTCAGAATAGGTTTCCCAGATAATTCTGCCCAAAATGTAGTGAGAGTCGTTCTGGCAAATCTTTCTTACAGTACGGAGCGTTCCAGTCAGGATGTCAGAGATTACGGCGCGGGCGCTCATAATGTCATCTATAGAATTCCCGCGACCCGAATTTGGGTCGCGACCCGAGGATAAGAAACGCTGCTGTAAAGTGTTCGAAACTTCGGGCAATCAAAAACCACAATTTTTTTTAAAGTCTCTTTAAGTTAATAGAAGTTGTTTTTATAGACAGCCCATTAGCATTTGCTCGATAAAATTTAATATAAAAAATACTCGTTTTAGTTCGTTTTAAAATATACCTAATTGGGAATGAATAAGTGAATAATTTCGTACTCGCACGCACTTTCATATCATCGAGTCATTTATGCTTTTATCCTAGATACCGAATGACAAGTCCAATAAAGCATCCCATACTCCAGTTGACCGACCAAGCGATATGAAAATATATGAAGGTAATAAATAAGTTTTTTACTTAGGAAATTGTTGAAAAAGCTATAAAGCGAAAGTTGATGTATGTCATGTACCATGGATACATTAGATTAGATATTATATATTTTTTTAATATTTTAAGATTTTTTTACTGCGCGAATGGTAAAATGACCTCTTAAACTCATTATCGTAGTTTTGATCTCCACACAAGACAAATCTTCGTGTGCTCTACATATGATTGTTTCTTATATTATTTCGCGTCCATCAATTGGCAAAGTACCCGCGACACAAGAATTTATTTATTCCTTATCGGAAGTGTAGTATTTAAAACCATTCTTTAGAATTCCATATATGTACAAAGGTGCCGACAGAGTCCTATCCTTATACAAGTAGAATTTAAGTCATAAAACGGAATAGACATAACAGTTGATTATTAAATTATTTGTAACACCAAATGTGACCGTCGATTGTAGACCATTTACAGAGAGGCTATTGTTTAATAGTGGAGATAATAGGTTGATGTATAAATAGAAACTATTCATCATCCTCTCAGTTCATATAATGGGCTGGGCTAACATATCACTGAGCTCGAGCTTCCTCAACAATAAACGAGCATTTGACTTACTATACCAAGTTCAGACGGATTCCCATAGGATTTTATTTCGAGTTTACCTTTTCTTGGATAGATTTTATATGCGTCTTTTACCACGGCTAACATAGACATCGTAAAAAACGACTAAGCTATATAATATGCATATAACATCAATTCAAGAGTTTAAATACTCGAAATAAACCCTATGCCAGCACATTTGACCAGCGTGGTATAGTATATCAACTTTCCTCCTACTGTGAAGGAGGCTCCATTCTAGTAGTAGCACACACCTGTAGAGATAACTACATTTGTCTGGCGGATTGCTTTGGGGTTTTATTTCGAGTTTCCCTTCTTTTGCATATCTATTATAATAGACGTAACTTTTACATCCACAGGCAAGATAGAAGTTGAGAGAGTGAATTCATGTCTGTATATTGTCACATAAATACAGTAAACATACGAACACTTTCGCTACAAATAATGAAAGCATCGTTCTTTGCTAGTAAATATTGACTATTGTTAGTAGTGAAAATTGTGAAAACTGTGCAGTCTTTCACGCTATACAATAGTATGACGCGAGAAATGGTGACTGTCTGCTACTTAATAGTGCATATTGTCAGTTTTTATAATATGAATGTGATAGTGAAAGATAAATTGACTTCGAAGATGACTGCACAAATGGCGTAGTGGGTAAAATACCGACCTACAATATCAAGTGTCACAGGTTCGATTCCCACGCAAGATCACACTTTATCAGCGCTACGTGCCGACGGCTGTACACTGGGTCATCCGGTCGATGGCCCTGTACGGCGCATCGGTGTGGGCCGTACAGGGCCTGGACCAGGAATTTAGTCCGTCACCCACAGAGAGGCTGACAGGGCGACTGTGACCGACGTCCTCGAGGGGGAACGTCGAGAGTAGAGGGTACCCTGCGGCCGGGGTATTTCGTCGGGCCGACCACTGAAGTCAAGGAACTCTGCACCGGTGGTCGTCCCAACGACGAAGGCGACGTACCACGGGCGGGTCACGGGGCCACGCGCCGCCCCTCCGTCGCCTTGGACAGAGCCGAACGGCGGATGCGCTGAACATGGCACACCCCTAAAAAAAAGACCACATTTTATGCGATCCGCAAATTGTTGTTCTAAGTCTGGTTGTAATTTGCGTTCATTAATTATGTTTGTAAAGTCCCCCGCAATACAAGAATTATTTTCCTAGTGTAAGGTTATATTTTATTTCATTTACAATGCAATTCAAGACTCGCGTAAATATCAGATATCATTATTTTATTCTATTTATTCTTACTTTCACAAATCTTTCAATTGTCACTTTCGTATACATTTTGCCGACAATACTAATAAGAAGGTTAATGCGTCTGCAGATTGCAAGAATCTTGGCACGAACTTTTCCCTTTGTATAGAGTTACTATGACTACCTTGTATATGATGAATACATTATCAACACGAAGATGATTGTTTTTTAAGCGATTGTTCCAAGAATCACGTCTTCTATAGACGTAATTCGATTATAGTGCCAGCTAGTAAAATATTGTGACGCGGTCGCCGCCTTATGCGAGGCAGTCGTCTCGCGGAAGGAAGCGGTAGATCGTGTGCGGGAGGAACTCCTCTACGGCAACATGATCGGCCGCCATCCACTTGGGTGGCGTCAGCGCGAGTACCTGCGCTTGATGCCGCTCTAGCCAAGGCCATGGGTGACGGGTTGACAGCCTGAAGGCGATCGCGGAGGGCGTACAAAGCACAGCACACATACGATTCCCATTGTGTACATCGTTGACTTTTTGAAATCACATGTGTATAAAATCGTAAATTATTAATTATCGCTTGTTTTAGCGGTAAATCGACAACGAATTAATGCAATTCGTATTGAGGACAGCTTTCTGCTTGGTTAAACTAACCAGTTTTGGCAGAATATTTTTTTTTCTAGAGGCACATAATATAATTTTTCCACATGACTGCCGCAGTCTAAATAATTAACTACGTTTTTGTATTAGGCCAAATGTGAAGATATAGTGATAAAATAATAGTGTATTATATTCCTATGTATGTCCTCGCAAAATATGCTCTTGCTGTATATTATTAGTTTTGAGCATATTAACGCAGGATTACAAAGGAGAGGATTTTTTGATGCCTGATATCCTCTTTATTAATTTTCTATTTTGCAAATACATATGCTAATTAATTTCTATACAAATAACCAGTGGCTCGGTGAGTCGTAGACCTATGTAGATAAAGTTTTATGACACTTGAACATTATTCGAAACGGCTGAACTTTTTCTTTTTCTCATTTTTAACCCACTTTCAAGCCTTATAAACTTTAAGCTTTTCGAAAAATTGCCATAAGCTGAATCGAGAGAAAAAAACCATAAATATTAATCCTGCTCACAAATTTTTACGGGAATCGGTTTGAAAATACATTATGTAATGTAATAGAATGGCCTTTTTTTTTTTCTTGGGTGGGCTATGGTCAGCGCTCACAGCGTGCGGCCCCCCTAACCCACCGTATCTCCTCTCCGTCACAATAGGGCCGACCACCGGTACCTAGTTCCTTGTCCTCCGTGGCCAACCCGGAGGTTTGGCCCTCAGGAGGTTCCGGGAAACGTTTTTAATTGTCTTGGAACCCGCAACAAATTTAATTAAAAAAATAAACAAAGGAAGGGGGATTTAGCAAGTTACCTTCTATGCATACCAGGAGACATGAAACATTATTGGTAAATAAGACAATAGATAAGAGGATGTACAACTACGTGAAGCGCAGCAGTATAGCAACACGGATTTAGCAGAGCTTAAGGGGCCTGTGTGTAAAGCTTAAGGATTGATTACAATAGTAGTTAGATATGACAAAAACGCCTGAACGTACGTTATTACCCGACTATTTTAATATACCTATCAATTTCATAGTATACCTCGCGAATAAGTCTGTATTGAGACATAAATAACCTAACAATTGCGAATCTATGTTCATAATCGTCCCTGTTCTATTGTCTAGCTCTCGTGTATGTAACCGCGAGGTTAAGGTCATACGTTAAGGGTCATTACTCTGACTAAGTGCGGTTGAGATCACATACTTTGATACATTATGTATATATTGTTGATTACCGTACAAGATGTTGATAAATTTCTTATCCATTCTTTATCCTATTAAATCCACTGTTGGACATATGTATCCACGCAGAAGGCTTATATTAACGCTTAACAAGTGGATTGGTTATCACATATGGTCTTCGAAATTGCCCAGTATCATTGCTGCAAATTATTGTTCTTTTTTATGATACTCAAAAGGGTGACTCACTTCCTCACAGAAGTCAAGGTATCAGTACCGGTTGTCAGTTCAATGATGATATGGAGGTGCCAAGGGTGATACGGTAGATGCCGTAATCCATGCGATTCTTTCGAGGTGTGGCTAGATCATAGCCATCCAAAAAAAAAACTAGCATGTGCGAAATTGTACTTATATTAAGTCACAAACTTCAAAGTAATGGTAAGAGTCAGAGAGAGACAGAGAGAGAGAGATGCAGGCTATTGTTAGATCTTTACCAGATAGGTCATATATGTATAAGGATTTCTGATGTTTACGCGAGTATTACACATTTTAGATTAAACAATTTTCACAGATTTTATCGCCTTATGTATTTGATTTTTTTAAATTACTCGCCGTTTTGAAGTAACAGGTCCTCCAGGCCAGTCCTCCCGTGACCATGAATGCTGAACAGGTCATATATTCTATTAATTAAATAGAAAATGTATTTAATGGGACGAATAACTCCAATAACTACAATACTGTGACTATCGACTGTATCTACGTACAAACTTGGTACTAAAGAACATTGTCTACAATGATATAATGATCTAATAGTCTGGGAGACGAAGACACTATCTGTTTTATTATTTCTACAAAGCTGATTATTCTGATATTTTCAGATCGTTCATAAATAAAATAGCAGGCTACGGCACCGATGTGTTTGCAAAAAATTTCAATATCTTTATAAAAGAAAAATGCACATGTCTTAAAAAACGATCAGACTATATGCAGATAACATTTGGGCAGAGAAGGAAAACTCGTGGTGATGGAGTAAGAATACAATGATCATCACCTATTCCTTTCCCATCGATGATCGTTAATGACGACTATAGAACACAAACAAATTACGTCACTACAAGAGAAGGTAAACTCGAAAAAAACCGATTTCATCAAAATGGTCAATTTCCAGTCAATTTCCTACCTATTGTAGAGGAAGATTAAACCCGCTACGGAATATATAAGCAGAAATGATGAGAACCAATATATACAGGGTGTATTAGGTTATGGGGCAACTGGTCAAACGGGGCATAGGCAATGGTGGTAGGCACCCATAAAAAACATTTAAGTAAAAATATCGATTCGTAATGAATTAGGGACATGTAAAGTTTTCAATTTTGTCATCGCTTTTTCGTGTAATCTGATTGAAATGTATAAAGTCCAGTGATACTTAATCTGCAACATATTCGTTCTTTGTTAAATTTTCATTAGAAATCGAAAAAACCAATGATTACTTTCGCATAAGCACGACAAACTTCGCTTTAAATCAGCTGATCGGCCGAAGACCGTTTACAAGGGCGTTTGTACCTACGCTACCATTGAAGCGTTTGCGCAATTTATACTGTCAACGCGTAACATGCCTATATATATCCTTTCTATACATGCCTACATAATACGTAACATTTAAGGCATAGACTCTTAGACACAAGTTTTTAAAATCACTATAAATTTTATGTTTTGTTGTTTTTTGTGTAATAATAAATAAATACATTCTAGTTTCGATCTATGACCATTAAACTACAACATACTCGAACAGTTGCCGCATAACCTAATACATCCTGTATATATCATTATCGTGTATTTTTAGCTATATTAGGTAATAGTAAGGAATTTCAGTCTTATAAATGTTATATATTTATATATTATTGATTTTATAATTCTAATATGGTTGGTAATCATAAAGAATATTACATCTATGCAAGTTAACGAAAACTCAAAATGAAACCCTATAAAAAACCCGTCTGATCAGCGTGATATAGTAGGTCAACCTTCTATTGTAGTGGAGGCTCGAGCACAGCAGTGGTACATATGAGTTGAGATGATTATTTATTATTATTTTCAAATCTAAAATATTGTTACACATTTCATTTTCATTACTCACACAATATAAACATTGCTTGAAAAAAAATTCTTATTATCTATGTAGGAATGGGTGCAATTTTTTTTTCTCTGCCTCACGGACTATAAAGATTGGCGCACGCGCATCTAATGACGAATAATGACGCTTAGTTCGAATGCGATATGATCTTTTATAACATCATTCAAATTAATGATTATTAGTTGTGCTAGTTCTCCTTATGTTGACGGGTTGAAGGTTCTAAAGTTGTTCGGAAGTTGACAGGTTCTAATTTTGATTTTGTTGACATTCAAACAGCGTCGGTTCGAATCTCGGTGTTATTATTATTCTCTTTTTGTATTTTTTTATATAATTTTCATTATTTATTTTTTATTAATATATATCTAAATAAATTCGACAAAAATATTCCGAGCGAAGTTCGGTCAACCAGATATTGTATATTAAAGATGACTGTGACATGGAGCGCGAGCGTAGATCGTTGGCTGTCCGATGCAACATGTTGGCCCACAGATTTGCACGATGTACAAAACAGGTTAAGGCAACGCTATTTACAGCATTCTGCCAGTCCTTTTACACGTGCAGTCTGTGGGTTAACTATACGCAGAAGGCATACAACGCTCAACGCATACAATATAATAATGCCTTTAGGGTGTTGATGGGACTGCCGCGTTACTGTAGTGCCTCAGGCATGTTCGCCGATTCTGCAATAGATGGTTTCCAAGCTATTGTTAGGAAAAGATGTGCCTCTATTATGCACATGGTGCGCGGCAGTGCCAACAATACCCTTAGGACTATAATGGACAGGTGGGATAGTCCCATACTGGGACATTGACTGCGTCTACATAGACCTGTTGTAGGTAAGGTGTAGACTTAGTATAGTTTTAAAATAGTTGTAAGGAAATATGTTTATTATTATTACTAACAGTAGTTTATAAGCTTTAAAATGTATTACTAACAAAAAAAATGGGCAATTGGCCTGAAATAAATACATATTATTATTATTATATTATTAATCAAAGATATCGCAAAAATCATCATCATCATCTTGCTGTAATCCCAATTACTTGGGGTCGACGCAATATGTCATTTGTTTTGACATATTGCAAAAAGTTTCGGCAATGACTTTTATGACCGGCCGCCTGCCTGACGTCAACCCTCCTTGGGAATGTAATCGTTGACCCAAATGGTACCAGATGGAGTTGGTCCAGGTCAATCTAGGGCTCTTAGTCGTCTTTTACGACACCCACGAGCAAAGCAAGGGTTAGTAGCATTCGAAGCCGCTACCACACAGCATATCGCAAAAATGTTGATAATAATTTTATGCGTCTGCTTAACATCAACCATAATCATGATTATCATGTACACTTATTCCAATTACTTGGGGTCGACTCAAAATGTTTTTTCTTTCACAGTAGGTACATAGTTTTATGATCGGCCGCCTGCCTCCCAGGTCGATGGAAAAAACCTCTTACTCGTATTTTACGACACCCACGAACTATGTAAAGGTTGGTAGTATTCGTAGCCGCCATCACACAGCTCTGCTATAGTTGAATCAGTTAAACAATTTATTATACAACTACTACTAATGATTATACTACTAACTATTTATTATATAGGGTATAACAGGCTGACAGAGATCGTGGCCGTGTCTTCAACCAGAAGTGGAAGTACCGACAATGCTATAAACGTAGCGCTCCCACTCATCTCCTTTGAACCTTTGGCTTCTTTTCTTTTCAGCATATTCGACGATGGTCATTGTTTCATCATCATCATCATCTCAGCTCATATACGTCCCACTGCTGGGCTCGGGTCACCTCCATAATGGAAGGGTAATTGATCTACTACCACGCTGGTCAGACGTGTTGGTATAGGGTTTTATTTCGAGTTTTCCTTCTCTCGCATAGATGTTATATGCGTTTTATATCCCTTAGTCGTCTCGTACGATCACCTACGGGTAAGATAGGGGGATAATTCACTAGAATTGTATTCTTACTCCGTCACCGCACGGTTGTTTAATTTTCTGTATTGTACATGGAGATTGGTGACGGTTCTTTACTGAGAATGTATAAACTGTTTTGCTCCCGTTCTGCATCACAATATATACAACCTCTTTTAAAGTAAGTGTAGGACTCGAGGTATGAGTCTCTACAGGACCAATTTTTGATTTTACCGGAGAATGTGTTCGTACATTCACATAGACGGAATTGATTCTGGAATCAGGATGTAAAATTGCAAGATTGCCACGTTGTCGTTCAAGAAAACTCAACAGTGAAGGTTTGTTGTGGACAGCCTGTTGCTGTTTTATGCATTTCATTATATTAAGTAAAATTTAATATAAAATTACTGCGTGGTGACGGAGTAAGAATACAATTCACCACTTACCCGTGTATATCGTAAAAGACGACTAAGGGATATAATATGCACATAAGATCTGTGCAAGAGAATGAAAATTCGAAATGAAACCCTATACCAACATGTCTGACCGGCATGATATAGTAGGTCCCGAGGGGGGGACATCGGTTGAGGAGAGGAAACTCCTCAGGGGGTATTCCGTCGGGCCGACCACTGATGACAAGTCACCCTGCTACGGTGGTCGGTCCAACGACGAAGACGACGTGCCGCGGGTGGGTTACGGGTGTGCGTGCTTACGCCCCTCTGTCGCCCCGGACGGAGTGGAGCGAAGAACGCGCCGACCATAACCCCCAAAAAAAGGATGATATAGTAGATCAAAATCTCTCCCGTTATGGAGGAGGCCCGAGCTCAACAGTGGGACGTATATGGGCTGCGATGATGAATGTAAAATTATTTAAATAAAAATATTAAATATTCCAGATTTTATTTATTGAACAAACAGCTTCTAGTGGAATTGGCCCATGACCCATATGTGGTTTTATTTCGAAGTTTTCCTTCTCTTGCATAAATGTTATACGCCTATTATATCCCTTAATCGTTTTTTAAGAAATCCACGGGCAAGAAACGGAATGATGAATTAGATTCTTACTCTGTCAAAAAAATTCAGCAATCTCCAAAGGTTATTTGTAGAAACTAAAGCATATAACAGCATTAACGGTAATCTTGCAATGTGGTCCGACCGGTCAGAACCAGAAGCCATAACCATAATCAGTTATAAAACATTGACTTGCAAAGCACTTTCTACAGTTCCTTGGCATTTCTGCATGTTATTTATGTAAGATGTTTACTTCATAATAGTAGTTTATTGTACATATAAAGTCGAATGTTATGTCTTATGACGAAGTCGTCTTTACTGTATGTTAGATTTTACATGCGTTGTTAAGATTATTTTTTATGTTTTATAACTTGTATAATACGGAGACTATTGCGAATCATTACAGTTTTGAATTTATTTAATTTCTCTTGCGATATCTTCCGTATTAAGCAAAGATTCTGACAGATAATAAAATAAAGTAATTTTTAATAAAAATAATGATCAATGCTGTTTTAGCGATTATATTTTTTTTTTCTTCAACCTTTATAAGTTTCGTTAATAGTAAGAGAAAATGGTTTGCTATAATATATAACGTTGGCCAGATGCTTTAACATAGTATTTTGTGTAATAAATATTACTTGTCTTGCGGGGATGTTATCTGCTAATATATCTGAATCGTCTTTTATGAATCCGCAAGTGTGGAACGGGTAACAAATTGCATTTTTATTCTATCACTACCTAGAGGCCCTCCCTAATAAGAGCCAACAGCTTGGTGCATGAATTAATATTATTTAAAATGTCCTAGGAACGGATATGAAATATTTCTACGTTCCTGTTGGGTAATTAACCTATTTTTTTTATTACTGTTGGTCGCAAAGGTGCAAAGAGCACACGTTATGATAAGCGATAATATCGCTCATGGACTCTTGCTAGGCCGCGGCCTAGCGTGATCAAAATGAAGGGAATGTGAATGTATACAGTGAGGTTCAGTGATACTAAAAACATCACCAAAATCCATCATGCAAACCGAACGAAGTCATCATCATCTTGCTCTTATCCCAATTACTTGGGGTCGACGCAATATATAATCTGTTTTGACATATTGCAAAAAGTTTCGGCAATGACTTTTATGACCAGCCGCCTGTCTGACGTCAACCCTCCTTGGGAATGTAATCGTTGACCCAAATGGTACCAGATGGAGTTGGTCCGTGTCAATCTAGGGCTCTTAGTCGTCTTTTACGACACCCACGAGCAAAGCAAGTGTTGGTAGTATTCGAAGCCGCTACCACACAGCACAACGA
This sequence comes from Lymantria dispar, assembly GCA_032191425.1. Taxonomy (NCBI): domain Eukaryota; kingdom Metazoa; phylum Arthropoda; class Insecta; order Lepidoptera; family Erebidae; genus Lymantria; species Lymantria dispar. Next base: position 3,709,392 of record CM063462.1, on the reverse strand, counting down.
AAACAAACGAAGTGCGGTAGCAAATTGCTTACTACTCAGATGTAGATTTTATGCTAGAGTGTGGTACTACTCCGGACTGAATTTGCTTGAATCAGAAATATTTAAATTAATATAGAACCGAAAATAAAGACTATCCACACAAACTTTCGCATAAACAACAGCAGCATTTCATATGCAATATAAGAAAAGTAATTCTTTTGTCTTCTAAATCTGACTGACATACTTACCTTGGGAATAATTACAGCAACCAAGATATGTGTTTATAAATTGCAAATGAAACTGTAAAATTGTGTTTAATATTTTTTATGAGCTTTTATAATCATTTAACATGAGTTAAAGCTTGTGAAACTATGTATTATCTGATATAAAACACAATGTACTGCTGTAACACTAGTTATACCCGTGGATTGCCTTGTGAGAACGACTGATCTACTTTCTTGTTGGTATTTCTTTTAACGCTAAAGAAATGATAGCAGTTTAAAGTATCCTATCACGATGGGAGCCAAGTATAATATTATGATAATTATAGTGTGGTTGTCCACTTGTCGGATAAAACTTGATATTTAATGGTGCCAAGTTCTGTAGATAATTCGAAAATTTATTTATTAGTTTATTATTAAATTTAGGAGTGGTAGGACCACACTGTCGACAGTTATCTGTCTACAGCCGCGGGCCAGTCCGTCCGGGGCAGTACCATGCTCTCGCAGAAAATCGACTTCTGAGTAGTAGCAATTTGTTACTGCGGTTCGTTCGGTGAGCGAGAGAGCCGGAAGCCCAACTTTCTGAGAGTGTTTGCGTGTGGAGGGTTTTGGTTGGTACCTTTGGTATCACCGAGCCTAAATGCACGCATTCACACTCCCTTCACTTTCTTCGCGGTAGGCAACGGCCTTGTAAAGGTCCATGAGCGGCAGCAACACTTACCATCAGGTGTACTGTTTGCTCGTTTGCCACCGTTTGCAATAGAAAAAAAAAATATTACAATAACGTCAATAAGTTACTAGTAGTAGTAACGTATTGACATTGTATTGTATTTTAAATTATGATAAAGTCAGAAGTGGCTACAAATAGTTGGTGTAATGTACTCGGATATTACTCGCCAATTCTTTTTTCTTGACTTGAAACTATGTTTCTTTAAACTTCTAGAGTTTTCTTTTAATATCTGTACGAACGTTATAACACCGATCTAAAATCAACGAGATACGTATGCGTTTATTTTTAACACGGTTTTTTACTTACAGACTTTGACCATAGTCATGTATGGCAACTACACCACCAGTGTGGCTATTATTGCTACAAATAGTCTATCGCTGGTGGGTCTGTAAAACTAAGAATTCTACACTAATCTGTATCATTCTAACTAATACCGTACTTAGTGCATAACGATATAAGAAACAAACAGATACACAAATCGACACATGTATATAAATATGTATGGGCATCTCCAGTAACCTATAAAAAAACCTTATATACTTTCTTCACTATACTTTCGTGAAAGTGTTATCAAAAATCAGAGTTTTCCTTCACTGTGTAACACTAACACTTAATTAATGTTTTAATTAGCCATGTAATTATTAGGTATGATGAGAATTTTTACTGTCGCTTTTTTTAACAGCTCTTGTAATACTGCGCATATTACTTGCATATAATATTTTATTTTTGTCATACTGTGCTCGTTTGTCTGGTTGGATGACTTACGTATGTATTAATAATTAGTACAATCTTCTATGCTGAGTATTTTGGGGTTTTTATCTATAATGCTTCAAATTTTATTAACTTTTTCTGATTAGTTTTAGTCTATCATAAGATGTTTTTAATCCTAGTAATGCAAATAAAAAAGAGTTTTAGAATTTGCAGCAGCAATTGAAACGTTCTAGGGGTAAGTTTGTGCTTAAAATTTCTCAATTTCGTAAACGCCGCCATGCAGTTTAAACGAGATAATTATACTTGAAACTAAAGTAAAGATTACCCTTTAATGCTTCCCAATGCCGTTCTCAATTCCATTTGTACCTTGAAATAGGACCGCAATATTAAAACGATTTAAGAAAAAAATTCATCAGTGTTGCAAGCGTATAAAGAGTACATCAAAATTTTATTTTATTGAAATTAGAGATTAAATAATGAATATATTTATAATATATACACTGGAAGATATAGTATAGTGAAATAGAATTAAGCAAGTCCCAAACTGAACCGATAAAAAATCGAAAGAACACAGCGCGAGATATGTAACCGCTTAGTAGATTAACGAAGCAATAAAAGTGGCGGGAAAAATTAGATGCAAACAGCACAGGATCGTGATGAGCAAATTGTATCGTATTCGTATCTACATTGTAGAGAATTAAAAAAACTGCCACTCCTTACGAGCTCCTCCTCTTTACGCTCGAGCCTCCTCCACAACGGGAGAAAAATGATTTACTATACCACACTGGTCAAGCGGATTGGCAAAGGCTTTTATTTCGAGTTATCCTTCTCTTTCATAGATGTTGTCTACGAATTGTAATCCCTTAGTCGTTCTTTACAGCACCCACGGGAAAGAGGGTGGGTAATTTTGTTTTTAGTTTGTCACCACACGGAAGATTTAATTGCCTGTGGAAGTCCTAAAAGCCAGCGTAGAGATAGTCGTGTTATATGTTGAGAGAATTGATGCCGAGTTCCGTCTTAACACATAACACCACCGCCAAACTCGCCAAAGATTGTCATTACGGCCTTCTACATCATAGAAGGTCCACTGCTAACAGTAGAAGCTAATAGGCTCGTGCATTTCAGGGTTCATCTATTTGACCTGGAAATGTTATGGTGTTCAACATAATTATGTGCAGGATCTGGAAAATTATCTACTACAGTGATTCACAACCGCTATGACTACGTCCTTCTTTAAACGAGGTTAAAAAAGTGTACTTTCTTCAAGGTACAGGTACAGCGGTTTGAATGTGGCCCTGATATTGCTAAGGTCTACGAGCAGCAGTTTTGCTTACAAACAGGGTCAGGTGCTGCCACCATAGGCAATAAAAAGTGACGTCATCACACCTACAAAATAATTTAACTATCTATTAATATTAAAACAGAAGCATGCGACCCTCTATAAATGTAAAATTTATTACTCATGGTCTAAGGTCAGTCAGTCCGCCCATTTCTCACGGGTGCAGCCGAACGCGGCACATTACCGTGCTTATTGCGAAATACCATGTATTTCCTTATACAATATAGTTTAAGGCCGCTTTATAAAGCTACTAATGAGAGATTTTAATTATTAACCGACTTCTTTTCGTGTAAATAATATTCGATATTTCCGTGTCGTGATGGATTAAGTATGCAATGCGACACTTGGTAGTATTCCCATAGGAGTCATAAGAGCCTGCTAAGGAAGCACCAGGGGAATGAATAGCAGTATTTTACTTGGCAAATTATAGCACTCGCTGACCACCAACCTACCGGTTATAAATATTAAATCATTAACTTGCCCCGAAGGTCCACCCTTCGAGGAGGCCTTATGACCAACAGTTTATTTCTTAAGCCTAATGTTTGCATCGAATGTTAATTCAGTAAGGAGTAATAATGAAATGTTACTACCCATCACAACTTATATTCTACCATTTTTTTTTGTTCAAATCCTCAGGAGCAACGGAATTTATGGAACTCTGTATTCCCCCTCTCCACCATTTAAATGCGTTACTGCAATCGATTACTTGACTTCGATAGTTTCTCTTTAACAGGCAACAATCTGGACACACCCTGTCCGAAACGTCCAGGGCAAAGGAAGGACGGCAGGGGAGACCTAACTTGCGCATCAATGAAGCTGACCACTACTAACGGTTCCTCGACTTCGGTGGCCCCCCAGAAGCTCCAGTACTCTACCTTCATTCATGTATAGACAAAGATGGTACTCTGGATGAATCCTAGTGAGTACGATTATAGTGTCCACGTACAGTAACCACTTATGCTTTCACATCTCGTCCTTATAAAGGATGCATATCCTCACCATTATTGTTTTTAAAAGACAACACCTAATGTTAAAAAATAAACCCGTGTATCGCGAAGTAAACAAAATTACAATTAACCGACACAAAATACAGTGCGTTTAGCAATTATTTGTGGATTCCACAAAAAACAGTTCTGTATGAGGATCTAAAACATGACACTTGACATAAGAACTCGGTACTCAGATCACGGCGCTACCTGTGCAATCAAAATCTGTAAGATACGTGTATATTTAGACATTATGGCAATCAGTAAATTTATATTATAATTATACGAAAGAATGACGTTACAAAACATTGTTAAATAATTATTATAACATTATAACGCTTTATTGGCGTGAAGTAGCTACACTTAAATTGTTTCTATTAATTCGTTAGTGAGCAAAATTGATTGGTTTCTCCGGCGCATACTCCAGCGTCTAGGAGCTTACTGTGTAAGCAATTAATTGTCAAATTACACGTAAAATTTGCTTCAATCAGTTAAATTGATACCATTATAAGTCAAAAATCTTCAGTATGGTGGTAAGAATACAGTTCACCACCTCCTTTGCCGGCCGTGGATGTCGTAGACGACTAAAGGAAGACTAAAACGCAGATAACATCTATAAAAAGAGGGCAAACTCGACTAACAAACCCAGGGCAAACTAACTAATATGTATGACCAGCGTGGTATAGTAGATCAATTTCCCTCTTCTAGTAGAAGAGGCCCAAGCTCAAAAGCGTGACGTATGAGGGCTGAGATGATGTTGTCAAAATATAGACTAGCGATAATATTATAGATAATTAGACACATATTTTTTAAATAATAGAACCATTTTACAGTTTAATGCTTAATCATAAACTATTTGACATATTGTTCTGAAAATTAGTATCTTATATGGTAAGGGCACTAATTTATGATTCTAGCATCGCCAAAATACAAGAATTTATGAGATAAATTCAAAGTTCATAATTACGATGTGAGATATTAAGAATATTTTTTTTATATTTAAATTAAATAAACGAAACCTTGACTGAAGCGGCAAATCATAATATTTCAAAAATTACATAAATTATTTAATATAAGCTTCATTCACATAATATATTCATGAAACGAATTGTATGTATGATATTTTTGACCTTTCCTACAAATTATACAAATTTATTTGCATTAACGATAGAATTTTCAAAAATTTTTTTTTGAGGTATCACGTCTCTAGTTTCAAAATAATGATGCTGACTTCCAAACATCAATACTTTTGATCTTATATAACACTGGTCAACAAAAAACTTTTTTTTTGTATGTTGCCGTGGATACTTCTACAGATTTATATGCTTTTAAGTTCCCAGTTTTAGAATATATTAATGAAAGATCTGAATTGGCTCTGTTTTTTATTATTTTGGCGTATTTTATATTTTTAATAATTTACACTAACTTGATTGATTAACGTAATTTAAAATTGCCATGTGGTGACGGAGTAAGAATATGATTTACCACCCCTATATATGTTACCTGTAGTTATAGTAAAAGATGATTAAATTCTAAAATATACATATAATATCACGCAAGAGAAGAAAATATCGAAACAAAACTCTATATTGTAGAGCAGGCTCGAGCCATTTACATACATTAGTAAAAATGATTTTGATAACACGTTATTCCTTAGTTATTCTGTTAAAATTCGTTTTCTGTACTCTGATTTGATGCATCGACGTATCCTGTAATACTGATAATAAAATAAGGCGATTACTGAACTTTTTATTTGGTCAGTAAAATGGATACACAAAATATCCTTGCCTTATTTGTAAGTCTGATAGTGATGTAAGTTCACTGAGAATAAGATGTACCTTCTTAAGAATCGTTGCTTGTTTATAAATTCATCAATATAAGTGAGCAATTTTTAAGTATAGAATGAATCACATTTTTATCTCAAAATATCCTGTGAGGTATGATAAAATAATTTGTGAAAGCATTGTACAGCAAAGGAAAATACTTTTGATACATTTAAAAGACATTGCCTGAGCTGGGCATGGAAAAGGCGAAACCTGGACTATTTAATGGTTATCAACATTAAATATTGTTTAGTAACAAACTATAACTATCTATAAAGCACTAAATTACAATTAAATTGTGTATATGATGTCGAAAAGATTTTAAGTTTTTGGCCCGCCTATAAGCGTAAAGTTACATTTCCTCTACAGTTATCTGTACACATTTTATGAAAATCTGAGAAATTATTGCAAGAAACATGATGCTTATAGTGCTTCCACCAAGATCTTAATATGATAGAAGAATGATATCAGTGTAGAGGGGACCGTCACACGATGGCAGATTACTGCTGGTCTTTGAAAAGAGAATGTTCCCAAAAAATATAAAGAAGAGCTAATAGAAGTCCTTTTTGAAGCTTAATAGAAATTATTCTATTTTTCATCTAGTAGGTACAATAATTATATATTAAAACTAGCAATCCGCCCTCGCTTCGCTTCGGTTATAGGTTATAGTCGTTTTACCCGCGTAGATCCCGTTCCCGTGGAAATACCGGGATAAAATATAGCCTAGTTTACGCCCTGATATTATAGCTTTCCATTGGTGAAATAATTTTTGAAATCGGTCCAGCCGTTTTAAAGATTACCCGGAACAAACAGACAGACAGATAGACAGACAGACAGACAGACAAAAATTTTTTAATTGCTATTTTAGGCATAGGTGTCGTGCAAATAACCCTGTGAGCATGAAAAAAGCCTATTATTTTGACATTACAAACAGACACTCCAATTTTATTTATTGGTATAGACTAGCAACCCGCCCTCCAAATACCAAAATAGCGATTAAAAAATTTTTGTCTGTCTGTCTGTCTGTTTGTTCCGGGTAATCTTCAAAACGGCTGGACCGATTTCAAAAATTCTTTCACCAGTGGAAAGCTATAGTATCAGGGCGTAAACTAGGCTATATTTTATCCCGGTATTCCCACGAGAACGGGAGCTACGCAGGAAAGACGACTGAAACCGAAGCGAAGCGAGGGCGGGTTGCTAGTTTAAAAATATAATTGCAGAATTATTTACCGTTCTTACTGGTTATTTCGTACAATGCAAAAGAGAAAATAAAAAAAAGCTAATCTCCAAAAAACATTTATAACTTTGGAAATAGTTGCTATCGAGCTAATTTAAACCACTCTTAGATTAAGGGCAACAAAATCCCTGTTGATCAGTATAATATGGCACATAATACCGTTAACCAGATATAAATCAAATAGAGAGTTTGTTATTCATCATCATCATCATCGCAGCTCAAATAAGTCCCACTACTGGGCTCGGGGCTCCTCCATATTTTTTCTAATTATGATAAAACTTAACAGTTACGTCATAATAATTACAATCTAGCTATGAGGCTAATAAGTAATTTAAATCTAACTTAATTTGCTAAGACTTAGAGTAAAGAATGTGTCCATTGGCACTTTTCTTATTGTCTCTAATAATAATAAAATACACTTTATTATCCTTGAAGAACACAAGTGTTCTTCAAGGATAGCACTCACTGCACTACTTATCACTAATTTCACTAAACTAACTCAAAAGGCTTAGTTCTTTTCAGTCTCCTTACTATGTCCGTGGTGTCGAAGAGATGGAAAGCCTCGACATTTACGTGTTGTATAAGTCTTTGTTCATGTGCCTCGGCATATTTTTTTATAAACTCCACAATGGGAGGGAATTTAATCTACTATACCGTACTCGTCAGACATGTTGGTATAGGGCTTCATATCGAATTTTCCTTCTCTTGCACAAATTTTATGTGTATATCATATCCCTTAGTCGTCTTTTACGACATCCATGGGCAAGATAGGGAGTGGTGAATTGTATTCTTAATCCGTCACCACACGGAAATATGTTATTAAGTATATTTAATTCATTGTTACGCATGGTGATCAGTTAAGAATACAAAGTGTAAAACGATCCCCTCCCCCTTTCCCGCGGGCGGTACAAAAATTGGCTAAGAAATTACTAGTAAAATGAGCTTTCTTTTGAGAATCCTATAACAGCAACTGCGATCACCAACACATCTTGCCAAGCGTGGTAATTGTGGCGTTCATCCTTCTATAAAGAGGAGGTAAGGGGTTATGCTTAACAATGGGTGTTAATAGGCTAAATAACGATAATGATAAATCGTTTCCGAAAATCCTCCCCAAACGACGAAAGGCTAAACGGTATTATAATATCTATTTGAGACTATCTGTCTGTATGTTCATGAGTGTGAGTGTGTCGCGTGCATGCGTACCTGTAAGTATGCGCATGAATTGTGTATTCGGATTGAATCCTTGAAGATCACACCTCTTCGTGTCACTAGGTCAATAGTGCAGTCTAAAGCCGTTTAACGGCTTAATAAACTGTTAATCCACTATAAAGCAAATTTTCTTAAAGCTCTAACATACTTTTGTTTATGAAAACAAAGTAATTTTATACAAAAATTTCGCAGCGAATTTTGGGCAAGTAGGTTTTCATCAAAAAGAACTGTTAAGACTGTATTGTATGAAAATGTTATTCACACACCGATTTAAAAAGAAAAGTATAAATATTAATGAATTTATTTGAGGATTAAAGCTTATAATTTTAGTTTGTGTGGATTAATCGAAATAACCATTTTAGGGTCCCGTACCTAAAGGGTAAAAACGGGACTCTATTACTAAGACTTCGCCTCTGTCCGTTCGTCTGTCTGTCACCAGGCTGTAACTATAGAACCGTAATATCTAGACAGTAAAATTTTTACAAATTATGTATTTCTGTTGCCAATATAACAACAAATACTAAAAATAAAATAATTATTTAAGGGGGCCCAATACCACAGGTCACATATATTGGCTTTAGTTTAAAAAAATCACAACTACGTCAAAAGGAAGTTTTTCATACTGTGTTGTGATAGAGTAAATGCACAAAGTAATTGACAAAACGGATTGGCATTAGTTAGTGGTTAAGATACCGACCTACTGTGACAGTTTTGAGTTCGATTTCCACGCACAAAAATACATTTTGCAAGCCAAAAATTGTTGTACCAAGTCTGGATGTAATTTGCGTCCGTTCATTGTATATTTATAATATCTCCATAATACAAGGAGTATTTTCTATACTCGTTCCAACCATTTATTTTACTTTTGGCAGGTCGAATTCTGATCAATTAGTGTTGTACCAATGTATTACGGATACTATGTTTTGTAATAATCGATTTTAGTCAGGAAGAACTTTTAATCGATTTAACACGGATATTTTATTTTTGCTTAAATACATATTTCATATTATTTAAAAACTTCACTTCTGTAAATATATTTGTTATTTGGGCACATTAATTTTTGCATACCCACTAATTCAGTCCTCCCAAAATATTTTACTTTGTACTTTGCAAAATAAAAAATAACTACTTTATGAAGCATTTTTCCATTAAACGGGGTCCGCTGCTCCAAACTTTACTAAGAGACAATGGCGCCCTCGTCTGCGGTAGTAAATCACTAATTTTCTCATCCAGCCTACCCCTTTTTTTTTAAGCCGAATTGGCAACACTGAACGGCGCGCCGGCGACGCCATTTTGTTGTGTTGTCTGTCACTCGCAACAAGACTCCCGTGCTAGTCACATTTCTGTTCGCTGAGTGCTCTTTCATATTTTTCATACGCTGTGTTGAGTATTTATATTCCACCGTATTGATTTCATTGTTCTTACTTTGATTGAGTTGAGTGTATCGTTCCTCCCAGTAAGATTTTACTTGCAAAATGCCGAAAGGTATGGTGCTTAAAGGACAATCCAGAGAGTTAGTGCTGCGGCTTCGTGAATTTTTTGAAAAGGAAAGCCGCAATGGCGGATTCCTTATACCAGTAACCCAAGTTAGAGACCGTGTTGTAGCAGCATTAGGTATTAGTGCTCCAACGGTGGCGAAAATCACTAAAGAAGCCTATGGTAGTAGTGGTATTAAACAGAACAAGCTATCTACGCCTAAGAAAAAACGTCAGCCCCGTAAAGTGACAGCAATTGACAGTTTTGATACTGATGCTATTCGTCGTCATATATACAATTATTACACAAGCAAAGAGATTCCTACTTTGAAAAAATTAGCAGCGTCTCTACGAAATTGTGGCTTGTTTCGTGGTCAAAAATCTTCTTTGTCAAAGGTGCTGCACCAAATCGGGTTCTTGTATAAGAAATCCGACAAAAGAAAATTTTAATGGAACGTCGTGATATAGCCTTGTCTCGCTGTGAATTTTTAAGACAAGCGAAGAAAATGGAAAAAAAGGTTGGACTGACGATACTGCTGCTTCTACTTCTGCAGTGCCAATGGGGAAAGGTGAACGCCTCATCATTTGCCATGCGGGAACTACAAAGGGATTTGTACCAGACGCTCTGTTAGCGTTCAAATAAAAAAAAACAGGAGACTATCATGAGGAGATGAATGCGGACGTGTATGAAAAGTGGTTCAGAGAAATGCTTACATCACTTGAAGAGCCATCAACAATATTTATTGATAATGCACCCTATCACTCTCGCCAAATTAATAAAACGCCAACACAGGCCAACAAAAAACACGAGATTATAAACTGGCTTCGTGATAATGGGGAAGATGTGGACGAATCCCTACTAAAAGTAGAATTACTTAAAATATTAAAAAGTAAAAAGCAGCCAAAACGATATGTCATCGACGAAATGGCAACAGAATATGGGCATGTTGTAATCAGAATTCCTCCGTACCACTGTCAATATAATCCAATTGAAATGATCTGGGCACAAGTCAAAGGACACGCAAGAAACAATACAACTCCTCCTTTCACAACAAATAAAATGCTTGAACTTTTAAAAAACGCATGTGCTAGTGTGACGCCTGAAAACTGGGCGAGTGTCGTCAACAAGACAAAAAATATAATATTCTCTGATTGGGATCGGGAAATTGAATTTGACAACATACCTACACAAGAGTTAATAATAAACACTGCAGATGATTCAAGCGACGATTCGAGTTCGTATGAAGAATCCGACTATTCGTTATAATAAAATAATATTAAAATATTTTGGTTGTTTTATTTCATGTTATAGGTATGATGAGAAGATTTTTATATCTCCCTGATACAATTTTAACGTGTTGTCTATTACAACAATTCAAAACTCAGTTGTCAGCTGACTTAACTGCAAATAAGTGTAATCGATTATTTGCTATTCATTAGTTTGCACCGAATACTTTTGATCCTGTCACTAGATGCGATAGAAAGTAACTTTTTTTATAACGGAAATGAATTATCACTTAAATTTTATGAATAGAGCTATTTACGGCATATTAATGTATTTAGTGGGTAATAATTAAGATATATAAATATTATTGGGCAGTTTATATATTTCTCTGTTCACTCGTTTCAAAGTTAATAATTGCGTATAATGAAACAGTTACGTCCTAAAGCATGTGTCAAAAGTAAAATAAATGGTTGGAACGAGTATAATTACTGCTTGTTGGATTTAAAATACCTGAAAATGCTTCCCCGTGGGAGTCGAAAAACCATCTGAGGGAACACCAAGATTATTAGCAGCACAATGCATTTTAAACACCGATCAGTTCCCCTGTCATGCATACTGAATATAGCATTATACGTTTCCAGAAGGGGAGGCCTAGGCCCCACGTTAGTTACAAATAATAATAGAGGCACTAAACACTTGATTACACAGATGGCGTAGTGATTAAGATACCGCCATACCAAACCAAACGTTATGGGTTCAATATTCACGCAAAACTATACTTTGTGCTATCCATAAATTATTATTTTAAGTCTGGGTATAAGTTGTATCCGTTTAATTATGTTTGTGGACTCTCCACAGTAAAAAAAGGCTTACTTCTCTATTGCAGAGTGTTGTGTTTTAAAGAAAAAAGTCAATAAAATTTCATCTGAATCCTAGTAAATAGCTCTTTCATTTACATAAATGCTTAATTCCTTACCGAATTGAAAGCCCAGCCGCTCACTCCTAGTCCGCGTAAACTGTCAAAGCCATCTGCGGCCAATAGCTATAGCTGTTAAGGAACATATTTTTAAATAGGAATCAATTGCCTTTCCTCCACCAAAAAAATAATTATTCCTAATCTTCGCAAACGATATTTCATATAATGGGGCATGCTGATAGTTCTTCACATATGCAGTCTTTAACAAAAATGATGCTACAACCTTGAAAAAATTATTATTATGTTAAAATTAGACGCTGATACTGCTTAAAACTAACGTAAATAGACTTATGGCTAGAATCTTTTCATTTCTCCTTGGGACACTGGATGATGGTTATTACAGGGAAATGTAGTGGTGTTCTAACGGTGTAAGTAGAGCGAGCGAGTCAAATTGCCTGTGAAATTAGCTCTTTATCGATATCGATGCGACGCTAGGTTTATTAAATCAAAGTCCGTAACTAATGTCACCGTTATTATAGGTGGAAACGTGTTTGCGTATTAAGACGCTTCGTTTTCAAATATTATATGGCCCACTAACACTTACTCTTACATTGTTCGTGGGTGTCGTAAAAGCTTTATATTGACCTGCACCAACTCCATCTAATCTTTTCTGGTTAAAACTTACATTCTCAAGAAGGGTGGAGGACAGCCATGCGGCCGTTTATAAAACTACTGCCACTACTTGTAACATGTACGATGGACGAAGAGTAGATACATTTTACATCGAACCCAAGTAATTGGGATAAGAGCAAAATGATAACGATGATGTGGTCTATGGTCAACCGTTTTATCAATCAGGCCAGTGTGGGTAAGTACATATGGTAATGAAATTGTCACTCGCATTGACATCTTTATTGAAGATATTATACTCGCCATCTAGAAAATGTTTACATATTGTTCCCATCTAATTCTCAAATATTTCAATTAAAATTGTATGAAACGATTACACGACCCAATAATATAAATTATAGCACTTTCATTGCTATCATCATTATTAGAGTTCATATACGTCCCACTGTTGGGCTCAAGCCTCCTCCATAATGGGAGGGAAATTGACCTACTATACCAAGCACCTCGCGCCACTCCTGCATAGATTTTATATGCAAATTTAATGACTTAGTCGTATTTTATGTGATCCACGGGTAAGAGAGGGGGTCAATTGTATTGTTACTCCTTCACCACACGGAAAATCCAATCATTTTACGGCAGTAAAACTGATAATACTTACTAGTCACAATTTGGTTACCCACACTAGCCTAATACGTTACTAACGGTTGGAAAGGATTTTCAATGGATGTGGATTCAAATCTCACTTGTAATAATCATATTTCATATGAAAAATACATTTTTAGTGTAGTTTTGTTTTTAATTTTCCTTATTTTCCAAAGATGTAATGATATAATGTGATGTCACTAATACTTATTTTTTTGCGGTCTTACTGTATCCTGTGGCATACCTGTAACAAATATAAAAATGTATTAATTTTTATTACAGTTTTATTCATTTATTTTATGAATAGTTTAACGGGTAATCGATAAATACCATACAGATGTCTCAAGCTTGAGCCTATGACTTTTCGAATTTATATGCGTGCTAAATTGAAAAAATATCGCTTGTTTCAATTTACTTACATACGTCAAAATTTTATAAAAACGAAATATTCTCGAAATTATGTTTACTCCGTGACTAAACCTATAATATAAGTCATTAGTCTTGATGTTAAGTTTGGGCGATGAGCTAGTTATATTTAATAAGATTGAGAAATAAATACGTGAGCTCATATAATATACAATATTAAGTCAATGATTCAACGATAAAATAAAATTACTAAGGTTAAATTATATTACGAAATTTTGTAATTATTTAAAACCGTTAACTAATTACCATTTCATTATATTATAGTTAGATAATTATATTTAAATATTCAACTCGTATTAACTGTAATTTCTAATGCATAACTTTTAAGTAATGCTTTCTCCGTTCTCGTTACCCATTATACTTCTACCATTAATTTTCATTTACTGTTGGATGGGTATTTGCTTGCACGTTAGTGGTTTAAGTAGGTTTTCGACTGTTTTAGGTTCGATCACATGTAAGATAGTTCTTTGCTTAACTCAAAAATGATTCATCATCATCATCATTTCAGCTCATATACCTCCCACTGTTGGGCTCGAGTCGCCTCCATAATAGGAGGGAAATTGACCTTACGATACCATGCTGGTCAGACAGGTTGGTATAGGGTTTTATTTCCAAATTTTCCTTCTCTTGCATAGATGTTATATGTGTATTATATCCCTTAGTCGCATTTTAAATTTGTAAAGTTTTCGCCACATACTTATTGCGGACAGTGATCTTAAAAGAATTGGTAATCGCAGTGAGATAATATACGTTTGCCAGGAAAGAGTTACTAGGAGAGATCCTACGTACCCTCAGCCTATGTTTAAGACTTTCAAGGACAAGGATAACGTCATTTGTATTATGATCCCATCGCCATACGGAGAACAGTCACTGTTAAGAATTAACTGAAAATTAAAACCAAATAAATTAGTTCTACAGGGGACTTTTCCATGTGGTGACTGAGTAAAGATACAATTCGTCACACCTTTTCTTGTGGCTGTCGTAAAAGACCACTAAGAGATATAATATGCAGATAAGGCAATATGTGCAAGAGTAGGTAAATTTCAAATAAAACTCGTCTAACCATCGACCTATACCAATAGTAGATCAAGTGAGAGCATTTTACGCCATGGATCTCATGGCGTAAAATGCCCACGGAGAAGAAAGGGGAGTGATAAACTGTATTCTTATTCGTCAACACACGGAAGATAAGTTAAAATAATGGTTAATAATTTTGCAATGCTTCAAAGAAGATTTACTTATTGTTAGATTGCAAAATTTTAAGAGTCACGTCGAATAAAGCCATTAACTTCAACATCATAAAAGTTATTTAATAGTTTTTAACACTTTTGAAACAATATTTTACACACATTTCTTAAACACAGTCCCATATTGTGAAAGATTACCTAAACGGTTGACACATTAGTGATTCAAATTATCGATCACAACTCTTGGTCAACGTTTGGGCGACTATTTGGCAATAACACGGCAATAGTACCTACTTTGAAGATTAGTATTCAACTGTTAATTTTCTATGAGAAATTTTAAATGCCATCTACTAAATATATTAGACCGGAAAACCACTTGAGATATTTCGAGTTACACAAATCAACGCCGAAAACTTCGGTCAAGTATTGAGGCGATCTTTATGGATCGGATTTAAATATCTTCATCTGAACGTACACATACTTTATTGGTATGCAAATGTATAAAGTATAATTACCAAAAATAAGATAGGATACTTTATTATAAAGTATGGTTGGCAACCCTAGATGTGTTTCATCCATCTATCAGCCCATAGACTGCCCCTGTTTAGAGAATCTCCCCACAAGAACGCCACTCGCAACGGTCATACGCTATTTGCATCAAACGGTTCCCTGCGACTTTCAAGATGTCGTCAGTCCACCTAGTAGGAGTTCGTCCTACGCTACGTCGTCCGATTCGTCGTCGCCACACAAGAACCTTTCTTCCCTTTGGTTGTCGGTTTGACGAGCGGTGTGGCCTACACATCGGTCACAACCGTTCTTCTACGGATTTTATCACGTAGAGTAATACCGAGCATAACCCTCTCCATAACACGTTAAGCAACTTTGAGCCTTTTGATGTGAAACAACTATAGGCGAGGGCGAACCTAACCGTTGCCGTGGCGTTAACGCCACGCTTGGATACGTATATTTGTGTAACGAAACCATAACCTGTTTTAGAATTTTGTAAAATCTAGTGAGCTCAAAATAAATTATTAACCTAAACACATATCTATAGAGTATACTAATGAAAATAAATGTTTATTAAAAAAAACATCATTTTCTGAAAGAAAAATCGTAATATTTTATTAATACTTTATGCCATATTAGTTCCTGTCGTAATCTATTCGTTTATACACATATACTTGTACAAAATAATTTCGATATTTCACATCTGCCAGGCGTTCTGAGCGACGGCTCCCTTTTTTTATGAGATTTAGAGACCACGTTTCAATATCAATATCAGGTTGACCGAGCTTCGCTCGGAATATTTTTGTAGAATTTATTTAGATATATATTAACAAAAAATAAATAATGTAAATTATATAAAAAACTACAAAAAGAGAATAATAATAACACCGAGATTCGAACCGACGCTGTTTAAATGTCACATAATCCAAAATTAAAACCGCTCGCCTCTCCACCTGAGCTAGCGGGACTCATGACGTTGACAACGAAATTTGAATTCATCTTCTTTTAAAATTTAATGTCATTGTTTGTTTTGTTAAAAACACGGACAAAACAACATTTTCTATAAATAAAACCTAGCTAGATCAATTTTTTGGACCCGAAACCTCTAGTATGCCAAGTTTCAACAAAATCGTTGGAGCCGTTACCGAGATCCTGAATAAATATATATATATATATATACAAGAATTGCTCGTTTAAAGATATAAGATATGTCATCGCTAGTAACACAAACTGATTACTAGTATAAATCCTTGTTGTGGTCAGGTATGATGCTATATTTTAGTTCGAATTTTTCTTCTCTTGCTTAGAGCCTCTTACTATACCCACGGGTAAGAGAGGAGGTGGTAAATTCGTTACCACACGGATTCTGTTATATTACAGTCTAAACAATCAATCAACAATCAGCAAGTCAATGTCATGTTGGTTTGTATTACACATATGTATGTGTGTGTACATCGAATATGTTTGCTCGACCCAATATCGTGAGTTGTGAAAGTGTTAGAATATGAAATGCCTAATAATAGCCAATACCTTGTTCGAACAAGGTTGGAAAATGAAGTTTTTTGACACTTTTGATGAATGCGCTAATGTTTAGAACTTATAGTGTTGCCTAAAAAGTTAGATAGTGTTTTAGAGTATATCTTTGTTGCAATTCTGAACGACCTCTTCCAGCAGTAACGCTTTTCTTCCATTTGTAATAAAACTAGTATTACGTATTTTATCTGATTGACGTTTCGAATTATTTTCAGTGTTCATGGTCACGGGAGGACTGTCCTCCCTCAGTTCTCTCAGCCAACCATAAGCATTAGAAATTTTCTTCCAGATAAATATACTTTTTCCGTGTAGTGACGGAGTAAGAATACAATTCACAGCTCCCTATTTTGCCCGTGAATGTCGTAAAAGACGACTAGGGGATTATAATACGCATATAACATCTATGCAAGAGAAGAATAATTCGAAATAAATCCCTATACCAACCTATCTGACCAGCATGGTATAGTAAAGTTAATTTCTCTCCTATTGTGGAGGAGGCTCGAACCCAACACTGGGACGTATATGAGCTGATATAAATATACTTACGGTAACGCTTATATCCAAACTAAATTAAATAGTTAATTGGTGTAGAAACTCAAAGTAAATCTGTGTAACTATTCATCATCATCATCTTGCTCTTATCCCAATTACTTGGGGTCGACGCAATATGTCATCTGTTTTGACATATTGCAAAAAGTTTCGGCAATGACTTTTATGTGTAACTATTAACATATAAAATTAATTAACTCTCGGATCAATTAATAACAAACGCACAATTAATTGTTCCTATACGGAAATCAAATTCGTAACATTAGCTCGTATCGCTGATCAAATTGTTATGCTATTTTAACATTAACTACGATCATGATATCTGATGTTTACGCGAGCACTACACATTGTAAATAAAACTACTTTTACGGATTATATCGCGTTTGTATTTGATTTATGATTGCCCGACGTTTCGAACACTTTGCAGCATTCATGGTCACGGGCGGACTAAGGTGTCTCACGTCCAACAAGTAATCGTTATTACAGATATTTATAATTATCTACCTGATACAGAAAATTAGTTATAAATTTAATAAATTGTGACGAACCCATTTTTTTTTTATGGGTGGGCTATGGTAAGCACACGGGCGGTCCAATCCATCCGGGGCGATGAAAGGACGGCGCGCAGGCCCATAACCCACCCGTACCCACGTCACCTCGTTGTTGGGCCGACCACCGGAGCAGATGTGACTTGTCGTCAGTGGCCGGCCCGACGGAATACCCTTTCGGGTAACGTCACCTCTCGACGTCCTGGGACGTCGGTCACCGTCGCGCGGTCCGCCTCTCTGCGGGTGACGGACAATTCCCCGGTCCGATCACCCGCGGCCTCGGCTAGGGCGGCATTAGGCGCAGATACTCGCGCCTGCGCCGCCCGAGTCGCCGGCGGCGGAACGTGTCGCCGAATAGGAGCTCTACTCGCACACGATCCGCCGCCTCCTTCCGTGAGACTATGGCCTCACAGAAGGCGGCGACCGCGTCCCAGTTCCTGACGCTGTCGAGCATTTCCCTGGCGATGGTCGGCAGCGTCAGGTCGGCACCGATAATCGCGTCGAGTTCACGGCGCTCCCCCTCCCACGCAGCACACACCTCGAGCGTGTGCTGCGCCGTGTCCTCGTCGCAATTGCAGTGGTGGCAGGACGGTGTGCTCTCCCTCCTGACAATCTTGTGCAGGTACTTCGCGAAGCAACCGTGCCCCGTACTGCCCAACGGGCAATGACTTCCCGGCGGGCGTCGACCCGCCAGGCGGTGATCTCTTTGATGGAGACCATACCGCCGCGGGCGCGCGTCTCCGACACCCGCCGATAAATGTCGGCGAGCATCTCCGCCTCCAGGTCCCACGGGGGGGTTCCGGCCAGGAGGCACGCTGCCTCCGTCGCCACCGTGCGGTAACCACGTATGGCCCTGATCGCCATGACCCTCTGTGGTCGCCTCAAGAGGGCCCTCAGCCGGACGGTCAGGGACCCCGCCCACACCAGTGCGCCGTACAGGGCCATTGACCGGATCACCCCCACGTACAGCTGTCGGCACGTAGCGCTGGGTCCGCCCACGTTCGGCATCAGCCGCGAAAGGGCGGACGCCGCGCCGACAAGCCGGGGAACAAGTCGATGGAGATGCTCCAGTGACCCACCCATACTGTGAGCACTTATTGTAAAGATTTGACCCACAATAATAATAGTTAAAGATAATTTTATAAATCAAAAATCTTTCAGTAAGACAAAGTTTTTCAAATTTTAGATGCGCCTTGCATCTAAAATTAAAATCAATATTAATTTAGCATCATGTCCCCTGAGTTTTCTTGCCGGATCTTTCTCAGTGTGGCCGCGTTCCGATCCGGTGGTAGTATATTAGTTTTGTTAGTTTTAAATCAACCAATTGTAACAATAATTGCTACAAATTTAATAATTACTAACCATAAACAATATAATTTTTTCATATAGAATCATTTTCTTCTTACACTGGCAATAAATTTGTACTAAAATGTGGGTCACAATTTAATAAATTTATAACTAATTTTCTGTATCGGGTAGATAATTATAAATGTCTGTAATAACAATGACTTGTTGGACGTAAGACACCTTAGTCCGCCCGTGACCATGAATGCTGCAAAGTGTTCGAAACGTCGGGCAATCCTAAATCAAATACAAACGCGATATAATCCGTAAAAGTAGTTTTATTTACAATTAACTACGATCAACATTGCTTTCTATTCTATACATTATCATTGAGCAAAGTCAAACTAAAATTCTCATAATTCAGTATAGATTTGTGACAGACAGACTGTTTGAGTGACATACAAGCAAACAGCATACATAATGATAAGTGATACTGGCGCTCGTGGACTTTAGCTAGGTAAACTTTTAATTATGTTGCCAACTTGTTGACATTATTTTAGCTATTCAAGTAGATTTTTGACCAACAGATCTTGAGAACATTGAATTTCCTCTTCCCCTATTCGATTTAGAATGAAAGAACAAAAAATTTCCAGTTCCCCAATAACAGATTACTACTGCTTTTAGAACAATTATACGAGCAAAAAACAACATGAGATACTTACATTTATACCCCGGTTTGTAATTTAAGTACTCCAATAACAGATTACTGCTTTCAGAACAATATTATGAGTAAAAACCCCGTGGAGTAAATAATTGTAGATAATTATTGATAAAAAAAATGGATTTGTAGTTCTAGGGTTAAGATTTGTCAACAGATGACAACATTTTCTTTTTCTAAATGTAAGTTTTACTAATCTCTAAAATACTTATAGCATAATATTAATAGTTATATCACAGTGATGCATATATTAAGTATATATCGTACTAATTAATTTTTTTTTTTTTTTATAGTAACATCAGTATTTGTAAATTCCTCATGATTAGTCAAAAGTTAACAAAAATATTAACATAATTAGAAATGTATTAGTTAAATATTAATGTGACATGTTACCACGATGCTTGGCCTCAAAACTTATTACAATGAGGTCAAGAACATTATAAACGATTTAATTATTTAAAAAGCCTCAGCATTGCCCAGCTGAACGTGTTATGTACGTGAATGAAGAAATAAGTGCACCGGAAAACGCCTAATATAATATATTAAAACAATAGTTCTTTAGCTATTCGAAAAGTTAGCTTAGCGGAGATGCTGACAAACTATCATCGTCTCGGGTTTACACATCAATTCATTATTTTCTAAGTTTGTTTGAATTAAATCGTAAATTGTTAATCATTACTAGATTTAATAGGGAAGGAAAACATCGCAAATCGATTTCTTCTAACAGTTCTATAATAATAATAAATTAAATTTCTCCAAAGGCCTCTGCGTGTCCATATCCCCATGTAAGCCTTATTAATAAATGCAATCAAGCCTGCTCGCAATCATGTTCAGGATACTGTTGGAGCTGGCCCGCACCCCGCGCACCCTTTCTATAAGAAATGCGCTTGAAGATGGATGAAGCGCGGAGCACGCTAACTTGTCAACTCTTATCAAGATTAAACAAATTCTGTTGATTATGATTATGCTAGAATACGAGTGGGCACAATAAAAGCTAAAAGACTGCAGGGGAGCGAAAGTAAATGAAATTTCTCTGATAATTCTCAGTGTAGGTGATGTGTTTAAAATAAATTATATACCATCCCCTTCTTACCTATGGAAGTGATAAAACTGGATGAAGGATCATTAGAAGAAAAGGCACTGCTCCGACAAACTTACAACGATATCTCCATTTAGGGAAATCTATGTCCAACAGTAAAGAGCTATAGAGAGTATAGGTTTTTCCTTCTTTAGCATAGATTCTAGCATATCATAGCATCTAGCATAGCATAGAGCTCTCTAGATATGCATATTACATTTCGTCTTTTACAAGACCCATTGGTAAAATAGGGGGTGGTGAATTATATTTTTCCTCCGTAACTATCAGTTCATCATCATCATCTCAGCCTATACACGTCCCACTGTTGGGCTCGGGCCTCTCCACTAAGGGAGGGAAACTGACCTACTATATCACGCTGGTCAGACGTGTTGGTACAGGATTTTGTTTCGAGTTTCCTTTCTCTTGCATAGATATCATAATATGTACATTATATCCCATAGTCGTCTTTTACGACACCCACGGGCAAGATAAGGAGTGGTGAAGTGTAATCCTTACTCCGTCACCACACGGACATATCAGTCTCATAACTACGCAATAACTACTTTCTTTTCCTAAGTCTTTAAAATACATCGTACCATCATTATATTGTCGAAATTCGTGATATTTTTACATTTTCTTGGTTAATTAGTCGGCTTTAAGAAATCATCTTTGTTAGGAATTTGTCGTTAGCGACGTTAGTTGTGTAAGGCAGGGAAATATATTCATATGGCATTGGCCCTATACAACGTCAGTGAAGTGTATAATTATTACCAACGAACAACCGTTTAAAGTACAAACAATTTACGTATATGCAACGTGTTTATTAGTATAGTTACCGAAATTGTGAATATTGCTTCCAAAATATTTGAGATTCAACTGCAAAATGATGAATTTATGAACGACGAATATTTATTTCTACATTTTATTAAAAGCTTTTATTTAACTTGTCCTGTTAGTACGAGTATCTTAGTATGGGAAAAATCTTGTGAGTTAAATTAGAACCACTTCCTGTAGTTAGATTAGGGTGAGATTTGGTTTACTTACGTAACATCGGTGACAATGCAATAATATGGTACCATGAAGCTGGTCTCAAGATGGCGTCGCAAGGTGGTCATAGGAACTCTTAAACTAAACAAGATAAAAGCGTCGCGTTTGGACTCGTTTGAATAGTCTTGACAAGCACTTTTTCTTCGTTTTAGAGCATTTGAATAAAAACTTGTTTTTAAATGTTTTTCAATTAACATTTTTCTAGTACAATATTTATTTTTCTCATACAACATAAAAATATGCAACTTTGTAAGCGTAAGGGCCTATGCTCTTGACGGGATGGCGCGGGATAACACGGCATTGGATTTTTGTAAGAGAAAATGATTATGAATCTTATTTTCATTCATTTAACATATAAATTTCGGTCACCAAACGAAGTGCAATAACCATTTGCTACTCTTAGACATAGACTGAGAGAAGCAAATGGTTATTGGAGTGTAGTACTACTACCCCGGACATAAACATAAACAGATGACAGTCGACAGTGTGGTCCAACCGCATAAGATACGTTTACATTTGCATTATTTTAATACAAATTCATAATCATCTCGGCTCATATACGTCCCACTATAGGGCTCGAGCCTCCCCCACAACATGAAGCAAATTGACCTTAATATACGCCGATCAAGACAGGTTGGTATAGTTTTGTATCAATTTTCTTTCTCTAGATCAGTGGTGGGCAAACTTTTTTAATGGCGGGCCACAAAGTTTAAGAAATTCTAGAGGAGGGCCAGAATTATAGCAAAATGCATTTTGTATTAAAGCTTTTTAATAAACAAAATACCTTTCACTTTTACGCCTTGTTAGGCGTGTGAGACATATGGAATTGTTTTTGATTTTCCATAATATTTTCGAAAGCAGGTTCTATCTGTGACAAAGCAACTTTCAGTAGTGTGAAAAGGTGTTCATAAGTCAATCGGTTTCTGATTGAGTTTTACCGTTCTCGCCCCCGCCGCCTGCGCCTCACATTTCACCACGCTTTACGCCCCGCCCCGTATTTCACAACACATGAACTACGCGGCTAGTTTAGCTTCACCGATAGGTGAATAGAATGGAATTTTTCCAATAAATAAACTAACCTGTGACAGATTGCCGAGATAATTATTATTATGACAAGTTAATTATGAGATAATGAAAGTTCAAACACCCCTGACGTATTGGAGCTTTCATTAAAAATTCGGAGATTTTCAATTATAAACGTCAGACTTTATTTTACGCGCCAAAATGCTGACTAGAATATTTAGGATAGATGGGCGCTCGGCGGGCCGGATTAAATACTTTCGCGGGCCGGAGTTGGCTCGCAGGCCGTACTTTGCCTACCGGGGATTAGTCCGTCACCCGCCGAGAGGCCGACCGCGTGAGGAAAGACCGACGTCATCCCCGAGGGGGGGGGACGTCGGTCGATGGGAGGGTACCCCTATAGGGGGTATTCCGTCGGGCCGACCACTGACGACAAGTTAACGCTGCTCCAGTGGTCGGCCCAACGACGAAGGCGACGTGGTTTTTGGGTGGGTCGCGGGAGTTGCGTGCTTAAGCCCCTCTGTCGCCCCGGACAGAGTGGTGCGGAGGCGCGCCGACCGCGACCCACCCACACAAAAAAAAAAAAAAAAAAGGACGTACTTTGCCCATCACTGCTCTAGATGTTATGTGCGTATTATATTTCGTCGACCTTTACGATACCCACGAACAAGATGGTAAATGGTGAATAGTATTCTTGCTCCGTCACCACACATACAGAATACACATAATACAAATTACCTGATTCATAACAAAAAAAAAAATATTTAATATAATAATCACCTTGGCTTTGAACTCCGTTGAAATAAATTGATAATAACGTCAATTAAATAGAATCCAATATAAAATATGAATGACGAATATCGAGGATTTGATTATGAATGTGTACCATATAGTTAACCAAATATACAACCTGTCTAACATATAATAAATAATCTTTAATAGTAATAGTCTATATTAGGCCAAAAAAATAAGGTTACAATCATCATCATCATCATCACAGCTCATATACGTCCCAATCCTGGGTTCAAGCCTCCGCCACAATAGGAAGGTTATTGACCTAGTGTACCACGCTGGTCAGACGTGTTGGTACAGGGTTTTATTTCGAGTTTCCCTTCTCTTACATATTTGTATATTATAATCCCTTAGTCGTCTTTTATGACACCCACTGGCAAGACGCGGAGCTAGGTGTAATAATATTTTATTGTAACTTGAGAAACTTTAAAACGATCGCTTAGAAATATATAATTACAAGTAATATTATAGTGCTAGACTACTACTGTATTACTTTAAAATGTTAATAGCTAGTGGTGGTTTATGTTACTGATTTATGAGCTAAATTGTAATTAGATTGCAGAACCGAAGGTAAGTTATTATGCACTTCATACATAAACTAGTTGACACAATAGACGATGTACTGTACAAATTGAAAACAAAATAAAAGGAAATCTCTTCGAAATCGATCGCAGCGCTACCTACTGGATTCAATTATTAATCTAAACCATGCCCGAATCTGTTGGAACACACGAAAAATCATCAAATCGGTCCAGCCGTTTAGGACCAGTTCCGTCACGTACACACTGACAGAAGAATTATATCTGTCCAGCGTAGTATAGTAAATTAATTTTTCTACTATTTTGAAAGAGGTTCGAAGCCAGCAGTTGTAATCTTACTAAAAAGTAATAAGTAGCTGAGGTTTCCCATGGAGAAGACCCTTGTCCAACAAATACATATCATGAGAAAAAGAGGAAGAATAAGTAGTGATGTTATCATTGTATCAACTGTCGGCCATGGCACATTGCTTGTTCTACCTGCTAAAGGATATCTTTTAACAGTTCCCAACAAATAGGCAAAATTGCAGCGCATATAAATACCACGCTCGCGTCTCTTGGAGACTTCAAAACTCAATGGAATTGTCAAAAATGTCTGTCCACCTCTCGTAGATAGAGGAATTATACCGATGGTCGTAGCTCTCGCCAAGACAATAGATTAAAGGAAAGATCTTGGAGGTTTTCAATAGATAGACAACGCTTATCTGGCAGAAAGGTAGCTATAACAGGTCTTCTACCGTGAAATAAGTAGTATTAAATAAATGGATAGTGACAGATTGTCTTACACTTTACCCATGGAAGAAATATTTTCATGCAATCATCATCATTTCAGCTCATCGCCATCCACTGCTGGACATAGGCCTCCCTCATGTTACGCCACAGAATGTGGTCCTGTGCCGCCTGCATCCAACGACTCCCAGCAACTTTCAGCAGATCGTCGGTCCACCTAGCGTCCTACACTGCAAAATTTTCATGCAAAGTTATGGATAAATTAATTTTTATATTATTATTTATCGAAAATTGGTTGAGATTTAGTATGCCTTGACTACACTGATAACATAAAAGTCTAACAATAAGCCGTGACCTCTCATGCTACTACTACTATACGGTTCGATTCCTACGCAGGATAAATATTTTTTGACAAAGTCCACACTAAATAGAAACTCATTTTATTGTGAGGGACTTCAAGAAACATGCATTCATAGACACAGATTAAACCCACACTCATAGCAATTACTTGTAGATCACACAAATAATTATTACACCCATGACACAAGAGGTCATTATTTAGACTACTCCACCTATAAGCATTGAAAAAGAAATGAAAAAGCTATTAAACTAGATAACCACCAAATAACAAATCAACTCAACAAGTCACGGTCACAATTGTGACTGTTGAGAATTTGCCCTCCGGCAATGACGTTACAAATATTGAATTATGTAATGAAGTCGATTATAAATCGATTTGATAAAATATTGCTTGCAATGAAACATTGCACTCGAAAAAAATTGGTTCAAACTCTGAATATTTGAGCTATGCCTTATAAAGCCAGTGTTGTGACGCTTTAACGCTTTTGGCTTGGAATCTAGGTACTCAGAAACTTGCTTACATTACTCTTAGGTATCCAAAAAGACGACTAAAAGCTTTACCCGAGCTGAGATGATGATGAACTATGATCACCAACACGTTTGCCAGGCGTAAAGAGAAAGACTCCCATGGGGAGACCGATGTACAACTGTGGACGTCGATAGCCTGACGGTAGGATGTTAGTTATTTCATTCTTCTACTGGGCTGGCCCGAACTACTTTCTTTTGCCAACACAGATAGAAGAAAAACAAAACGTGCGAAATAGTTTTGCTAAATTTTGATATTAGCCGATTGCCTGACATCAAACACCTTTGGAAACTCCACGGTAATGGAAACCACATGCAAATAACTGGATTTGGCTGAAGTTGGTATAGATTTTCACCCGTAAAGTTTTTTAGGGTAAATAGTAATTATAGCGAATATCATAATGACGGCAGGAAGACATCAATTATCCGAAAATTATAATAGGTCTCTATTATTTCAAAACACGTTCACAATTCAAATGTCATATGCAGTATCCGTTGTCATAACAGCTAATGAGTTAACAAATACGGAAGAATTTCACTGAAAAATTTTCTAGATTTGTATTATTATATTCCAAAATAATTAACATACGAACATAATAACAAAACTTATTCATGTTGATAAATAATATTTTATTTTAATCAAAAAACTTTTAACTCCTTCTGAACGGACTGTGATAAATAATTTTGCACTCAAGGGTATTCGCAGTGCTACCTTAATAAGCAGCTTAATTGCGGTATAGTCTGATTCTGGTAAGTTACGAAATAGTATACATTCGATTTAATGTATTTATGAGCAAGGTCGAGTTAGAGTTAAGAAATAAATTACGTATCTATTGGTTTTATTTTGTCCACTGGTTTAACCGAATCGAAAAATTACAGTAAGTGCGACTTGACATCAAGTCGATTGTTAATCCGTTCCAATAGGTACGAGTCCAAGTCTCACGTGTGGTAATCATTTTTCATTCGGAAATAAATATTTTTATATAGCCTTTTATAAATAGACTGTTCCGTTTGGTGATGAAGTAAGAATACAGTACACCAACCCTTTCTTGCACGTGGGTGTCGTAAAAGACGTTTAAGGGATATACTATGCAGGTAACATCTATGATCCTCCAACACGTCTGAAAAGCGTGGTATATCAATTTCTCTCCCAGTGTTGAGGAGGCTTGAGCCCATCAGTGAGAAGTATATGAGCCCAAATAATGAAGCAAAAAATGATGAAATAGCCTATGACGTGTAAATCGTCTACTGTAAAGATAATATGAAACACAATTTAATTATTTTACGTATCTATCTACACTGGCCTAATTGATAAGGTGATTAGAACGGTTTTACAATAGATGTAGTTTCAAATTTCATGTGTAATCATTTTACGCTCGTATCATAAATGAGATTTAATAAACAGTCTGGTATGTAAAATGCTGGTCTCTCTTTATCACTAGCATTTTACAAGTGGACGGAGTAAGGATATTTATTTATTTATTTATTTTATTATTCACCACTCCCTATCTTGCCCGTGGATGTCGTAAAAAACGACTAATGGCCCATGAAATAAGCCTGTAACGTCTATGCAAGAGAAGAAAAACTGGAAACAAAACCCTACACCAACCTGTTTGACCAGCATGGTATTGGTATTGGACCTCCTATTGTGGAGGAGGCTTGAGCCCAACAGTGGGATATATATGAGCTGAAATAATGATGATAATGATGTAAAATGCTAAACTTCTGGCATTTAAATTATTAGAATCCTCTCCATGCGATGATAGAAGAAAATATAATATATCATTACCTCTTACCCTCTTGGGACAGCTAGTGAAGCTGGCAATTGATAACAGTATTATTTGAGTGCTGGATAAATCCTAAATAACATGATTTGTTTTGCAACCCAAAACTAAGATATTAATTCACCTCAGAGAACTCCGCACAAAAAGGCTTTTTTTTATGGGTGGGTTAGGTTAGGTTATGGTAAGCGCACGCGCGATCCAGGCCATCCGGGGCGATGAAAGGACGGCGCGCGGGCCCATAACCCACCCGTACCCACGTTACCTCGTTGTTGGGCCGACCACCGGAGCAGATGTGACTTGTCGTCAGTGGTCGGCCTGACGGAATACCCTTTCGGGTAACCTCACCTCTCGACGTCCTGGGACGTCGGCGGCCGTCGCGCGGCAGCCTCCCTGCGGGTGACAGACAATTCCCCGGTCCGATCACCCGCGGCCTCGACTAGGGCGGCATTAGGCGCAAATACTCACGCCTGCGCCGCCCGAGTCGCCAGCGGCGGAACGTGTCGCCGAATAGGAGCTCAACTCGCACACGGTCCGCCGCCTCCTCCGGGAGATTACGGAAGGCGGCGACCGCGTCCCAGTTCCTGACGCTGACGAACATCTCCCTGGCGATGGTCAGCAGCGCCAGGTCGGCACCGATAATCGCGACGAGTTCACGGCGCTCCCCCTCCCATGCAGCACACTCCTCGAGCGTGTGCTGCGCCGTGTCCTCGTCGCAACTGCAGTGGTGGCAGGACAGTGTGCTCTCCCTAAAGTCCGCACAAAAAGGCTAACCTTAAAAAAATAAAAAAAACCAACTATCTAGCTTAACCAACGTAGTGGACCAATTTCCCTCCCATTGTAGAGGAGACAGTGCTCAAAACTAAACGCATGTGAACTGTAGAAGAAGATAGTAATAACAATTAGATGTCCACATCTCTATGTGTTAAGACTAAACTTGGCTAGTTCTCTACTAGAGATATGGTTTTTTAACATGGGTCAGATACTGATTTAACCTCCGAAACGATGATTTCGATAGCAATTTCGTGATACCTTGGAATGAATAAATGAATACCATTCAATCTCGCTAATATTGCTAATACATTTATTATACCATTGATTGATGTGCATGTAAGAAATAAAATTATATTTGACATGAAAGAAAATATATATATATATTAGCTTTTTTGTTGTATTACACAGAAATTAAATACATCGATGTTTGGTGAGGTTATTGAGGTTTCAAAATTAAATGTCTATTTAATGAACTTAACAGTGTATTTGAATGTAATAATTGTTGAAATTTATCTGATGAATAAGAGATTCGCTAATATTTTCAATAACATTGTTGATGCTGTAATCTGCGAGTTAGATTTTTAATGACAAAAAAATATGCCTAGGCGCAACTGTAGGTATATCTTTTACTATATTTTTGTGATGTGGCTACTAATAGTGTTATCGAGATCAATTTGTATGAATTTGGAGTAGTGCCTCTATCGTCCGAGAGAGGCGCTGTCCTAAATATCATACAAATTGGTCTCGATAACGATACGAATACTTTGGTGTATATATTCTTGCTAATCTTACACATTACAAATCTATGACAGCTATCGTGCAAATTAGTCAATTTTAAGCAACTAGTAAATGAGTTTAAGTCATAATCCCGCTGATCATCTATCTGCGAGTAAAAGTAAGATGACAATTCTTAATAATTATCGTACGGTAGCTTTTTTAGTTCAACATTTAACCATACAAAGGCGGGGCAGATAAACTACCAAATTACTGCATATTCAATATACTTTCCTACAGAGAAAGTCTTTTAAGATAATAAGTGTCTACAAGTACCCGGTAATTGTGTGTTTTCGTTTAAATTTGTAGAAAATGTGAAATCGTTGAACAAATATACAGTACTTCAATACTCGCTTTTATAAACACGTGTTTGTATAAAGAAAGGGAATTTACATTCATTTTTAAATTAAACGATAATTTCTTACATATATCTACTTATTATTCTAGTGTTAGAAAATGTACAATCACGCGATATACTTAAGTCTTATTAACTTGCAAACTGCAAGTTGAATTACATGTGCTTCGATTACGAAGTTAATAATTATATTAACTGCTGTTTTTTCACCAAACTTTTATTTATTTGCCTTGGCAAGCAAATCTATTAATGGGATGGTGATGATCTACATACCAAGATCAAAGCTAGATTAATATCCCATCGTCATTAGGCCGACCACTGGTACTCATTTCATGACATCCGTTGCCAGTTTAACGGGTTACCTTGTCGGGTATAAGCCTGTCAACGGTCCGTCAACAACGAACGCTAGCGTACTCTAAAAAATATGCAGGGATACGTGAAGTAATAAATTATATGTGCTATAATTAATTGCCACGATGAAGGTGAAGAGACGTATAATTAGAAATTTTATCTAGTACAATGTGTAATATAATAGGGGCCATTGTCAAACAATACATTTAATTAATTAAAATGTAACATAATTATCATTTATTTCATACTGCATATTACATGTTATTATAGCCTATTGTAAAACACATATATGTACACATTGCATAATTTTGAATTTCAGTAGATTACATATATCTTCTTTCGAGGTGGTTTCTAATTGTAAATGAAATAATCGATTCAACAATGTTTAAGAAAAAAGTCATCATTACAGCTTATAGAAGACCCTTCTAAGAAGTTGAAGTTGTCTTCACAATGGGAGGGAAATTGACGTACTATAACATGGGTTGGTACAGGGATTCTTTAGAGTTTTCCTTCTCTTGGATAGACGTTGTGTAGATATTATAATTTCTTAATTGTCTTTTATGACAACCACAGAAAAAAGGGAAAAAAAGGTTACCACGAGCAGGACTCGAACTCGAATAATAAATAGTGATATCCGATGTTTACGTGCTTTTATCGTGTTTGTATTTGATTTCTACATTACTGAAAATTCGAATAATTGAAAATTTAATAAACACTATATGTATACCTTACCTTAGAATATACGTTATTATTCTAAGATGTATATGTTACCGGAAATTTATGAAATCTAGGAATTGTATACAAATCCTAGGAAATTTATGCAATTCCGAAGCTATTTAGGAAATGTATAAAATATTGATTCAAAAACTATTTAATACATCAATTTCCTAGGAAATGTGTACAATTCCTAGGAATTGTATGTAATGCCAATATCGTGTTAGGAAATGTATAAAAATAATGCTTTCTGTAATAAAACACGTTGTTAAAATGAGAATAATAATTTTTATTAAAGGACTCGTTGAGACAACAACGTTCAGATAACAATCATATCGTAAAATATAATAATCTTCATATTATCTTACTAATTAAAGCTAACCTATCCTTGATCAGAAGAAGCAATACCCTACCCTCGCCCCGCTTTCCCCGCGTACCCATTGATATTTCAAATGTTTTACATTTCCGATTGCTATTTAGGAAATGTATAAATTTCCTAGGAAATGTGTCTATTATAATTTATTTTACACATTTCCGTGCGATTTTAGGAATTACACACATTTCCTAGGAATTGTATACAATGACGGATAACATACATTTCCGGTAACATATATATCATAAGTTTTTAAAAATATGAATACCTACTGTAAACTAATGCAGAAGCGGCTAAATATGAATCTATGTTGACGATCACTTATTGAACGTGAGACACTGGCTGATATTATTTCTATACAAAATCTAGCTGAGAATTTGACTTCTAGAAAACCCAACTTTCAAATTAACCTTGTAATGTAGTATTAGTGAAGTATTAGATACCATATATAAGCATACGTATGGCGCAACCATCCGTATAACTATTACAAATAATGTTATTATAACTTACTTATAATTCGGTATGTTATATCACCTTGAAGTTTCAAGTTTTAAACATTAATAGTCACATCATTTTAAGTAATAATACTACAGAAATTATGTGATGTGATTAAAAATTACATTGCGATAAAAGTAGTCATTATCTATTTATTTATGCGTTATTGCCGTCATGAAAATTCAAGATATACATATGTATTTCATCACTGTTGGACATAGGCCTCCCCATGAGAATGCCACTCGGAATGATCCTGTGATACTTGCATCCAATGGTTCCCTGCGAATTTCATGATGTAGTCGATCCACCTAGTAGGGGGTCGCGTCCTACACGGCGTCGTCCGATTCGTGGTCATAATCGAGGAAGCTTCGATGTGGATGTTCTGAGATGTAGCCTGCTCATCGCTATTTCAATGTGCTAATTCTGTGGGCTATGTCAGTTACACCCGTTCTTCTGCCGATTGCCGTATTCCAGATTCCATTACGTAGATAACTACCAAGCATAGCTCTCTCCATAGCACGTTGAGCAATATGTATTTGCTTGACATAAAAATAATATTACCTTTATATTATTTTTTATTAACGGAATGTGGTAGAAAACAACATTACCACCAACATTGCTCGTAGGTGATATTATTTTTTTAGAGGCTTACATCGACTTGGGCCATATCCATCCGATGCTGATCAATAATTACATTCCTTTTTTTTCTTGGGGGTGGGTTACGGTCGGCGCACTTCTCGCTCCGCTCCGTCCGGGGCGATAGAGGGGCGTAAGCACGTACACCCGCAACCCACCCGTGACACGTCGCCTAGGAGTACCCTCTCCTCGACCGACGTCCCCCCTTTTCAGGGAGGACGTCGGTCTTTCCTCGAGCGGTCGGCCTCTCGGCGGGTGACGGACTAATTCCTCGGTCCAGTCACCCGCGGCCACGGCTAGGGCGGCATTAGGCGCAGATATTCGCGCCTGCGCCGCTCCAGTCGCAATAATTACATTCCTAAGCAGAGTTGACGTCAGGCAGGAGGACGGTCGGTATGTATGTACTATGGAATAAGAGTCCGTGTGTTGGTGGGGTAAGAATACAATCCACCACCCCCTTTCTTGCCCTTTTGTATATCAACAGACGACTAAGCGATTATAATATCCAGATAATGTCTATGCAAGTTAGGGGAAACTCGAAATAAAACCCTATGCTAATATGTCTGACCAACGTGGCATAGTAGATGGTATTATGGAGGAGGCTCGAACCCAGCAGTGGAACGTATTTGAGCTACGATGAAGATAATGATGGAATAAGATTACAAAATGCGTGGACCGAATTGAGACAAGAGCAAAATGATAACGATTCCTGTCTTTACACATAATATAAATGATGAAAATGTAGAATTTTCATTCGCAGCAAAAAAATAATGGCACATTAGTAGAAATAAATTATGTAAGGTACACGTTTTATACATTTCAGTATTGCGATATACGTAGACATCGATGTGCATCAATGGATGTGAGAAAAATGAGCTAGAACGTCGACCCTGGACATATTATTAGTAATTACGTATTTATGTATGCCAATTGTAAAGTAAAAAAAAAATATATATATATATATAATAAATATAAAAATAGGGTTTAAAAGGAAATAATTTAAGGAAAGGAATTTAATCGGTGTGTGAATGTATAAAGAAAAATGCATTACATTTTTAAACAAAAACTCAAAACAAAATTTCCTTCTGGTGGCGGAGTAAAAATATAATTAGCCACCCCCTTTCTTGCCTTCTACTATATTGTAGCTTGCTAGCTTCTATACCGATTGTAAATATTGCAGAAGGTCCCCCATAATGGGTTTAGTCATGTAAAAAAGGGGGTAGCAAAATTCTTTGGAGAGGGTCAAATCCTGCCATTTCCTGCACTAATTATCATGATAAATTATCTACTTATTTCTTTTAGTCTCAGTCTCTGTTGGACAAAAGCGACGCATGCATTTCGCATGTATTTGATTTTTACTTTGCCAACTTTTCGAATACTTGTCAGCGATAGAGATATTAATATTATAAAACTGAAGAGCTTATTTAGTTGAACGCGATAATCTCACTAAATACTGGTTAGAATTGAAAAATTATTATTTCTATTAAAATCATTTGTGTTGATAGCCCATTTATCGAGAAAGGCTTGATAGCATTATGTTACGACCACTAAAAGTAGAATATCAATAAAAACTGTCGCAAAAACAGAGAAAATTCTGTTTCAGAGCTTATAGATGCCTACAGCACTTATAAGCTCTGAAAAGGAATTTTCTCACTCTACCCACTCACTATAACCATGAATCTCTATCACTCATGCGACGCGGACGGTGTGGCCTGGGTCAGATAGCACGTAACCACTCGCGTAGACATCAGAGACCATGATGAACAGGGTGATGTTTTGCTAAATTTCTCCATAGTTAATTTATAATAGAACCTAAACCTTCAAGATTAATTTGTATAATGACTTCCGGTATTTATATAACAATTAAGTAAATCAGTTATATAATTATAGAGTTATTTTGAAATGCTAAAATCAGCATATTATCATTTCGACATGCAGCCATGGTCAGTCCACAGAGCATAACGGTATCAAGAATGGGCTTTTAGTATTAAATTATCTAATTACGCAAACTATTAAATCATCGAGTATGTTGGTTTCGCTGTCATAGTGTTGTAGGGTAATAATGATTATGATAATTTCTTATTCTTATGTGCGATGATGAAATGCTGTATGGTAGATTACTTACATTAAAAAAATACTAATGCCTCCTTTACACTACTCGCGAAGTTCCTCGGCGAAGTACTCTAGAAACTTTAGCCGAAGTCCGAAGTGTGTCACTACACACTCGTTCAAATTCGCGATGAGCTCATTCGCTCTGTGGCGCCGATAGCCTGCGCACGTTTGTAATGGACGCTCAAGTAAAAACTGCTGTAATGTGCACGCATATTTCTCAACAAACAACATAATTTGCTCCGGTGACCATTGCGTGCACTAATTATAACCTAAATCATGCACCGGCAGCACAGCAGCACACACGACGTCTGAATGAGTACCAATGAAGTACTGAAGTCGGCCGAGTAGTGTAGAGAGGTACTTCGTGCTTCAGTTCAAAAATCGACACTAAATTGAAATCGCCGGAGGCGAAGTAAAGTTTGACGAGGTAAGTCGAAATGCCTCTCTACACTATCGTATTCGTCTAACTTCGTTCAACTTCGCGAGTAGTGTAGAGGAGGCATAACAGCTTTTTAAAACGTCAAATCTGCAAAAAGGAAATGGAATGCCTTGAAATCGTCCACAGTACCATCAGATCCAATTGTTAATCTAAACCATTTTTGGATCAACCTGAACGTTAAAAAAACTCATTAAGATATGTTCGAATTATTTTGAAGTTCAATATACCTGTACAATAAAATTAAGATTTACTCCTCAATTTTATAAATCAACTAGCTGACCCGACAGACGTTGTCATGTCTTAACTATGAATATTGAATTCGAATTGAATTAAAAAAAAAATTATTATTCTAATTCCTATATACAACATACTTATTTTTTTTCCTTATGCGTATGAAACCAATGAATATAATGGTTTTGACGGCGGTACCAATGGCGTCAATTGCACTCGCGCAACACAATCCAGGACCTTAATTTTTAAACTTAAATGCCTTGCAATATTGGCTTACAACGTTCATTGACCCAATACTTACAACTTAAGTTTGTACGTCTAATTGCTGGCATTTTCAAAAACGAAAATTCAACTGTAAATTAAAGAAAACTATTGTGTTGTTCTTAATAACTAAGTATATCACTTGTTATATTAGTAACGTGTATCTTAATTACCAAAACTCCATATTAAATTGACTTTTTATATTAGGCGTGATGGCTCTGAACTTACCTACCCTGATGTGCACTAAGAAATTCAGTTTTCTTACATCATTTCTGTAAGAAATAATGAATTAATTGTTTTACATGTATTTTATCAATAAAATAACTCCAACCGAAGAAACTATTTTAAACATTGTTCAGTTTTTTTACATCCTCTTTGACGATATTTGCAGCACGCGTTCTGTCAATTCTATGTTATACGTCATAAGGTTACATTAAAAAAGTTTATATTGTCCAAAGCGGTTAGATTCGAAATAATTTTATATGATGGTTAAGTATTCTTAAATTTTCAAATTTTCTGGGCAACTTTCTTATATTTTTCTTTCATAAGAACCTTCTCCTGACAATAACAAATACAACAAAAAAATAATTAATGAAATTGGTCCAGCCGTTCACGCGTGATGGCGTGACCAAGGAAAACAGGGATTTATTTTTATATATATATATAGATAGAGATGGCGTAATCTCTGATTATATTTGACCCCTTACGCTGCGTGTCTAAGTACTCGAACAAACTTAAAAAAAAAAAGGTAAAATCAATGATCCATTAAAATAATGCGAGTAGAACGTACCCAATCCTCGGCCGTTCAGTGAATTCCGTTCCAGTTGCAAGAATGTATGTTAGTAAGTGCAATATACCGTTACTTAGGGCTGGGTGCTCAGTTATACAGAATGCAACTAATGTTTTTTGAAATCTTTATATCGTACCTCTATATGAAATTTTATATGCAACTATTCTGTGTGGTGGTGGAATAAGAATACAATTCCCCGTATTCCCACAGGAGCGGCAATTATGCGGGGAAAAGTGAGAATTTGCTAGTACACAATACAAAGTATTTTTATTTTATTCTCACTTTATTTTCAGCAGGTAATTTTGCTAGTTTTACGCCTCTGCCTACATTAATTTCAAGGCGCGTTTTAGTAAAACGAGACTATTACTTTGGTAGATATAGAAAATCTACATCATAATTCATATACATCTCACTGCTGGGCTCGTGTCGCCGTCATAATCAGAGGGAAATTGACCTAATATACTACGCTGGCCAGACGGATTGGTACAGGGTTTTTCTTTCACGGGGTGCCCGTGTACCTCAGGCGGTTGGTGGCAGACTACGTGGAGGGGCGCAGCGTCCTCTACGTTGACCCAGTAGGGGACGTTGTGCGAACGCCCATGACGTGCGGTGTCCCACAGGGGTCGCTTCTGGGTCCGACCCTGTGGAACATCGGCTACGACTGGGCGTTGAGAGGAAGTCTCCCACCCGGGCTGGGCGTAATTTGCTACGCCGACGATACACTCGTCACAGCCCGGGGTGGGACGCTAGAGGAGGCGGCACGCCTGGCAACTCTCGGCACCGAGGAGATTGTCAGGCGGATCGAAGCGCTGGGGTTGAGGGTAGCCCTGGAAAAGACGGAGGCTCTTTTGTTCCATGGCCTCCGTACCGCCGGGCCTCCCGCCGGGCCTCCCGCCGGCGCTTCGATCACCGTGAAGTCGGTCACCATCAGCATCCAGGCCCACATGAAGTACTTGGGCCTGGTGCTCGACAGGCATTTTTGGTTCCGGGAGCATCTCCATCGACTTGTTCCCCGGCTTGTCGGCGCGGCGTCCGCCCTTTCGCGGCTGATGCCGAATGTGGGTGGACCCAGTGCTACGTGCCGACAGCTGTACACGGGGGTGATCCGGTCGATAGCCCTGTATGGCGCACCGGTGTGGGCGGGGTCCCTGACCGTCCGTCTTAGGGCCCTCCTGTGGCGACCACAGAGGGTCATGGCGATCAGGGCCATACGGGGTTACCGCACGGTGGCGACGGAGGCAGCGTGCCTCCTGGCCGGAACTCCCCCGTGGGACCTGGAGGCGGAGATGCTCGCCGACATTTATCGGCGGGTGTCGGAGACGCGCGCCCGCGGCGGTATGGTTTCCTTGCAGGAGATCACCGCCTGGCGGGCCGACGCCCGCCGAGGAGTCATTGCCCGTTGGGCAGTCCGGCTGGAGAGTCCTCGGTACGGTGTCAGGACCGTCAAGGCCTTCCGGCCGGTGCTGATGGAGTGGTTGGAGCGGACGCACGGGGTGCTTTCTTTCCGACTGGTGCAGGTGCTGACGGGGCACGGGTGTTTTGGGAAGTACCTGCACAAGATTGTCAGGAGGGAGAGCACACCGTCCTGCCATCACTGCAGTTGCGACGAGGACACGGCGCGGAGGACACTCGAGGAGTGTGCTGCGTGGGAGGGGGAGCGCCGTGAACTCGTCGCGATCATCGGTGCCGACCTGGCGCTGCCGACCATCGCCAGGGAGATGCTCGACAGCGTTAGGAACTGGGACGCGGTCGCCGCCTTCTGTGAGGCCGTAATCTCACGGAAGGAGGCGGCGGATCGTGTGCGAGTAGAGCTCCTATTCGGCGACACGTTCCGCCGCCGGCGACTGGGGCGGCGCAGGCGCGAGTATCTGCGCCTAATGCCGCCCTAGCCGAGGCCGCGGGTGATCGGACCGGGGAATTGTCTGTCACCCGCAGACAGGCTGACCGCGCGATGGCGACCGACGTCCCAGTACGTCGAGACGTGAGTTTACCCGAAAGGGTATTCCGTCGGGCCGACCACTGATGACAAGTCACATCTGCTCCGGTGGTCGGCCCAACAAACAACGAGGTGACGTGGGTACGGGTGGGTTATGGGCCCGCGCGCTGTCCTTTCATCGCCCCTGACGAACGGGACCGCGCGTGCGCTTACCATAGCCCACCCGAAAAAAAAAAAAAAAAAAACAGGGTTTTCTTTAAGTTTGCCTTCCCTTGCATAGATGCTGTATACATGCATGGTGTTTTTTATAGAGGTCTATAGAACTTTAAGTTGCCAAAACTTTTTCAACTGGTGGCCATTTTGGCAGCTGCCAAGTGATTTATGTTTACTTTGGTTTGGCATTTCATCATGCATAGACTGACGCCTGAACAACGCTTCCACATTGTGCAAATTTATTTTGAAAATCATGGTTCTGTTCGAAATACGTATCGCGCACTATATCCATTTTACGGTCAACAGAATCGTCTATCAGAGCAATTATTTCGATTCACTATGGCACGTTTTCGCACCGCGTTTACTCTAAATCGTAATACGCATCCACAGAGACTTTATACAGTGCGTACAGAAGAAGTCATTGCTGCTGTAGAGCGTAGCGTAGAGGAACACCCGAATCAGTCCATCCGCAATCGTGCACAGGAATTGGATTTCTGTCCATCCACATTATGGAACATTTTATGGAAACATCTTGGTCTGCGTGCTTACAAAATCCAACTCGTACAACAATTGAAGCAACACGATCACCTAGCAAGGCGTAGATTCGGTGAATGAGCGCAAAACAAGATCGCCGTTGATCTCGATTTTCTTAAGCGAATTTTGTTTAGCGATGAAGCTCAGTTTTGTTTGAAAAGGTACGTCAATAAACAAACCTGCCGTACTTGGAGTGATGATAATCCTCAAGTGTATATTGAGACACCGTTACATCCAGAAAAACTGATTGTATGGTGTGCTTTATGGGCTGGTGGAATCATTAGTCCGTACTACTTTAAAAACGATGCTGGTCAGAACGTTATTGTGGATGGTGACCGCTGTAGAGCCATGATTACTGACTTTTTCGTTCATCAATTGGACAACCATGATGTGCAGGAGCTTGGTATCGACAAGACAGAGCAACATGTCACACAGCTCGTGCCACAATTGATTTATTGAATGAAACGTTTGGTAACCGCATAGTTCCACGTTTCGGACCCATGGATTGGCCTCCAAGATCGTATGATTTAAGGCAACTATACTATTTCCTGTGGGGATATGTGAAGTCACTAGTCTACGCCGATAAGCCTGAAATGATTGAACACTGTGGAGAACAACATTCGCCGCATTATTGCCGATATACGGTCACAAATGTTGAAAAAAGTCATCGAAAATTGGACGTCCAAATTAGACTACGTCCGAGCCAGTCGTGACGGTCATATACCCGAAATCATATTTAAATTATAATGCCAGAAGATTATCTTTAGAATAAAGTAGATTTCAATTTAATAAAATAATCTTTGTTTTATTCTATTTCAAATTTCTATACCTCTATAAAAAACGCCCTATATTACCTATAATCCCTCATTCGTCTTTTACGACACCCACGAGCAAGAAAGGGAGTGGAGTATTGTATTCTTACTCCGTCACCACACCGAAAGTGAATAGCTATACTTATAAAGTTTACTTTAACAAATTTTAGTTACATACTTGCTGACCCAACAGACATTGTTCTGATCAAATAAAATAACATGACTTCTCCATGAAATCGACAGCAGCCACCTACCGGGTGCAATTGTGAATTAAAAACCATTCTCGAACCCCCTTAATCACACACAAAAAAAATTCATCATCGGTCCAGCCCTTTAGGAGGAGTTCAGTGACATATATACGTACACAAAAAATATATATATAAAGATAGAGAAAGAGTTTATTTTTTGTGGCAGACTATAGTCCGCTTATTACACCCTGCTCAAGCCAATCGAAAAGCTTCACTCACTTAGTTGCAATTAATGGTACACAATTCTTCGTGAGTAATTTTTGTTTGCACTTGGCCGTTCCTTTTATATTGCATTAGTTAATTTCTATATTGCTCAAATAACAGTTTACGCAACTGGTGAGCATGGTATAATTTTATGGTACCTACACTCTAAAACATGACAGCTGACTTAATAGATTTATCTTGATCTATCTGTCTGTCTGTCTCTGCTGATACAGACGTGTTTATGTATGTAATACTTCTGTTTAAACAACAACTTGTCTCTATGATTTCATAAAATGAGAGCATCAACTTATAAAAATAGGTATATTTCGTGGTGGCACGGCTTTCATGGTGGTAACCTTGCAAAATTTCATTGAAATCCGTTAAGTAGATTTTCAATTTTTTTTTATTGCAAACGCTGGCAAACGAGCATACAGAACACCTTATAGTAAGTGTTGCTGCCGCTCATGAACCTTTTTTAGGCCGCTACCTACCGTGCAGAAAGTGAATGGAGTGTAAATGCTTGCAATGAGTTTCGGTGATACTAAAGGCATCACCAAAACCCATCATACGCAAACCCCCTATGAAAGTTGGGCTTCAGGCTCTCTTGCTCATCGAAATTCCCAATCGCATAATTTCACGAAAATCAGCTCTTAAGTGGCCAGCCAGATCGTGTGATTTAACACCACTGGATTATTTTTTGTGGGGCTATGTTAAGGACAGAGTCCGTACGGAGCCAATCGAATCGATTGCAGCCTTAAAACTCAAAATCCGTGATGTGATTAACGAAATAGACCCGCCATTTTGCCAAAAAGTGATTAAAAACTTTGATGAAAGAATCGACATCTCTCAGCGTGGTCGTGGTGGACATTTGGCAGATATCATTTTTCATTCATAATTCCGGACTTTTCTCTTCGTAATACAATAAAAAATTTAATCATCTTCATCTAAATTTCTTGTTTTATTTTGTTTTAGAAAACAAAGTTCTTGTTGAAAAACCCTTTATTTGATCATAATTTGTTATACAAAACAAATACCAGAGATACGCCCTTGTATGAACACCCAGCGCCTGGGCCTTTAAAACGTCTAGAATGGTTTATTCAAATACTTTTCCTACTTTAACAAACTTAATATTCACCACTTATATTTTAATATTCTTACGGTTCAGTACCTACTATTTATATTGTACACTAACTTATATGAATGGACCTCGATTTTGAATGTGTTGGCCGTGACGTAGCTTTGTTTTTTTATTAACTAGTTTTGTATTTCATTCTACTTTTGATACGATCATAGCACGTTAATTAACTAACCATTTTATAAGGCCAAGTTCGAGAAAAGCTGTTAATGATTTGTGGCACTAATATTATTTTATATATAAAATGTGAAGATAATCAGACAGCAGGGCTAAAACTACGTATGCTATTTTTAAATACTATTCAGATAACATAGTTGTTTAACCTATCGTAGGTCAGTGTTAAGGTTTCAGTACCCGCACTCTCTGCGATCCACAAAGTGTTCTGAATCTGAATGTAATTTGAAGCCTTATTTCTTTAGCGTTGAATGGTTGACCTGACATCATCAGATGGAGTTGGTCCAGGTCCATGAAAAACTCTTAGTCGTCTTTTACAACCCCCACGAGCAATGTAACTGTTGGTAGTATTCGTAGCCGCCACCAAAAAGTTTCATTATTTCAGTCCATGTAAATCCTAAAATCGGGCTAGGGTTTCCTCTATGCGGGTGACCGGATCGGGGATTTAGTCCGTCACCCGAGGAGAGGTCGACAGTGACCGACGTCCCAGGAAGGGAACATCTATGGGAAAGGGTACCCCTCAGGGTATTCCGTCCACTGAAATCTAGGAACTCTGCACCGGTGGTCGGCCCAACGACGAAGGCGACGTGCTATCGGGTCAGCGCTCCCGCCGCCCGACTCCGTCCAGGGCGACAGAGGCGGCGCGCGGCCTCGTAACCCAAACCAAAAAAGGGTTTTATCTTTAATGATAGGGAAATGGACTTCCTATACCACACTGGTCAAACGTGTTGGCATAGGGTTTCATATTAAGTTCTCCTTCGTAGTTTTTCTTCTCAGTATGAAACCATTACCAAATAACATACATACGTTATACATATTGTTCCTTAGTCATCTTTTACGACACCCACGGTCAAGATAGGGATGTTTAATTGTATTCTTACTCCGTGACCATACGGTATAATTACATTACGCCTGTCCAATCCTTTTAGTTTTATTTTAACAGCAACTTAAACGTATACACTATATTAAAATCGCTGACCATGGACTCGAACGTGAATGTTGTTTTGGGTTTTTTTATATATATTTTTGCGTAACATTCGCACTGTAATACACGTAAAAGCACCGTTTTAACGGATCTTATGATAGTGTATTAAATATATTCATCTTTAAAATGGTAATCTGTACCATTTAAATGCTAGGGTGTTGTAAGTATGATTAAAACGATTCATGATTGCTTACCTTATAACTATTTAGATCAATATTAAGATAGGTATTAGTGCAATATACCTTTTATGTTTTTAAACCGAGTTTTTCTTGATAGACAATATACCTTATTAGAAGTTTATTGACCAATGTTACCCAATGCTAATTTATTAAAAACATTAATCTAAAATAGAAATATAATATACAATTCATCACCATCATCATCTCAGCTCACAAACATCCCATTACTGGGCTCAGAACTCCTCCACAGCGGGAGGTAAATTAGCCCGATATACTGCGCTGGTCAAACGCGTTTTATTTCGAGGTTTCTTTATGAAATATCATATATCGTCAGTGAAGTTCTAACAGTGCGTAAGTCATTTTTAGACGGTTTAAACATTTTGATGCCATTTGACGAAGAAAGATTGCATGCTAAAACTGATACCGCCAGTTTTATCGCAATAATACAGCGCTATTGGCTAGCTATCTCGTTTCTGATTAGTCGAAAAAAAGCATGCAATCTTTCTTCGGCGAATGGCATCAAATTCATCAAAATGTTTAAACCGTCTAAAAATGACTTACGCACTGTTAGAACTTCACTGACGACATGTTATATGCATATTATTATATTATATGATATGATCCCTTAGTCACCTTTTACGACACCCACGACCAAGAAAGAGGGTGGTGAATTGTATTCTTATTTCGTCACCGCACGGAAAGTAAGAAAATATGCAAAACTATACCACTATATAACAAAAATAATTACATATTCGTAATTTAATATAAAAAAAAACAT
This sequence comes from Lymantria dispar, assembly GCA_032191425.1. Lineage (NCBI taxonomy): Eukaryota > Metazoa > Arthropoda > Insecta > Lepidoptera > Erebidae > Lymantria > Lymantria dispar. Next base: position 3,666,146 of record CM063462.1, on the reverse strand, counting down.
TATTTCTTGCTGGCTGATGTAGTATAGTGCCTCATTTTTCATGTGGTGACGAAGTAAGAATACAATTCACCACCCTCTTTCTTGGTCGTGGGTGTCGTAAAAGATGTCTAAGGCATTTAATATGCTTATAATATCAAGGCAAAAAAAGGAAAAGTCAAAATTAAACCCTATAGCAACACGTCTGACGAGCATGGTATAGCGGGCCAATTTTCCTCCTATCGTGGAGGGGGCGCCTGCCCAACAGTGGGGCGTATAGGACCTGAAATTATAGTGATAAAGAAGTTTTAGTTTATAAACCAATTGTATTGATAGTAGCGTTGACAAAAACCTGTGCCTTCTTTTTAATATGAATACGAACGCGATCACTTTCACCTCGCGAAAGCGACACAACTAGTTATGTATTTATAATTTTTATTGACCAACTAGCAAATTCCAGTGGTTTCACCCGCATACTGCCCATTCCCATGGGAATATCGGGACAAAATATAGCCTAAGATACTCCTTATACAATCAGCTACCTGGTAGTAAAATATTATCAAACTCACTTCAGGCTCTTTGCAGATTACCAGGTACAAACAGACAGACAAAAAATATTTAAACTGGTTTTTATGCATAGACTAGCAGCGCCCGCGACTTCGTCCGCGTGGAATAGTTACTTTGGGGGGGTATAATGACTTTCAGGGTTTATTTATTTATTTTAAAACTTCTGGAGCCAAACGTTGAGAACGTTCAGCACTTTATTCCGGTTGTCAATTAGACGAAGATCGAGTTGTTTGTGAAGCCAAACGTTGTGTTCGTTCAACGCTTGTTTCTCTAGCGCGGTTTCGTTCAGCGATTTCTCGTTGAGTACCCAACCTCTGCCTATTTTCGTCCTGTCTCATTGCTGCGCATAAGCCGCAGTCGTTTTACAGTGGCAGACTGTCGAAAAAGTTGAGTTCTAGGCTACCGCCCTCTCGCCCCACATGACCGCCCGCCACATCATACATGCGCGTGCAATCTATATATATAAAAATGAATTGCTGTTCGTTAGTCTCGCTAAAACTCGAGAACGGCGGGACCGATTTCACTAATTTTGGTCTTGAATTATTTGTGAAAGTCCAGGGAAGGTTTATACGGTGAGAAAATATGGAAAATTGCGAGTAAAATACTAAAAAGAACAATTTTATTATTCCCTTCAAACTGTTCTTACCTGTCAAACATTTGACATTCGTTTCGACGGTTCAGCATTTTTGGCATTTACATGTAGATCTAGATTAAAAAAGGTTTTGGAATTGATAAGAAAAGGCGGTATATTAAATAGCTAGACTACAACTCACCACCCATGGGTGTCGTAAAAGACGACTAAGGGATATAATATGCATATTATATCTATGCAAGAGAAGGCAAACTCGAAACAAAACCCTAAATTAACACGTCTTACCAGCGTGGTAAAGTAGGTCGATTTCCCTCCCATAGTGGAGGAGGTGCGAGCCCAACAGTTGGAGGTGTATGGGCTGAGATGATGATGATGATTTATCAGCCTCACACAAATAGTGTAAACTTGTGGACTAAGGAAATATAACTTTCCGTAAATTCAATTCAGTTGGATTATCAATAATTCCATTATATTGATACGTTTGAGGCTAAGTCCAGAGACCACCCCAGCTTCGGCAGGAGCACCAGCCTCTCCTTCTTTCTACATCCAGGGAACTAGCCAAACGCTATTCAAGCGTTGTAGTCAAGGTACCAGGTGTTCAAAGACCAGTGCCAGCACCCATCAGGAGATGCTGGAGAGTGTCGAACGTGACTCCTGGTGTCGTCCTTATTGTGTGGCATTAAGTAGAGATTTCACTTCTTCTTCAGATCAATCAGTAGGGAATTCTGGACAGTCTTTAATGTGACCCCTGGGTTCGTCTCTATCGCGCAGCGCTGCGTAAGCTACGCCCTCCCCCCACCGAAATTTTCTAAGCCGACCTCGCCATCAGGGTTGTTGAGGACCTTCTCCCACCGCGGCGAGTCCCCCCAATCATTGCTTTGCTGGATAGTAACCGGGAACCGCCTCGCCACGGACATGGAGATGGGGCGGCAGTGGCGCATATATGTGTTAAATCTATCACTCTCCAGCCAGACGATTTACCCTAATGGGTTGCTGGCACTGGTCCTTGAGCACCTGGTACCACATCTCACGGGTCTGTACAACGCTTGAATAGAGTTTGGCCAGTTCCCTGGATGTTGGAAGGAAGAAAGGCTGATGCTCCTGCCCAAGCTGGGGCGGTCTCTGGACTTGGCTTCAAACGTATTAATATAATGGAATTATTGATAATAATACAACTGAATTGAATTTACGGAAAGTGTCATACTTTTTTGGCTACAACATTAATACTTACATTTTTAATATCACGATATCTTTTGAATGAAATGTCCGAATTTAATAATTCAAAAAGTTCTAGAAAGGTATTGAATCCGTCTTGAATATAAAGTAATTTATTTTGATAAGGATTAATACCAAGGTACAAAATAAAGAGCTTTTAAAGCGACTGCATTTTAATTATTTAAAAAAATAACAAAAACACTTATTGTGAGATAACTACAATAGTTAGATATAGGTTTCGCGACATTTTTTGTAGACAATTATATTTTCTACAAAGTTGTAGTACATTGTTTTGTTCTATAATCAATAGTTTTCGCAGCACACGCGATGTAAGAATTTTTTCGAGTCATTTTTTTACACCTTGGGTTACATTATAGGACTTTTAGTACGGACCCCTAATTTTTTTTTTAATGTTTTATAGCCTATAGCCTTCTTCGATAAATGGACTATCCAACGCTGAAAGAATTTTTCAAATCGGACCAGCGATTCTTGAGATTAGCGCGTTCAAATAAACAAACAAACAAATTCTTCAGCTTTGTAATATTAGTATAGAGTATAGATATCTTGTAAATAACCGTGTAAGCATGAAAAAAATTATTTATACTAATAAAAAGTAGTATTTTTTATGTATACAAATACATAATAAATACTATTTTTGTTGCTATTGATAGCAAACGGGCATACACCATACCCAATGATAAGTGACACTGCCCCCCCTCATGTCCTTCTTTAAACGAGGTTTAAGAAGTGTATTTACTTCACGGTAGGCAACGGCTTGGCTGTGCCCCTGGTATTGCAAAGGCCCATGTGCAGTATCACTTACCATAAGGTGTGCTGCCCGCTCGTTTGCCACCATCAGCAATAAAAAAAAAACTTTTGCATGTACCTATCTATAACATTAACTTTCATCTAGTAACAGACTAACTAAATAATTCATCGCATCCCTTTTTTTACTCACGGAAAATCCCTACCGTCCCATCCCCATTTCTATCCCTTCTTTTCCGTGAGTAAAAGAAGGATTTAATATGCATATAACATCATTCAAAAGGTCTTAACTCGAAATAAAGGTTCTTTACCAATCTGTCTTACCAGCGTGTACCAGTTCAATTTTCCAACTATTGTGGTGGAGACTCAAATCTGGCAATGAGACGAATATGAGCTGATGATAATGATAATTAAGATAAAGATACCTATAGCCCTCATAACCGGTCAAAAAATTAGTGGACCCTAAAGACAGAGGGTCTTTCTTGCCCTTGGGTGTCAAAAAAGCCGACTAAGGGATAAAATATGCACATAACACCTATGCAAGAGAGGAAAAAACTTGAAATGAAACCCTATGTGAAAAGTTTTATGTGGTAGGACCATACTGTCGACAGTCGTCTGTCTACATTCGCGGACCGGACGCTCCAGGGCAGTACGACAATCTCGCAGAAAATCGACGTCTGAATAGTACCAATTTGTCACTGCACTTCGTACGATGAGCGAGAGAGCCGGCAGTATAACTGTTTGAGTGTTTCCGTGTGATAGGTTTTGGTGATGTTCTTAGTATCACCGAACCTCATTAGACGCATTCCCACTACCTTCACATTCTTCAAGATAGGCAGCAAAAAAAAAAGTAGACTTGAGAAAAAATAATAAATCACATTTAGACAGTTAGGTTGACTTTGCAAAAAAAAAATATAGAACGAGAAGCTATTAAAATTAATTTAAATTTGATTTGACTACGAAATAACTAAGTTGCGAGGCCATACTGATTTAGACCAGCTAAACTGTTGTAAAACGATTAAAATTTTAACTACCAAACAGGTTTTCTGATATACAAATTAAAGATATTAAAATCTTGTTTGTGAGTGAAATTGAAACTGATATATACTGGGTATATCTATCGACGCCTTTCTCCAACGTCGGTATGCATCGTGGAATCAATGTGAAAATATCTAGGTAGATTACTCGTTTCGATCGCGCGAATGTTGCCATGTCCAGTATACAAAATTAGTACAGATGGTAAAAAAAAACAAGGTCTTGTCGATGGTTTACATTTATCTAGTATACTTACCGCGTTCAACCGTGTTACTAGAAATAATTGCTTAAGTTTAATATTGATACAAATATTGAGGTGAATGTTTAAGGAGATATGAATGGACAAAACTGTGTAACTGCACAGATGGCGTAGTGGTTAAAATACCGTGCCAGTAACGCGGGTTCGAATCCCATGCAGTACAACTCTTTTTTCGGGCCGACCACTGACGACAAGTCACCCTGCTCCGGTGGTGTCACGGGTGGGTTACGGGTGTGCGTGCTTACGGCCCTCAGTGGCCCCGGACAGAGCGGCGCGAGGAGTGCCCCGACCGTAAGCCTTCCCCCCAAAAAAAAAAGTACTTCTCTTTGTGCGATTCACAAATTGTTGTTCTGAGTCTGGATGTAATTTGTTTCCGTTGGGTATATGTTTGTAAAGTCCTCCGCAATACAAGGATTATTTCTTTAGTGAAGGGAGCTCTATTAAAAAAAATAATAAAGTAAATTTTAATTGCGTAGCTGGATTAATAGTTTAAATATCGATTACCCGTGTCGAATGTTATAGATTCAACGCCGTTAATATAATTCACAAACAGTTCCTCTAGGTCTAAAGATAATCGGTTAAACCTCCGTTCCGAATTAATATTGGCATTTTCAGATTTCGTGACTGTTCATTATCAAAATGTCTTTAAAATATAACTAATGAATAATAAATTGTACATTTATTTTTTACATTTTAAAATTGCATTCGTTTTAAATGTCACGTCTTAATGTCAAATTGGTAGATGTCTAGTTGTTAAATTTAACATGAAAGCCCTATACTGGAAATATAAAATATAGATCCAACTTTATCCGTATGGTGACACAGTAAGAATACAATTCACCACCCCCTCTCTTGCCCGTGGGTGTACTAAAAAACGACTAAAGAATGAAGAAGACTATTCAAGAGAAAAGCCCAGTAGCAACCGGTCTGACCAGAATGTAGTAAGTCAATTATCCTCCTATTGTGTAGGACGCTGGGGTCCAACTGCGGGATGTGTATGAGCTGAAATGATGATGAATGATAAAATCCAAATTTGTCAATAAGGGCCGATGAATTATACATTCTCATGTAACCTAAGGTATGTAGATGCACTGAACGAAGTGGCACTAGTTTTGGATAACGTTAAAAGGTGTGTTAAAAACAGTACGAATATGTTTAAGATGAAACGAGACAAACGAAATGATAAAAAATATCTTTAATATTTCCGTCTACAATTCAACACCATATTCTTCCCTTTGGTATCATAAAAGGCAACTCGAGAGTCTAACCAAATAAAAAAATAAAAACACTAATTGACCTTAACTTAGGGGTAAATCGCGATTTTCAATGAGTTAAAAGCCAGGGTAGGGAACTCCATAAAAACAGCATTGCTTAGTTTCAGTAGGCTGAAATGGAGATGGCCAATGGGTAAAGGAATCGAACGAGGCGGTGATGAGCACCGCCTCGTTCGATTCCATTACCCATTGAAAGCATTCCAATAGGCTCGGTACCATAAGCCATTAGATAGAGATACGGGTAGCGCAGGACCTTTTATATGGTGTTCTCGTTTGGAATGCCTTTGTGATGTGGAACAGTGGACGTCAATAGATTTGATTTTCTTTATCTAATGGTTGTTTGGAAGGCAGCTCTTATTCTTAATAAACTAAACTTTCTATCAATTGTAGGTATTTGTTTAGTAGTATTAATATATATTGCTAGCAACCCGCCCTCGCTTCGCTTCGGTTTCTGTCGCCTTATCCCCGTTGTTCCCGTTCCCGTGGGAATACCGGGATAAAATATAGCCTAGTTTACTCCCTGATATTATAGCTTGCCATGGGTGAAAGAATTTATGAAATTGGCCCAGCCGTTTTGAAGATTACCCGGAACAAACAGACAGACAGACAAACAGACAAAAAAATATAAAGTGTATTTTAGGCATATGTATAGTGCAAATAACCGTGTGAGCATGAAAAAAGCCTATTATTTTGACATTACAAACAGACACTCCAATTTTATTTATTGGTATAGATTAAGGATTTTATGGCATACTTACAAAGGTCTTTATGCCAAGTCTTTATTTACTATTATTAGTTAATTTTAATTAATTATCCGTAAATCAAAACATCATCTTCAATAACGCAATGGCCACGTTATTAATGATTTCTTCTGAGAATTTGGAACACGAAAACATACGTAAAGCACTATTATATCATATTCACTATAGCACTCTCAATGCATCAAAAGCCATCAAAATTGTTAAAACACTAAAATATTTGGTATAAGAAATATAAAAAAAAACTGAAATATTTTGATTAAAAGACCTACATCGTTATAGATATCGTTTAAAATAACACTTAATTGTCGAAACTAATAGTTGTTAGACGACTGTGTGAATTAACAATTTTATATCCACTAGTCAATCAGCATCGCGTGCAAATATGTAGGATTTCATAAATATCCATACAAACTATTAAATTTTATTCCGTTTGTATAAAAAATATTTATAGCTCTCATAAAAAATACTATTCGACCACTCTCTTAGTCTATGGCAAAATGACGAAAGGTACATAATACCTGTTCCGTTTCTCCTACAGGAATAAATTAGTAAACAGTTTCGGCTTTAAAATTATGCGTTCTTTTGTATTGAAATTATACGAACCGCCACGAAATTCTTCTGACGCTGTTAATGTAAAGAACAGGGGCATGGGTGGAAAATAAATAATTTTAAAATGTTTACTAAATGGCAGAATTTCATTTTTAATGTGATGACAGCAAGCTATTCGTCACCATCATCATCATCTCAGCCTATATAAGTCCCACTGTTCGGCTCAAACCTCCTCCATAATGGAAGGGGAATTGACCTACTATTCCACGCTGCTGGTCAGACATGTTGGAATAGGGTTTTGTTTCGAGGTTTCCTTGTCTTGCATAGATGTTATATATACTTATTATATCCCTTAGTCGTCTTTTACGACATCCACGGGCATGATAGGAAGTGGTGAATTGTATTCTTACTCCGTCACCACACGGAAGACCAGAAGCTATTATGTACATAAAATTCCATTAAGCAATCTATTACTATTTTATTTTTAGTTTTAGATAGGTACTACTAGGATTTTTCTTCGTGTGCCGAAGTAAAAATACAATTCACCCATCTTTTTAATTATCGTCATTCTCGTAAAACCGGAATTAAAGGATATATACAAGAGTATAAAATCAATGCCAAAAAAGAGAGAACCTCAAAATAAAATCCTATGCCATCTCATCCGAGCGACGCGGTACCTATCTATACCAATAAATAAAATTGTCTGTTTGTAATGTCAAAACAATAGGCTTTTTTCATGCTCACACGGTTATTTGGACGATACCTATGCCTAAAAATCACTTTACATTTTTTTGTGTCTGTCTGTTTGTTTGTTCCAGGTAATCTTCAAAACGGCTTTTTTTTATTGCCAGCGGTGGCAAACGAGCAAGCAGCACACCTGATGGTAAGTGAAACTGCTGCACATGGACCTTTGCAATACCAGGGGCACAGCCAGACCGCTGCCTTCTGTGAAGGAAATACTCTTCTTAAACCTCGTTTAAAGAAGGACATGTCATAGCGCTCGGGAAACACAGCAGCAGGTAGTTCATTCCAGAGCTTGCACGTACGTGGGAGAAATGACCGCTGGAAACGTACAGCTGGACCGATTTCAAAAATTCTTTCACCAATGGAAAACTATAATATCAGGGAGTAAACTAGGCTCTATTTTATCGCGGTATTCCCACGGGAACTACGGAGATAAGGCGACAAAAACCGAAGCGAGGGTTGCTAGTAATAGATAAATTTCCTTCTGATTATGGAAAAGTTCGTGATATCAATAGTGAGATATATGTATAATTATATGAACTGAAAAGAAGTTGTAATACTTTAACCTGATCGATCTCTATCTAAGTATGTTATTAGTATGTCCACAGTCAGCAAACTCTTGTGAAAATTAGTTTGGCACTATTCATTAACGTAATGATTATGTAGATACTTTATTCAACTTAATTTACAATACGACGTAGTTACGTCATTTACCTAATAACTCTAGATTTTAATGGGTGCTCGTCTAATTGGTTCTCGGTATTTTCAAAAAATATATATTTCAATGTTATGACCTTCTGAGAATAAAAAAAGATTTCATAAGACTTTAAGCATCCTATCGATGCTAACATAACGAAATAATTTATAATAATACTATTATTAGAGACTTATGTGCTTTTTTACTCAACATAGAAGGAACGGATTCTTACACTGCGAGAAAATCGTTCAGAAATGCAAGAATTTTGACTATTTTTTTATGTTAAATCCGAAATCCGCGATTAACATGTTCTTAGCAAATTAACATAAATATGAGAATTAAAATCAAGCGTAGTCTTGGTCTAGAAAACGATGAATTCTAGAAAAAATCTAGAGATTACAATACATTAAAAATAAAATTTCGTAAACAATAAGTTTGTTGTACCCTTCAATTCGTATCATCAACATTTTTACTTCTTTAAATAATATTATTTATTATAGATCATTGAACAAATTAATAACTCACCTATAAACACCGCCAATATCAATACGAATCCACCGAGTAAACACGCAGACTTCATTATTACTTTTTAAAATTCAAATCCTTACACTTTCACCAAAACACTATTTCACCGCATTACTTGAATGCAAATATTAACTTAAAATAACAAATTAATATATTAAACGCCCATTTTTGTTCACAAATCACATAAAACACAGAGAAATATAAAATTGTTGTATTTGTATTTTCACGATTTAATGGCCGCCAAAATCCAACTGAATACTTTTCAAAAGCGCGCGTCAAACGTTCGAAAGTCAAGCGTTAACTGCGCATGGCCAGTCAGTGAAACAGGTGTGCGAACTGCGAACCAGTGAAGTAAACGACCATTATAACCCAACCAATTTAAAAACCGACCAATCTATCAAGTGTATATTTTAATTGCGAAGGCATGTGATTTTGAACAGCTTATAAATTTAATTTAAGGTCCGTGTACACAGTAAATACTTTCAAACACACTTTCTTCTAATAATTATTAATAATTACATGCTAAATTGGCACATAATTGTTAATAATTACAGTTTATTTAGTTCATCATAATTTATTACTAATACGAATTTTATTAGTGTCGATATTAGAAAAAAAGTTAAAACTTATTTAAGAATTTTTTTATTGGTTTACTGCACTAATAGTGCCGTAATTGTAGATTAAACTTATAGATTAGGAACATGTTTAAAAATATATTCTTATTAAACTCAACGCATTGATTATTTATTTTGGCATTTATCGTTGGTAATATTTATAAGATAATTTCGGCTACAACTATTATTAACCCTTGCATTGGTTGCGGGTGTTTTAAAAGCCAAGTAAGAGATTTACAACGACCTGAATGAACTACATCCGATGCCACCCGGTCAACAATCATATTATCAAGGAGAGGTGATGTTAGGCAGGCGACTGGCAATAGAAGAAACGTATATATTACATCGACATCAAATAATTGGGATAACAGCAGAATGGTAATGAATTTTAATTCTCGAATATAATATTCATCGGCTCATATACGTCCTATTGCTGGGCTCGAGCTTCCTCCACAATAGGAGAGAAATTGACCTACTATACCACGCTGGTCAGATGTGTTAGCATAGACTTTTATTTCGAGTTTGCCTTCCCTTGCATAGATGCTATATGCATACTATTTCTCTTAGTCGTCTTTTACGACAACAAAGCAAGAGAAGGAGTAGTGAATTTTATTCTTACGTCGGGCAATCAAAAATCAAATACAAACGCGATAAAATCCGTAAAGTAGTTTTATTTACAACTAGCAACCCGCCCTCGCTTCGCTTCGGTTATAGGTTATAGTCGTTTTACCCGCGTAGTTCCCGTTCCCGTGGGAATACCGGGATAAAATATAGCCTAGTTTACGCCCTGATATTATAGTTTTCCATTGGTGAAAGAATTTTTGAAATCGGTCCAGCCGTTTTGAAGATTACCCGGAACAAACAGACAGACAGACAGACAAATTTTTTTTAATTGCTATTTTAGGCATAGGTGTCGTGCAAATAACCGTGTGAGCATGAAAAAAGCCTATTATTTTGACATTACAAACAGACACTCCAATTTTATTTATTGGTATAGACTAGCAACCCGCCCTCGCTTCGCTTCGGTTTCAGTCTTTCCTGCGTAGTTCCCGTTCCCGTGGGAATACCGGGATAAAATATAGCCTAGGTTACGCCCTGATATTGTAGCTTTCCATTGGTGAAAGAATTTTTGAAATCGGTCCAGCCATTTTGAAGATTACCCGGAACAAACAGACAGACAGACAAAAAAAAATATAAAGTGTATTTTAGGCATATGTATAGTGCAAATAACCGTGTGAGCATGAAAAAAGTCTATTATTTTGACATTACAAACAGACACTCCAATTTTATTTATTGGTATAGATGTATTCGTACTCCGTCACCACACGGACGACAAAGATAATACAAAATGTTTATGTAATTGTATGAGTATTATTTATTTTTAAATCCATGGAGGCAGAATTCGTGGGGGACCTTGGCACCATGCTCAATGATCTCAGCAGGGTATCCCAACTAGAGGGTTTACGAATGAACACAGATAAGACGAAAGTCATGTCAAATGCCCATGTCATTCCTGTACCGATCCTAGTTGGCAATGCGATTCTCGAAGTTGTCGATCATTATGTTTACCTAGGACAAACAGTCCAGTTAGGTAGATCCAATTTCGAGAAAGAGATCAGTCGACGAATCCAACTCGGTATGGCAGCGATCGGGCAACTTAAGAGGATCTTCTCGTCCAACATACCTGTGTCTGAAAACACAGGTCTACAACCAGTGTGTTTTACCAGTGATGACTTAGGTACAGCACGGAAACGTGGTCTCTAAATGTAGGCCTCATAACGAGGCTCAAAGTCGCTCAGTGTGCTATGGAGCGGGCCATGCTCGGGATTTCTCTGCGAGATAGAATCCGGAAGACGGAAATCCGCAGAAGAACGGGTGTAACCGACATAGCACGAAGAATTAGCACGCTAAAGTGGCAATGGGTGGGCCACATCGCTCGACGCACCCACGACCGCTGGGGAAGAAAGGTTCTCGAGTGGCGACCACGTATCGGACGACGCATTGTAGGACGCCCCCCAGCAAGTGGACCGATGACGTTGTGAAAGTTGCTGGGCGTCGTTGGGTGCAGGCGGTACAGCACTGTGTGACGTATCATGAGGGAGGCCTACATCCAGCAGTGGACGGCGATAGGCTGAAATGATGATTTTTAAATTCACTATGTATCTTTGAATTACTGATCGTAGAGTTACTGAACATTGAACTATTGACTGTCATCAAAATCAATTAATTCAAAATTGAGTTTAGAAAATTATATAATTTTGTCACGAAATGTTTATTAATATTTAATATTCAAGTCGGAAAACGAACTTTAATATCTTAACGTGTTACCTTGTAGGTATGAGCTAAGAATAGAATCAATTAGGGTTGTTGAGAATATGAAATTTCGGATCTGGATACGGTTACGGATATTCGAATAACATCATACCGAATTTGGATATGAAATTATTTCGGATTTGCCGATAGTTTGAATAGTTTTAGTTATCGATATTGGATTTTTAGGGAATTGTAAAAGGGAAATGAAAAGTATAGCAAGTTTGATGTACCTACTTCCGCGTGGTAACGGAGTACACCACTACCTTTCTTGTCCGGAGTCGTAAAAGACGACTAAGCGATTGTAATATACAGATTAAGGTCGAAGCAAGAGATGGAATTTACGTGTGGTGACGGAATAAGAATACAATTCACCACTCCCTATCCTGCCCGTGGATGTCGTAAAAGACGACTAAGGGATATGATACGCATATAAAATCTATGCAAGAGAAGGAAAACTCGAAATAAAACCCTACATCAACCTGTCTGACCAGCATGGTAAGGTCAATTTCCTTTCTATTGTGGAGGACGCTCGAGCCCAACAGTGCGTCCCACTGTTGGGCTTGCTTTCCCAGTACCTTTCTTTGAATATCTGTAACCAAACATTGGTTACAGATATTGGTTAAGATTTCTTTCACTATACCAAGCTGATCAGATGAATTGGTATGGGGTTTTATTTCGAGATTTCCTCATCATGCAGTGTGTTGTTATCTGTTTATGTCTCTTAGTGATCTCTTACGATCACCCACAGATAAGAAAGGGGATTGTGCATTGTATTTTTACTCACTCAACATCATCATCATCGTAGCCCACACACATCCCACTGTTGGGCTCGAGCCTCCTCCACAATGGAAGGGAATTTGACATACTATACCATGCTGGTCAGACATGTTGGTATAGGGTTTCATTTCGAGTTCTCTTTCTCTTACACAGGTGATATGTGCATATTATTTCCCTTAGTCGTCTCTCACGACATCCACGGGTAAGACAGGGAGTAGTGAATTGTATTCTTACTCCGTCACCACACGGAAAATAATAGATTCACCAGACATTTTTTACGTGTGAATTTTTTCGTAACTCAAGCTGGCAGTCGTCAGTGCAATCGTAATAAAATCTACTTAAATTGGTTTAAAGCGAATCTAGAGCCAACACTCTTCAAATTATTGTATGAGTTCTTCATTAAACGTTGGAAAAGATATTGGTGTATTCCTTAGTGGCTCTCGCTTGTTTCCTTTGATTAAATTTTGAAATATTTTTTACTCTTTGATTTTGGTTTTGTTATTGTAAATCGCCAGTGCTTTTATAAATCAGCAGTTTTTTGTTAGAAATAGTGCTGCACTACGCATGTTATGTGAGTCATTCTCTTTTTACAAGCTTTTATTTAGTTTCACTGGTCCCGTTGTCTGTAATCAAATCTTGCAAGTTAAATTTGATCCACTTCCCGGTTTCTGATTGAGCTGAAATTTTCCATGCATATATAAATCGGATGACAATGTAATATTTTTGTGACATAGAGCTGATCTGATGATGGACCTGGAAGCTGGCCATAGGAACTCCGTAATTAAACAATTCAATCCCATCGAGTTTGGGCTCGTTTGATTCGTCTTGACGAGTACTTTGATACTATATGGTAACTAGGGTCTGATGATGAACCTAGATTTTTAGCTTTTTAGTTCATTTTATTAACAAATAATAAAAGCTTGTTTTTAAAAAAAGGTTTTTTTTACTTTAATTTATTTAACCTGCATTTTGATAAAATATTAGCTGAAAGTTGTAAAAAAATTAAAGGTTATTTCGTCAGTGCTTACAGTTTTTGTGACAGTTGAATATCCATTTTAGCGTAAAAAATATTACCTACGAAGTTAACAAATGTTTTTAAAATTTTCAAGACCTAGAAAGTGGATTTGACGGAAAATAGTAAAAGCTATTTAATAAAATAAGAATTTTATTGAATGGTCTTCGTCAAATAGCAATGCATTTTTCTATCGCCATAATAAACAAAAGACTCCTTTAGAAAATACATAAATCATATTCACTTGGACTGACAAAAAAAAATTTGAAAGTTATACCACTCTGTCCGTGTGATAACGGAGTAAGAATACAATTCACCACCCCTCTCCTGTGGGTATCGTAAAAGACGACTAAGGGATATAATGTCCATATAATATCTATGCAAGATATGTAAAACTTGAAACAAAACCCTATACCAATTACCAACACGTGTGAACAGCGCGGTAAGTCAATTTCACTCCCATACGCATATTTACTATCTAAATTAAAGATTTTGTAACGTTATTTTTATTAAAAATTCCATTTAAAACGTCACCTGTTATGTTTCTAGTAGAATACATGCTTGAAGTACATATAAAATATAGAATCGGTAAATCTTGTAAATAACTTTACGGATTTTAACGGAATAAACTGGTTAAAGTCATAATAAATCCGAAGAGGTCGTCAGGCGGATCGAGGCGCTGGGGTTGAGGGTCGCCCTGGACAAGACGGAGGCCCTCTTGTTCCATGGGCGTCGTATAAGCCCTCCCATCGGCGTCTCGATCACCGTCCACTCGGTTGACATCAGCATCCGGGCCCATATGAGGTACTTGGGCCTGGTGCTCGACGGGCAATGGTGGTTCCGGGAGCATTTCCGCAGGCTCGCTCCACGGCTCGTCGGCGCGGCGTCCGCTCTATCGTGGCTTATGCCAAACGTGGGCGGACCGAGCGCCACGTGCCGACGGCTGTACGCGGGGGACATCCGGTCGATGGCCCTGTACGGCGCACCGGTGTGGGCGGGGTCCTTGACCGCCCGACTTAGGGCCCTTCTGTGGCGACCACAGAGGGTCATGGCGGTCAGGACCATCCGCGGATACCGCACGGTGGCAACGGAGGCAGCGTGCCTATTGGCCGGGACTCCCCCGTGGGACCTGGAGGCGGAAATGCTCGCCGAGTTGTATCGGCGGGTGTGGGGGGTGCGCGGGGAGGGCGGTGTTGTTTCCTTGAGGGAGCTCACCGCCTGGCGCGTCGACGCCCGCCGAGACGTCATTGCCCGTTGGGCAGTCTGGCTGGAGAGGCCTCGGTTCGGGGTGCGAATCGTGGAGGCCTTCCGGCCGGTGCTGATGCAGTGGTTGGAAAGGCGGCACGGGGTGCTCTCCTTCCGACTAGTGCAGGTGTTGACGGGGCATGGGAGCTTCGCCAAATACCTGCACAAGGTCGTAAGGAGGGAGAGTACACCGTCCTGCCCCCACTGCGATTGCGACGAGGACACGGCGCAGCATACGCTCGAAGCCTGCGCCGCTTGGGCCACGCAGCGCCGTGAACTCGTCGCAATCATCGGTGCCGACCTGACGCTGCCGGCCATCGCTAGGGCGATGGTCGACAGCGTCGGGAATTGGGACGCGGTCGCAGCCTTCTGCGAGACAGTGATCTCGCAGAAGGAGGCGGCGGATCGTCTGCGCCAGGAGCGTAGCCTCGATGAGGAGATCCGCCGCCGGCGAATGGGGCGGCGCAGGCGCAACTACCTGCGCCTCATGCCGCCCTAGCCGAGGCCGCGGGTGACGTGACCGGGGATTAGTCCGTCACCCGCCGAGAGGCCCACCGCGTGAGGAAAGACCGACGTCCTCCCCGAGGGGGGGACGTCGGTCGATGGGAGGGTACCCCACGTAGGGGGTATTACGTCGGGCAGACCACTGACGACAAGTAAACCTGCTCCGGTGGTCGGCCCAACGACGAAGGCGAGGTGGTTTTCGGGTGGGTTGCGGGAGTTGCGTGCTTAAGCCCCTCTGTCGCCCCGGACGGAGTGGTGCGGAGACGCGCCGACCGCAGCCCACCCACAAAAAAAAAAAAAAAAAAGTCATAATAAATTCTTATCTTTACGTGAGTATTACACATTCTAAATAAAACAATGTTTTGTTCACGTTAGTCCGGACTAACCTAGTCCACCCTTTGACTATGAATGCTGTAAAGTAATAATAATAAGTTTATTGATCTCAAAAACAGGTTACAATTATTTTTCCACAATTTAAATATATACTTAAATGACCTACAATCTTATTCTATTACATTAGTAGAAAAGGTCGCCTGTACCCTATGCTAGTTAAAAAAACTGTAAAATGAAAAGTGTTCGAAACGTTGGGCAATTAAATAAAAACACGATAAAATAGTTTTATTTACAATGTATAATGCTCGCGTAAACATCAGAAATCTATACCAATAAATAAAATTGGAGTGTCTGTTTGTAATGTCAAAGTAATAGGCTTTTTTCATGCTCACATGCTTATTTGAACGACAGCTATGCCTAAAATATAGATTAAAAAATTTTTGTCTGTCTGTCTGTCTGTTTGTTCCTGGTAATCTTCAAAACGGCTGGGCTGATTTCAAAAATTCTTTCACCAATGGAAAGCTACAATATCAGGTCGTAAACTAGGCTATATTTTATTTATATATATATATTTTATCTATATTTTATCCCGGTATTCCCACGGGAACGGGAACTACGCGGGTAAAACGACTAAAGCCGAAGCGAAGCGAGGGCGGGTTGCTAGTCTACACCAATAAATAAAATTGGAGTGTCTGTTTGTAATGTCAAAATAATAGGCTTTTTTCATGTTCACACGGTTATTTGCACGACGACACCTATGCCTAAAATATAGATTAAAAATTTTGTCTGTCTGTCTGTTTGTGCCGTGTAATCTTCAAAACGGCTGGACCGATTTCAAAAATTCTTTCACCAATGGAAAGCTATAATATCAGGGCGTAAACTAGGCTATATTTTATTCCGGTATTCTCACGGGAACGGGAACTACGCGGGTAAAACGACTAAAACCGAAGCGAAGCGAGGGCGGGTTGCTAGTCATTAATAAATCTTTTGAAGTTTTCTCCATTAACTGACCGGAGACAACTTTTTGTAGGTTAAAAAGAAGAACATGGGTGTTCAGACTGAGTAGGATAGAATCGAATTTAACGTCATTCTACCAATTAATAAATATCGCATGACCAGACCGGGGATTTACTCCGTCACCTGCAGAGAGGCTGACCTCGTGATGCGACCGACGTCCCGGGAAGGGGTCGATGGGAGACCACTAAAGTCAAGAAACTCTGCACCAGTGGTCGGTCCAACGACGAAGGCGACGTGCTATCGGGTGGGTTATGGGGCCGTGCGACGCCACTCTGTCGCCCCGGACGGAGCCGGGCGGTGGGTGTGCTGATCGTAGCCCATTTGAAAAAAAAATCCAATTAATAAATGTAAGTTATTTTAGGATTGTTATAAAAACATCACACAGCGTTAAATATCGGAGTTGCATATTCGGCAAGAAATCATCATCAGGGATTTATTACCAGTGGTCGGCCCACTAGGGATGGGGAATACGATGAGGTATAGGTCCGACAGCTGCTCTTTCCTTGCCTCGGGTGGATCGGACGACGTGTGCTCGCAGCAGTGCCCGTCCAAAAAAGCCTATCATCACAAAACCGGTAACCGTAAAGCCACTTTTGATTTTTAATGGATATTCTGACACAGAAGGTGATCTTTGCGTTGCTTGAAACTCATTAATATTCCGTCATCGAAAGCGAGGGCATATTTAATTAAATTTTCCTCAGAATGACAAATATAAATCATTCTGCCATATGAATTTTCTTCATATTTTAATTTATTGAAACCGCTATATTATTTTAAAAGTAATATGATGAAAATAGAAGTGAAATAAAAATATTTTTATAGTCACGGGAGTACTATAATAATAATAAACGTAAAAAATCGCATATTCGTCAGAAATGATTTTAAAAATAGATTTCAAAGAAGGATTAAAGTTCACTTTGAAGTTATTTTCTAACTCCAATGCGTTAGGCTCGAGCCTTCTCCACAGTGGGAGGGAAATTGACCTATTTTTTTTTTTTGGGTGGGTCACGGTCGGCGTCCTCCTCGCCCGGCTCCGTCCGGGGCGAGAGAAAGGCGTAAGCACGCACACCCGCGACCCACCCATATAGCATGTCGCCTTCGTCGTTGGGCCGACCACCGGTGCAGATTTCCTTGACTTCAGTGGTCGACCCGACGGAATACCCCGAGGGAGTAGCCTTTCCCATCGACGTCCCCTACTGGGACGCCGATCGCCGTCGCGAGGCTAACCTCTCCGCGGGTGCCGGACTAACTCCCGGTCCGGTCACCAGCAGCCTCAAATTGACCTACTAACTACCCCGCTGTTGTCAGACGCATGAGTTGATGTCTGTGTATTATATAATAGGGTTTTATGTCGAGTGAAAAACTCGAACTTCACTTGTGTAGATTTGTATGTGCCCTTAGCCCCTTAGACATCTCTTACAACACCCACGGGTAAGAGAGGAGGGTGGTAAAGTATATTTTTACTCCCTCTCACTACAAGGAGATTGTGTATTCATTCTCTTACAGAAGAATATTTTCTGTAAAAATCTTTTAGACTTCTCTTACAATAAATTTGTGAAACATTGTATTCTATTCCATCACCACACGGCACCAGTGACCAGGACAAATCTACGAGTAAATACGTATTTATAATGTTTATTTTTAACTAGCTTATGCTCGCGACTTCGTCCGCATGGAACAGTTACTTTGGGCTAATGCTAACTTTAACCCGCGACTTGTTTTACGTAGAAGGTAAAAATATTTTAAATAATACAATTCTATCACACATGATTTTTGTGAAACCTAACCGTTTATATAGTGTATGCAGTGGAACCCCTCAAAAGGAAAAAAAAACGATTCTGAAACATTTTTCATTGTTGCTTCGCTCCTATTGGTCTTAGCGTGGTGATATATAACCTTCCTCAATAAATGGGCTATCTAACAATGAAAGAATTTTTCAAATCGGACCATTAGTTCATGAGATTAGCGCGTTCAAACAAACAAACTCTTCCGCTTTATATATTAGTAAGTAGATAGTACCTACAGAGTATAAATTTCTGCGAGTATTACACATCTATATTAATAAACTAGCAACCCGCCCTCGCATCACTTCGGTTTCTGTCGCCTTATCCCCCTTGTTCCCGTTCCCGTGGGAATACCGGGATAAAATATAGCCTAGTTTACTCCCTGATATTGTAGCTTTCCGTTGGTGAAAGAATTTTTGAAATCAGTCCAGCCGTTTTGAAGATTACCCGGAACAAACAGACAGACAGACAGACATACAAAAAAATATAAAGTGTATTTTAGGCATATGTATAGTGCAAATAACCGTGTGAGCATGAAAAAAGCCCATTATTTTGACATTACAAACAGACACTCCAATTTTATTTATTGGTATAGATAAAATTGAAGTTTCTGTTTGTTACGCCAAAAAGTAGATTTTTTATGCTCACGCGATACCTATGTCTAAAAATCTGTTTATTTTTTTGTCTGCCTGTCTGTTTGTTTCGGATAATCTTCAAAACGGCTGAAATTATATTGATAATTTTTTTTTTTTTGTGTGTGACTTAGTTGTTAGCCTCGGATGGCTGTGACAACTTTACCCGGACTGGTGGGTGAGCGCTGAGGGCTCTCAACCCGTTATAATTTTTTACTATCAGCTTTTTTTTATTACTATCGGTGGCAAACGAGCAAACAGTACACCTAATGGTAAGTGATGCTGTCGCTTTTGTTAGGCCGTTGCCTACCGTGAAGAAAGTGAAGGGAGTGTGAATGCGTGCAATGAGGTTCGGTGATACTGAAGGCATCACCAAAACCCAATACCCTCAGAGAGCTGGGTTGCCGGCTCTCTCGCTCACCGAAGGAAGAGTAGTAACAAATTGTTACTACTCAGAGGTCGATTTTCTGCCAGTGTGGTAGTACCCCGGACGGATAGGCCCGCGGCTTTAGATAGATAATTGTTAGTAACGTGGTCCTACTACATATAAAGGAGGAAGAGGAAGCTCGAACCTAGCTGTGGGACTTTCATGAGTTGAGACAACGACACCTAAAAACAAAAAATGTATATCTTGAAGTAAAGTCCTGTCTGTACCAACCCGCCTGACTAGCGCTCCGGTTGTACAGTATATTGTTGGTTTTTTTTTTCCTTATCTTACTTCTACTTGTTTTATTTATCATGTAATTTTAATAGGTACCTATGTAATAGAAATAAAAAAGATACAACTCACATTATATATTGAAACTTCTTTTATATTTTTAAAACAGCCATCTAGTGTTGTTTTTATGAAATACACCATAAATATTTAGTAAACTGATTTCACTATCTCTTCATAGATGGCGCAGAAATTAGTAAAGCATCTACTATAATGGCACTGTAGATGGCGTGGATGTATATATCGAAATCTAAGTATTTTACTGGTCTGTAAAGACAACCGGTTTTAAAAATGTTATATGCTCTTAAATAATACTCAAAAAATTGTTAATATAAATATAAATAGTTTTTGATTTTTTTGAATTATGCACAGAGTATAACAAAGTGAGTATCGACAACGAGAATGACATTCTGTAACTTTTTTTAAAAGCTAGATCTATGTTACAAAATTTAAATGCCTAAGTAAGCCCAAAAATAAACAGCATTCATAAAAAGGAAAATATTACTAATGAATATATTTATGAACGGTCTCATTACCTACTAAATAATTAAAATCTAATACAGTCGATGACGCCATTGATTTATTTCATTTTCAACAAACGGTTCGAAGGTTGCTCGCCACCGCTTACGTCTTACGTCGTCGTCATTGGCAGTGAACGGAACGAAGTGTAGTCGTATAGATCGCTCGCTGGCTGGCTGGCTGAAAATAGTGAACCAAAGTATGAGTTTTCGAAATATGTTCGAATAAAAAGTGTGTAGTGAAGTGACTGTCATCCTGCAAGATGGTTGATGACGTGAAAGATATTACCGAAACCGCTGAAAGTAAAGGTATATGTGCAATTAAAGTTAAAATGTGGCGTTCTAGTGTTAAAATGTGATTGAAAATTTGTCTAACCCTAAACCGTGTCGTGGCCCCACGTAGTGGCTTTCGAGAATGTCCGAACAGTGTTACACTAGTCACAATTTAAGTGTTTTGTTTTTTTACCTATATTTGGACGTCTTTTTAACGTCGTGGTATGTTCTATATTTAGAAAAATGCTCGCCAGACGGCAATAGATGGCCAAGAATGTCTTCAAAAATGTTAGACTACAAATGTCATACTGTCATCTTTTAGTTTTTGTTTAGATTATTTATACCGTTATTTGGGCGTTTAATTAGATTGCAGGACGTTTATAAATATAGAATTCCTCACAAATGACGTAAATGGAGCGTTATGTTGATCGTATGATGTGTACTTTGAGTCATATTTATATGACAAATATCACCGTTCTATACCTAATTCCACATTGCAGTTACTTTCTACACATTTATCTTATCATGACTATGTTTAACTCATATTTCATGTGCAAAACGCATTGGACACAACGTTCGTCAAAACAGTAACATTTTGGAGAAATCGTAATCTTTTTGTATATCAGATAATGCCGTTATTACGTCAATCCAGCGCTGATAAAGTTGATTTGAACAGATAACCCATAGAACATAGAATGTAGCAGATAAAAATTATATATAAAACATTCTAATTACTTAGTAATTCCTGTAAGTCACTTTAAAAAAAGTTAATATAAGTCCTATGTCCAATCTATGGGGCTTCTTATGCAAAGACATCTTAATTATTTTTGTCTTCTAACAGACCTTCCTACAGAACCTTAAAATGTCATCGTAAATTATATTTTATTATTATCTGTAAAACATACACATATTATTTACCTTCCTTGTATTAAAAAAAATATTTTAACATCATTGGAATTAACATTCTATATTTAAACAGGAAATTGCAGCCATTATTAAATGATATATTAGGTTTGTTTTATGATAAAGATTGAGTGTGATAAGTCTTTTTTACCTATTAATTGAATTCTCATTTGCATTAAAATATAATTGAGTCAATAGCCATGTGTTGTGCAGCAAAAACAGAAGAGAAAGTAATAACGAGCATAATATTATTGTGTATTAACTAGTACATCCATGCTCAAGCCGTCTCAATTTTAACTGCACAGAAATTGTTTTAAAAAGAAAGTTAATTTATATAACGTTTATCTTGCAATTTTTAATATGCATTAATCCTGGAATTATGAATCATATTGGGCTCTCTAGAATGCTATTTTGTTTTATACATTTGATATATCGCTATTAATAAAGATAAACTATTATTAATAAACTATTATTAATAATTCCGTGTGGTGACGGAGTAAGAATACAATTCACCACCCCCTATCTTACCCGTGGGTGATCGTACGAGACGACTAAGGGATATAAAACGCATATAACATCTATGCAAGAGAAGGACAACTCGAAATAAAACCCTATACCAACACGTCTGACCAGCGTGGTATAGTAGGTCAATTACCCATCCATTATGGAGGAGGCCCGAGCCCAACAGTGGGACGTATATGGGCTGAGATGATGATGATGATTATTAATAAATAAATATCATTAGGCAGATCATTAGAGAACGCTGTTTCCACAATCTAATGCCGTAAGCATGTGATTAGGACATGACCCTAAAGTTTTTGTCATCATTTTCTTATTCTTAGCATATGCACAGTGTTGAGAACTGTGCTTGGTATATAATTGCAGAATTGCCTTGTACTACCTGTAAAATAACATATTGAATGTATTACATTTTGGCATATTTATTCAGGAAAAATAGTTAGGATTATTATTTTAATAACTAGTAATAAATAAATTAAGAATGGATATATACAGATAGTTTGAATAATGTGAGGAAAGTAGTATATTCCGTGTGGTGACGAAGTAAGAATACAATTCACCCCTCCCTATTTTGCCTGTGGATGTCGTAAAAGATAACTAAAGCATATAATATGCACATTACATCTGCCTATAGCAACATGCCTGACCAGCATGGTATAGTGGGTCAAATTGCCTCCCACTGTGGAGGTAAACCACACAAACCTATGCCAACATGTTTGACCAGTCTAATGTAGATTTCCCTCACATTGTGAAGGATCCAGGAGCTAAGTACAACCGTAGTACATACATACAGTACAACCGTAGTACATACATACAGTACATACATATGTATGTACTTTTATTTACTTAAGACAACACCCTGCACTGTATTGCGGTGGACTTTACAAACATATAATTAACGGACACAAATTACATCCAGACTCAGAACAACAATTTGTGGATCGCACAAAGTGTTGTCCCACGTGGGATTCAAACCCCCGACACTGGCGCTGTAGGTCTCTATCTTAACCACTGTGACTGCACAGATGGCGTAGTGGTTAATATATGAGTTGAAGAGTAAGAATTATACAAGTCTAAAGTCAAACAGTATTCTATAACTCCTCTTGTTTTTCAATAGTTGTGTTTTCCAATAAAAAATACAATTGAAATTATTTCCGATAACTTCTTGACGATCAAATCTCATTATTGTTTATCGTAACTATTGTGGGTCTTGATTTACAGGAGTTATTGGTGTGCATATATGATGGAGTCACTCCCAAAAAAAAAAAAAATGTCACTATATCAATCATATTATATGTAAATTAAATATAACCCAATGTCATTGCTTAACCCACATGATGCCTAAAATGTTTCTCATTATAATAAATAGTAGGTGTAACACCAAATTAGTTTTTCACAGAAATGATTAGCAATTTTAAATGGAAAATAACACGTTTTGTTGTAATGTCATTGGCGATGCAAATAACTTGTTTCAAGCATTGTTTATACCAATGATGAGATTCTTTTGTGAGTTTATTACACCTGTGTAAAGCTTGGTATCCATTAGGTACCTTAATGTGTTTTTTCAGTTGCAATTTTAAAGAATTTATTTAATCAGATATTTCAGTTAGGGGCCGTTCATAAACTATGTCGGGCTACAATCAACTTTTTTTACCCCCTCCCTCCCTATTGTGATGTTGTGTCACACTTTCTATGACCCCCATGTAAATATTTCGTCACAAAAACCAAGACCCCATATATAATAAATTTCAATGGATAGTACACAAATTTTGAGAATTAGAAATATTTATTTAGGTTTTATAATAAAACTAGCTGACCCGCCGAACTTCGTAACGCCACAATTTTTTTCGTAAATATATTTTCTAAATTTTCGAAAATATAGTCTCTAATGGAAGAACCATTACAGCTTTGTCGCGAAAGATTCGATAGTTTTGGTCGCGGCATTGTTAATGATGATTCAAAGAAAATACAAATTTCTCATTATTGATTTCTGACAAAATTATAAGTAATTATCAAATTTTCGACCATACTTAACTATAGACAAAATTTCGTTTAGCTGTCATTTGCATTGTGTTATTACATATCAAATACGTTTTTTATACTATGTTTCATAGCGACTTGTTTTCTGTTTGACATTTTATGTCACGTCATATGGCAACGCGATCGAATGGGATAAAAGACTTATTGGCGAAATCTTGTAAACACCATTAAAAAAAGAAATGGGATAAAAAGTGTCCTATGTCCGTCTCCTGGCTCTAAGCTACCTCCCTACCAATTTTCAGGCCAATCGGTACAGCTGTTCTTGAGTTATAAATAGTGTAACTAACACGACTTTCTTTTATATATATATAGATTTGAATAAATCAACAAAAATCTTTTATAAATAACAAATAAATAATAATTCTATTGTATTGTAATAAAACTAAATATCTTTAGAAGTCTACCTATTTACTAAATAGGAAATGAATGACTTTGTATTATGATAAAATTTGAGAAAAACTATTTATTGAAAATATCAATTTAAAATGTTTTAATGAACAGCAAGTGTCACGTTGCTATAGACCCCTGTCCCTCCTTGTCACATCTTGTCACGCTCAGCAAGACAACCTCTGCCCCACCCCCTTGTATGTGAACATATTTTAGGAATAACCCCTTTTAAAATGTGAGATCTTTTAAAAGATTTAAGTAAGAGATTCAAATTAAAATTTTGTAGATTTCTTGGTTGAAATCATGCAAAAATTATGCTCATTTTAAGACAGCAGTGATTAAAATCCATTGGCAACTTAAAACTGTTAATAACAATATATAGTAAGGGTTTATTATATTGAATAATTTTTAAACATTTGCCCATATTACACCCAATAATAGACAGAAATGTAAATTCATCCTTCAATCACTACCAAACTGACACCCATGTTAAATTTGTTGAATATTCCTAATTATTTAATTTAAATGTATTGTAATATCTATCCTTTCAGTCCATGAATATCCACTGTCAGACAGACCATGTATTAAGGAAAGATAACAACATAATTGCCACATTTGGCAGACAAGTGGGTCATTACAGTTGTTGCTATGTATTTACCAAGAGAGCTTTGTTTGCCATTTTCCTTGTAATCCCTCACCTCATATTTTGCCACTCCACTGGGAAAGTAATGGATGGTGACAGATTGTATTCTTAACCTGTCACCATAGAGAAATATAATGTTTATCATTTTATTCCTGTTAATATTATAATTGTGAAAGTTTTTGAAGACATTTGGATGTTTGTTATTAAATCAAGCGTCACTATTGAACAGATTTTGAAAAAGGTTGGCACATTTATTAACACATAGGATAATTTTTATCCCAGGTTCCCTTGGGATAATAATTCTAATATTTTTATTCACCGAATCAGAATAGATTATCTATTTAATGAATTTATACAAAATTTAATCGCCAATAACTTTTTTCTTACACAGGCATAATGGTGGACAGAAGCCTGTAATTACCTAAAACAGTCAATATATATTTGCAGATTAATAATATATTATGGAAAGAATTTATTTCTTCTAGCTTGCGTTTTCACTAAACATTGTTTACCATTTTCTTTTTTCTGTGTGAATTAGAAATTACTGTGGCTACTTTCAGCCTGACTTTCTCTATTGGTCCATTATACTAAAGTATGTCTTTAATTCTGATGTGAGAGAATATTTTTCAATAGATCTTTTCTAAAAATCGGTTCAAACCCTATGCCAATTTGTCGAACCAGAGGATATTGTAGTTAAATCCTCACCTATTGTGGAGGAGGCTGGCGCTGAACATTGTAACACATATGGAGATCATTCACAGTATTATAATAATTTCTATGTATTAGTATATTAGTAAAATATTGATTTGTACATAAAATAAATCCTTTCGGCTTATGTACGCCCAATTGTTGGGGTCCAGCCTCCTCCACAATAGGAGAGAAATTGACTTACAATACCACGCTGGTTAGATGGGTCAGGTTAAAGTTTTATATCGAGTTATCTTCCTTTTGCACATATTTTCTAGGAATGTCATATCCCCTAGTCATCTTTTACGACACGGGGGTGGTAAATTGTATTATTTTTTCATCAACACACGGAAAATTAAAAAATGTTTTAAAATTGCGAATATTTATAATGAACAGCTATCTTATAGTTCAAAAACCTAACCTGAGAAATTGAACCGTGACATAAGAGATTACATAAAAATCTTTGTATATACTGGATTTGTTTATTCCTGGTTTAAATTTTTAATTAACTAGCCGCCAGCCCTCGCTTCGGTTTCAGCCGCTTTGCGATATGCGATTGCTGCCCATGCGGCCTCGGCCACTATTCCCAGACCGAGCTAAATTTTATAGTGTTTTCCAAGACCAAAAATAGCATAATTTATTCCTAATACAGGCAGCTACCTGATAGTAAAATATTATTAAAATCGGTCCAGCCATTTTAAAGATTACCCGAAACAAGCTGGCAGACAGACAAAAAACATCACGAATTTTATATTGATTAGGGAGGTCGTGGATATAAAGTTTCGGGCTCTGGATATGAATGCATAATATTAGAAGCGGTCTATATCGGTATTTGTAACGATTTTTGATTTATATAACGGTATTATCGTTCCTCCTCAAGTGATTGGCTCATACGCTCAAAGCGTGTAATATGGACGCTAGAAGAGGCGGTAAACCTGGCGACCTATGGCACCGAAGAGGTCGTCAGGCGGATCGAGGCGCTGGGGTTGAGGGTCGCCCTGGACAAGACGGAGGCCCTCTTGTTCCATGGGCGCCTTATGAGCCCTCCCATCGGCGTCTCGATCACCGTCCGATCGGTTGACATCAGCATCCGGGCCCATATGAGGTACTTGGGCCTGGTGCTCGACGGGCAATGGTGGTTCCGGGAGCATTTCCGCAGGCTCGCTCCGCGGCTCGTCGGCGCGGCGTCCGCCCTATCGTGGCTTATGCCGAATGTGGGCGGACCGAGCGCTACGTGCCGACGGCTGTACACGGGGGTCATCCGGTCGATGGCCCTGCGTACGGCGCACCGGTGTGGGCGGGGTCCTTGACCGTCCGACTTAGGGCCCTTCTGTGGCGACCACAGAGGGTCATGGCGGTCAGGGCCATCCGCGGATATCGCACGGTGGCGACGGAGGCAGCGTGCCTATTGGCCGGGACTCCCCCGTGGGACCTGGAGGCGGAGATGCTCGCCGGATTGTATCGGCGGGTGACGGGGGTGCGAGCGGAGGGCGGTGAGATCTCGTTAAGGGAGCTCACCGCCTGGCGCGTCGACGCCCGCCGAGACGTCATTGCCCGTTGGGCAGTCCGGCGGGAGAAGCCTCGGTTCGGGGTGCGAACCGTGGAGGCCTTCCGGCCGGTGCTGATGCAGTGGTTGGAAAGGCGGCACGGGGTGCTCTCCTTCCGATTAGTGCAGGTGTTGACGGGGCACGGGAGCTTCGCCAAATACCTGCACAGGGTCGTAAGGAGGGAGAGCACACCGTCCTGCCACCACTGCGATTGCGACGAGGACACGGCGCGCCACACGCTCGAGGCCTGCGCGGCTTGGGCAGTGCAGCGCCGTGAACTCGTCGCAATCATCGGTGCCGACCTGACGCTGCCGGCCATCGCTAGGGCGATGGTCGACAGCGTCGGGAATTGGGACGTGGTCGCAGCCTTCTGCGAGACAGTGATCTCGCAGAAGGAGGCGGCGGATCGTCTGCGCGTAGAGCGCAGCCTCGATGAGGAGATCCGCCGCCGGCGACTGGGGCGGCGCAGGCGCAACTACCTGCGCCTCATGCCGCCCTAGCCGAGGCCGCGGGTGACGTGACCGGGGATTAGTCCGTCACCCGCCGAGAGGCCGACCGCGTGAGGAAAGACCGACGTCCTCCCCGAAGGGGGGACGTCGGTCGATGGGAGGGTACCCCACGTAGGGGGTATTCCGTCGGGCCGACCACTGACGACAAGTAAACCTGCTCCGGTGGTCGGCCCAATGACGAAGGCGAGGTGGTTTTCGGGTGGGTTGCGGGAGTTGCGTGCTTAAGCCCCTCTGTCGCCCCGGACGGAGTGGTGCGGAGGCGCGCCGACCGCAGCCCACCCACAAAAAAAAAAAAAAAGCGTGAAATATGTTGATGACATTTATTATGTTATATTATTAGAATGACCTATAACTTAAAAATTCAGTTAATGAAGCTGAAAATACTGCCCCTTAAAATATAATTAACGTAGCTGCGAGGGCTACCTTTGTGCTTTCTACAAGCGTACAATCGCCGTTATTCCATAGTAGATATTCTTGTGACATGAGAATCCGGTAGTAAATTTATATTTGGCTGGATTTCTTGAGAGTTATGGTTACTATTTCGATCCTATAGCTCACGCCGTTGTTTTTTTTGTCTTTTTCAATGAACGGAATACTTAATCTCTCAAAATACTAAACCTACTGCTGAACATAGATCGCTCCAAGAAGCTGCCAATGTAATAAATGATTTTTACGACCCCAGAGAATAATTAGGGGTAGTGATACACTGCTATGCTAAACCGTATCCAAATAGCTATTTAACAAGTTTCTTTTTTGTTTGGTCTAGTAGTTCCTGAGATTAACGTATTTAAACAAACAAAACTTCAGTTGTGTTATAAAAACGCACGATTTAATTGACTAAATTACTTTCCGTTATGAATGTAATATATTTAATAATTAAAATATAAAAACGTTTTCCTTACTCTTGGCCGGATATCCAAGAGACGTATTCCGTATGAAAACTTCACAACACATACATAATTAATTCGTGACTCAGACATTTGACTTAATATGCAGTAGTCACCTTATTTTGTATAGCACAATGACCTTTATGTCTGGGGATTAAAGGATGCATTGCTTTTTAGTGAGGTTTTTTTTACTAAAACTGAAATACGTAATCATGAAGGGTTGAAAATACGGTGTCACCAATCCTTTCGTAGAAACTGTCTGAGGAAGCACGAGGGGACTGTAGGGGCGCTATTTTGGGTAGCTCATAACACGCAAGGTCGCAAGACTTGCAATACGTCTGCTAACGGCGGTGGTTTTATTCCTATTCGTGAAGAACACTATATCCACCTATGATCTTTCATCTATGAGTATTGAATTTTTAGTTTGGCTTATATTGTTTTTTAAGTTTGTCTGATGTTAAGCAGGTTTGGTGTGAGCAATTATCGAAGTAAGTCTATTGTTCGTTGAAAATATAACTTTATGAAGACACTGGCTATTTTTTGACTGACAAAAACAATAATTAATGTGTGTCTACTATGTCTTATACCCAAGTTTTTAGTTACAGTATTCGCATTCTTTTTTTCTACCTTACTTACCTTGATAGTCATTATTTGCTATGATCATGGCCGTTTTAGGCATCGCTAATACATTTCCGTCATCTTTATCCTTAGATTGTCGACATTTAAATGCCCTTTAGTCACATATCACTTTTTATACTTACGCATCCTTAGTTGTAAAACATGTAAACCATGCTCGTTATAGAATTTCTTTATCAACATAGATTCAATATTCATGTTTATTAATGTTTTTCCTTCGAAGAGTCCTAAAGGTGCAAATAATTCGGACAAAAGTCAAAGTTCAGAATTTTTAGTCGCTTAGCAATAGAACTATGGTGCTGATAGTTTTCTGTCTGAATACATAAATGGACCGGTTCGTCCGAATTAGTATCCAAACTTTTGAGAAGATTCTTCGTCTGAGTGGCAACTACGCTTTATTTAGTAAGTGAGAGAGTCGGACACCCGAACTTCACCTTAGAGTAGGCAGCAACCTGGCCATGCCCTTGGTATTGCAGATGTTCATGAGCGACAATTTTGTGAAGGCACTTACCGAAGAAACCATATCCGGTAAGCACCTGCACCATCTTAAATGTTAGGTGGCCGTGCCTTCTCGTGAGTCAGCGGTGGAGGTGTGACGCAGCCGCCTTCACAGATCCCTGCCCTGCTACGTGGGACGACAGATATTCTCTCCACCGCCATACCGCCATGTGACTTCCCTTCAGGCCTCTTCCTGAGCTCTGCCCAGTCCCCTTGTGTTCGATTTGCTCGCCGTGGCACGGAGCTGGTATACTTTTGCCAACGCCTTCGCCACCAGTGGCCAAGGCGGGTTGCTTGCCAGCAGTGTTGCCAGTTCAGGGCACAGTACGGTAGCCCTCTAACAGATCTCATCACCGAGGCCCTCTGCGGTTGTCGCAGAAGGGCTCGGTTGCGGGTGGTGATGGACTCCGACCAGATTGTTTGAAGTAACATCTAAGGCTATATAATATAAATGGCTCATAAAATTTACATGTAAAAAAATGTTGCTCTAATTGTTATCTAAAATTTAAATTATAGATAACTGCCATGACACATTTTGTTAATGTCAATGTGTCACTTATTTTGTCTTAGATGTCCCCTAAATTCAGAGGTCGTCAGTGAAAACAGGCATTTATATTCTTACTTATATAGTTTTAAAACATTGAATACAAGTGGTAGTTAGTTTCATTATTGCGGACTGAAAGTGATTGTCTAAACATTAGTTATAGCTTGGAACTAGATTGCGAATTGCGCACTTTCGATTACCTAATTAAAATTAACGCAAATAACGTTGAGCTGTAGCTAATTACACCTTAAATAACCGTTCTTATATCTTAATCTCTAACTCTGTATATTATATCTTACTTTCGAGTTCTGTCTGTTATTTTAAAGTTTCGCGTAAAATTCGTCTAAACAAATGGCGAATTTTATTAAAATTTATTTAGCTCTAAAGCCAATGCATACTATAATTTCATCTTAGTTTTGAATCACACTAACAGTTTGAGTACATATTAAGATGGAGCAATCGACGGTGTCTGAACTAGTAAATTGTTGAACCTGATACCGAATTGATAAACCTAACATGCCAAGTTGTCCACAACTTTTATTAAATTTGCATACCCTTCAATGATTGTACTTCCTTATTTTACGATCAATAGTCCTATGCTTAAACCAATACAATGAATAAATAAATCAATGAATAAACGAGACAGACTAGTTACTATACCAGAATGTTTTTGTAGCCCTTTAATAGAAAATTGTAACTTTGGGTTCGCATTATTAGAAGCTATTTGGGGATATTTTTTTATGTAAGAACTTTTTCTCCTGATACAAATCCATTCATCATCAAATTCAAATTCATTTATTCATTATCTATCATTATCTATCAGCTCGATAGCTGATAGATAATGCGATGCTGTCCACTGCTGGACGTAGGCCTCCCTCATGTTTAGCCATAAAGAGCGGTCCTGTGCCACCTGCATCGAACTACGCCCAGCAACGTTCACCAGGTGGTCAGCCTACCTAGTGGGCGGGCGCCCTACATTGCGTCGTCCGATACGTGGTCCCCACGCGAGAACCTTTCTTCTACAAATACATTGCCAAAAATCTTTCTTTTGTACTAGCAATGAAGTGTATGTAAATGTTGACATACTTATATAAGTCATTGAAGGTAGATATAAATTTCTGTAATGACGATGACTTGTTAGTCGTGATAGATATTAGTTCTCTCGTAACTATGAACTATTTCTGTGTGGTGACTGAGTAAGAATACAATTCACCACCCCCTTTTATCAGATTATAATATGCATATATCTACGCCAGGGAAGAGAAACGCGAAAGGTCAATTTCTCTCTCATTGAGGAAGAGGCTCGAGCCCAGAAGTGGGATGTATATGAACTTGCAAATAAAATGTGCAAACGCAAAACGCAATAAAATCCGTAAAAATAGTTTTATTAAAAAAAATACTTTCTTAAAAAGACTAGTAAATATGCAATATAACCTAAAATATTTTTTTAACTGTCGAATATTGCGCAATTTAGACAAATTTAATTATGAAATATTAGGCGTTTAAAATCTGTAGTTAAATTTAATATTATTACGTAATTATTCTTCCGCGTGGTGATGGAGTAAGAATAAAACCCACCATTCTCCCTCATGCCTGTGGCCCTCGTAGAAGACTGTTGGCCACAGAACATCTGTACAAGAGAAGGAAAACTTATTTAAAATCCTAAACCAACATACTTAGAATAATAACGTATAGAAGGTAAGTTCGCGCACAAAAAGTGAAGCATTTCAATTGGAGCCTAATGGAGCTTACGCTGGAACCGTTCCGTAATGTACAAGTCATTGTACTGCACGTACGTACGCAACTCTTAAAAAATAAATAGGTAATTATGACGGTTAGTGCATTCAAATGGTGTCATAACACATTTGAAAAACTTAAAAATGTTTTTAACATTACTTTTAAAAGTATTGCGACGATTTATGTTAATAAAAACAAAATTTGATTTCATAATTTGTATAGTGGTGGGCGTTAGTATTTTTAGATTCATGCTTCGAACGTTCGAAGTACTGACACTATCCTTCTATACGTTATTATTCTAAGCAAACATATCTAAGCAGCATGCTAGGTAGTTTCCTTATACAGGAGGCTTAAGCTCAGCAGTAAGATGCATATGAGCTGAGATAATGAGGATGATGTATTAAAGGACTCTCTTCCATTTGGTGACTGAGTAAGAATATAATTCACCACTAGGGGAGTGGCCTCTTAGTAGGGTTCTTGCCTGTGGATGTGTAGAGATATAATATGCATATAACATCTATGCAAGAGAAGAAAAATTGCAAATAAAACTCTATACCAACATGTCTGACTAGCGTAGTATAGTAGGTTCATTGCCCTCCCATTGTGGAGCATGCCCGAGCCCAATAGTGGAACCTGTGATGATAATGATGAATGGCATTACACGCTCGTATAAATAAATAATTCCACCCCCTATCTTACCCGTGGGTGATCGTACGAGACGACTAAGGGATACAAAACGCATATAACATCTATGCGAGAGAAGGAAAACTCGAAATAAAACCCTATACCAACACGTCTGACCAGCGTGGTATAGTAGGTCAATTACCCTTCCGTTATGGAGGAGGCCCGAGCCCAACAGTGGGACGTATATGGGCTGAAATGATGATGATGATAAATAATTAAAAAAAAACACTCATTTAAATTTGTCAATAGATGCATGGGAAATGGTTAGGAAGACCTTTATCTAATAGTGGGCCTAGTTTAACGTGCATTACCCACTTTGGGAAAACCGCACACAAAAGGTATATCTGTTTCTATTCATAGACAATGGTCGTTGACCTTGGCTGGCAGCCTTGGCTGACCATTGACCATTTAAAAAGTAGAAGTGTACTTGTGTTCTATTGTAAATGATATTTATGCGTCATAATTTAAATTAGTTTAATGTCCGTATTTTTTACATAAATTTAATCTTTTTTTTTTCTAATGTTAACAGATTTTTATCTATTTAAAATCTGATGCATAAATTAATTTCTTTTACATTCATTTGAATAATTATATTAACACCTATCGTAAAAAAGTCGTAAATTCATTATGTTCCGTGAATGAATCCATTTTAATGAATTAATTATTTATAATTAATAGTCTCAATTTCATCGACACTGGTGGGATCTATGCCCTTAAGTAGGATCTATGGGAGTTGTAGAGGAATTAATCGATTCTTCACCAGGAACTTGCGTGTACATAGACCGATTATTTGCTGTTATCAAACGTCTCACTATTGGGCTCAAGCGACCTTCACAATGGAAGCGAAATTGATTTACCATACCACGTTAATTAGACGAGTTGACATAGGATTTTTTGAGTTTTCCTTCTCTTTCAAACGCATAATCTGCATATCATATCGTTTAGTTAATTAATAATTTCATTTATTTCTCACCACAATAATAAGTTACAATATTTATGTTGTACTATTTGTTATTTTTAAAACATCCGTAGACAAGAAAGGGTGAGGTGAATTGTTTTCATACTTCTTCAGCACGCGTAATATGTGCGCGACATCATAACATGCTTCATTTAATACGTTAATAAAATTTTGTCATCTATACTAATATTATAAAGAGGAAAGATTTGTATGTATATTTGTAACGATTTGGCTCCGAAACTACTGGACCAATTTCAAAAATTCTTTCACCAATGGAAAGCTATAATATCAGGGAGTAACATAGGCTATATTTTATCCCGGTATTCCCACGGGAACTACGCGGGTAAGGCGACTAGCTAATATATGACAAAGTAATAAAATATTTTCCCGCAGATATCGTAAATTGCACAGATGCCGTGGTGGCTAAGATACCTACCTACCGTGCCAGGGTCGCGGGTTCGAGTACCACGCAGGACAACACTTTGTGTGATCCACAAATTGTTCTGATTCTGGATGTAATTTGTAGCCGTTCATTATATGTTTGTAAAGTCCCCCGCAACACAAGGAGTATTTCCTTAGTGAAGGGCGTTGTATTTAAAAAAAAGTTGTTCCGTCATATGTTTGCGTGGGTATTATCTAGTAAGGTCTCCGGTGACGCCAAGTCTATGAGTCTGTGCCTACCAAAACAAGGTTCGTTCCTATCTTAGCTCTAAATTACTATTTAAATAAAATTAGACTAGGGTGTGTCATAACCTGTCTGGAGGGGTCACTGATGGAGAAGGTCGGGTATCGGTGACCCGCCCACTTGGCCGCCCATATAGATCTGACGGAGTATGACTCATTATGGCTTGCCGCCAGGAAAAGGGTGTATCGTAGGGACACACGGCAGAAGACAGATGTTTATCATTTATTTAAATAAAATTTGAGATTAGAAGATTACGAGAAGACTCTATGCCTTAAGTTTGAGAGAAAAAGAACTTGCTATATCGAATACTAGCAACCCGCCCTTGCTTCGCTTCGGTTTCAGTCGCCTTATCCGCTTAGTTCCCGTGCCCATGGGAATACTGGGATAAAATATAGCCTATATTACTCAGGGTGAATGTAACTTTCCAATGGTGAAATAATTTTTGAAACAGTAGTTTATGAGTTTATTCATTACAAACATACACACACACACACACAAAAATACAAATTTTCCCTCTTTATAATATTAGTGTAGGTGTGGTTTTTTCGTACACTTTTCATTTTAACGCGTTCCGAATGCGTTAAGTATGCGATGTAGCAGTCTTAACAAAGGATCGGAATTTCAAAACCTTTCCATAAGAAGCTTCACTTCAAAAGAAATAAATTTCATTTTAAAATTGAATTTATCTTTTTTAAGGCCGATATAAGAGGCCTGAGTGTGAGTTTTGTCGTTAATATTACGCGTTCTACCGTGAGCGCGTAAACTGTCATTTGTATGAAGAAAAGTACAGCGCCACTAGCAGTGCGTATTTGAAACAATGTTTTAAATACGCACCGCTAGTGGCGCTGTACTTTTTTTCATACAAATAACATGTTTACGCGCTCACGGTAGAACGCGTAATATTAACGACAAAACTCACACTCAGGCCTCAGAAATCGCCCACACATCTAAAGGTGGCAAAGGTTGCATATATGTAACCTTAAAATACCAACGAGATATACATATATGTAAATATTCGCCCACATATTTAAACATTTATTAGGTAATAATCGTTTTAAGTTATATCAATTTCTAAAAAATATGGCCATATAAGTGTTGTATGTATATATGTATTGAAATATTGAGTAATTGCCGAGGTTATTAAAATAATAAATTGTAAAACATTTTTCATGAGGTGATGAAATAAGAACACCATGCTAGTGTGTCCTAAAATACAACTAAGGAATATTCATCATCATCATCATCTTGCTCTTATCCCAATTACTTGGGGTCGACGCAATATGTCATCTGTTTTGACATATTGCAAAAAGTTTCGGCAATGACTTTTATGACCGGCCGCCTGTCTGACGTCAACCCTCCTTGGGAATGTAATCGTTGACCCAAATGGTACCAGATGGAGTTGGTCCGGGTCAATCTAGGGCACTTAGTCGTCTTTTACGACACCCACGAGCAAAGCAAGGGTGGGTAGTATTTGAAGCCGCTACCACACAGCACTAAGGAATATTATATGCATATAACATTAGTGTAAAAGATAATACGAAATAAAACCCTATACCAAAACGTCTGACCAACATTTTGTCTTATAGTAAGGATATAGGATTGCGCCAATTAGTATAGTAAGATATTGTATTCTAGAAAATGTGTACATTCCATTATAAACCGATTTCAAAAAAGGAGTTTCTCAATTAGTTCTTTTATTTTTTATGTATGTGCACCAATTATTCGAAGACCCTCGAACCGATTAGGAAGATTTTTGACGTGACAACGTCTTATAATTCGATGGAGCCGGCTGCACACACGAAAAAACATGACGTATGCGGCGTTACCTCGCTCTGAGGCGTTCCATTTAAGGCTTGATCCATACAAAATATCTATCAAACAAATAAAATTAAAATTTTCTTTTGAAAAATGAAACCATTGCATCAGTATTTTCTTATAACGTTGTCACGTTCAACTATCGTCAGTAAACCGACTTTACAGACAACCGATTTTTTTTTGTTCCATATGGTAAAGTATACTTTGCAGGTGGTCCCCATGATGAAATTTATCACTGAAAAACAAAAAAAAAGTTTGGAAAAAAACCACATGTATTCCGTGTGATGACGGAATAAGAATACAATTCACCACTCCCTCTTCCTCCCTCACCACCACCCTATCTTGCCCGTGGATGTAGTAAAAGACGAGTAAAGGATATAATATGCATATAACATCTATGCAAGAGATGGAAAACACGAAATAAAACCTTATACC
This sequence comes from Lymantria dispar, assembly GCA_032191425.1. Classification (NCBI taxonomy): domain Eukaryota; kingdom Metazoa; phylum Arthropoda; class Insecta; order Lepidoptera; family Erebidae; genus Lymantria; species Lymantria dispar. The sequence continues at coordinate 3,629,336 of CM063462.1, read as the reverse complement.
GACATGTCTGTCCAGCGTGGTTATAGTAGGTCGATTTCCTTCCCATTGTGGAGGAGGCTCGAGCCCAGCAGTGAGACGTTTGTGAGCTGTGATGACGATGAAATACAAAATTAGGTTTTCAATAAAACGCATTTTTTTTAATTTTGTGTTTCACGAAAAAAAACCTTGTATGAAGGTTTGTTGGTTAAATCATATTTAACGAGGTCAGTAAGTTAAAGGGCGTTTTAATTCCATTGCGTGTGTAACGAATCAACTTTTAGTTAAACAACTAATTGATTCTAATTTACTGAACGGCGGCGGCTTAGAGCGGCGGAAGCAACGTTAAGCGTTACTTTTTTTAACCTAATTTAAAAAAGGAGGAGGTTCTGAATTCGACTGACTGGTTTCTTTTTTATGTTTATTATCTCAGAACTTTGGACTGGGTGAACCGATTTTAATGATTTTTTTTTTATTTGAAAGTGTGATCCCGTTCCGGTCCCATTTCAATTGGTTCAGGTCCTTGTGGTCCCCATTTCAATTGGTCCAGTTCTGACAATGGCGTCCATGAGAAAACAGAATAACATAAATGCACCGCGTATGGTGAAGGGTTAAGAATGCAATATTCCACACCACCTCTTATGCCTCAGAGAAAAAAAGAGTAAAAATTAAAAAAAGGAACAAACATCTAATCTCTTACTACTGGGCCTGGGTATCCTCCACAATATAGTTTTGGGACCAGCAGGATTTTCACATGGAGTTTTATTGCCAGCTTTTCTTTTCTTTCTATCACTCAGTCGTCTTTTACGAAATCCACGGTCATGAAAGGAGCTGGGAAAGAAAAACATTTAAAAAGTAATATTGAATCGTGTATTAGCGCTACATGCTTCCACTCACGTCGACCATACTTTGAAAAAGATAACGTAATCTATAACTTAGCAATCTTAATATTTATTGTGTAAATATAGAAAATCTTTCAATGAAATGTGTTGCGCAAATGCATTCCTCACATCTCGCTTATCGTATTTATTTAGATTATCGATAAACACTACACATGTTCTATCTATGATCTGAGAAAAAATATTCAATTGTATTACTTACACACAAAATTGTCATAATATGTATTCGATAGAGTAATGCCAATGTTACTTAATATTTTCCATAACAATTTCCATAAAACATCACAATACTATCAAAAATAATTTTCATAGACTGCACAGATGGCATACGATGCCAGTGTTGTGGGTTCGAATCCCATGCAGGACAATACTTTGTGTGATCCCCAAATTGTGAATCTGGATGTAATTTGTGTGCGTTACTTGTATGTTTGAAGTCCCATGCAATACAAGGATTATCGTTTTTTTTTAGAGCAGTTCTAGTCTTTAAATACCTAAAGTACTATTCATCATCGCAGCCCACATAGGTCCCATTGTTGGGCTCGAGCATCCACAATGGGAGGGAAATGGATCTACTATACCACGCTGGGCAGACGTCGTGCTGTAGAGTTTTATTTAGACTTCCTTGCAGTTGTTAAATGCATGTTATATCCCTTAGTCGTCTTTTAGGACGTCCAAGGCCAAGAACTGTAATGGTAAATTACTCCTTCACCACACGGAGAAAAATGGAATGGAAACGCGAAAAACCCCATAAAAATAGTTTTATTTCATACTCCTATAATAATCGCGTAATCAGAAATATATATGTAAACTAACATATGTTATCGTGTATTTTATTACTCAAATGCCACCGTAGAGGTTTTAACATCGACCTTACGTACCAAGTACTTCGTGTGAGCTAGATTGTGGAAATTGCAGGAACGCGACAATTATATGCGTAATGTGCGTTAATAGTAAATGTTTTAAGGTTCTACTGTGACAATGATTTGTTCTTTAATGCGGCTGGGACGTTGCCTTTAATAATTTCTTAATTTACATTCAAAATACAATTCGCCGCACCCTCTCTTGTCCATGGGTTTTGTAAAGGCGGCTAAGGTATTAAATATGCATATAACATCTATAACAGAGAAGGATAACTTGGAATAACGCTATAGCAACACTGGCCAGCGTGGTATAGTAGGTAAATTTCCCTCCTTTTATGTAGGAAGCCAGCCTAACAGTCGGACATAGGCTGAGATGATGATGACAGTTAAAGTACAATTCCGTCACCCCCTCTCTTGTCCGTGGGTGTCGTAAAAGACGACTAAGGGTTTAAATGTGTATGTAACAACAGTGTAAACGAAGGAAAACTTGGAATAAAATCTTAGAGCAGCACGTGTGACCAGCGTGATATAGTGGGTCAATTTCCCTCCTATTATGGAGGAGGCTCGAGCCCAACAGTGGGACATATATAAACTGAAATAATGATGATGATGACGTATAATTTTTTGCCCGACCCAGTATTAAAGTCTGATCCTTGGCGGACGATATGCGAGGCAATTAGAAGATTGGGTATTCTGAAAACATGTTAATCGTAATTTTATTGCGCATACTAAAAATGAATATTTGAAACATAATTTTACATGTTATGTCTTGTATGCTATTAAGTCTCTGCTAATTTCGGCTATTCTATCAAAGATTGTAAATTATCTATATTTATTACCAATACACTATCATATTTTAATAATATCGTAATCACTGATACCATTGATTAGAATTATTCGTTAGTAAATCTAGAACTAACTTCCGCTATATTGCATTATTATCTAGTGTTAAACTGCTTATTGGAAGTCTTCCGTAAGCGTAATAGTAGCGCAATAAGCCTTCATCTTGACAAGATAGAAAACATTCTAAGTCTTTATTAATTCCGGTTTGATTTTGCATCTTTTTTATTTACAATCTTTACATTTTTTACCATTATCGGGCCATATTTTCTTCTATTGAAATTTAGTTTCCTTTTAGTGCTAGGTTTCCATGTGGTAACGGTAGGAATGAAATTCACCACCCACCTCTTATGCCCGTAGGTATAGTAAAAGACGACCAAGGGATATAATATGCGTATAATATATATGCAAGATAAGGAAAACTCGAAACAAAACTCTATACCAACACGCTGACCAGCGTGGTGTAGTAGGTCGATTTTCCTCCCATAGTGGAGGAGACTTGAGCCCAACAGTGGGACGTGTATGGGCTGAAATGATGATAAGTTAAGGACACGATGTGTTATCACTATTCCTTATGTAAACCATCTGAAGAATTATCAGGAGAATGGAAAGTAACATTCGCGTGGGAGACTAAAAAAGTTTGGCATATTCAAAAATGCATGCCTACGCACATTCCATTTTAAAGGGCAGACCTTATAAGACTCATTCCTTTTTATTTTTAAATACATCATTATCATCATCACAGCCCATGTCATGCCATTGCTGGGCTTGAGCCTCCTCCACAATGGCAGTGATATTGACCTACTACAACACGCTGGTCAGACGGGTTGGTACAGGGTTTTTCTCTTGTATTGATATTTAGATCTATTAATTGCTTGTAATAAAATTCCCAGGCAAAGATGGGTCATTTTGTTTTCACTCTTTTACCACACATAATTTTTGACAATGTTTTGACAATAGGGGAAAGGAACCGAATATCGGATGGTTTTCTAATTTCGGATGTATCAATATCTCCTGAACAAAGCAACGTTATGCCGAACAGCATAGTCATTAGTTCAAAACTAGATAGAAGCACTACAGCGCTTTCATTGCATACACCTCTCTATCCAAATGGCGACAAAACCGATGCAAGTTTGATTTTTGTCGCACAAAATATTACATAGTGGCTTTTTAAGGCAGTATTTTGAGTAAGTGATTTATGCTGTTATGTCTTTCTTGTAATTTAGTAATTGCTATATTACCTACTTAAAAACTAAGCTTTACTGAAAAACTGAGACAATGTTTTTAATATTTTTGTGTTTTTATTTACATTTGCGAATTTCTAATATCGGATACATAGCGTTGGTCAATATCGGATAACTGATTTAAAAAAAAAATCTTGGTTTTTTTTTTAATATCATAAGAACTTGTGATCATTGAACTTTTCCGTGTGGTGACGGAGTAAGAATACAATTCACCACCCTCTATCTTACCCATGGGTGATCGTACGACACGACTAAGGGATATAAAACGCATATAGCATCTATGCGAGAGAAGGAAAACTCGAAATAAAACCAACACGTCTCACCAGCGTGGTATAGTAGGTCAATTACCCTTCCATTATGGAGGAGGCCCGAGCCCGACAGTGGGACGTATGTGGGCTGAGATGAAGAACTTGTTAAACTCGGATAATTGTTCATTTATTTTGTATTATGTTAAAAATCATAAAATTTAAGCTACCTTGACTGATTAATACTGTGTTTATAACTTAATACTTAGTTTTTGTAAAAATCTCTTCAAAATTAATATTTTGAAGAGATTTTAAACGTAAAAGTGTTTCAAGGTTTATTATAAACTATTTTATGTAGGGTAGGTAATATCGGGGAACCGATATTGAGATATTATCAGGTATCCGATATTAGGAGCCTACTTAGTCTAGCCCTGATTTTCTTACTAAGTTGTTTTTTATTAATTTGTGTATAATTTAACACTGCTGTCGTGTGATTCGTTTAATTTTCTTATAGTATATGAATTAGAGACTACGTAAAAAAATTCTATTTAACTACGTATATATTTAATATATTTTTTACCTAATTTTCAAAAAGTATCCGATATTCGGGTCCTTTCCCCTATAAAATAATGTTGTCGTGTACAAAAAGCGGTCTGTTTCAAGGGTATGTATTAGCTTGGCGGGTAATTATATGATGGACATTAGAGGCCGCGGAAGTAAATAGGCAATTTAAGCTGGTGTACAAACCGTCGTTTATTCTACATTAGGTCAGATTTGTTGACATGTGTAGCTACTACTTTTATACTCTATGATTATGATATAGTTATGCGTAATGCTGTCGTGTGGTGACAGGTGAATACAATTCATCATTTTATATCTTGCCCGTGGATGTCGTAAAAGATGACTAAAGGATTATAATACGCATATAACATCTATGCAAAAGAAACCCTATACCGACCTGTCTGCCTAGCCGAGGCCACGGGTGACCGGACCGGGGAATTTAGTCCGTCACTAGTAGAGAGGCTGACCGTGTGACGGCGACTGACGTCCCGGGACAGGGACGTCGAGATGTGAGGGTACCCGAAAAGACGTCAACTGACGTCAAGTAACCATATTCTGGTGGTCGGCCCAACGACGAAGGCGACGTGCATCGTGGGTGGGTTGCGGGTGTGCGTGCTTACGCCCCTCTGTCGCCCCGGACGGAGTGGCGCGAGGAGCGCGCCGACCGCAACCCACCACCAAAAAAAAAGCTAGCAAGTTATAATTCTCCTAATATTTTGAAGTGTGCAAAAAAGAGAAAATTTTAATAAAACCTTGCTCAGTGACTTTCTTTAGACTCGAATGAAAATCATAAAATCTGATATATAGAATTAAATTTAACGTAGGTTAAATTTAATAAGGATTAGCTATATCTTTTTATAGTTATAGAAGATTTGCTTATCTACATATATCCAAGTGTTTGTTTCGTGAAGGCCGTAAAATCTGTATTTTGCCTTTAGTATTGAAAAGACATTATTGTTATTAAAATTATTGATTACTTGCAACTAAGCGTTATGCTGCAGACTTTTAACATCTATGCAAGAGAAGGGAAACTCGAAATAAAACCCTATAACAACTTGTTTGACCAGCATGGTATAGTAAAGATAATTTCTCTGCTATTGTGGAGAAGACCAATAGCGGGACACATATGAGCAGAAATGATGATGATGAAAATTACGGGAGTGAAATACTATGTCTTGGAACTGTGTTTAATTTTACCTTTCCGCAGCTAACAAAAAATACACTAATGTTAGGTTTTTACATATGAAATTAGCGTTTTGTCGTACTGACCACTTTGATCTAAAATATCTCCTCTTTGGTTAAGAATTCCAAATTTAAATTTATAAATTCATTTAGCTGGTACATTTGAGTTTTGAAAACAGTCATTCATTTGTTTTATTCCTCATTATTTTTTTCTTTGGTGTCGCTTATTACCGCCCAATGGAAAACATAAAATATCAGTATATTTACGAGTACGAGATCTACCGTGCCACCAGTGCTGCAGAAACAACTCGAAGACGCCAATTTCATATGTAAGGACCTAATATGTCTCTCATTTGTCTTTCTATGGTGACGGGCTGAGATTATCATCATCATCACCACGTGTCCCATTGCTGTACACCGGGCCCTTCCATAATAGTAAGGTAATTGACCTACCATCTTTACCCCTTCACCACACGGCAAGAGTGATCATTGCCGCCCTAAATTTGAACTACCATCCATTTATTAATAATCCGTAATCTTATTGGGGTTCCGTGCCCAAAGGGTGAAAACGGGACACTATTACTAGGACTTCTCTGTCTGTCCGTCCGCCTGTCCGTCTGTCACCCGGCTGTATCTCAAGAACCGTGACAGCTAGACAGTTGAAATTTTTACAAATTATATATTTCTGTTGCCGCTATAATAACAACTATTAAAAACAGAATAAAATGAATATTTAAGGGGGGGACTACCATAAAACAAACGTGATTGTTTTGCTATTTTTATAGATAATGGTACGGAACCCTTCGTACGCAACTCCGACTCGCACTTAGTCGGTTTTGCTATTGCTTTCGTTTAGACCTCGCCTTATTACCTTTTCTAATCCCGCATGGCGGTTTATTAGAACATTATCAATATACAATGTGATGTCATACATGATTGCCGTCATAATGACTCACAAATATTCAGCTATTGAGAATTCCATACTTATATATACACCCACTCGAAATCGCCATATTGTTCGTGTTGACTAGAAAGGTATTTGCTATATCGTTATTGGGATTTAGATTAGATTTTGTTGTTGTTTATTGCTTTTATATACGCGTTAATGATTGCAAAGATGCTAGTCATTCTCAGTGTCACTAGATCCACATAATCATCCCAGCTCATGAACACTGTTAAGCTCGAGCTTCCTCTAGAACAAGGCTGCTCAAGTTTTTTAACGCTCGGGCCAAACAGACGATACACCTGTTTTTGGAGGGCTACTGACGAAATGAATAAGAGATGTGATATTTGTTAGATTTATGTCTTAAGTAACAACTGTGAAAAAAAAATGGGTACTGTTTATTAACGAATTTTAATGCTTAGTGAGTTTTCAAATTTATTTAGACGAATATTTTTAGATAATTTAAGCAAATTTTGACATTTTCAAATTGGCGGGTATTAATCTTGCCTGCGCGGGCCATTCACAATGTGGCCGTGGGCGACACATTGACCTGCGGGTCTATGGTTGAGTAGCTAGCCTTGCCTTGAACATGAGGTATGTGTTGTACCACACTGGGGTGTAGGAGTTTTATTTCCAATTGTCCTTCACTTAAATGAATCATGAAGCCATCATGTCGGCTCATATACGTCCCACTGCTGGGCTCCAGCCTCCTCCATAATAGAAAAGATATTGATCTACTATATCAAGCTGAAGGAGTTGGTATAGAGTTTTATTTAGAGTTTTCCTTCTCTTGCATAGACGTTATATGCATATTACCTCCCTTAGTCGTATTTTACGATATCTACGGGCAAGATAGGGAGTGGTGAATTCTGTTCTTCCCCACACGGATAACTATTTTAATAAACAACTTTAAAATCCAAATTATAGTTAATTTTATCTTGAACTGTTCAAAGAAACTTATTGCTTATATTGTAATAATGTTTTTTAATATTTTTTTTATAATCGTTGCTAGACTAACCATCGATGTGGACAAAAAGTAAATGATATTATTCAGGAAAAGTGTATTGAGTGCTTTAGAGAAACCTTGGTTATAGTTTTTTTTTTTCATATTATATTACTCGTTGTAAGTTATGATCTAGAATCACGCTAACAAAGTGTGGATTCGTGGTCGGCAGACTACAATAGGCTCGCCTACTTTTTACGGGGGATGAAATGTTAGATGTTGCAATTTAGGTGTGTTTGCCCTCTTTCTAGTCGGTGTGTATAAAATAACAGACTTATACAAAAAAAAGCGGCAAAAGTTACGTTTCTCTAAGTTCAAATTATTGATTTTTTGTTTAAAGAGCGGACACGCTGCACTAAGGCAAAAATCTTTATATTGCGGCACTCTTTACAAGCATGTATTTAACGAACTCCAATAACACTAAAACCAACAATGATGATTCGCATAATCCGTGACATTTGGCACGGTGTGTGTCGGCATTCTAACCATTACGCCATTTGTACATTCTAATCTAGGTCTTTGATAAAAATTCACGTGGAAAAGTCGTCTTTTACGATACCCGCGTAATGGTGATTATCATCATAGCTCATACGTTCCACTGCTTGGCTCGTGTCTCTTCTACGATAGGAGGTACATTAATCTACTATCCGCGCTGGTGAAACGAGTTGGTATAGGGTTTTATATTGAGTTTGCTTTCTCTTGCAATGATGTTATCTACATATCATGTCTTAGTCGTCTTTTACGACACCCACCAGCATAATAGAGGATGGAAAATGCTATTCTTACTCCGAGTAACCACCGCGTAAAAGTAAGAACTGTTAATTGTATTTTAATTCTTTTACCATATGGATTTGAACATTCAAATTCCATAATAAATATTTTAAATGCCTTTAGCCTCATGGTATTTCCGCTATATTATTCCAAACGTTTAAAGCATTATCTTGCTAGCTGTATGTTGAATGCCATTCTAGCGAAATGTCCAACAAGGCATTCCATTCCAATGATGACGGAATAACAATTGATATTATTGATTATTTCATTCGCGTGTAGTTTTAATTGGGTCATATCGATATACGTTTGATTACGAGTTATGTTTGGATGTCAGTGGGCCAATGGCTTTATGTAAGTTACGGTGCGTTAACCTCATTTAATTTTGGTATATACGAGGGGCGGCTGATAAGTTAGCGGCCTAGGTTACTTAATGAAAGAAAAGTTTAGTTTTTTAATTTTTATTTTTTAATATAATCACCCTCAAGTGAAATACAATTCTCAAATTGTGAATACAATGCCTTTAAACCATTGAAATAATATTCTAAAGATTTCTCTTGAAAATGACTCCACGGCTGACTTCATCTCATTGACATCCGCAAATCTTTGCCCCCTTAACTCCTTTTTCAGTTTCGAAAAAAGGAAAAAGTCACTGTGAGCCAGATCCGGACTATAGGGGGGATGGTCAATTTCTGCGAACCCTTTAAAGCAGCCCTTGAAACGCGAGCGGTGTGAACGGGCGCGTTGTCTTGCAGAAACAACACACCGCGTGCCAATTTGCCACGTCTCTTCTGTACGACTGCTTCACGTGCCTGACCCAATAAATTGGCGTAGTATTGACCATTTATAGTAGTTCCTTTAGGCAAGTAATCAATTAATAAAATTCCTTCGCTATCCCAGAAAATAGTCGCCATAATCTTAGAGGCCGACTTTTCCACTTTAAACTTCTTTGGAGGTCTTTCTCCTTTTTTAATCCACTGCATAGACTCTTGTTTGGACTCCGGATCATACTGACGAATCCAGGTTTCGTCTACTGTTACAATGCGGTTACAAAATTCGTCCAAATCGTTCTGACACAACTCCAAAAAATCCTTACAACTCGCCAGTCGTCGTTGTTTGTCGAGTGGTGTGAGCATTCGCGGTACCCAAAACGCACTAATTTTTTTCATGTGTAAATTTTGGTGTAAAATTTCTCCGATTCACTCTTTACTAATCTGTAACTCTTCAGCTATCTGCCACAATTTTATTCTTCGATCGGCCAATACAAATTTTTCAACTTTTTGAACATTTTCTTCGGTCACTACTGTGACAGGGCGACCCGGGCGGGGGTCGTCTTGACAGCTCTCTCTTCCTTGTTTAAAAAGTCGAGCCCATTTTTTTACCATTGTATATGATGGCCAGGAATCCTGAAGAACCGATGAAATTTCTTGAAAATGTCTTTCGGCGAGTTTCCTCTTTTTACAAGGAATTTAATCACTGCGCGGTGCTTAAAATTGCGAGAATTTTCAGTTTCGGTCGATATGGTATTGTTGCTTGTTCCAAGTTTGAAGTGTTAATGAATCAAATTGATTTTTTTTTGTGTGTATAACTGTTGGTCGCAGATGACCTTGACAGCTGAACCCGGACTATGGGTGAGCGCTGATGGCTCTCAACCCGGTAAGAACCAAATTGAACAACTGGGTGTTATTTATATTATCAATAAGTGCCGCATGTTGTGCAATCAGTAACGAGATGATACCTTTTCGTTAAGTACCTTAGGGTGCGAACTTATCAGGCGCCTCTCCTATGTGTATAATATAACTATGTTCAATCTTTAGAACACAGAAAAATTATTAAGATGGCCTTATGGGCCGAGATTTATGTGTGTGTGTGTGTGTGTGTGTGTGTGTGTGTGTGTGTGTGTGTGTGTGTGTGGTGTTAACGTTAAACGAAGGGAGAAATGCGACGACACTGTTTTTAGTACAAAATCCTTGCCAAATTCTAAAATATTAATATTTCTGTGCTTTAGAAGAACATTTGTAATCAAAATAGTCCAAAGAAGTAGCACGCTGAAGTAATGATCAGCAAACGACATTGCTTAGCCTATCGATAATAGTTGAGGAAGAATGTTTCTAGAGCTGTCTAGTATTAGTCCAGGCGATAGCCATGCATGCATCATGTTGTGATAACAACAGAGCAATATAAAGAATTTATTGCGCAAATTAGTCGCCAACTGCTGTGCCTAAAATGTTGCATTCCTTTACATATATTGAACTATACTCATCGTTATCAACTTGCTCTTATCCACTTGTGGTCGATGCAAGAAGTACGCTTTTCCAATATATATTGTAAAAGTTATAGCAACGGTTTTAATGATTAGCCGCTTACTCAACATTAACCCTCCTTCGGAATGTAATCGTGGACCAGACGGCATCGAATAACCAAATCATACTCATAAATAGAACAAAATCTCAGGGTTTCCAGACATCACGGAAGGAAGTTTAGTGGTAAGACTACACTGTTGACAGTTGTCTGTCTACAACCGCGGGCCGGTCCGTTCAGGGTAGTACCTTACTTTCGCAGAAAATCTACGTCTGAGTAGTAGCAATTTGTTACTGTGCTTCATTCGGTGAGCGAGAGAGCCGGAAGCCCAATTTTCTGAGGGTGTTTACGTGTGGTGGGTTTTGGTGATGCTTTTAGTTTCGACGAACTTCATTGCACGCATTCACACTCCCTTCACTTTCTTTATGGTAGGCAGCGGCCTAGCAAAGGTCCACGAGTGGCAACAACACTTACTACCAGGTGTACTGTTTGCTCGTTTGCCACCGTTAACAAAAAAGGAATGTGATGGATCATGCGTCCAGACGATAGCCCGACCAAAAAAATGGCCGCCAGACATTACTTATTTCTACAGAAATAAAGTGTATGGAATAACATAGTGTTAGTATGTACCTTGAGTGTATACGTACCTGCTAGCTTCTCCCAGCGATTTATTTATCAGATGACAGATTTAGCAGGTCAGGCAATAAAAGCACTTACTTTTCTTAAACTTTCAGTGCTGATTTTTACGTATGTTGGAGAAAATATTAAAAATTAATAGTCAATATTTTCAGACACTTTCCATCGACAGTAACAACTATAGTTTTACAGCTCTCAAAAAATATTTTAACTTATCTTAAATCTTGATTTTTATATACTTAGGGTAATATTGTAAATAACACTGACTACACAGATGGCGTAGTGGTTAAGATAACCGACCTACCGTGAAAGTGTCTAGGGTTCGAGTCCCACGCAGTACATCACTTTGTGCGATCCACAAATGTTTGCTCTGAATCTGGATGTAATTTGTGTCCATTAATTATGTTTCTAAAGTCCCCCGCAATACAATGATTATTTCTTTAGTGCAGGGTGTAGTCTAGTTAATAAAACCATTTTAAAACTTTCTTAAACCCAATCAGCCCCCCAGACACATGGGCTGTGCCATTCCTCGTTAAGGATATCACAATTGCTAAAGTCTGGCACGACAGAAGCGTAGTCTTATCAAACTTCAAATAATTGAACGTATAACCACAAACCTTTAGAAGCGCTTAAAACAAAATTGACTTGCTAATATTAGCGTTCCATCCAAAAACTCTTAAGTTAATTCAATGAAGCGTTTTAAGTAAATTAAAGAAAGATCGCCCGATTAGAAGACGTCCCTTTTTCTTCAAGAAAAGTATTCGTATTTCCCTGGCTATAAATCTATTAGGATAATCAACTGGTCTTAATGCTGTCATCCGTTACTATTTAGGCATAATGAATTAAGTTTAAAAGCATTTGCCCTTGTTTATAATCACCAACTGTTAGCAACATTGAAGGTCTGATCATCATCTCAGCTCATATACGTCCCACTGTTGGGCTCGGCCTTCTCCATAATGGGAGCGAATTCAACCTACTATACCATGCCGGTCAGACATGTTGGTATAGGGTTTCATTTCGAGTTTTCCTTCTTTTGCACAGATGTTACGTGCCTATTATATCCCATAGTCGTCTTGTACGACATCCACGGGCAAGATAGGGAGAGGTGAATTGTATTCTTATTCCGTCACCACACGGAAAATTTGAAGGTCTATTTGGGCGTAATAGATTTTATCAGTTCACCTTCTGTAGGTAGTAGTGGGGCAAATATACAATCATGTAAAGAAATAAAAGGTGACCCTGTGCTGTCAGATAGGCAATTTCTACTCCAATTAAATATCTCTCTAGCAGGGATATTTACAGTATTGCTTACGGATTGGGAGCAGTCAAAGTAATCTCCGACTCTTCCAGCGCTACATAAGTTGGATTACTATAGTAAGATAGTTAAGGCAAATTAAAAAACTTTTTAATTATCAATCAACAGGTTCGATAAGAATAGAAAAACAGACAATATATACCTAACATATTTTTTTTTTTCAAAGATAGTACCAATTAATATGTCCAAAGAATTGATGTATAGGAGCAGTACCCAGGTTTCATCAGGAATCATTTGTTAATTTCACAAAGATTTTTCCTGCTTGAAGATCGAATCGTTAACACTCGAGTAAGGTCTAAATCCAGTAGATTTTCTGTAATAAACAGCAATAGTCCTGCATATGCGCATTTTTTTTTTTCATATAATAGCCTAATGAATTCCAAAAACTATGACGTCCCGTGCCTACAATAAGATTCTGAATGTATCTTAGCGATTTCATCCCACGTAATTCGTGAATTAGCTGAAGGATGTTCCTAATTCAATGATATTGCCCATGTGCCTATAATTTTGTGACACAGATGATGGAGTGGGTCACCTTATTTGAAGCCCACGCGCTCCTTTGGTTGGGCCTAGAGAGACATGATTCAAAAATGGTGGTCGTCTGTTCCTCTTTTGAAAAACTTATTAAGTACACATATTTATGTTCGACGCCTGGCCAACAGACAATGTAGCCTGTGCTTTAACAGTTACAATACTGAAAGAATCTGAATTTGTGGGTGGTAAAGTAAAAAAAAAACATACATACTCCCTATTATTACGTGGGACAAATTTAATGGCGAAGTATGGGTTTTGGCTTTTTGATTATTGCCTAGCATTTGAGGGAAAAAGGAGGGATGAGTGTAAAGTATGTCACAGACTAAGCTTCGTGTTTTGTTTGTATTGGCTAGTTATGGTCCGGTTGTTTCACGAGGCGAGAGAAGGACAACGTGTGGCCCATTACTGGCTATGTGTTTTGTCTCCGCTTATGAACTTGTCATTTGCAGGGACAAAACTTTGTTATAGAATATTTCTTCTAATATCATTACTCTTCATTTTAAGAAGTTGCCACAGCATCTCATTTCTGCACCCAGGTGGAAGAACGCCAAAAATTTTGTTGACTTTGACTGATCAGGTTGACAAAAACTTTTCGTGGTAATGTAATTACTAAAAAGGATTGCTCAAGGTCCGTACAGAGTTTCTGGAATTAGAATTTTTCTGTTTTAGTCCATATAAGTCCTATTACGCATGATCGTCTTCTCCAATTAAACAAAAAGAAAATATATTATATTATCCAAACAGTTTGCGTTTGTTTTTATTGCAAGTTCCTCGTCTTGCATTAACTATGCAATAATTATTGCCTTATTGATAGGACACCTGTAGGGAAGTACGGGGTCGGTTATATACTATACTCATAGCTCATTATTGCGATGATAATAAATAAGAAAACGCTTAGTCTGCGTTATAAATTCAAATAGATAAATACACAGCTTCTCTTTGGTTTACTGTGGAGAAACTTGTATGCAAATATTTACATTTGATGCCAGTTTGAATGCGCTTTAAGTCTGCGTAGGCTGTTGTAGTATTAACCTTGCAGATTCCAATACAGCCTAGCTCTCTCCGAGACTTGTTGACATTGATGCTTTGGTCTGTGCTCTTTCAATTATCTATTGATGCAATTACTGTGGGCTGAGTGATCGTCTTCATTGATGACTCCTGTCTACTTATTGTTTATGATTGAGAAATAGGTTGGCATCACCTTGTGATTGATCAGATACATTCTTCTTGATTGTGACTAACAGCTAATGTTACCTTATATATATATATACTTAAAGATTTAATGTTTAACAACGCCCCACTTGACGCTTAATTCAACTTTTGATCTTAATGAAATAGGTACCCCTAACTAAGCAACGTCGTAGCGATGCAGTTTGATTCAGATATGATTTATCATTATCATTTCCGCTCATATACGTCCAACTGTTGGACTCGAGCCTCCTCCATAATAGGTTGGCATAGGGTTTTATTTCGAGATTTCCTTCTCTTGCATAGATGTTAAATGTGTATTATATCATTTAGTCGTCTTTTACGACATCCACGGGCAAGATAGGGAGTGGTGATTTGTATTCTTACTCCTTCACCACACGGAAATTATTTATGGGAACTCGGAATTTACTTTTCTCATAGGAATAGGCCAATACTTAACGCATCGCTTACGAAAAAGCACATATATATATAAAGACCAAAATAGATGCTCCATTTGTTTTCAAACTGATCTTATTCAATTAATCCCCTTAATCGACATGAGCTCTTGTTCTTTTTGGATTATAGAAATTGGATTTCTTCAATAACATGTAGCAACTTTACTAATTTCCAAATAATTGGAATTGGAAACCATTCTATATAATTTATTCTCTAATCTATATCTTTTACAATCAATTTATTAAACAAGTTCATTATCAGTAGAAATAATTAAAGTCGGCCGTGTTAATAGTTATTTCTGTCTGGATTGCGTGTTTCTGAAGCTTTACGAATACCTTTGCTCCTTAGGAATTCTTTAATTCTAATAGTATCATTATTATAGCTCATATACGTCCCACTGCGAGCCTCCTCCACAATAGAAGGGAAATTGGCCTACCATAACCACACTATTCAGACATGTGAGTACTGGGTTTTATTTCGAGTTTTCTTTCTCTTGCAGAGATGTTATATGCATACTTAATCCCTTAGTAGTTTTACGACACTCACGGGCAAGAAAGGATGGTGGATTGTATTCTTACTCTGTTACCACACGGAATATACTTAGTTTAACATTATTCTCAGCAGAACTCGTATAATATATTGAAGAGTAAACTGTATATTAGCCAAACTTTCTCTTGTGTTGTGCGAACGATAATAATGACCGCAGTTGCTTTTATGAGCGATATTAAGAAATTCAATGATTGACTGAATCAAATTGTAACACCCGAATTTAGAGAAAGGGACTAATATTTGTAAATCTTTTAGCGTATTAGTATTATTATTTAAATGTTCTTTAAAATTTCGCTTCAGACAGCATTTAACGTTGATTTATTTCAAAAATCAAAACTCCGTGTGGTGACGTGACGTTGAAACGTAATCATTATCACAGCTCATATACGTCCCACTGCTGGGCTTCTCCACAATGAGGCGGTAATTGAGCTACTACACCACAGGCGAGTTGGCATAGGGTTTTATTTCGAGTTTCCTTTATCTTGTACAGTTGTTATGTGCATAATATATCCCTTAGTCATCTTTTAAGACACTCACGGGCAAGACAGGGTGTGTGTGTGTATTTTTACTACGTCACCACACGAATAAGCAAAATAAAATAACAACAACAATTCCGTGTATTCTGACGGTTCCGCCATACCTGTCTGATGGCTTTAGCCAAATTGCTTTTTAGACTTGGTAAGAGATAGTATTAGTAGGAAATTATAACATAAATCATAATAAAAAAAATCCGTTGTCTGTAAAGTCGGTTTACTGACGATAGTTGAACGTGACAACGTCATAAGAAAATACTGATAGAATGGTTTCATTTTTCAAATGAAAATTTTAATTTTATTTGTTTGATAGATATTTTGTATGGATCAAGCCTTAAATGGAACGCCTCAGAGTGAGGTAACGCCGCATACGTCATGTTTTTTCGCGTGTGCAGCCGGCTCCATCGAATTATAAGACGTTGTCACGTCAAAATACATAGGTATTAAGATGTAATACGAAAAATTTTCTGTGTGGTGACGGAGTAATAATACAATTCACCACTCCCTATCTTGCCCGCGAATGTCGTAAAAGACGACTACGGGATACAATATGCACATAACATCTGTGTAAGAGAAGGAAAACTCGAAATAAGGCCCTATATCAACATGCCTGACCAGCATGGCATAGTAGGTCAAATTCTTTCCCATTGTGGCGGAGGCCCGAGCCCAACAGTCGGACGTATGTGAGCTGCGATGATAATGATGATAATGATGATACTTAATCTGAAAATCAAAAGGAAAATTAGTTATATTATGATTTTAAATTTTAACTTCTGTCAGTAACTGATGCGGAAATTCATTTTTGTTAATTTGCTATATTATACCAAAAAGGTAAGCGAATTATCTTTAACAATACAGAATAGTGTAGGTAAAGTAAGTGTATTAGTGTATGTATATTGACACTGAAAATCGTTTATTTATATTTATCGTCGCTAATAAAATATAAATAGGGCGTATAATTGAATTCTATTGAAGTTTAAAGAAATGATTTTTTTTTCTCATAGAGTTATTGCAAATTGTCGAACGAACTGTTGAACGAATAGGAACTGTTTGACCAGACATACATAACTCATGTTTTAAAGGAAGATATTTGAATATGCACGGTCTATTAATATTCTGTATACAACGTTGGCGAAAACAATTGGATATTGATTTTATGCGGTTATTTGCAAATATCTATCGTCTGAAAGTATTTAGTAAGTAATAAAGTTATTCGATGTTTTATTTCTTTTAAATCCTAATGAGAATTTGAACTGGAACTCTTGTAAAATATGAGTACTGAAGGCAAATTTACCGATACGAATAGTATTGCCAGGCGTCCGGATAAAACCGGACATAGGTAGGCTTTTTAATTGCGTGTCCTGCCAAAATAATCGGTGTCCGGCTTTTATTAGGCTTTTTACATTTCGCAAACGAGCTAGCGCCAAGCGTGGCCGAGCACAGGCGAGTCGACTGTTGTCATAATAATCCAAAAATTTTACATACATTTTTTTGTCGTACCTAATAATACTAAAACACAAAATCCTCAATAATGTAGAGTGTCCGGCCTTTCTACCCAAATGTCCGGCCAAACTGGCTGATCTGTCCGGTAATTAGGTTTGACGACCTGGCAACCCTAGATACGAAGCAAATTTATTTGATCCTAGTATTACACCTTAAGAATTCTATATTTCTTATTACTTTTGACTGATCATGTTGAGATTATATGTGTCGTGTGGGGACGGAGTAAGAATACAATTCAACACTTTTTCTGCAGTTACTCTTACTCTATCTACCACAGATATTCATCATCTCAGGTCATATACATCCAAATACTGCGCTCGAGCCTCCTTCCTAATAGGAGGGGAATTTACGTACTATATCACACTGGTCAGACAGGTTTTATCTAGGGTTTTCCTTCTCTTCTACAGAAATAATATGTATATCCCTTAGTCGTGAGATGACGATGAATGAATTATGTAATTACCACCACTTAATTAGAATTGATCGGCGAACTATAGGTCTAAAATAGCTTGCCCTATTATTCCTCGTATGTTGTAACTGATGACTATATCGAGTGCGGTATTCTGTTATACTAATTTTTTAATATGTAATCTAAGTATTTAAGCTGTATGGTGGCTACGAATACCACCAACCATTACATTGTTAGTGGGTGTCTTAAAAACGATTAATAGTTTTTCATGGATCTGGGCTAACTCGATATGATGCCGTCAGGTCAACTACGGGCAACACTAACTCTTACATTACTCGTGAGTATCGTAAAAGACTAGTAAAAGCTTTATGTTGGCCTGGGCCAAGTCTATCTGATGGTAAATTGTCAAAAAATATATTCCCATGGAGGGTTGAGGTCAGACATGCGGCCGATCATAAAAATTTTGCAATATGTACTATAATAGATGAGAAGTATGAGTAGCATATTCAATTGATCTCAAGTAATTGGGACAAGTGCAGGGTTGATAATAACGTGATGTAATCGTTTGTGGCGATTCTAAATTAGTATCTAATTTATTTTCATTAATTATCAACCTTAGAATTAGATAAATTCATCTCTTAGCTCATATATGTCTTACTAGCTCTAAGCACCTCATTATAAGATGCTGGTCAGACAGGTTGGTATAAGGTTTTGTTTAGAGTCTTTCTTCTCTTTTCCTCGATAATTTATATCACCAGAAAACTTCTACATTTAGATTCTTTAAAATAAATCCTTGAATTCGTGCTAATATACATGTAAGGACGATTAAAATCTTATCATAACGATGTTTTTATTAGCCCTTAAGCTGTGGTTATAAGACATATCCTTATCTTACGTATAGCAGTTATTTTTTATATCTATACTTCTATACTAATATATAAAGCGGCAGAGTTTGTTTGTTTGAACGCGCTAATCTCCGATTTGAAAAATTCTTTCAGTGTTAGCGGAGCAACAATGAAAAATGTTTCAGAATCGGAATGTTTTCCTTTTGAGAGCTTGCACTGCGTGCACTATATAAACGGTTAGGTTTCGCAAAAATCATGTGTGACAGAATTGTATTATTTAAAAATCTACGTAAACAAAGTTGCGGATTAAAGTTAGCATTAGCCCAAAGTAACTGTTCCACGCCGACGAAGTCGCGGGCATAAGCTAGATTTTTAATCTCACACTTTGCCACGCCATACTGCCAACTGCGCACCCGTTCCAGATTTGCTAGTGAGAATTTTTCCGAAAACATCTGAATATTATATTTTTTTTTACTTAGGATTCGAACACTATCGTCACGCGGTCACAATGAAAATACTTATGCCACTAGACCAAGGAGGGCGACAATTTTCTTTAATTAAAGAATACTTTAAAGTCTAATCAAATTGCATCATTACTAAGTGGCTGTCTGCAACTAAGAAGGCCTTAGAACGTAGATATTAGACTTCCTAAATGCTTAAAACCTCAACGTATCAAGGAATGTTAGTTTTAGTAAAGTTTTAATTTTAAAAAAGACATTTCTCTGTTTCACGGGGGCCTTTGCAAATATACAATTATCGAACATAAATAAATCCTGCGTCAGGATGGATCTTATGAAAGTCAGTTCAAGAGATCGCTATATCAACCAGACCTACATCTGTGCAATTACAGTAAAACAAAACAGTCATCTGTCCGCGGTAGTACCACACTCTCGCAGAAAATCGACGTCTGATTGTGAGTAGTAGCACTTTGTTACTGCGCTTCGTTCGTTGAGCGAGAGAGCCAGCAGCCCAAATTTCTGAGGATGTTTGCGTGTTATGGGGTTTTGTAATACCTCTAGTACCGCCAAACCTCATTGGATGCGTTTACATTCCCTTCGCTTTCTTTACGGTAGGCAGCGGCCTTGCAAAGGTTCTCATCTGGTCTCAGCTCATATATATTCCACTGCTGGACTCGAGCCTCCCCCTCAATAGGAGGGAAATAGACCCACTATACCATGCTGTTCAGACATGTTGGTATAGGGTTTTATTTCGAGTTTTCCTTGTTTTGCACAGATCTTATATACATATTATATTATATCTCTTAGTCGTCTTTTACGACATCCACAGGTAAGATAGGGATTCTTACTCTGTCACCGCCAAAAAATACTATTATTAGTATCTGGTTTGTAAATGGTTATATTTGTTTTACAGAAGCGCTAGACCGAGCGCGGCTAGCCCGCGAGAGACGCGAGGTGGAACAGAGAAAGAGGCTGGACGAGCTACGCGCGCACGCCGCGGCCGCGCAAGCTCAGCGCGAGAAACGGGATGACGACCGCCGCAAGAGGCAGGCGGAACAACGGCAGAAGGATGACGAAAGGCGATTACAGGTACTGAACCGCTTTGCTTGTTTATTATATTTCGGATTTGAGCGTCAGATAGCCGTTACATCTTTACAAGGATTAGTGAGGAGCGCAGAAAGTTCTTAGTATGAAGTGAATCAAGTTATTAAAATATTTGAAGATAGTATTTTTTTTTTAATGATCATCATCATTTTAGCCTATCGCCGTCCACTGCTGGACGTAGGCCTCCCTCACGTTACGCCACAAAGTGCGGTCCTGTGCCGCCTGCATCTAACGACGCCCAGCCACTTTCACTAGGTCGTCGGTCCACCTAGTTGTCCTACACTGCGTCGTCCAATACGTGGTCGCCACTCGAGAACCTTTCTTCCCTAGCGATTGTCGGTTCGCTTCAGCGTGCTAATTCTTCGTGCTATGTCGGTTACACCCGTTCTTCTGCGGATTTCCGTATTCCGGATTCTATCTCGCAGAGAAATCCCGAGCATAGCCCGTTCCATAGCACGCTGAGCGACTTTGAGCCTTGTTATGAGGCCTACATTTAGGGACCACGTTTCTGTAAGTCATCACTGGTAACATACACTGGTAGTAGACCTGTGTTTTCAGACACTGAGGTATGTTGGACGAGAAGATCCTCTTAAGTTTCCCGATTTTTGAATGATAATTAGGTGAAAATATAATATATAATATAATTTGCTTTCCTTGGCTGATTAAAAAAGATGACTAGTTGTCTTAATGCTTTGTAATAGTAATTATGAATAATATCTTGAATTTTTTAATGCTGTGTTAGCGGCTTCGAATACTACCAACCCTTGCTTTGCTCGTGGGTGTCGTAAAAGACGACTAAGAGCCCTAGATTGACCCGGACCAACTCCATCTGGTACCATTTGGGTCAACGATTACATTCCCAAGGAGGGTTGACGTCAGGCACGCGGCCGGTCATAAAAGTCATTGCCGAAACTTTTTGCAATATGTCAAAACAGATGACATATTGCGTCGACCCCAAGTAGTTGGGATAAGAGCAAGATGATGATGATGATCTTGAATTTTTTAATGTAGAGCATTTGAATCAATGTATTGCATGAGTTATTTTAAGTTTTTTATCATCACAGCTCGTATGCATCTCACTACTGCGCTCGAGTCTCCTTCGGGTTGGGAGGGAAATTGTCCTACTATGCCACGCTGGTTAGGCGGGCATAGTTTTTTTCGAGATTTTTATCTCTTACATAGTGGTATACGCAAGATACCCAAAGGCAAGAGGGGGTGATGAATTGTATTCTTACTCCATCACCACATAAACAAAATTGGGCCATGAAAATCTTGCCACCGGATGTTGTAAAAGACTAGGGGATTTTAATGAGTAGATTAGATCTTTGCAAAAGAAGGCAAACTCGAAATAAAACTATACCAACCCACCTTACCAGCGTATTATAATAGGTCAATTGCCATCCAAATGTGAATGAAGCTCGTTCCCAGCAGTGGGACGATAATTAGTTGTGATCATGATGATGACCTTTATCCTCGAGCCACTACGAATGCTGTAAAGTATCCGTACTCCGTTGTAGTAGTAAAGAATAAAAGAAAAACACGAAACTTCAATGAAATTAGACTATATCTTAAATTTCCTACATACATTTTCTCGTGTGTATCTTATAGTCTTAGAATAATAACTCTGAGAAGGTAACTCAGTAACTCCGCGCACAAAAAATGAAGCATTTAAATTGGAGCCAGATGGCTCCCTACGCCGGACCATTCCGTAGTGTACAAGTTGCCTGCGTACGCAAGGCAACTCTATTGTATAGTGGTGTGTACGTGTATAATCGCTTGCACACATGTAGTATTTTTTGTTTCACGTTTTTGATCGCTTAAGTACCGCCACTTCTTCTATACGTTATTATTCGAAGGTTATAGTATACCTTTACCTCAAGTTTTAAACGTTTTATTTCTTTGTGAGTACAAAATCTCCATTACGCAGAAAGCTCACGTTTAAGATATAGGAGACAATTCTCGCTGTTATCTTTATCCCGGCTATACTTTTTACGATCGGTCGTAACTTTCACCGTGGCTAAAGAAATATTAATTTATAAACATAGCTCTAGAACATTCGTTCTTTAGCGGTTAATGCGGCTGGACCACGTGATCGTATGGACATGATATCTTCCAAATACATATGTGTAATGGAATTATCCATTTAAAATGTCATGCGAATCAGTTTAGGCGTGTCAAAACGTAATCACGAACAGCTATAAAACTATTTAATTATTATAATTAGATACATGTATTACGTAGAAGCTTCTGTTTGCGACTTCGTCCGTGTAAAAATTTGTAGAAGATGAAATTATGTCCATTTGGATATATAATTAATTATTAATATAATTTTGCTTGAGTAAAATTCATCATCAGTTCATATATGTCCCACTGTTGGACTCGAGCCTCCGCCACAATAGGAGGGAAATTGATCTTCTATACGACGCTAGTCAAACGGATTGGTATTTTTGTGGGTGGGCTATGGTAAGCGCACGCGCGGTCCAGTCCGTCCGGGGCGATGAAAGGACGGCGCGCGGGCCCATAACCCACCTGTACCCACGTCACCTCGTTGTTGGGCTGACCACCGGAGCAGATGTGACTTGTCGTCAGTGGTCGGCCTGACGGAATACCCTTTCGGGTGACCTCACCTCTCGACGTCCTGGAACGTCGGTCGCCGTCGCGCGGTCAGCCTCTCTGCGGGTAACGGACAATTCCCCGGTCCGATCACCCGCGGCCTCGGCTAGGGCGGCATTAGGCGCAGATACTCGCGCCTGCGCCGCCCGAGTCGCCGGCGGCGGAACGTGTCGCCGAATAGGAGCTCTACTCGCACACGATCCGCCGCCTCCTTCCGTGAGATTACGGCCTCACAGAAGGCGGCGACCGCGTCCCAGTTCTTGACGCTGACGAGCATCTCCCTGGCGATGGTCGGCAGCGCCAGGTCGGCACCGATAATTGCGACGAGTTCACGGCGATCCCCCTCCCATGCAGCACACTCCTCGAGCGTGTGCTGCGCCGTGTCCTCGTCGCAACTGCAGTGATGGCAGGACGGTGTGCTCTCCCTCTTGACAATCTTGTGCAGGTACTTCCCGAAGCAACCGTGCCCCGTCAGCACCTGCACCAGTCGGAAGGAAAGCACCCCGTGCGTCCGCTCCAACCACTCCATCAGCACCGGCCGGAGGGCCTCGACGGTCCTGACACTGTAACGAGGACTCTCCAGCCGGACTGCCCAACGGGCAATGACTTCTCGGCGGGCGTCGACCCGCCAGGCGGTGATCTCTTTGTTGGAGACCATGCTGCCGCAGGCGCGCGTCTCCGAAACGGATTGGTATAGGGTCTTATTTAAAATTTGCCTTCTCTTTTGTAAATGTTATATGCATATTTAATCCCTTAGTCGTTTTTTACGACACCCACGGACAAGAGAGGTGAGATGAGCAAGATGATACTGATGAGTTGTCCGTGTGATAAGGGTTTGAGAATATAATGTTTTATCAACTAGTACATTCGCATCAGCATCGTAAGAATTGGTTGAGGGATCACCAGAAAAATTAATAACAGTAGTGTTCTGGGATAAATTGTAACACCTGTGATTGCCAACCCGCTTGCTAAGCGAGACGACTATGGCATTACTCTTCCCTCGGAAGACTTGCTTCTAGCAGTGAATGTTATCACGCTGGTGGATGGTTACTATAATAACTTGTGGTTATCAGTATTTCTCCTCATATACCACCTACTGCTGAGATTGGGCTCCTCTACTATGTGAAAAAAATTACCTAATCATTTCTGATAATTACGCGAGCACTACCTACACATCCTTACTAATGTGAAAGTAAGTTTGTTTGTTACGCTTTCACGCGTGAATCACCGAACCGATTTCAAAAATTCTTTCACCAAATTTATTTTATCCCGGTATTCCCACGGGAACGGGAACTACGCGGGTAGGGCGAGTAAAACAGAAGCTAAGCGAGGGCGGGTTGCTAGTTGTAAATAAAACTACTTTTACAGATTTTATCAAGTTTGTATTTGATTTATGATTGCTCGAGGTTTCGAACAGTTTACAGCACTCATGGTCACGGGTGGACTGAGTCCGCCCGTATGACCATGAATGTACATATATAATCCGTAAACGTAGTTTTATTTACAAAATTTACCTACCCACATTGGTGAGATGTACAGGGTTTCATTTCGAGTTCTGTTTCTCTTGCATAGACGTTATATGCATATTAAATCCCTTAGTCGTCTCTTACGATAACCACGAGCAAGAAAGGAGGTAGTTGGATGGTATTTGTTAATACATCACCACACGAAAAAATTTCACAATAATATGTTAAATAAATTTAGGCCCCTAAAACAAAAGTGTTTTGAGAAGAAATCCTTCTCGCTATTTTTACAAAAATGATTCTGAACTATCGTACAATAATGTATCGTATTGGCTTTTCTTGGTTCAATTTATATCCTAAACCATCAAATAGGTCTCAAAAGGCTTCTCATATCTAAATTTTATGCTGATTTTGTGTTATATTGTATGTAAAACATTCGTCCCAAAAAGGAATGGACATTATATCCAGTAAAATAAACCTAAATCTACAAGTTATACTTATTTTTGTTTCTATGTTGGAATTGTGCCCAATAAATAGAGATAGGCCCCGGCTTTTCTATCGGTTACAACGGATTTTGTGACAGCCTCCGTTGAAATATTACGACCAAACAATAATAAACTTCTAGAATGTACCAACTTGGACTGGTTTGTTAGTATGGTGGCGCTTGTTTTATCTTCATTTGGAATATGCCGAAAAAAGATTTTCCTCAATTACTGGATTCCAGGATCGGCCCCTATTATTTATATTTTTCTTCTTCAGCCGATGTCTGTCTTCCACAATGAGAGGAAAAGTGACCTACTATACGACGCTGGTCAGACGTGTTAGCATAGGGTTTTATGTCAAGTTCTCTGTATATCTTAGTCCTTAATCGTCTTTTACAACACGGCAAAAGGAGATGGTGAAGTGTCATCAGCATCACTTCAGCTGATATATGTCCCACTGCTGGGCTCGAGCCTCTTCCACGGTGGAAGGGAAATTGACCTTACCATGCTGGTGAGACAGGTTTTATTTCGAGTTCTTCTCTTGCATATCATTTGATATCCCTTAGTCGTCTTTTACGACATCCATGGGCAAGATAGGGAGTTGTAGGGGTGGTCTATTCGTATTCTTATTCCTTCACCACACGGACAAGGTGAAGTGTATTGTTACTCAAAAAATCGGACTATCTAGTGTTAAACTGCAGTGCAACTCCTTTACCAGGTTTCTTTTGTTATCACTATACGTCGTTTTATTTTGGTCGACAGCGTCGGGATGGTCGACAGCGTCGGGGACTGGGACGCGGTCGCAGCCTTCTGTGAGACAGTGATCTCGCGGAAGGAGGCGGCGGATCACCTGCGCGAGGAGCGCAGCCTCGATGAGGCGATCCACCGCCGGCGACTGGGGCGGCGTAGGCGCGAATACCTGCGCCTCATGCCGCCCTAGCCGAGGCCGCGGGTGACGTGACTGGGGAATTAGTCCGTCACCCGCCGAGAGGCCGACCGCGTGAGGAAAGACCGATGGGAGGGTACCCCAAGTAGGAGGTATTCCGTCGGGCCGACCATTGATGTCAAGTAACCCTGCTGCACCCCAAAAAAAAATACGTCGTTTGGATGGTGTATATCTACAAAATCCATTACTAAGTAAAAACCTTTTAAGGCTTTAAATATTTTTACAGATCACTTCTAAATAATAGTCGGTAATTGTACACGGACTGTTCACTACAACATACTTTCACCGACCATCGAAATATCTAACGCTTGCGAAGATTTACAATGCAACTTAAAAATTGACTTAGAAAATAATTTCATTAAATTTTTATTTATCAAGCTTTTATCGCCGGGCTTTCTATTCCTATTTAGTTGTGATTTTGTTTTTCAAATCCACAGCTCTACGAATACTTGAATAGTAAGTTAAAATATGTTTTGTCAATGGTAGTAGCGCGGGGTACGTGGTGCAGAAGCCGACGCTACGCTGCCAACATTATTATTAGTGTTGTTTATTCAATGATGATTTGAAAATATACAAAAATGTTTACTCAATCATTAGAAGATATATACTATAAATATTTACTAAATTATCTATAGAATATATTCTCAAAATGTTTACTCAATTACCATTAGAAATTATACTAAAATTATTTGCTGAATTATCATTAGAAAATATACTAACCATATTTACTGAATTATTTAATACTAGCAACCTGCCCTCACTTCGCTTTCAGTGTCTTACCCGTTCCCGTAGGAATACCGGGATAAAATATAACCTATGTTACTCCCTGATAGTATAGCTTTCCATTGGTGAAAGAATTTTTGAAATCCGTCCTGTATTTTCGGAGCCTATTCAATACAAACAAACAAACAATCAAATCTTTCCTCTTTATAATATTAGTATAGACTAGCAACCTGCCCTCGCTTCAGTTTTAGTCGTTTTACCCGCGTAGTTCCCGTTCCCGTGGGAATAGCGGGATAAAATATAGCCTAGTTTACGCCCTAATATTAGAGCTTTCCATTGGTAAAAAAAAAATTGAAATCGGTCCAGTCGTTTTGAAGATTACCCGAAGCAAACAGACAGACAAAAATTTTTTAATCTGTATTTTAGGCATAGGTGTCGTGCAAATAACCGCGTGAGCATGAAAAAGCCTATTATTTTGACATTACAAACAGACACTCCAATTTTATTTAGTGGTATAGATGTTCTGAGAAATTATATAATGAATTATCATTAGAAAATGCATTGAAAATATTTCATCATCATCTTGCTCTTATCCCAATTACTTGTGATGACTTTTATGACCGGCCGCCTGCCTGACGTCAACCCTCCTTGGGAATGTAATCGTTGACCCAAATGGTACCAGATGGAGTTGGTCCGGGTCAATCTAGGGCTCTTAGTCGTCTTTTACGACACCCACGAGCAAAGCAAGGGTTGGTAGTATTCGAAGCCGCTACCACACAGCAAATAAAATTGAAAATATTTATTAAATTATTATTTTTAATTTTATTTTTGTTTTAAAATGGAAGGAAGGGACCCCACCACTTTCCCACGGTAATCAATATACCGCACACCACAATAGAAGGGGTACGGGATAGGATTAAGATTAGGTGGATCTCCTTCCTTCCATTTTAAAACAAAAATAGAAATGGGTTGCCGCTATGCATCGCCCAATCCACTCAATTATATTATTTTTAAATAATCCATGTATCATACTCGTACTTCGTTACTAATGGAGTAAGAATACAATTAACCACCCCGTCTTACATATAAAAGACCAAAGGATTATAATATGTAGATCATATCGATACAAGAAAAGGAAAACTCGATGTGAAATCCTATTCCAACGCTTCTGACGGGCGTGGAACAGTAGAAGAATTTTTCCTCCTATTGCGCAAGAGCCCTGAGCCCAACAATAGGAGTTATATAGGCTGAGATGATGATTAAGACTGGATATACTCAAAACCAAACATTCCCCAGCAATATACCAGAATAATGATGTAAACACAAAATTAACACTCTAAAATCGATTTCAATTTATAATATTGTAGATTAAAAGTCCTCCAAAGAAGTTTCAATTGTCAACTGGTTTCCTTAAACTAAAATCATTCTAAGAAATTATGGTACCATATTTGGCATTCGTGATCCACCAGTCACGAACAAGTTGCAATTCACGCTGACTTGAACAAAATGTACTGAATAGCAGACTTGTGCTATATTTAAACGTTTATTACTATTGCTTTCGTATATATGCTATTCTTGTACTGGAAAATATTGTTTATTTGTCCGCTAAGGAGTTCAAGGCGTTAATAGATGCAGATTATTACACATGGAATGCATAGCAGATGTGTATAAATGATCTTTAGTTTGTCAGTTCCATTCATCCTCCGAACTACAGATGTCCAAATTGGACATAACGGTTGGCGCATTTGGTATATATTTTCAGGAAAGTTTTGCTATCTATTCTCTTGACCTCAACCACGTTTTTCCTACTTCCACATGCAAGTAAGATGATGACATTGCATTCTTAACTCGTTACTACCCGGATATTTACTAGTTTATTCCTTGTTTTAGTTAATGGTCGGTCATATGTGACTAGTTTATCTAGAAAAATAAAAAAAAATACAAATCCGAAAATAGGAACACGAATGTTGCGTAAATTTTCTCTATCATCCGTCATCCGTTATACTTTCCGTGTGGTGACGAAGTGAGAATACTATTCAATACTCCATTTCATGCCCGTGGATATCGTAAAAGATGACCAAGGTATATATTATGCATATGTAACAACTGTGTTACAGAAGGAAGACTCTAAATAAAATCCTATACCAATCCGCTTGACCATAGAGGTGTAGTAGGTTAATCATCCTACCTTTGTGGAGGAAACTCGAGCCCAGTAGTGGGACGTATATGAGATGTGATGGGTTAATGATAACGCCGTCCTTTATTTGCTAAATTGTTCATGTTTTACCACGTTTTTGTTAACGTACGATAACGTATATTAGGCTTTCATTGCAAAGAGAGGTTGCGATGCAAAATAACCATAACGTAGTTTCAAGAACTCTAGATTTTTGAATGTATCTATTATATATAAAGTTGTTTACCGTATTACAAGACTTTGCTCTTAACTTTTTCCCACGCATTGTCAGACACTAGAAAATTCATTGTGCTTCAGGGCACATTTCTCATTTAAAAATTCAAAGCATAGTTTTAGTAAATCTTGCAGCATTGTAATGATTTTTCTCTGACTGTAGTTGTAGTGTGAACTAGAGCTTTCTTGTTTTCAAATATTAATGTCATAAATTTGACCCAGCCAATGTTATTTTTCATAGATGCCATGACTTATGATACTTTTAGATTATCTTGTTTAAGTAATATAGCATTCAATATACATACATTGGAATTTATATTATATATGTACGTTAGCTATAGGAAATTTGACTTTTATAAGAATGAGAAGAATGTTATGAGGAATTTGATGCACAGAACGATGCTTAAGAACTAGCTGATCCGTCAAACTATTTGTCAATTCATATACGCCTCACAATTGGACACAAGCTCTTTGCAATAGAAGGCTATAATAGGTTTTCAAAAACCCGAAGCAAATCTTATATTGAAATCAGAATGTGTTTTTTTAGAAAAAGCTCTTTCAGGATTGCTTTAAGTTATATTTTTTCTTTAGAAACCTCATC
The DNA here is from genome assembly GCA_032191425.1 of Lymantria dispar. Lineage (NCBI taxonomy): Eukaryota > Metazoa > Arthropoda > Insecta > Lepidoptera > Erebidae > Lymantria > Lymantria dispar. The sequence continues at coordinate 3,599,749 of CM063462.1, read as the reverse complement.
TGGACTACAAAAATGAGACGAAACCTACCCGTGCAAAAGGTTTCAAATCTGCTTCCTTGGAAAGTACGTTATTTTATGAACATCTATGTATAAGAGATATATTTGGCAATCAAATACCTTAAGTATTACCATTTGGTTTATATTTTATTCACCCGTTTACAGTGTCAACTGGCAATATCTTTTTAAAATAATTTGCCATGTCAGTCTAGATTAGAAAGTAGAATCCAAAAAAACTAGAATCATACTAGGGCGATTATATGGATGCATTACCGCATATTTCTGTAAATTTTCATCATCACAGAACGCTTGAATCATAAATTGATTATATGTGAAACCTGAACTAATCGTGTTAAATTCCTAGCAACTATTTAAATTGCACTTACAGTTTACGAAAGTGAGTATTCTAAAGATTTTACATCGACGTTTGTGATACTTGGAACCTGCGTCATAAGTTATGTAAAACGGCCTTGCAGAATGCCGTCATTGTAACCATATAAATGAAAATGTATGCTTTTGATGAATATAATGGCAGGCGGAATGGTTTTAATGGACATTTTGTCATAATAACCAACTCGAATGTTGCAATTTCGGGAATCAATATAGCAACTCTGGTCGTTAGACTACTGATCTGATTGCAACTGTGGGGACTGGTTCAGTTAGGTTCTTTTTTATTATATTTTATGACCATCACTCTGGAAGTTGCCATGTTGTGGCAGCTACGAATACTACCAAACCCTATGCTGCCCGTGAGTGTCGTAAACGATGAATAAGATGAAAATAAAGCACACTGACTTGGACCAACTACATCTGACATCAATAATTACATTCGCAACTTCCGGCAGGTGGCCAATCATAGAACTATCCAAAACTTTTGCAACATGTACTAAGCATAGAAGAGTAAATATTGAGTCAACTCCAAGTAACTAGGATAGCAGGGTGATTATGATTTTGGAACTTGTTCATCATCATCATTTCAGCTCATGTACGTCCCACTGATGGGCTCGAGCCTCCTCCACAATAAGAGGGAATTCGACCTTACTATACCATGCTGGTTATAGGGTGGGTATAAGGTTTATTATAAGGTATATGAGGTAAGTTATATATATAAGGCTTATTAAGGGTTTTATTTCAAGTTTTCCTTCTCTTGCATAGATGTTATATGCATATTATAGTCGTCTTTTACAACATCCACGGGCAAAACAGGTAGTGGTGAATTGTATTCTTACTCCGTCACCACTTGTTGCCTGATCCTGGTCGTTGTTGATCCTGAGCTTAAAATTACTAATTCATTTGGCATATAACTTTGTATAAGAAAACTAATTTACATGGACGCCTCATTTCTAAGATTGTGAGTGATCTAATGTCATAATATTATAATAGAAATCAATATTGGTAATTTATTTTAAGCAACACTTAAAGCAAATTATCATTACACCATTAACATTTGCGAAGATGGTAATGACTACTAATTTCAATTTAAATAAATTATGATTACCAAAATGTCATTTTACGAGTATGAGAGTAATTGTACATGGCTTTTATTTGTTTAAATGATTATACCATTAGCCTTTCAACTTAATTAGCTGTTGAGATTTGAAGCTATGGTTTGTATTTCTTTCATCATCTCAGCGTATATTCGACTCACTGTGGCTCGAGCCTCCTCCACAATAGACTGATCGTTTTTAGTCGGACGGGTTGGTATTTTTTAGACGGTCTATGATTCGGAAACACGCCCTTCGATCCGTCCAGGACGACGAAAGGGCAGCACGGCCGCGGCCCCATAACTCACCGTATTCCCTCTCTATCATCACTAGGCTGACCGCCACTGGCACCAAATCCTTGATGTCCATAGCCAACTCCCCAGACGGGTTGTTATAAAATTTTATTGCGAATTTTCCTTCTCGTCCATAAATATTATATGCATACCATATCCCTTAGTCGACTCTCTTTGGGTGTAATACCCAAGGCCAAGGAAGTGGTTGGTAAAATGTATTCTTAATACGTCACTACACGAAGAACCAACGCGATCAAATCATCGTAGCCCATATACGTCCCACTGTTGGGCTCGGGCCATTTCCACAATGGGAGGGAATTTGACCTACTATACCTTGCTAGTAGGGCAGGCCACATCGCTCGACGAACCGACAATCGCTGGGGAAGGAAGGTTCTCGAGTGGCGACCACTTATCGGACGACGCAGTGTAGGACGCTCCCCCACTAGGTAGATTGACCACCTGGTGAAAGTTGCGGGACGTCGTCGGATGCAGGCGGCACAGAACCACACTTTGTGGCGTAACATGAGGGAGGCCTAGTTCAGCAGTGGACGGCGATAGGCTGAAATGATGATGATGATACCATGCTGGCTAGACATGTTGGTATAGGGTTTCATGTCGATTTTTTCCTCTCTTGTACAGTTGTTATGTGCATATTATATCCCTTAGTCGTCTTTTACGACATCCACGGGGAAGATATGGAGTGGTGAATTGTATTCTTACTTTGTCACCACACGGAAAACGATCATACAGCAACATATAAATCAAAACATTATTTTTGATGTTACCGAAGTCAGGTACACGCGACTTTCGCTTATATAATTTACAAGCGTTAAAATTTCACTACATTGTGTTGTATTAGAAAACTTTGTTGGTTGTTTCGGCTTATCATGCTCATCGTTTGTTTATGGACCGTGACATTCTACTAGATATGTATCTTAGCAACGCGTCAATGTGATAAACGAGTATTTCAATACGAATTTTAACGTTCATTTTACTAAAGTGTTTACAGAATGCTTTTAAATCCATAAGTATAATATGTTTTCTTTTCAAATTGTATGCTATTAGGTGTAAGTCACTTTTGAAATGGAAGCTAAATAGGGCTGCATTCGAAGCTGGTCCGACGCATTGGAATAGTGTTTAATTTCTAGTTATTTTTCCTTGCTGTAATTTTATTTGCTTGTGTTCATTTAGGATCTCTTACAGGGAAACAGTCTGTGTTATTAATAAGATAATACTAGGTATGCGAACATTCAAGAAATGATGTATGCAAGGGATTTTTAGTAGATAAATAGACATTTTGTTCAATATTAATAGAAACCCCCCAGAAACTTGTATGCTCATAAGAGTTTCTGGCGATCTTTGATTTGAATAGCTTGCCTAACTAAGCTACGAAAAGCATTAAGTAACTTATAATCAATATTGGACTGCACAGATGGCGTAGTGGTTAAGATACTAACCAACAGTGCCAGTGTCGGACTACGTACGAATCCCACACAGGACAACACTTTGTGAAATCTACAAATTGTTGTTCTGGGTCTGGATGTAATTTGTGTTCGTTAAATGTGTGTTCGTAAAGTCCCCCTCAATACAAGGTTTATATCCCTAATGAAGGGCGTAGAATTTTTTTAAATATATTTATTTTAATTTAGATCGAATATTTTTGGTCTTTTAAACTTTACCCTTTTTGGGCCCTTCAACACATTTTGATACAGGACTCGTTTAAATCAAGCTACACCACTAATCTCAATCCCCACATTTTCCCACAAACGCGTGTTATAATCGTGTTCATCTCGCACGTCTATCGGACGTGTATATCATAATTGTACATCAGGTGACCGGGTCATCGTTACGTAACGCTGGCCTATTGACAATGAGGTCATGCGCGGTGCGCGGGCGCATTGCGTGCGATTTGATACAACTATTGTTTTTACAACTATTGACCGAATTGGATTTGAATTTGTAATGCTAATTGAAAATAATGATTACTAATGTTTTTATAAATTTTAGATGTCTGAAATAGCATTTCATGGAAATGGAATTCAATTTTTTCCGTGTATTAACGGAGTAAGAATACGATTCGTGGTCTAAATTCCGGTCTGTAAAATACTACTACGCGATAATAATATATGTAAACCATATGCCGATCCGTCTGTCCAGCGTGGTGTAGTAGGTCAATTCTAGCCTTCCAAAAAATTCATCAATTATTTCCAGCGAATCAAAAAGCACTGCAGGACTGCAATGTATCTTAAATACCATTAATAACGTACTTTAGCTGTTAAACCTATAGTCTCGCTGAGAATACATTTTCAAATTCAAATTATTTTATTATGCATAAACCCTGAGAGGGCACTTACATATTGTCAGGTTTACAATTTCCAAAAAAAATATACTACCACCGGATCGGAACGCGACCGCTACTGAGAAGATCCGGCAAGAAACTCAGCGGGCTTGTCATTATTTTTAATTTTTTTTTTTCTTCTTACTAGTTATACAATTGTGTACATGTTTTGTAAGAACAAGCTCCAGTGTGATGCCCTTCGAACCGCAAGACACTTAATATAATTTAAACGATTATGGCTGGACCAGATCCCACAAGCGGCACCCGATCACGAGTTAACTACTAGAGCAGCCATCACTCCCCTCAACCACTATGGAGGGAAGGGAGAGACCCGCTCCACGCAGCTACCGCAAGTAGATCCCTATGTGAGCATGACCAACACCACAATATGTTACAAACGCTGAAAATACAAAAATTCGTTAGGCAAAACACGCTACATTTTACAATAAAATCTTATTTTTTTTATCTAGAATATTCTTCGCCTTTTTGCTTGAGATCTTTTTGATCGCATTGAGAGTAGGTATTTGACCGGCGTCTTATGAAGCGTGACGATGTTCCATCTTTGGCATGATCTTGTGAATCATGAATGTGGTGATAATGATTTATGCTATTTTGTCCACAAAAGGTTTGTGTATTTTTATAACGTCTTATATATCGATGAACGCCGGCTGCACGTATGAAAAAGTATGACTCATTGTCACGTTCTGCCTAAGCCGAGGGTGGCGCGGAACAAGTGACAGGGAGTCACGTTCGGCCTAAACGTTCGGCTTGTGACGCTTCTATCTCTTTTTCACTCCATCGACCGATATGTCCGAGTAGAAGAGAGACAACGGCACGTGAATTGTTTTGTCAATTGTTCATAAAGCTAAGTGTTAATGTGGTTTCCATTGTTTAATACAACAAAAAATTCAATTAATTCGTTCTTTGAATATAAAAAATAATGATAATTTAGTGATAATAATTCAATATAATTCATAAAAATATGCAATTTTTAATCAATGTTTTCTTATGACGTTATCACCTAAAATTATCGTCGGTACCCGACTTTACACACAACTTTTAAATAATTATTTTAATTAAATAAGAACCGACTTCAATTGAGCCACACACTTTCAAATAATAAGCCGAAACACTTGATAATTCTTACATACCGATGAGGAATTCCCTTGAATTTCTGTCATCTCCATCATCAGGTCTATTCCAAACCTTTATTGTTTTGCAGTGTCACCCAACATTCATACAATCATCAAGATTTTTTACCCGATTCAATTTTCGAGAGTTGCCCTCGATTTCTCATCAGATCCTGACATGATGGCAATGGGACCACCTCGGCAGCATACCCTGTCATATAAAAAAATATTCATCCAAATTGGTTCATAAACGATGAAGTTATCCGCGATCACACATAAACATAGAAAAAGGATATATATGCGGTCGAATTGAGAATCTCCTCCTTTATTTAAGTCGGTTAAAAATATTTAGATCGTCTTCATTTTGCTTAAGTATGTTGCATCTGTACATATTTAGTCGACCTCAAGTAATTGTGATAAGAGTAGTATGATAATAAGAAGATAGAAACAAAATATTTGGAAGGTAATTTATCCGTTTACCAATATGAATATTTAATTATCTGCAGCCGATATGAATATAAAATTACCTTGCATAATTATATTGCTATAAAGTGCCGTGGGTGTGGAATATTTGAGAACGTTTAAAAGATCGCGAGGTTAAATACTCATACGAAGCAAACAACACTTATAAGCGGGCGTGGTAATCTAATCTCTGTATTGATAAAAATATCGATATTATATTTTTAACGTTATTATTTTATAGACTTGTTATGAAAAAAAATGAAGAGTTAATTTTTGTCAAAGTGGAAGAGAAAAGGAGAATCATCATCATCATTTCAGCCTATCGCCGTCCACTGCTGGACGTAGGCCTCCCTCATGTTACTCCACAAAGTGCGGTCCTGTGCCGCGTGCATCCAACGACATCCAGCAACTTTCACCAGGTCGTCAGTCCACTTGGTGGGGGAGCGTCCTACACTGCGTCGTCTGATACGTGGTCGTCATTCGAGGACCTTTCTTCCCCAGCGGTTGTCGATTCGTCAAGCGATGTGTCCTGCCCATTGCCACTTCAGTGTGCTAATTCTTCGTGCTATGTCGGTTACACCCGCTCTTCTGCGGATTTCCGTATTTCGGATTCTATCTCGCAGAGAAATCGCGAGGATATAATATGCATATAAAATCTGCAAGACAAGGAAATCTCGAAATAAAACACTATATTAACGCGTCTGATTAGCGTGGTGTATAAGGTCAATTTCCCTATTTTTAAGGAAGAAGCTCGAGTCCAACAGTTGGATGCATATTAGCTGAGATGAATACGTAAAGGTATTACATAAAGTTAATGGACCGTGTGGTGACGGAGTAAGAGTAAAATTCACCACTCCCTATCTTGCTCATGGATATCGTAAAAGACGACTAGGGGATATAATACGCGCATAAGATCTGTGCGAGAGAAGGAAATCTCGAAATAAAACCCTATATCAACATGTCTGACAACTGAAAACTTTCACCAGGTCGTCGGTCCACCTAATGAGGGGGGCATCCTACACTGCTTCGTCCGACACCTGGTCGCCTCTCGAGAACCTTTCTTCCCCAGCGGTTGTCGGTTCGTCGAGCGATGTGGCCTGCCCATTGCCACTTCAGCGTGCTAATTTTTCGTGCTATGTCGGTTACACCCGTTCTTCTGCGGATTTCCGTATTCCGGATCCTATCTCGCAGAAAAATCCCGAGCATAGCCCGCTCTATAGCGTGCTGAGCAACTTTGAGCCTTTTTATGAGGCCTACATTTAGGGACCACGTTTCCGTGCCGTAAATAATCACTGGTAACACACACTGGTCATAGACCGGTGTTAAAAAAAAGGAGCTTAAGCCTGAAGATGGGCAGAGGCCACATAGATCTTAGAACCGAAAACTGTTGAGGAAGAAATGTTCTCGAGTGGCGACCACGTATCGCTGTGTGACAGGACTTATGGACTGACAACATTTTAAAAGTCGCAGACAACCGTTGGATGCAGTTAGCCATGATCGTTCTGAGTGGCATTCTCGTGGGGAGGCCTGGGTCCAGCAGTGGACGTCTACGGACTGACGGATGGACCGACCCATCTGATCAGTATAGTAGGTCAAATTTCACCCCACTTTGTAGGAAGTTCAGGCCGAGCAGTAGGCCGAGCATCTCTTGCTTTTTTTTTAAAAAACGACACCACCGTTGGTATACTAAGGAAATAATCCTTGTATTTTGGGAGACTACAATCATGTTTAACGGACATAAATTGTTGTGGATCGCATAAAGTATTGTCTTGCGTAGGAATCGACCCCGTGACACTGGCATGGTACCATAACTACTACTCTATCTGCGCAGTTTGAGTTGATATTTATGAATATGACTAGTTGCCTGGACCGGTTTCGTTCAATCGGTCCGTTCATAAGTATCCCTAAGAGATGTTATTTTCCATTCTGCTTGTGATCCTTTAGCTGGTTCCTACGACTCCCCTGAAAATGCAAGGGTTGAGGACACATTAGACTTAACCTATCACCACGAGGGGAGGGGATAATCTATATATTAATACGTGAAGCAAAAACTTTGTACCCCTTTTTACGAAAATTACGTTTATGGACAAGTATGAAATTTGGCACAGTTGATCTATATAATGAGGGGAAGTGCATAAAACTGAAATTTCATATAATAATGTATTAGAAATGCATTAAATTCATTAAAAAAAGCATTACGCACGCTACAACGCAATCGCTACACACACACACACACACACGTTTGCGTGAGTGTGTTGCGTAGCAACGCTTATACACTTTTGTTTACGGTTAAAATCTCTGGTCGAACTGAATGTCAAACAATTATAATTGTGATGACAATGTCTAATAGAGATTTGTGCTTATATATTAGTTATTAATTAAATACAGGTTGCTCAATTTACAATTATACATAAATAAAATGAAAGAAAATTGTGTAGCAGAAAAATTAATTAAAATGAATTATGGCCGAATTTCGACCACACGGCGACCACTAGTATAAGTAAATATTAGATTTAAGAATCAGCAATATGATAGCCGTGTTGCCGTTTAGCCGTTTTATGTGGTAACGGAGTAAAAATACAATTCACTAAGGGATATAATATGCATATAACATCTGCACAAAACAAGGTAAAACTCCGTACAAAACATTATTCCAACACATCTGACCAGCGTGGAATAGTAGGGCAATTGCCCTCATATTGTGGAGGAGGTCTGAACTCCAACAGTGGGACTTATATAAACTAAGATACATATGATAGCAGTAAAGATTCTGTGAACGTTGAGATTTTGCTTGCCCTACTTCTACTGCCAATAAATTTCATAAACGTTCAAAATTAATCTTGAAAAATTAATCATTTTAAAAACTTAAAAATGCCACAGTAAATGAAAGTAAGCGGCTGAGATATTAATTTTTAATTAAAAATAAAATATTTGATGTACAAGATAAAATTTTAACAAAATATCAAATATGGCGAGGAATTCCTTATGCAAATTATGTAAGCGTGGCGAAATCGCTTTCATTATCACTTAATACAGCGCAGCGTCATGATAAATATACACATTGTCATCCTTTTCTTTTATTGCAAATTATGGTAGACAAAACATTTGTGATTTGACGCTATGGTGACTGGTAGCCGTCATTTCAGAATATTTACGCAAGTATAACTTGTATACTTCCTTACTAATTTTATAAATGCGAAAGTAAGTTTGTTTGTTTGTTACGCTTTCACGCTTAAACCATCGAAACGATTTCAAAAATTCTTTCAACAATTGATAGCTATAATATCAGGGAGTAACATAGGCTATATTTTATCCCGGTATTCCCATGGGAACGGGAACTACGTAAGACGACTGAAATCGAAGCAAGGCGAGGGCGGGTTGCTAGTATATTATAATGCGAAAAAATGTTAAAATTTGTCATACTCCCGTAAACATCAGAAATCATTATTGGCCTGGGAAACTTGGGAACTCCAGCTGCGATCGCCATACCATCCGCCAAGCCTGGCAAATATGTATATTTTTAAGACAACACCCTGCACTAGGAATAATCCTTATATTGTGGGGGAATATTAAACATAATTTTACGGCTACAAACTGAGACAGAGATTGCACAAAATATTGTCTTGCATAGGAATAGAACCTATGACAATTGACGCTGTAAGTCGGTATACCACTACGCCATTTGTGCAATCGGAACAGACATTACTCCTCTTCTTAGGGAGACATATATTTAAACAGCACCAATAGGTTAATGGAATGTGAATTAGGCCTGGCGAAAAAACCGTTTTCTTTTCTTTTAAAGACATCACCCTGCACTAAGGAAATAACCCTTGTATTGCGGGGGACTTTACAAACAGTTTTAATGGACGCAAATTACACCCAGACTCGGAACAACAATTTGTGGATCTCGCAAAGTGTTATCCTGCATGGAAATCGAACCCACGACAGTGGCATTGTAAGTCGGTATTTTAATCACTACCGCATATGTGCAGTCAAAAATTAAATCAATGAAACCTCGAATATTAGATTCTGTTAATAATCTTCCGTTAATCATTCATATGTAAACATCGACATATTTCCAGACAGTTTTTATGAAATAAATTTCCATTTATTAAAACCGACCCCACACGTTGTAATCAAAACATAACTCTTATAGAATCCAATTTACCCAAAAACTACTACGAACCAAATGTTCATAACTCCAAAATACATTGGGTGCTGTATAAAAATAGATTAAAATTAACTCTACGCAAGGAGCCGCGACAGAAATAACGAGAACCACTTCCTTCAGGACTTCTCAAATAACGGATTAGACTGAACAGACCGGAGACTTTAGTGGCGCCACTGTTGCTTCAATGTTGGCGATTATTTGTGACTATAATTTATGACACAATTTTGATTTTAATATGTATAAGTAAGTAGTACATGACATGTAGGAACATACGTGATTGCATTGGCAATGATTTAAGGTTGTAAATGTACATGACATATGTTTGCTATTTTGACCTCGAGGACGGCATAACATCTCGTCATATTATGTCACGTGAAAATAATATATTTATAGCATTTAGTATGTATATATTACAGTTGTCATTTTTATAGAAGTTTTCTCAGTGACGTATAATCTTTATTTAGTTCATCATCATTTCATCATCTCAATTTATCATTCGTCATCATCATCGTCATGTCAGCTTATATACGTCCCAGGCTTGCGCTCGAGCCGCTACAATACACGGGCAAGTGGCCTACTATACCACACTGGTCAGGCGTGTTGATATGGGTTGCATATATGTTACATGCATATTTCATGCTTTAGTCGTCTTATACGAAACTCACGGACAGAAGGTGCAATAATTAATTATAATATATTAGTAAACCAGCAACCCGCCCTCGCTTCGGTTATAGGTTATAGTCGTTTTACCCGCGTAGTTCCCTTTCCCGTGGGAATACCGGGATAACATATAGCCTAGTTTACGCCCTGATATTATAGCTTCCCATTGGTGAAAGAATTTTTGAAATCGGTCCAGCCGTTTTGAAGATTACCCGGAACAAACAGACAGACAGACAAAAATTTTTTAATTGCTATTTTAGTCATAGGTGTCGTGCAAATAACCATGTGAGCATGAAAAAAGCCTATTATTTTGACATTACAAACAGACACTCCAATTTTATTTATTGGTATAGATGTCTGCGGTTTCATCCGCGTATTTGTCGTTCCAATACGAGAATAAAATATAGCCTATGTTTTTCATTCATAATGTAGCTTTTAATTAGTGAAATGTTATTAAAATCGATTTAGGTGTGAAAGCGCGATAAACAAATTTACATTCGTATTTATAATATTAGGATTACATATCTTTTTGCGGCAATTATAGGTACAGAATCATATATTAATTGATAAAACATGATTCTAATCCGTTAGCAGACGGGTCGATTATTCTTCAGAGTTAAGACCGTAACTAATCACTGTAATTAATATTTGTTAGTTCAAAGTTTACAAACGATTATTATCAACGAGTTGCTAGTCTATTCGGTCGAATCCGTCTGCTAAGCCGGCTTTCCGATCGAGTGCTTCGATATAACGACAATATATTTCAGAAGCTCTAGTAACGATTACATTCTTATTGACATAATAATACTAAAGTTTATTAAAGAGTTGCAGAGAAAATGGTCGCATTTTCAGTTATAAAAAGACTACTTATCCGTGTAGTGACGGAGTAAGAATACAATTCATCGCTTCCTATCTTTTAAAAGACGTCTAAGAGATATAATAAGCATATAACAGCTGTGTAGGGGAAGAAAACTCGAAACAAAACCCTATACCAACCTGTCTGACCAGCATGGTATAGTAAAGTCAATTTCCCTCCCATCATAGAGGTGACACGAGCCCAGCAGTGGGGACGTACATGAGCCGAGATGATGATAATGATTTTTAAATTATTACAAATGTCTTTCTTTATTTACATTAGCGAAGCTACGGACATATTTAAGTGTTAATATACATTCCTTTCTAATTACTCAAATCATGGTACAAGCATTTTATGTAGAAAGTGTTTTGTCAAATTAAATAAACATGTACTTACATGTTAATTGAATTTTTACTTAATGATATCTGATGTTTACGCGAGCACTACACATTGTAAATAAAACTACTTTTACGGATTATATCGCGTTTGTATTTGATTTATGATTGCCCGACGTTTCGAACACTGCAGCATTCATGGTCACGGGTGGACTAAGGTGTCTCACGTCCAACAAGTAATCGTTATTACAGACATTAATAATTATCTACCCGATACAGAAAATTAGTGACCATGAATGCTGCAAAGTGTTCGAAACGTCGGGCAATCATAAATCAAATACAAATGCGATATAATCCGTAAAAGTAGTTTTATTTACAATGAATTTTTACTTTTAAAGTACAACTATTTTTATTTATTGCTGTTGGTAGCAAACAGCATACCTAATGATAAGTTATACTGCCGCTTATAGATCTAGGTCTATGTCTCTAGATCGCAGTCTACCGTGATAAAACTGAAGGGAGTGTGAATACGTGCAATGAGATTCGGTGATATTAAATGCTGAAAATCCACCACACGCAAACACCCTCAGAAATGATTTCTGATGTTTACGCGAGTATTACACATCTATACCAATAAATAAAATTGGAGTGTCTGTTTCTAATGTCAAAATAATAGGCTTTTTTCATGCTCACACGGTTATTTGCACGACACCTATGCCTAAAATACAGATTAAAACATTTTTGTCTGTCTGTCTGTTTGTGCCGGGTAATCTTCAAAACGGCTGGACCGATTTCAAAAATTCTTTCACCAATGGAAAGCTATAATATCAGGCCGTAAACTAGGCTATATTTTATCCCGGTATTCCCACGGGAACAGGAACTACGCGGGTAAAACGACTATAACCTATAACCGAAGTGAAGCGAGGGCGGGTTGCTAGTTTTAAATAAAATAAATAAAATTGGAGTGTCTGTTTGTAATGTCAAAATAATAGGCATTTTTCATGCTCACACGGTTATTTGCACGACACCTATGCCTAAAATACAGATTAAAACATTTTTGTCTGTCTGTCTGTTTGTTCCGGGTAATCTTCAAAACGGCTGGACCGATTTCAAAAATTCTTTCACCAATGGAAAGCTATAATATCAGGCCGTAAACTAGGCTATATTTTATCCCGGTATTCCCACGGGAACGGGAACTACGCGGGTAAAACGACTAAAACCAAAGTGAAGCGAGGGCGGGTTGTTAGTTTTAAATAAAACTACTTTACGGATTTTATCGCGTTTGTATTTGATTTTACCCGATGTTTCGGCGGACTAAGATGTCTCACGTCAAATAAGTCATCGTTATTGCAGAAAATTTATAATTATCTACCCGATACAGAAAATAGTTATTAAAATGTTGACCCATATTTTGATACAGAAACAGACAGAACCTACAGAAAGTTAGGCTTCCGGCTCTCTCGCTCAACAAACTATCTGCAGTAACAAATTGCTACCATACAGACGTTTTTTTTTGCGAGAGTGTGGTACTACCTCGGACCGACCAGCCCGCGGCTGTAGACAGACTGTAATGTCCTACCATATAAAAATAGTTAAAATAAGAAAAAGTATGTATACATACATATACTCCCGCCTCTTTCCTAAAGGGGTAGGCAGAGACCACTTCCTTCCACTTGCTACGATCTTGACATACTACTTTCGCCTCCTCCACATTCGTTAATCCCCTCATACTTGTTCTTCGATTCAGGGTACTCCTAACCTGGTATTTCTTAAGAACGTCCCCGATTTGATCATGGAACGCCCACCTTGGTCTTCCTCTTGCAACATTTCCATTCACATTCGCCCTATACATTCTTCTTGTTAGTCTTAGCCTTTCATTCATTCTCTCTACATGGCCGAACCAACTTAACATACATTTCTCAATCCTTGTCACTACATCTACATTCATACCACAACGTTCCCTAGTCACTCTGTTCTTAAAAAGTATGTATGTTAATAATTATATTACGATGCAACTTTTGCGAAGTAAAATGTCTGTTTGCATTGGTACAACGTGAGGCAGATAAGATGTATTTGGAACAAGATAAAAAGAAAGTGTACCAAGGACTTGCAATTTCACTGCGCAGCTGCAATCTTTCTTATATTGTGAAATAAAATCTACACATTTGCAAAGACAAATTTTAATGTTCTTTTTTATAACATCATCATCATCATTTCAGTTCATAAACGTGCCACTGTAGGGCTCGAGCCTCCTACACGATAGGAGGGAAATTGACCTTACTAAACGATGCTGCCCCTTCCTGGGACGCCGATCGCCGACGCGAGGATAGCCTCTCCGCGGGTGCCGTACTAAATCCCCGGTCCGGTCACCCGCAGCCTCTATATTATATCCCTTAGTCGTCTTTTACGACATCCACGGTCAAGATAGGGAGTGGTGAATTGTATTCTTATTCCGTCACCACACGAATCCTTGGATTACACGAAGACTCATCATCATAACCTTGCTCTTAACCCAATTACTTGGGATCGACAAAATATCTACTTTTCTTTCCTAGTGCATAATTTAAAGTTCTTGGAAACCAGCAGCCCTGAGGTTTTGCCCGCAGAGTTCGCCTTCCCGTGAGAATATCGAGATAAATTATAGCCTATGTGTTATTATGATACGTAAGCTATATTATTGTCAAGTTTTATCAAAATCCATTTGGTAGTTTTTGAGTGAAAGAGCAACAGACATCTTCACATATTTACAAACTTTCGGATTTATAATATTAGTACGATAGTTTTATGACAGACCTCTTGTCAGATGTCAACCCTCGTTGGGAATGTAATTGTTGACCTGACGGCATCAGATGGATTTATTCCCGTATCAGTCGTCTTTTACGACACCCATAAGCAATGTAAGACTGGTAGCGACTAAGAATACAACCAACGTAGTATTCGTAACAGCTACCACACAGTACAAATTACTCGAAATAAAAAAGTGTTAACGACATAAATTATTTATTGTCATGCATAGGAATCGAATTTCTAACGCTTAGTACAGTAGGTTGGTATATAAACCACTATGCCCCCTGTACAGTGAAATACGTTGGTCTATTTTGGTATCATCAGGAGAAACATTTCAAATGCGATGGCAAATATTTTCTCTTGCGATTTTTTTCATTTGAAGATTCTTAAAATATTTCAGATAAATAGTCGAGTGCATTTCACGAATACTACGTATATATTTCTAGTGCTAAAGTCGTTCACCTAACGCGTAGGCGTCGTACGGTATTCATGGTATTCACATTGTGTGTACAATTACGACCGCCCGTTGTATGCCATCTTATATATAGATCTGATAGACGAAATTTCCGCGTGGTGACGGAGTAAGAACACAATTCACCATCCTCTTTCTTATTCGTGACTGTCGTAAAGAACGACTAAATGGAGATAACAGATATCTAAGAGAAAGAAAAATCTAATTAAAATTATAACAACTTATAAAAGAAGCTGGTGCCCAGCATAGGGACGTATATGAACAGAGATAATGATGAAGGTATAGGCGAAATTAGAACGGCTTTTCCTACCATCGGATTGACGAGTTTAGTTCCAGTGGCCGCTCAACAGTGGCGGCCTTAGGGGGTGGCGAACAGGGCAATCGCCCGGAGCCTCGCGCTTACAGGAGCCTCGCGCTTACAGCGGCCTCACGCAACAACCCAAGCAAATTTAAAAAAATGTAGATTTTAAATTTCATTTTTACTTATTAATTATATTTTTCACTTTGTTTTCAACATTATAAAACTTAAATTTTATTTATTTGTACAACTTTAGTATTTTTCATCAAACATGACAAATCCCTAAACCAAACAACCAGACCTACTTTCGTATCTCATACTTTTCACGAAGGACAAAGGGCCTCGCAAGGACCTGCCGCCCGGGGCCTCGCAAAGACCTGCCGCCCGGGGCCTCGCAAAGACCTGCCGCCCGGAGCCTCGCAATGGGTAAGGCCGCCGCTGCCGCTCAATCTGCGGTGACGGGTAATACGGCAGATCCTAGCTGTTTCCTTTTGAATATAAAGCAAATATGTATCTTAATCTCAAAAAATTTGGAGAGATGTGAAAGATAGTTATTGGGAATACTTTCGACGATTTCATACATCAAATTTAATCTCGTAGATATATTTCCAGTATAACTATCGCAATAGCAAGCTCATAGCTCGCTTAAGGGCTTCAACGGTAAAGGCGCGATAGTACCTAATATTATTAAATTCTCATCACACGAGGTAAATCTCTTAAACAGTTTGTGTTATTCTTTGGGTTTTTCAAGATTATTTTGGCATAGATGCATCCTTATACCGAAACAATCTTTAGTACCAAATTTCGTCATCAATCTCTCTATTAACATAAAATTTAGATCAATAAACGGTTACACTGGATAATTAATAATATTGAATAATTTCTAACCAAATGTGTGAATGTTTATCGATCCAAGATCAAATATAAGAACTTCCTGTCTAGTTCTTAAGCGCGCGAGTTCATCAATCCATTTGTGTGCTAACTATATTTCTTTAAATAGATTCCTGAAGCGAGATGGATCTTTTTACATTGATACTGAACGAGGGTTAAAAAGTCTTCCAAATAAAAAAAAAAGATTTTATAGCCAAGTAGCTTTCGCGTTATTTGGCAATCAATTCATCTATCCCTCGGTAAGAATACTTTTCCCTAAATGAAAGGTAAATCTCTATAGGCTTTCTGTATTCCTGATTAAGCGCACGCAAAGTTAGTTAGGACTATTTGTTGAGTACTTAGGACGTAAAAACAACAAATATACATTTTACATTCGCATTTACAATTCGATAATCTACTCATCAACATCCATTACTGGACATACCGCCAATGCCGTTCTAATTGGCGATAATGAAATAATCGCTACCTTTGGCAGGCCATTCTCTTGGTGACCCTTCATCCGGTTTTTACCATTGGGTTGGTGGCACACACACTTCATCCATTCATGGAGAATTGTAATTGTGAACCATTAAGAGTGGTAGGACCACACTGTCGACAGTTATCTGTCTACAGCCGCGGGCTGGTCCGTCCGGGGCAGTACCACACTCTCGCAGAAAATCGACGTCTGAGTAGTAGCGATTTGTTACTGCGCTTCGTTCGGTGAGTGAGAAAGCCAGAAGCCCAACTTTCTGAGGGTGTTTGCGTGTGGAGGGTTATGGTGGTGGTCTCTTAGCATTTTGCAGCATCCATTTTAGACATTTTGCAAAAAAGTTCTTCTTCACAATCTCCATCCTATTACAATACGGATAACGGAATTTCACATTGCTGACAAACGGTATATCTATACCAATAAATAAAATTGGAGTGTCTGTTTGTAATGTCAAAATAATAGGCTTTTTTCATGCTCACACGGTTATTTGCACAACACCTATGCCTAAAATACAGATTAAAAAATGTTTGTCTGTCTCTCTGTTTGTTCCGGGTAATCTTCAAAACGGCTAGACCGATTTCAAAAATTCTTTCACCAATGGAAAGCTATAATATCAGGACGTAAACTAGGCTATATTTTATCCCGGTATTCCCACGGGAACTACGCGGGTAAAACGACTATAACCGAACCGAAGCGAGGGCGGGTTGCTAGTAATTTATATATTTACTACTAGCAACCCGCCCTCGCTTCGTTTTAAATAACCGTGTGAGCATGAAAAAAGTCTATTATTTTGACATTACAAACAGACACTCCAATTTTATTTATTGGTATAGATATATAATGTGTAGTTGTTCAAAATATATAAAAAAAAATCTAAACATTTTGGTACGACAGTGACACTGACATACTTGGCAAATTGGGTTTGGATGTGCAAAAATAACGAGACACTTTCCATCTGGTTGGCTGTGACCCTGAGCTGCCGAAGACTAATTAGAGCGCTCTTAAAGAGACCGTTGAAATTTCCAGTATGAGTTTTAATCGTTAATGGTGCCGATTCTGTTGTCTAAACAAATCTATATATGTTTTAGCAATACTAATATTGCGCTGAATTATAATTAGGTATTTTTTTTTTTGTATTAAATGAAAAGATCATCATCATATTTAAGTTTTATAACAAAACTATTTTTTTTATTTGTTTCGCAATAATTCAAAAGTTATATCAAAATAAAAATATTTTTTTTGAATCCAGTGACGAAAACACGCCGACAGCTCCCGAACAAATCCAAACGCGTGTAACGTCATAATGTTAGTTTTCACTCATTGCAATTTCTACAGAGATAATAAGTGCAATGTTTTGATCTATTTAATTCTGCTGTCATTGTTAAATATTTAAATATAAGTAACAACAAATCGTTTTTTAGCAGTAAATTACCAATATTATTGTCAACTCATGGGTAATAGCTGTATACACTGTACTGTTATAAAATATCCTTAACATTATGACGTCACAACTCCGTCTTAGCGCGTTCATTGTCGCGTGATTTTTATTCAAATTTTAAAATTTTAAATGTTATTATAAACATTTAACAATTAATAGAAAAATATTTTTTAAAGTTTTCTGCGCTAAATATCAATATTGTTATTAATAGTTTTAAAATAGGTACATATAAAAAATGATTTTTTTCACAAGCCCAATTGCTCTTTAGAAACTTTTAAGCTAAAAATCAGTTATTTGACCACTATATTTACAAAGTGAAATGACCTTTAGCAGTGTTTTTTAAATAGTTCTGACTATTACATATACATTGGAACACATTTCATGAAGATCTTTACAAATTACAAGACTTGGTTTTTATTACGATTTGACATAGTATCATAGCTGTTTCGTTGTCTTGATAGTGAATGATTTCAAGTGACGATCATAACTGATTAGCCATTTTATTGTTAAAATAAATTTAGTTGGATTGACTAAACATGGAATGGTATGCATTGTAAGATTTAAATATATATAAGGCTTTAAGAGATGGTGGTCTTGTTCGACTACGTCATATGTCCAGACATTTACTGTTGTATTTAATGTTAAATTTAGGCCTCCCCATTGAGGAAAACGCCATAATCGTTACACTTGGTTGGCCGATTCGCAATTCAACTACACGAAAATTTTATCTGGTCTCTTTCATCTTATTTATTTTTGTTTCTTTCCACTTTTATTATATTGAAATAGAGCAATAATATATTCATCCATCGTCATCATTTCAGCTCATACTCGTCCCACTGTTGGGCTCGAGCCTCCTCCACAATAGAAGGGAAATTGACCTATACCACCACGGTATAGAGTTTTATTGCAAGTTTGTCGTATCTTGTATAAAAGTAATATGCATTTTTAATCCCTTAATCGCCTTTTATGACAGCCAGGGGTAAAATAGGGGGTTCCGTCGGGCCGACCACTGATGACAAGTGACCCTGCTGCGGTGGTCGGCCCAACGACGAAGGCGACGTGCATCGTGGGTGGGTTGCAGGAGTTGCGTGCTTACGCCTTTCTGTCGCCCCGGACGGAGTGGTGCGAGGAGCGCACCGACAGCAACCCACCCCAAAAAAAGGGGTAAAATAGGGGGTGGTGACTTGTACTCTTACTCCGTCATGACAAGGAACGTATATACGGATATTGTTGTGAGTTGTTATTGAGTATATTGTTTATTTGTTATACAACGGAATTGGCACTCTCTATGAAGCCCAGTGTTCTATATTTGGCCCATATCTAACACGTGGCGACGAAAGCGGCAGTGTGCAACGGATTCTCCTTTATATCTAAACTTCAACGAACGTTGACATGCGCATGATGCATAAATATTGCATGTTTTAATAAAGCTGTGACTTTTTAATTGACTTAGAAAGGGAGGAAGCTCTCATTTCGATTTTTTTTTTCAATGTCACCATAACCCGGTCGCTTTTGACCACACCGTCACCATCACTCATACACGTCCCTCCTCTCCAATAGGACAGTAATTGATCTGCTATATCACGCTGGTCACATAGGGTTTTCTTTGGAGTTTTCTTCCTGTCCATATATGGTATATGCATAATTAATCCCTTAGCCGTCTTTTACGACACCCACGAGCAAGGGAGGGAGAGGTTGGTGAATTGTATTCTTACTCCGTCACCACATGGAAAGAATTTGGTATATGCCTTTTTTTAATTTAGAAGATATCCGTCGCTTGTCTTTGAAGTACATTGTGATTATGGCAGATTAGGAACCAGATCATTAGGAATTCTAATGTGTTTTCTTTTTCCTACTTCCTACTAATATTATAAACGGGCAAGTTTGTGAGTATGTGAAGATGTGAAAATGTGAAGATATGAAGATGTTTGTTGCTATTTCACGCAAAAACTACTGAATGGATTTTGATGAAACTTCACAATAATATAGCTTATATATCAGAATAACACATAGGCTATAATTTATTCCGATATTCCCACGGAAAGAGGAACTGCGGGTGAAACCGCAGGGCGCTGCTGTCAATAAAGATATATTATTATTTTAAAAAAGGACAACACCTGCACTAAGGAAATAATCCTTGTATTGCGGAGGACTTTACAAACATAATTAATAGACACAAATTAAATCCAAACTCAGAACAACAACTTCTAGATTCTACTATTTTTTTACCTTTTTCAACGTAATAGAGGAAAATCTATTCTAGCCATCGCCAATATGCACAGTGTCAGTTAATAATTGCCGTAAAATGTAAATAAAGAAGCGAGACCTTGAGTTACATGTTTATATGCATAGTAGGTGCTTGATGTCAGGGCTTGGCCAACGGTTAATCATGCAGTGAAAATAATACGTCATATCTTTACTAATATTATAAATGCGAAAGTAAGTTTGTTTGTTACGCTTTCACGCTTGAACCGCCGCCCCGATTTAAAAAATTCTTTCACCATTGAAAAGCTATAATATCAGGGAGGCTATATTTTATCCCGGTATTCCCACTGGCACTGCGCGGGTAATTCGACTGAAACAGAAGCGAAGGCGGGTTGCTGGTTCTTTCATTAGAGACAGACGATATTATTAATTTTTAAACATTAATTGTTTCAAGCTCTTGCTATTAAAATTCTAAAGTCTTCTCATTTCAGCTCATATTTGTTCCACTGTGGGGCTCGTCCCTCCTCCACAATAGGAGGATAATTGGCCTAATATCACGCTGGTCAGACGTGTTGGTATACTTTTTTATTTCAAGTTTTCGTTCTCTCTTACATAGATGTTATATAATATTCTTACTCTATCACGGAATAAGACTCCTCAAACCGAAAGAAGTGTCTTATCTAATTAAAGAAAGCGCTCTGGTTTCTGCTCATTGCTTTTTTGAGATGTTGAAGTATCTTGTTATGCTATTATTTTGTTAATCTTACTCCGTCCACATGGAAATTCGATAACTCTTAAATAATCCATACTAGCAATCCGGCTTCGCTTCGGTTATAGGTTATAGTCGTTTTACCCGCGTAGTTCCCGTTCCCGTGGGAATACCGGGATAAAATATAGCCTAGTATACGCCCTGATATTATAGCTTTCCATTGGTGAAAGAATTTTTGAAATCAGTCCAGCCGTTTTGAAGATTACCCGGAACAAACAGACAGACAGACAAAAATTTTTTAATTGCTATTTTAGGCATAGGTGTCGTGCAAATAACCGTGTGAGCATGAAAAAAGCCTATTATTTTGACATTACAAACAGACACTCCAATTTTATTTATTGGTATAGTCCATATTTACTTATAGTGGAATTCTTTTCACATTGTTGAAATACTTTTGTCTATAATGTCGTACAACGGTTGTCGGTACATCGTGCCAAGCGATCCGAACAGACGGTGATGCGTACTTCCTGTCAATGTTTCCTTATGGCTGACGTTATAATAGGCTAAATAATTAGCAAGCTTCGTAATATATGTCTAGTTGACATACATTCATTTATATTGAAATACACCGTTTTATACTATCGTCCGTGTGGTGACGGAGTAAGAATACAATTCACCACTCCCTATCATGCCCGTGGATGTCGTAAAAGACGACTAAGGGATATACGTATATATCATCTATGCAAGCGAAGGAAAACTAAACAAAACCCTACCTGTCTGAACAGCATGTTACAATAAGGTCAGTATCCCTCCTATTGTGGAGGAGGCTCGAGCCCAGCAGTAGGATGCATATGAGTTGAGATGATGATAATAATATACATCTAGTTAACATCCATTTATTTAAACTACCAACAATTACATTGGTCGTGAATGTCGTAAAAGACGACCAAGAGATTTATATAAACCTTGACCAACTGCATCTGATGGCGTGTGGTCAACAATTATATATCCGAAGCAGGGTTGACGTCAGACAGCCAGCCATAAACTATTGTCGAAACTTTTGCAATATTTACGATTGAAGAAGAGTAGGTACATATTGCATCGACCCCAAATAATTGAGATAGAAGCAGAATGATAATGATAGATATGTCGGCGCGCGCAATAAACTACGAACAAAAATGTACGAACAAATTGGTGACAACAAACAATACGCCCTCTACCATCTTGCCGCTGGTTATATAAACACGCGTTTGTACCTCCGGAGCTCTGCCATGACACACCCCAACCAACTAGTGGTTGGGGCGGCTTCCTATAGACCCTCCAAAATCTCATCCATCCGACGTCCTCGTAACGTCCTCGACGAAGAGGACGACAATATCACACTCGCTCAACAAAGAGCCTACACGGCCCGCGAGGCCTTAACAAATAAATATCCGCGGTTCCGTCCTCGCCGTCGAGGGGCGGAACCGCGCCGCGCAAAAGTCACGACTAAAAGCGTGGGCACGCCCACTTTGCCTCCAGCGACGTCCCAAGCCGAGGTCCGTTCCCCACAGGGGGAGCCCTTGGGCGATGTCGCTTAGCATACTTTTCCCGGGTTGAGAGCCCTCAGCGCTCACCCATAGTCCGCGTCAAGCTGTCAAGGCCATCTGCGGCCAACAGCTGTACACACACAAAAAAAAATAATAATAAGCCGTCGCTCAGGACGCCTGGCAGATGTGAAACATCGAAACTATTTTGTACGAGTAGAGACACGGTATCGAATATAAAGTATCGATACTGAACTCATGAGTAGTATCGAAAGATAAGTAACGTACTGATTAAAGTATCTAGTACTTTTACTTACTTTATCTTTAGGTACCTATCGAGTACTTTTCTTTCAATACCGATACATTGCACTCGATACTTTTAGTCAATAAGTACTTTTTAGCAGGTATCGTATCGAATAAATTATCCATTTTAAAATTGACTTTACGGCTTATATTTATGGTAACGTTATTTAGTACAAAAGTAATTAAACTTCCAAAATGTAGCTTGAAATACTTTCATCCGTTCACAGACGTTCTTTTGCACGATAGGTGCAATTTATAAACCAGAAATAGCGGCATCTATCGAGCTATGCAGCATCGAGCACGAAGTGCGCGATTTAGGTAACATAAATAGTGGCATCTATCGAGCTAACGGCCAACTCTCAGACCAATATATTGAATATTTAATAAAGAAACCTTTAATCATGTAATGATAATAAGACAAGCTATTTAAATTATTTTAGCGTTATTGGTCCTTGCAATTTTACAAATTGCAAAGTTTACAAATTTTAAATGAAATCTGACTGTTTTAAGTGAGTCAAAATCCAATTCCTAAGAAATCGGTGACATACAAGGAAATAAATATATAAAAATACAGCTGAAACTAATAAAAGCCTATAAAAACGGTTACCCATTTTTCGTAGCTGAAAGTAAACTAAATCCCATATCTACTGGTATATTTATATTATAAAGTTATTATACATTAATTTATAAAACAAGTAAATATGCATAAAAGAACAGATTACGTCAGGACCTAGTATGGCATAAAGTATTAATAAAACATGGCGATTTTTTCCAGTAAAAGATAATTTTTATTCAATAAACATTTATTTTCATTATAGGTAACAATTTACTTTGGGTTCACTAGATGGCGTTGCACATAATTTTAAATCGCACCATGGTTTCTTTACAAATTTAGATATGTATATCCAGATATTTATTTTACAGTAATTACGGGTTGAGAGCCCTCAGCGCTCACCCACCAGTCCGGGTAAAGTTGTCACAGCCATCTGAGGCTAACAACTAAGTCACACAAAAAAAAAATACAGTAAATTAAGAGGGGACCGCAAGGCGTGGCGTCAAATCGCCACGCGACGATCGCGGTCACCTTCGCCTATAGATGTTTCACATTAAAAAAAAACCGGAGCTCAGATGCGAGCGAGGTCGTTGTGCGAGACGGATCGCTCCTGCGTAGTGATATCGCTCTGAGGTTTTATAATATACGTCTAGGTTTAGGTAGAATATACGTGTGAGTTGTGAGATATGTGGCCCGGCAATGTTAAGAGCGTTATCGGTAATCGGCACTTCTCGCATTTTTGGTTTTTTGCTACGTTCCGATATCGACGCACACTAATGCACTACACACACGCGAGTTCATAGAATGACCAGTCTTGAGCCTTGGCGCTTATAATAATCAATCTCTAATATATTCTTCGGAGAAGTAGATTTTCAAAAATCAACATGATGTAAATTTTAAAATTTTTTACTAAAAACCAAATCTCATAACAGTAAAACGGTTAAAATTGTATTTTTAATATGCAAAGTACAGGAAATAGTGAAATATAGGCACAGAGTATAACTTACAAGGAGACCCTCAGACGTGTGGGTCGGGGATTTCCATGATTTTTGGTGGGGTGGTAGAGGGGGCACGAGGGTATCACAACTACCAAATATTAGGGTCAACTGGGCCCTCGTTAAAAAGATTTTAAGGGTCAAAGTTGGATGGGTAATTTATGTACTAGAAAAATTCAAAGTCGAATCGCCAACAAGCGGTAATCTCGTGGTAACGTGCTCGCCGGCGGGAACTCTGGTCTCGGGTTCGAGACTCGACAACTTATTTTTTTAAATTATCACATTATTGTGTAATAATTTAAAAAAAATAAAAAAACCTCAATCGACGTCCCTATCCCGTGACGTCGGTCGCCGTCACACGGTCAGGCTCTCTGCGGGTGACACACTAAAGTCCCCGGTCCGGTCACCCGCGGACTCGCCTAGGGCGGCGTGAGGCGCGGACACTCGTATCTGCGCCGCCCGAGTCGCCGGTGGCGGAACGTGTAACCAAAGATTGATCACACACGAGCCGGCTTCTCCTTTCGTGAGATGGACAGCCTCACAGAAGGCGGTGACCGCGTTCCAGTTCCTGACGCTGCTGAGCATCTCCCTAGTGATGGTCGGCAGGGTCCGGTCGGCACCGGTGATTGCAACGAGTTCACGGCGCTGCTCTGCCCACGAGGCACACACCTCGAGCCTGTGCTGCGCCGTGCTCACGTCGCAATAGCAGTGGTGGCAGGATGGTGTGCTCTCCCTCCTAACGAGCTTGCGCAGGTACTTGGCTATCGTGACCCATCAATACCTGCATCAGTCGGAAGGAATGTACCCCGTGCTGGCGACCCAACCACCCTATCAGCACCAGCTGAAAGGACTCGACGGTCCTGATACCGTATTGAGGTTTCTCCAGTCCGATTGCCCAACGAGCAATGGCGTCTTGGCGGGCGTCGACCCGCCAGGCGGCAATCACCTTGATTGAGGCTATATGTGGCTCGCGTCTCTGATACTCGCAGGTAAAGCTCGGCGAGTACTTCCGCCTGCAGGTCCCACCGGAGAGTTCCGGCCAAGAGGCACGCTGCCTCCGTGGCTGCCGTGCAGTAGTCGAGTATGGCCCTAGTCGCCATGGCCATGGATGTCTAACAAGTCCAGTCAGAGATTTAAATTTACCCACTACAGAAATTAGTTATTAAATTTTGATCCACATTTTGCTACATATTTATTGCTAGTACAAGAAGAAAATGATTCTCTATGAAAAAATTATATTGTGTATGGTTAGTAATTATTAAACATTAAATTTGAGTTAGCTGATAATCTTCAGAAGATGAGGCTGCATAAATGTTTCGTTCGGATTTTTGATGTGAAATATCTATAGGCGGGGTGAACCTGATCGTCGCGTGGCATTAAAAGCGGCGTTAACGCCACGCTTTGCGGTAACGACTTCAAAATAATTTTGATGTTTCACGTCTGCCAGGCGTCCTGAGTGACGGCTCACTTCTCTTTTCGTTTACTCTTTTGAAACTATAAGTACCTTACAGTTTTGTCGTGTGTTCTCAAAGTCCGACTTTACACCACCTGCATACGGCCTATCATGACCTATGCCAGCGTGGTGTTCGCGCACGTAAAGCCACACAGGATCCACAGGCTACAGACACTACAAAATCGTTTCATGCGCCGAGCTACGGGAGCACCGTGGTTCATACGAAACGTCGATCTCCACATCGACCTCGAACTGCCGACCATCAAGCAGTTTATGAAACGGTGCTCTCAGAGCTACTTTGACTCTGCCATGACACACCCCAACCAACTAGTGGTTGGGGCGGCTTCCTATAGACCCTCCAAAATCTCATCCATCCGACGTCCTCGACGAAGAGGACGACAATATCACACTCGCTCAACAAAGAGCCTACACGGCCCGCGAGGCCTTAACAAATAAATATCCGCGGTTCCGCCCTCGCCGTCGAGGTGCGAAACCGCGCCGCGCAAAAGTCACGACTAAAAACGTGGGCACGCCCACTTTGCCTCCAGCGACGCCCAAAGCCGAGGTCCGTTCCCCACAGGGGGAGCCCTTGGGCTATGTCGCTTAGCATACTTTTCTCCGGGTTAAGAGCCCTCAGCGCTCACCCATAGTCCGCGTCAAGCTGTCAAGGCCATCTGCGGCCAACAGCTGTACACACACAAAAAAAAAAAATCATGTATTCTCTTTTTCCTTGCCTTGTAACCGATTTTGGTCCCAAGATACAATCTGCTTTTTCGACCCATCACCTAAAACGTAAAAAGATTCTATATTATTCTTTACTAGCAACCCGCCCTCGCTTCGCTTCGGTTATAGTCGTTTTACCCGCGTAGTTCCCGTTCCCGTGGGAATATCGGGATAAAATATAGCCTAGTTTACGCCCTGATATTATAGCTTTCCTTTGGTGAAAGAATTTTTGAAATCGGTCCAGCCGTTTTGAAGATTACCCGGAACAAACACACAAACAGACAGACAGACAAAAATTTTTTAATTGCTATTTTAGGCATAGGTGTCATGCAAATAACCGTGTGAGCATGAAAAAAGCCTATTATTTTGACATTACAAACAGACACTCCAATTTTATTTATTGGTATAGATAGAGATCGCATGAAAGTAATTAAAAGAATTAGGTAGTAATAAATACTTACGAATCAAAACCGATCAGTCGCAGTATACGCTGAAGTTCGTATTGTCGTCTTTTACGCTGTGAGCGGAGAGCTCGAGCGACGTGACCCTGCTCCGTTGAGCGCCAAAGCGCGACTGGCTTACGAACAATTATGTCGTTCAATTTATAGTAATATTTAAAATTTAATTACGAGGGTGACTATTCGTATTTCAATTTGGTTTTTTTTTTACTGCTTCTACAATAGTCGAACAAATAGTGGATATTTTTTTAAATATTCCAAGGTTAGTATTATTCACAAAATTAAATGTTTTACAGGAGCCATTTTCGTCAAATTAATCTTAAGGAAATATTTTTTTTTTTAGTTTTAAAAGGAAGAAATCTTGAATTTCATTTTATACATACCCAAGAACAGTAATTTTCCTAACATCTACAATTTTTTCGAGCTGCCACGACTTATCGTTTATTCGTACCTGAACTTCAAAACTCAGCGTTTTCGTAAAATCTCATTAACTTAAGTTCAAAATATCCTTGCCTTTTAATAAAATAGTTACAATATTGAGTTATAATTCTGTACAAGCACAATATAAAGATGTGTTTAATGTAGTGGTTATATAAATTTTTAGTAAGCTATTATGATGAACGAGTAACCAGTCCTCAAAAAACCACATTTTTGGGTTTACGGCCGCTTATTACCGATAACGCTCTTAAGAGCGTATTTCTACTATAGTATTCTGCCCGGTATACTTGAATAAGCTCGTTCTGTCTTACACCAGAACTTAAAAGTTATGTGGGCAATTGTAGACAGCTTTTTTTTTTTAAAGAAGAACAACGCTCTTTTTGAGAATTATATGTTTGTATGAAATTGTTGTAAAACGTGGCGTTATCACTTGTGGATCATATAACTAATTATCCTGTTTGGGATTTGAACCTAGTCTGGGCACAGAATATCGCTATGCTGCCTATACAGTCCAGTCCAATATTCTTTCCGAATTCATAGCTATTTTTTATTATTAAATTGCAACCAATATTTACATAGTACGGCAGTAGTTATTGTATATGTAATAATTATAATCCATCAAAAATCTGCATCATGTGTGCATTTATTTTAAAACTAAGTGTCATAATGCGGTTAATTTCAAAGCGTCAAACGAGGCGAAACCGACCGAGCAAAATTAGATACGCATTTACACTTATTCCGTTGTTACAACCATATGAAAGAGATAGACAATTTAGAGTTGTCCAATTACTCGCTACTTGCGTTTGCATTTAAAGGCTGGTTCACATTTATGTATTGCAATAATTGTTAGTGGTAAGACCGAATTTTGATTTATAGCTTTTGAGATCGATATGACATCCCGAGTATTAAATTAGAAGATGAGAAAAGCGTTACTTTTTCAAATCTATTGATTTGAGTAAGATAAAGTATTTCGCCGGATATCAACAGAGTAAGAATACAATTTACCTCTGTCTCCCGTCCGTGGAAGTCATAAAAGACCGCTAAGAAAAAGTAAACTTGAAACGGAACCCTATAGCTAGCCATCTTTTTCATCCAACCTTCCATCCAACTTTTTATAGTAAGCAGATTTCTTTCCCATTATTAAGAATCCTATTGTAGCTGAAGAAAAATCAAGAGATTAGCATATGCTAGACATTTGGAATTTTAATTGCTGAAATAGAACTTGATCTCATATTCTTAGTCATCAATTGACAGGAAGAATTAAATCCATATTATAATGACTTAGAATTTTGCAAATCTACTCTTGGCAGAGCAGCAGAAGGATTGATCTGCTCTGCTAAAATGGCTTGATGACTTGTCTTAGGATTTTTTAATTAGCCATCTATCAGTCTATGTATGTCCTTTGTTGGACAGGCGTATTTTTAGGTAATGTTGAAAGGTGCCGTTGCATGCGCTTTGGCGATAACAGTTGGTGGTACATGTTCCTCAGAAGAGGGAAAGAATAAGAGGGTGATACATTTTTAACGTGTCACAACGTGGTCATAAGACCTTTGGACGTCTTTTCCGATACCCACGCAGCTTGTAATTCATTGTGTGGTTATTGCAACACGGCAACTGTATACAAATAACGCAAATGTAAACCAGTCTTAACGTTAAAACTATTGCCATTCACCCCTCTAGTTTTACGTCAACAGGTGATTTTGACAGTTGTCTTAATAATCTGCGCCTTTCCTTTTGCAGTTGTGGAACGAATATAAATAGCAGAACGCGGTTGAGTTGGCGCCAATGTATCGTTCCATTTCTTTTTTCTTTTTTTTTGACAACATCCCGCGCGATGCACTAAATCCTTCAATTACAGATTACTTCTATACAAATAAATAAAATTGAAGTATTTGTAATGTGGAAATAGTCGGATTTTTTTTATGCTCACACGGTATTTTGCACTATGCTTAAAACCTAGTTTAATTTTTTTTGTCATATCTGTTTGTCCCGGGTAATCTTCAAAACGACTGGTCCGTGTTTTAGATATTTTACTACCAGGTACCTGATTACAGAAGGAACTTAGGCTATTTTCACGCTCAGATAAATTTTTCCCGGTCCGGGAATTGAACCTTAGACCTTATGGACTACGGCCGCGAATCGTAATATTTTAGAAGATATTGGAACATGGGCGTACCCAGGTAGGGGCAGGGGGGGGGGGCAGCTGCCCCCCCCCCCTAGAAGATAAAATGTTAAGAGATGAATTTTCGAAAATCCTTTCTTAG
The DNA here is from genome assembly GCA_032191425.1 of Lymantria dispar. Classification (NCBI taxonomy): domain Eukaryota; kingdom Metazoa; phylum Arthropoda; class Insecta; order Lepidoptera; family Erebidae; genus Lymantria; species Lymantria dispar. The sequence goes on along the minus strand of CM063462.1, from coordinate 3,570,041 downwards.
TGCTCCCGTAAGCTATAAAGGGAACCCCTGTGCAAAATTTCAAGGTTCTAGCTCTTATATTTTAGGCTCTGCGTTGATATGTTAGTCAGCTTCTCCTTTTATATGTATAGATAAGCACCTAGCGTATAAAAAATCTGACTTGCCCCCCCCTGGCCCAGAACCTGGGTACGTCCCTGTATTGGAAACCAAAACGAAGAAATACTCAAATCACACTTGAATTTGTAGCCATGATGATGAAGGATCGCACACATTATCTTGCATGGCAATCTAATCCTAGACACTTGGCGCCAATCTATACCAATAAATAAAATTGGAGTGTCTGTTTGTAATGTCAAAATAATAGGCTTTTTTCATGCTCACACGGTTATTTGCACGACACCTATGCCTAAAATAGCAATTAAAAAATTTTTGTCTGTCTGTCTGTTTGTTCCGGGTAATCTTCAAAACGGCTGGACCGATTTCAAAAATTCTTTCACCAATGGAAAGCTATAATATCAGGGCGTAAACTAGGCTATATTTTATCCCGGTATTCCCACGGGAACGGGAACTACGCGGGTAAAACGACTATAACCTATAACCGAAGCGAAGCGAGGGCGGATTGCTAGTTGTTAATATAATTAAACTGTCTTAGTAACTATGTCATCGTAAATATTGCCTTGATATTCATTGTCAATTTAATTGAAACATTGTAATCTTCGAAATTAATAAGTTCCAATGAATTTGATTTCTATATAGTACAGGGAAATTCTTGTCATCATCCATCATCATCACAGCTCATATACGTCCCACTGTTGGTCTCGGGTCTTCTATTCTATGGGAGGGAAATCGATCTACTATACAACGCTCATCAGACGTGTTGGTATGCTGAGACGTCATTGCCCGTTGGGCAGTCCGGCTGGAGAGGCCTCAAATGAGGTACCCCAAATAGGGAGTATTCCGTCGGGCCGACCACTGATGACAAGTAACCCTGCTCTGGTGGTCGGCCGAACGACGAAGGCAACGTGCACGTGGGTGGGTTGCGGGTGTGCGTGCTTACGGACGGAGTGGTGCGAGGAGCGCGCCGACCGCAACCCAACCCCCCAAAAAAAAAAAGAAGTGTTGGTATAGGGTTTTGTTTCGAGTTTTCCTTCTCTTGCATAGATATTATATGTATATTATATCCCTTAGTCGTCTCTTACGACACCCACAGACAAGAAAGGGGATGGTGAATTATTTTCTTTCTCCACACGGAGATATGATATACTTTAGATTTTTTAGGATTCCATTTGCAAAGAGTCTGTATCAATGATGATGATGAATGATGCCTTTCATTATCCGTCCGTTAGTGTACTGTATCTAATGGCTTGCCACGAGACGGCTTAAGAACACAGTAAAGGTTTGCAGTGAATTGTGGAATGTAAAGAGCACAGGACCTCTTGTTTCGAGTTATTATCCCTAGGAGATAAAGTCCAACAAAAAAATTAGTTAGTCGATAGGATAATGAATTTTTACGAAGCATTGGAGTCGATATTAATAATCTATAACTTAAAAGTATTATAAACTTTTAAGTTTGATTTTTTTAATTTGAATGCGCTAATCTCAGAAATGTCCAATTGAATTCCGAAAAATCTTATTGTGTAATGTAGCCTATTTATCGAAACAGCTTATAGGCTATATTAACGACATTGATGGGTGACATGGATGTACAAACAATATAATTACTTTACATAGGAATGAAAATCACGCAAGCGAAGCTGTTGGCATAGATAATGGAGAAATAAAATCTTTATTAATATTCATGTAGGTAATAATCGGACAATATATTTTTCTATTACATTGTAGTCCAATCTATGGACGGATGACAGACAGACATCGCGACAGTTATTTAGACCTATTTGTTACATTGTTTGCGGTGTCACTTGATGGATCAGCGCCCGTGATACCTCGAGCTGAACGGAGATATCGGCTTACACGCACCACTTCCTTATGGCACAGGCCCTCGTACCAGTTTTTGCGTGGGGACATTCATTGATGATATTTATAATAATAATAAGTTTGTTGTCTTAACCGTATAACTAATAATTTCCTTTTTTTCTGTCTTATAAAATTTCTTTAGCCTATTTTTCTGTAGGTCCACGTTATTCCTTTATCATATTGCATGATTTACCCTTCATTTTAAAGCTTATCATGCATACTACTAATGATGAAAAATTTGCTTACGGTCTAAAAGATTGCGGTTTCTCTTATATTTTAAGTTTAAAATCATCTAAAAAAAGTTTCTTTGGTACTTATCTACTATGAAATTCCACACGGGTCGATTAGAATATATTATTTTTATAAGGCTTCTCCTTGTGGGGACCGAGTAAGAATGTAATTCACCACCCTCTTTATTGCACGTGGCTACTATATAAGACGAATAAGGGATATAATATACAATTATACATATATCATAACACCTATGCATAAGAAGGCAAACTCGAATTAAAACTCTATACCAACACCTCTGCCTAGCGTACTATAGTAGATCAATTTCCCTCCCATTGTGGAGGAGGCTCAAGCCTAATAGTGGAACGTATAACGGCTTCACCACACGGCAAACATCTGAGTCCGTAAACTATTTTCTTTCCAATGTTCACATTGTCGCCAAAACCATAAACATAGCCCTTAGAAATGCAGATATGAATCTTTTACAATTCAGATGTTGTTACGCATAAATCAAGTATATAAAAAACTTTATTTCTTATAAAGCTCTGGAGGCTTATAAATTTCATAAGGATCGTTACGGTCGCACGCAAGCTTCGTGGGGATTATCAGGGTCTTGTGCGGCCGAAAGGGGGTTATGTTATGCTCTGTGTATGTAAGCTAGGGTACTTGAATTTATCTATACCAATAAATGAGTGTCTGTTTGTAATGTCAAAATAATAGGCCTTTTTCATGCTCACACGATTATTTGCACTATACATATGCCTAAAAATCACTGTATAATTTTTTGTCTGTCTGTCTATTTGTTCCGGGTAATCTTCAAAACGGCTGGACCGATTTAAAAAAATTCTTTTATCAATGGAAAGCTATAATATGAGGGAGTAACCTAGGCTATATTTTATGCCGGTATTTCCACGGGATTGGCAACTACGCGGGTAAGATGACTGAAACCGAAGCGAAGCGAGGGCGGGTTGCTAGTAGTTAATAACTTTTCTTTTGTGGTAAACGAGTAAGCAAAACACTTGATGGTATGTTGTAAATGTCACTTATTGACATCTACAACTACAGGTCCATAATCAGGCTGCTGCTCATCTATACCAATAAATAAAATTGGAGTGTCTGTTTGTAATGTCCAAATAATAGGCTTTTTTCATGCTCACACGGTTATTTGCACGACACCTATGCCTAAAATAGCAATTAAAAAAATTTTGTCGGTCTGTCTATTTGTTCCGGGTAATCTTCAAAACGGCTGGACCGATTTCAAAAATTCTTTCACCAATGGAAAGCTATAATATCAGGGCGTAAACTAGGCTATATTATATCCCGGTATTCCCACGGGAACGGGAACTACGCGGGTAAAACGACTATAACCTATAACCGAAGCGAAGCGAGGGCGGGTTGCTAGTTGTAAATAAGTTTAGTGCTCCAATTCTTTCATACATAGAATGAAGCGCAATACCACCTCGCTACTTCTCAGATGTCAATTTTCTGTAAGAATACGGTTCTTTCCTGACGTGATGATATGGTTAAATGCAAAAAACTTTCAGCAGCATAGACCTTTGTTTGGCTATGATATCGTCACCTCGCCCAAACCGCCTGGGGCTACGAAATCCCTACCTCTTTATGGCCAGTTAGATCCTTGTAGTCAATGATCAGCAGGATGTATCAGTAATAATAAATCCCTATCAGTAATAATAAACATTGAAATATTACACTTCTGATATGGAATAACCGTTTTGATTTTACATTTATTTTAAACTACCCACATAAACTAATGCTTTAAAACATTCTTATGATCAATCCCACGTTGGGTTTAAATAATGCCATAATTGTCACGTTTAGCAGACAAGTTGGTGATCACAGTTGGTGTTATGAGTTTGTCAGGAGAGTGCCGCTACCCTCATTAATTGGTAATCATAGTCTCACTGAAAATCGAAGTATGAGTGGTAGCAATTTTTGCTGTGCGGTAGTGGCTGCAATTAATACCAATCCGTGTTACCAATATTCGTGTTTTACGACACCCACGGGCAAGGTAGCCGTTCACCATATATCTTTCTAATGTTTATTATTATTGTTACAGGTAGAAGAACGCAAACGCGCGATATGGGAAGCATCAATATCGCGTCGCGAGGCGTTACTGCAGCGAGAGCGCGACCGCACCGAACGCCTCGAACGACAGCGCGCGGCGCGCTCTGCACCCCGGCCAGCATTCGCCTTTGGCTCGTCCACCCCAAGACTTTTAGAGCCCGTCGACTCGGCTGGCTTCTTCTGGGCAGCGCGCAGGTAACATTAAACACATTCTACATTATTCAATTTACGCAAAAACTATTGATACACTATTTATTTTTCAAATTACTCAAAAAATTGCAATTCAAATTATTCAAAAAATATTCACAACTACCAAAAAAATATTGTTGTGGTATTCATATTCATACACTGAAGTATTAAAAACACCTCTGAAATCATTGTTTTAGACATCACAACAGGGTTCCTGATGTACATATTTCCTTGCCCGTGAAAGAAAGCGTAAATTAACAATTTACGATTCTATATATTTTGGAATACAGTTAAAAATAATAAAATCTAGAAGGATTAATTTATTTGACAACTAAAATATGTATTATATAATGGTTTAATTGGTTGTTAATTATGGAGTCCATTAGAGTTGTAAATTGTTTGGCTTTTCTATTTCGATATTAGTTATCAATATTTATCATTGTATTAAGAGTCGTTAATAAACCAATTGTCCTTTTGATTCAATGAAGCAATTATCACTAATAGAACAATTTTTTACATAAAATTGAATTGAACTGGATTTTCAAGCATTCGCAACATGAATATTAGTTTCGCAATAGTCTTTATTAAAACGTGTTTTTGGAAAGATTGTAAGGGGGAGTAATTCACTACTGTTCTAAAATAAGTATTAGAGTAAAAAAAAAAACACAGTTACAACTCTAACCGGGAGACATTTGAGAATCGAGGTGTCATAATCTCAAACTGCTTTGAAAAGGAGTACGTACGTACTCCTACGAGTACGAATATAGAATGCTAAAAAGTAAATGAAAAGTAAAAAGAATCTTAGTATTTGTGAAAAGGAATTAAATATTTAAATCAAAAATTTTAAGAGGTATGATTAGTTTACCGATCACAAATTAATTAAAATTACTATTACTGAGTAATACTTAATATTAAATTAGGTATTTTTATTACGCTTCGCTTTCCGCGATCGCACGGGTGTTGGGTATACACGACTTGCGATAATATCACCCCAGTAAATAACTGTATTCTTTCTTTCTTTTTTATTTTGTGCACTAATTTTTTCTGTTTTTCCTCACCCCCAGTACCAACCCCATAGATCAGATGAACTTTTTTGAATCACTGTAAGCAGACCTTTTTTATTTTAAATTGTTTGTTTATGTTTTTCTAATTTTTACTAATTTGTTTTGAAGTTTTGTTACTAATTTTGTTTTTTAATATTTTATGTTTTGACACACCATGTTTGCATGGCTAGAAATTTAAACGTATGTAGTATATAGCTTAGCAGTAAAAACTAAAAATGCGTAGATATAAAATAGATAACGTCTATTTAGGTAATCTTTTTGAACGTCTCTACAATGTTTTAGCGACACTAACGCCTTAAAAGAGAAAGCTTACTTAACAAAAGACATGTCATTGCCTTTAGTAAGCAATAGTGTATTGTTTTCGAGGTAAGAGTGTACGCGCCTTCGAATTTTGGAGACAGTAAATGTTTTTATAAGATATTTATCCAGAAATGTTTAAAATACAGTCGGTAATCAGCACTAATCTCGCTGAACGACAACAATCTAGCTTTCTATATGGTACAAAAAGATTATAAATCTTCATCTGGTTATTGTTACACCTCCTACCTTTTAGAGACGCGAATATATAGGCTGTAAGGAAGTAGGAATATGTTGCAGATTGAGTATCACTGACTTTATAAATTTCAATCAGATTGGCAAGAAAAAGCGATGACAAAATTGAAATCTTGCCTCCAATTCACTAACGAATCGATATTTTTATTTTAAAATTTGTAAGGCTTTACTACCATCATTTCCTAACTCCAGTTGTTCTATAACCTGAGACACTATAATAAATTATGAGTCGCCAGTAACGCTATAGACTTTAATGCTCTTTTCGATAACCTACCTTAAATATATGTAGATAGCTCGCTAATTGCATGAAAGCATGATTCGTTTTGTTTTGTTCTGAATATAGACTTATTAGTTCAACATTGCAGTGTTTTATGTTTATTAACATGCATTAATCGAATTAAATTTCCGTGTGGTGATGAACTAATAATTCACCACCTATTTTGGTTTCGAGTGGCGTAATAGACGGCTACATCTAACATCTATACAAGAGAAGGAAATCTCGAAATATTTAGATAATATTTGTAAAACAATTTAATTTTTAGTTTTTTTAGCAAACTTTCACTGTATTATAGCACTTTATTTTTTTTTTATTTCAATGTTTATTAAGTTACAAGTTTATCAAAATAATTTTGTTTCTGTCTTTCAAATAAAACCTTAACCAACCTGTCTGATCAGCATGGTATAGTAGGTCATATTCCCTCCCATTGTGGAGGAGATACTAGCTCAACAGTAGGACGTATATGGGCTGAAATGATGATGACGAAATTATGTTTGTAAAGCCACCCGCAATACAAGAATTATTCCCTCAGTACAAATAGATATCTTAAAAAAACAAAAAATATTCCCGTATGTTAGAATTTTCGTTGCTCGACTACGAAGCCGTAATAAATGCTTCTATTATTTGGATGGGCGTTGGTAATTACAACCTTCATTGAAGGTCGATTGGAATATATAATTACCACTAGCAAATGCCCGCGGTTTCACCCGCATAGTTCCCGTTCTCGTGAGTGTACTGGGATATAGTATAATCTAAGTTACTCCTTATACAGACAGCTATTTAGTAGTAACATGTTATATAAATCAGTCCTGCCGTTTTGAAGATTACCCGGAACAAACAAACGGACAGAAGGACTAAAAAGTTTTTAGGCATAGGTATTGTGTAAATATAAATATAGTTATCCGTGTGGTGTCGGAATAAGAATATTATTCACCATCTCCCTATCTTGCCCGTGGATGTCGTAAAAGACGACTAAGGAATTTCATATGCAAACAAAATCTATGCAAGAGAAGGAAAACTCAAACCAAAACCCTATACCAACCTGTCTGACCAGCGTGGTATAGTAAGGACAATTTCCCTCCTTTTGTGAAGAAGGATCTTGCCCAGCAGTGGGACGTATACAAGCCGAGATAATGATGATCGTGTAAACAATACGCATCTTAGCATGAAAAAATAGAATTATTTTAACATTACAAACGGACACTTCAATTTTATTTGTATAGATTCCATTATGAATAGAAGTTGAATGTAGTTCTAATTATAACGATGACGTCATCTAGGTAGGTACTATACTTGAGTAAATTGTCTGCGTAGATGTTATAGTGGTTAAGATACCAACCTACCGTGCCAGTGTCGCGATCATAACAGCTCATATACGTGGCTGTCCGCAGCTGGGCTCAAGCTTCCTCCACAATGGAAGGGAAATTAACCTACTGTATCACGCTGGTCAGAAGGGTTGATACAGGGTTTTATATCGAGTTAACCTTTTTTATTGCTAACGGTGGCAAACGAGCAAACAGTACACCTGATGGTAAGTGATACTGCCGTTCAAGGACATGAAGGGATTGTGAATGCGTGCAATGAATCCACCACACGCAAACACCCGCAGAAAGTTGGGCTTCTGGCTCTCTCATTCGCCGAACGAAGCGCAGTAACAAATTGCTACTACTCAGACGTTGATTTTCTGCGAGAGTGTGGTACTACGGACGAACCGGCCCGCGGCTGTAGACGAAACTGTCAACAATGTGGTCCTACCACTATAACAGAACTATACCTCTTGCATAGATGTTATCTGCATATTGTAATTCCCTTCGTAGTCTTTTACTACACCCATCCATTTATTAACCGACTTCAAAAAAAGGAGGAGGTTTTCAATTCGTCGTAATATTTTTTTTATGTATGTTCACCGATTACTCAAAGACGCCTGGACCGATTTGCAAAATTCTTTTTTGTTTGATAGGGTATAGTTCCCAGGTGGTCCCATAGTCATTAGGTTGGGAACTGATGATGGTATCCTTGAGAAATTGGTGGAATTCTTAAAATTTTATAGGCAATTTTAATGTTTTTCTTATACTTCGTAAAGTTTTTGCTTTATAGTTTACTGTTTGAGGCGGGGTTTATTTTTGTTAAAAATTAGTGAATTATTTTATGCATCTATTCCCAAAACCAGTACATATAGGTATGGCCGACAAACTTATTAATGATATTTATGCGCGTAAATAGATTGTTTGCAAATTAATGTACAAGTCACCGATTCTCGGCAATGCCACATTTTTATGATAATTTTGTCATTGAGTTTTTATTAAATAAATGTTGTATTGAGTCTTGGTTATGTAAAGAAGAAATAAAGTAAATAATATGAATGTCCCAATATTGTTTACTACACGATTTAAGAATTGTGCACATCGCCATCTATCGACCGTAGGGTAAAAAGGTTAATTTTAATCAATTATTTCATCCTCATCTTTGCATTATGTAATCTGTACAAATAAATTAAATTTTAGTGTTTCTAATCTGACGATTTGGATGGGGATGTGAGTTGTGACCATAACCATAACTCCTCCCAAAAAAAGTATTTAGTTAAACTCTAAATTACAGTATTTTATTAAATGCATTTTATATTAGGTAGGTATATGTATATACTGCGTTTAAAAAGTAAATGTTTTTTTTTAATTTTTGCCTATTCAGAGTATGGTTCCATACGGTATGTCTGATTCGGATTTTATTTCAGAAAGAGAATTAGGTTCTGCGAAAAAATTAAACCAATAAAATTGTGAATCTGAAAAACGGTTTGCCAGATTTTAACAGGATTTTCTCTAGTAGATAGCTGATGATACTTTTATTTTAGAAAAAGAGTTACGATTCTTCAACAAAAAAATAAAAAGTAACTCTTAAAGTTACTAACGTAGTCATAATTTTTTTGCCCTTAAGTACCTACTAATTTTTTTAACAATAAAAATCACAAATTAACTTAATATCATTTTATATATTTTTGAGGAATACAAAAATATCAACTTTTTCCATATTCCCGTACAAACATTTTTTCGTTTTTAAATCTATATAGTCGAACTCGGCTGGCTGGCAAATGTAATTAATATTAGCTGGTTATAAACGTAATTAATTAATGAACTTAATTAATTTAAATACATCGTATACTAAAGAACTTCCGGTCATCACGATTCCTTACATAGTTCTGTCCTTTTTATAGGTTAATACCAAGACTTTGAAATACAAAACTAAATAAGTAACACCTCAATCGAGCTTCTTACGATGTTATTAGGTGCAACAACCTTCTACCTATCACTTGACAATTAACAAGCGTAATAATCCCCTATCGTATTAATACGATACTCTAATGTAATTATTCCAATGTATCCACCCACTAACGCCGTCAACCAATACACAGAGATAATTGGCATTAATTAATTCTATGTCCTTATCGATTGAATATTTATGCTGACCTTAAAAATTGATTATCGTTAACTAGACAGTAACTTCGTTTGCGTAGATTAAGTAATTTAATGTTGTTATTTTCTTTGAACGCCCACGTCGTCCCCTTGGTATTAATAATTAATATTAATAATCTACATTGATAAATAAAACTATTTTTGCTAATTTTATCACGTTTGTATTTGGTTTTTGATTGCCTGACATTTCGAACACTTTTCATCGTTCATGGTTACTGCCAGACTAAGATGTTTCACGTCCAACAAGTCATCATTATTACGGAGATTTATATATACCTGCTACAGTATTAATTATTAAATTTTAACCCACATTTTGATACAAATTTGAAAAAAAATATTTGAAAAAATATATTGTTTTTGGTCAGTAATTGTTAAACATTAAATTTATACCAATTGTTATATTATAAGAATTTATTAACTTAAACCTAACAATTCTTACAATTCTTTTTTTTTTCTTTTCAAAAAACATGAACTAGCGTTTGTATTTTTTAAAAAGCAAAAAGAAATTGTGAAATCCGTAAAAATAGTTTTATTTATAATGTGTAATATTCGCGTAAACATTAGAAAAAATATCCATAGTACATCAATCACTATTTTTGTTATTCTAACAGTTGTCATGCAACGGCGAATAATGTACAGCCAAATACATATATTCCCATATACTAACATTTATTGACACTGTTTCGTTCCTATTTAACGCAGCCTTAGGTGTTATAGGTTGCATTCGTGGTCAAGGCCTCAATCCCATGCCGATAGAGACGCGGCAGGTCATAAGACCGCGTCCCGCGATTCCGACCATTTTGCACAGATAACTAAGCGGTTTAACTAAATCATGTAGAGTCAGATTAATAATCTAAAGTATTACTAATCCCTTTCTATTCCATATGAGTCGTAAAAACCGTCTGAAACATAATTAGAAGAAAGGACATCAGCATTCGCCTGGGAAACTTCAACAGAGAATGCGATCTAACCCATCTATCGTGAGGGCTTTGACATTATTATCTATACGGCAAAACTGTCCCACAGGAGACGTCGTTAGACTAATAGATGGACTAATAATTAAACGTAGTGTAGGATGACCTCAGGCAAACTGGCGGCTTTGAAAACTCTCAAGGAAATTCGAAGTTAGAAGAACTCTATTCATTTAGGCTGCATTTTTTTGTGACAGCATTTCCTAGCAGTAGGCGTTCGTGGACGGATAGTTGGATGGAGCCATCAGCACCAATATTAAATAAAAAAAATATGAATTAAAAATTTATTTATATATATTTATAAATAAATTTAATGCTTTTTAAATAATTAATATGCTCACGCCAATAGATTTATAGAGGCGAACAGAGTTAACATATTTGCATTTTATGAACATTTGTAAGCCAACCTTTTATAGCATATTGGTCAGATTTCCAGGCTCCGTAAAGTTGAGGATTTGATAGAGACTAAATAGATTCATTAATTGAACTTAAAGCACAGAATAGAACTGTTTTATTGAAATAAACCTATCTAAAATATACTAAGAATTATCCAAAACTACAAATGCAGTTCATACCAAGGGCAAAGATTTAAGAGTCAATAAACTCGAGTTTAAAACCCAGACGGGCCCAGCCCCTGGGGCGGGCGGCGTATATTATAACTAAAAGCCCGCCTGCGAAACATATCTCATACTTTACCGGGAATATTATTTATCAATTCGAGGAAAAATTGTTTACCATATTTTAAGTTAAATTGTATGGTAGTATTTTGTTTGCAACCAACATGCAATACTCTGTAAGCTACCTAAGGGTGAATTAGGTAATTTTACGCTTTCCAAACGATTAGCGTATGGTTTTATTCGGAGTTTTGTCAATAAATAATGATATATCATTTTTTTATTGCAAACGAGAAAACACCTGATGGTAAGTGTTGCTGCCGCTCATGGACCTTTGCTAGGCCACTGCCTACCGTGAAGAAAGTGAAGGGAGTGTGAATGCATGCAATGAGGTTCGGAATACCCTCAGAAAGTTGGGTTTCCAGTTCCCTCATCTGCTTATATTCCTTAGGCGTATGTTTCGGTATCCGCGGAGAAAGACAACGATGGTGATATTTTTAATCACTTTGATAAAGTATACCAATGTCTCTCTTATATTGGCAAAGGCACGGTATGGGCTAAGAAGAATACCGGACAGTTCCGTATAGTAAATAACATATTGCAAAGATTGCAATAGAAGGTAAACATAAAAATCCTATACCATCCCGTCTCACCAGCGTAGTTAGCGGGAGGGTACTCCTCAAGGGATATACCGTCGGGCTGACCGCTGACGTCAAGTCACCCTCCTCCGGTGGTCGGCCCAACGACGAAGGCGACGTGTCACGGGTGGGTTACGGGTGTGCGTGCGTGCCTCTGTCGCCCCGGATGGAGTCGTGCGAGCAGCGCGCCCACCAACCCAACCCAAAAAAAAGTCGATTTCCTATAAGAAGATAGCTCAAGCGCAGTAGTAAATTCGTATACAAGCTGAAATCAACTTAATATAAGTTAATCGTCATTCTATTTTTATCAATTTAATCTATTAATGGCTGTCAAACTGTCTTTAAAACACATGGTTCCGCCATGATAGGTCAGAACTGAATTAAAATACAAACCAATATCTATTTCTTTATTTTTTTTTAGCGCAAGGTTTCGCGATGAGTCACAAACGAGACACTTATTTTAACATACATATTTGAAACTGGTTTTATAATTGATAACGCGAAACAGGTATGTTACGCAGGTGTTCAGGATTATACATCTGGTGATGTAAAAAAAATAAGGTTGTTTATTTTTTAAATATAATATTTTCCCTTCGAATTACAACTGAGCGTTTCATCACCCCTTTCTTTATCATCATTTCAGCTCATATACGTCCCAGTTTTGAACTCTAGCCTCCTCTATAATAGGCCAAAAAATTTGACCTACAATACCACTCTGGTGTCTAACCTGGTTTGTATAGATAATAGATGTTATACGCATATTTAATCCCTTAGTCGCCTTTTACGACATACACGGGTAAGATAAGGGGTTGTGAATTGTATTCTTACTCCATCACCAACAGTATGATAAGTCAATATACTTTCCATTGAGGCAGATAGGAAGGCAAATGACCTACTATATCACGCTAGCCAAGTGTTGGTATGGGCTTCCCTTAAGACATCCTTTAGAATACCCACGGGCAAGAGAGGTAGTGAATTGTAATATTAGTGGGGTGTGTTGTATTGTTACATAGGATATTTTATCAAAAATCTTTTTAAAATTGTCTTTTGCACTTAACATCGCGTCGATTATTTATTAATATTAATTATTTGTTGTTCATGCGATTGTTGGTATAAATAAATTAAAGAACTTGAACACTAGACTTAATATAGCCTTGAAGTGCACGTGGTATCGATTGTAGTTTATTTTTATGCGATTATCTTGAAATATAAGGTCATAGTGGTTTAAGGAAAACTAAAGAAAATATGGTTGAAATGTGCGGAACAAATGGATTGAATTCTTTTTTTTTATTGCAAACGGTGGCAAACAAGCAAACAGTACACCTGATGGTAAGTGTTGCTGCCGCTCATGGACCTTTGCAAGGCCGCTGTCTACCGCGATGAAAGTGAAGGTAGTGTGAATGCGTGCATTGAGGTTCGGTGATACTAAAGGCATCACTAAAACCCATCACATCGACCTACCACAAACACCCTTAGAAAGTTGGGCTGCCGGTTCTCTCGCTCACCGAACGAAGCGCAGTAACAAATTGCTACTACTCTGACGTCAATTTTCAGTTAGAGTGTGGTACTATCCCGGACGGACCGGGGAATTGTCCGTCACCCGCAGAGAGGCTGACCGCGCGATGGCGACCGACGTCCCAGTACGTCGAGAGGTGAGAGGTTATCCGAAAGGGTATTCCGTCGGGCCGACCACTGATGACAAGTCACATCTGCTCCGGTGGTCGGCCCAACAACGAGGTGACGTTCCCGCGCGCCGTCCTTTCATCGCCCCGGACGGACAGGACCGCGCGTGCGCTTACCATAGCCCACCCATAAAAAAAAAAAAAAATCCCGGGCGGACCGGCCCGCGGCTGTAGACAGACAACTGTCAGCAGTGTGGTCCTACCACTACTATTCATTCCTTTTTTAATAATTTTAGTGACAAACGAACAAACAGAGTACGTGTTGGTAAATGGTAACATGTCGGTCGCGGACTTCCACAATATAATAAGTACAGCAAAGTTCAGAAAAAGCTCTTCTTAAAGTCCGTTTAAAAAAACACATGCCATAACGTTCGGGAAACTCTGCAGCCAACTCTGCAGAAGGCAAACTCGAAACAAAACCCTACACCAACACGTCTGACCAGCGCGGTACAGTACGTCAATTTCCCTACCATTGTGGAGGAGTCTTGAGCCCAGGAGTGAAACATATGCGAGCTGAAATCATGAAAAACTTGTAATAGCGAGTAAAAAGGTATTTACAATCTATTTTAAATCTCTGGGCTAATGCAAATATGTGTCCAGTCTACAGGCATGTGACCTAAATATTTCGTGTCTAGATGTTAAAGTTAAATACTAAAATAGTACGAAACTGTTTATTGTACAAAATCACGATTTTCACGTACCTACTAATGTATGAATAAATAATTACTATACGCTTGTCTATTTGATAGTAAAACATTATTCAGATTTGTATTAGGGATGTCGGAAGTGAAAATAAATATCGATATTTATAAAAATATCAATATCGACGTCGATATATCGAGAAAAAATATCGATATATCGATCTTAAAGAAATGCGTTTATGCAATAGTAAAGTATTTAGGTCCGCCTATATCATTAATGTCAGACTTAGGCGTACAAGTTAGACTTAGGCGTACAAGTTTTGTACGCCTAAGTCTCCGTATGGTGAAGGAGTATGAATACAATTCACCACCCCTCTTTCTTACCAGTCGGTGTCACGGCGGCTCCCTAGCCTAGGTCGCGGGTGGTCGGACCGGAGAATTGTCCGTCACCCGCAGAGAGGCTGACTGCGCGACGGCGACCGACGTTCCAGAACGTCGAGAGGTGAGGGTACCCGAAACGGTATTCCGTCGGGCCGACCACTGACGACAAGTCACCCTGCTCCGATGGTCGGCCCAACAACGAGGTGACGTGGGTACGGGTGGGTTATGGGCCCGCGCGCCGTCCTTTCATCGCCCCGGACGGAATGGACCGCGCGTGCGCTTACCATAGCCCACCCATAAAAAAAGGGATATAATATGCATATAACATCACTTTATCCGTGTGGTGATGGAGTTAGAATACCAATTCACCACTACCGCAATACAAGGATTATTGCCCTTTTATTTTTTTTTTTTGGGTGGGCTGCGGGTCGGCGCGCCTCCGCACCACTCCGTCCGGGGCGACAGAGGGGCTTAAGCACGCAACTCCCGCAACCCACCCGAACACCACTTCGCCTTCGTCGTTGGGCCGACCACTGGAGCAGAGTTACTTGTCATCAGTGGTCAGCCCGACGAAATACCCCCTACTTGGGGTACCCTCCCATCGACCGACGTCCCCCCCTCGGGGAGGACGTCGGTCTTTCCTCACGCGGTCGGCCTCTCGGCGGGTGACGGACTAATCCCCGGTCACGTCACCCGCGGCCTCGGCTAGGGCGGCATTGCACGCAGGTACTCCCGCCTGCGCCACTCCAGTCGCCGACGGCGGGTCGCATCATCGAGGCTGTGCGCCTCGCGCTCGCGACCCGCCACCTCCTTCTGCGAGATAACTGCCTCGCAGAAGGCTGCGACCGCGTCAGGATTATTGCCCTAGCGCATGGTTGTTTCTGCTGTGTTAGGAACAAAAATATTAGGGTTTTCTGCGTTAGAAAAGAACGCAAAGTAGAAGTTACAAATTAGATTATAATATATATTATTATAGTATAATATTGGCAGTTGATTCGTTATCATTTAAAAGATTAACATGGGCAAGGTTATCAAAAATATGAATTAATACCTTGTAATATAAATAGATTAACGTAAACTGATATAGTTATGTATCTAATCAAATAATAAAGATAATCTTAGTGGAAAATTATTAAAATATTATCATTTTCACATAATTATATAGAATTAGCTGACCCAACAGACGTTGTTCTGTTCAAATAAAATAAAAGGAAATTTCTTGAAATCGATAGCAGCGCCACCTATCGCGACTAATTATTAATCTAAACCATTCTCGAATCCCCTTGAACACACACAAAAAATATAATCAATATCGGTCCAGGCCTTTAGGGGTGTTCAATTACATACACACGGCCAGAATATTTATGCGCACGCAGCGGAAGCTCTCAAACGGCAAAAAAACACCCTGATTTTCAAACACTCTTTAATGGTGCTCCACTCCTATTGGTCTTAGCGTGATGATATATAGTCTATAGCCTTCCTCGATAAATGAGCTATCTAATACTGAAAGAATTTTAAAATCGGACCAGTAGTTCCTGAGATTAGCGCGTCCAAACAAACAAAATCTTCAGCTTTATATATTAGTATAGAGTATAGATAAATATTTGCATTATGTAGTTTGACTACACAGATGGCGTAGTGTTTAAGATACCGACCTTGAAATGATGACCTTGCATGGAAAATCTTGCAGTTGCGCGTATGCCGCTTGACTAGGTATTTAAGTATTCTACTTAAATTATGGGGTCAAGCAAGAGTGTTAGGGTTTTCTGCGTTTCATTAGTTTCTGTAATTTTCCTCGGGTAATCTCGGCAAACAGCTCCTAGTTCGCTAATGTATCTGGTTTACGGATAAAAAGCTCGTTTTTGTCAAGCGGACGACAAGTTGTCTCTCGAAATATTGTTTTATTAGATGCTATTTATTGCTTACTCTTCTATACCAATAAATAAAATTGGAGTGTCTGTTTGTAATGTCAAAATAATAGGCTTTTTTCATGCTCACACGGTTATTTGCACGACACCTATGCCTAAAATACAGATTAAAAAATTTTTGTCTGTGTCTGTTTGTTCCGGGTAATCTTCAAAACGGCTGGACCGATTTCAAAAATTCTTTCACCAATGGAAAGCTATAATATCAGGGCGTAAACTAGGCTATATTTTATCCCGGTATTCCCACGGGAACGGGAACTACGCGGGTAAAACGACTAAAACCGAAGCGAAGCGAGATGCTAGTTCGAGAATAAATTCTTGACACTTATTAAAATAATCTCTATTACGTCTATACTGAGACCATACGCATATCTTTTCAATTCCAGTTTAACTCGTCACTACATATCATTTTAACTCATATTCGTCTTACTGGAGCTGACTGAAGCCACAGTAGTAAATAATTTGACATACGTAGACATAGACATATAGTCATTAGGGTTCTGCCAAAATTAAGTAGCTTTTAATTTTAGTAATTTGGATATGAAATAATACCACGGTTACAAATTTTATTTCGAAACTAGCAACCCGCCCTCGCTTCGCTTCGGTTATAGGTTATAGTCGTTTTACCCGCGTAGTTCCCGTGCCCGTGGTAACACCGGGATAAAATATAGCCTAGTTTACGCCCTGATATTATAGCTTTCCATTGGTGAAAGAATTTTTGAAATCGGTCCAGCCGTTTTGAAGATTACCCGGAACAAACAGACAGACAAAAATTTTTTAATTGCTATTTTAGGCATAGGTGTCGTGCAAATAACCGTGTGAGCATTAAAAAAGCCTATTATTTTGACATTACAAACAGACACTCCAATTTTATTTATTGGTATAGATAGCGCAAAATTTGTGATGAGAAGAACTCGTTACTGTAAGTAGACAGATAGCAATAATTAAGTCTGTAATATGGCGCAGATCATTACTTGATATCATTTGATATGGGGTTCCATAAAGTAAAAGGTATTCGGTTGGGGTACCGTTATCTTTAAAGTTTAAGAACCCCTGCACACTCATCAAATGAGTTGGCATGAGGTTTTATTCGGAGTTTTCCATGTCTTACATAGACGCCATACATTTTTCTCTTAGTCATCTTTCACGACGCCCTAAAGTTACGTAGGAAAAATTCTATTCTTTATAAATAAAACTATTTTTACGGATTTTATCGCGTTTGTATTTGTTTTTTGATTACCCGACGTTTCGAACACTTTTAAGCGTTCATGGTCAGATTTCAGAGATATCTGTAATAACGATGTCTTTTTAGACGTGAGATATATTAGTCTGCACGTGACCATGAACGCCAAAGTGTTTGAAACGCCGGGCCATCAAAAATCACATAAAACGCAACAAAATCCGTAAAAATTGTTTAATTTATGATATAATACTCGCGTAAACATCAGAAATTCTATTCTCACTTCATCACCACACAAAAGCGTTGATATCAAACTAAATAACTTAAATACTTGATTCTATGTTTTAACTAAACAGCTTATAACTCAAATGCAGTAACCGTTCTAAATTACAACATAGATTATTAAACCGTTATTAACAAGCATTGCCACTTAAATACAGTCCCTACAGATTATAATAAATCCATAGACAAGCAATAAACAATTAAACGTCAGTGTTACATTCTGAATTATTATCTGTGCTTACGTTATCAAAATGAATCGACACTTAATTTAGTAGTTATTGACTAAGGAAACAGTTGAGTATTTATGGTAACGAATTTTAACATGCTGTAAGATTCTGTGAGGATAATACTGAATGTAAATATCAACAATAGCATACTCTAAGGATCCCTGACTGCTGACTGATTAGGATGTTTCTGTGGAAATTAGAGAGCTATGCTCTTATACATCCCACTGCTGGACTTAGCCTCCTTCACAAAACGAGAAAATGTATTATTATCTACTATATTTATCTATTATATTAATTTCATTATCTACTATAACCACGCTGGTCAGACTGGCTGATATAGAGTTTTATTTTGAGTTTTCCCTTGTACTTGTTATATTAGAAAAGCATAACATTACAATTTGATAGATTGCTTAAAAATACTACAAAGTATGTGTATTCTATAATTATTATTTTTTGTGGGTGGGCTGCGGTCGTCGCGCCTCCGCACCACTCCGTCCGGGGCGACAGAGGGGCTTAAGCACGCAACTCCCGCAACCCACCCGAAAACCACGTCGCCTTCGTCGTTGGGCCGACCACCGGAGCAGGGTTACTTGACATCAGTGGTCGGCCCGACGGAATACCCCCTATTGGGGTACCCTCCCATCGACCGACGTCCCCCCCTCGGAGAGGACGTCGGTCTTTCCTCACGCGGTCGGCCTCTCGGCGGGTGACGGACTAAAATCCCCGGTCACGTCACCCGGTGTGTATTCTATAATAATGGTCGCCATTCCCTAATCCTTAGGGTTGGTCAATTTAAAAGATTAATTAAAAGCTATTCTAATACATGTTATACACATTTAATTACTATGTGACATGCTAGAAATAATTGTATTATTTTTAAGTAAATGTCACTTTTGCTACACTTCACTATGGTTTATTAAAAAAAAAACGCGTTAGGTTTTTAAGTATAGGTAGAGGTAGCTATTATAGTGCAGATAACTTACCCAAGTTTCATCGCACAAGTATAAATTCGACGTATACGCTATGGCAACCCATTTGATAATTCCACATGGGTAAACGCAGAAACTCCGTATGGTGATGGTGTCGTAAAAGATGACTAAGGGATATAATAAGCATATAACATCTATGCTAGAGAAAGAACACTCGAAATTCAAACCGTCTGTACAGCGGGTATGGTAGGTTAATTTCCTTAGCCCGTCTAATCGGCTAGGTATAGTAAGTTAATTTCCCTTCAGTCCCCCAGTGAAATGTAAATGAGCGGAGATGATGATAACAGATGCATAGAATAACATTCGCTCAAGAATGTATAAAAAAACTATACTTGGTTTGTTTACCGTTCAGCTATTTTCCGGTTGAATGCAAGGCGAACGCTCCATATGTCATTGGAGTGAAGTGTGTCAACGGTTTGCGACCGCAATTCGCTGGTTCAATACCAATTTCTTGTGGTATACACTGTTGTTAGAATTGAAGTATATTTTAGTTTGATTTTCATAAATTTTCGTGTCGTGACAGTGTAATAAATTCTTACCAGTGGGTGTCATAAAAGACTGACAGGTGATGGTAAGTGGATCATATGGTAGGTAAACACGAGATAAAAATCCCGTGTCAACCCGTCTGGTTGTGTACTATAGCAGGTCAATTAATTTGTTATTGTAGAGGAGGCCCGACTCCAACGATGGTCCGTATAAGATCTACGAAAAAGATAAACTTCGTTTATAATTTACCTTTGATGCATATCGAAATAACGATTAAAGCAAGTATTATCTATACCAATAAATAAAATTGGAGTGTCTGTTTGTAATGTCAAAATAATAGGCTTTTTTCATGCTCACACGGTTATTTGCACGACACCTATGCCTAAAATAGCAATTAAAAATTTTTGTCTGTCTGTCTGTCTGTTTGTTCCGGGTAATCTTCAAAACGGCTGGACCGATTTCAAAAATTCTTTCACCAATGGAAAGCTATAATATCAGGGCGTAAACTAGGCTATATTTTATCCCGGTATTCCCACGGGAACGGGAACTACGCGGGTAAAACGACTATAACCTATAACCGAAGCGAAGCGAGGGCGGGTTGCTAGTTGTATTTATAAGAACTAGCAACCCGCCCTCGCTTCGCTTCGGTTGCTAGTTGTATTTAAATGTATTGTATGTAATCTAATAAATTTAGAATGATAATAAAATTCTTTGAAATAGAAAATAATTTGAGCCATTCTTGAATCCATCTATAATCATTATGTCAACATAATAAGAAAATATTTTTTTTGCAAATAAATGCACAATTTTTTTTGAAATTTTTGTTTATTTACAAAAACCGCTTGTCCGATTTCGATAAAATTTACACGGGACCATTTGGGAAGTGTATATACCCTCCCCAACATCCCCAACATAAATAGAATTTTTCAAATCAACTGTTGGCAAGCGACGGAGATTTGCGCGAACAAATATAAAAAAAAATACAAACATCTGAATTGAGAACCTCCTCCTTTTTTAGAAGTCGTCTTCTAATAATAATGAGTGTGCCTGGCAATCTGACTTCCATACCTACGTGGCAATTTTGAATGCCGTTGTCCAGTAGTAGACCATAGATTAATGTTTAATACGCCATTTTCAAAACTACCCTTAATGATGAAAAATAAGTAAATATTTTCATTTGACATTCACCTAATTCTAACCTTTAAAAACTTAAATTTATTTTTATAAATATGCCTTAAGCTTAGAATAATAACGTATAGAAGGTAAGTTCGCACACAAAATGTGAAGCTCTTCAATTGGAGCCTAATGGAGCTTACGCCGGAACCGTTCCGTAATGTACAAGGTCACTATACTGCACGTGCGTACGCAACTCTTAAAAAATAAATAGGTAATTATGATGATTTGTGCATTCAAACGGTGTCACAACACATTTGAAAAACATAAAAAGGTTTTTAACATTAGGTACTTTTAAAAGTATTTCGACGATTTATGTTAATAAAAACAAAATTTGATTTCAGATATTGTATAGTGGTGTGCA
Source organism: Lymantria dispar (assembly GCA_032191425.1). Taxonomy (NCBI): domain Eukaryota; kingdom Metazoa; phylum Arthropoda; class Insecta; order Lepidoptera; family Erebidae; genus Lymantria; species Lymantria dispar. The sequence continues at coordinate 3,548,670 of CM063462.1, read as the reverse complement.
TGTGTACGTGTGTAATCGTCGGCGCGCATGTAGTATTTTTAGATTCATGTTTCGAACGTTCGAAGTACCGATACTATCCTTCTATACGTTATTATTCTAAGGCCTTCAGTTTATTGTATAAATGTGCTATTGTTAGGTTACAGTCATAGCTGTAATGAATGTTCTATTAATGCGAAGTATTCGTACGAGTTTACTACTAGTTCTTGGTTAAAAAAAAGACTGATTTCAAGGAATTCATGATAATCGTGCCGTTGTTTAATATATTCTTATACCTTTAATAATTATGATCATATAAACCTATCATTGCTAGGTTACAGTTATAGAAGTAATAATTTTTTATTGACAGTGCGAAATATTGGTGCCAATCTTCCAGGTTTCCTATATATTAAGATTACCAATCCAACAATATTGCGTGGCATCGCGTAATCTATTCTTATCTATGATCGCATACAAACTCGTGCAATTAACTTCCTTCACCGCAATCCCGCCACGTTCTCCGCTTCCGCCCTGGTCCACTGACCTCATGGTGATGACGTGTCCATTGTCTTAAAACAATGGCTGTAGCAAATGAGTTTGACAATGGTGAAATTTGTGCGATACTGTTGCGCCAATTATACTAGTTTCAAATTAATTCAAATTTAAATCGGGCGTCTTGGAAAATGTTGTCAGAAATTGCTACTATAATTGTGCAACCTATTAATTTCCTTTTCACCAAACTCGGTTACACAGTATGGTGATAGGGTAAGAATATTATTCACCACTCTCTATTTTGCCTGTGGATATCGTAAACGACGATTAAGGCATTTGATAAGCTTATAATATCTATCGCAAGAGAAGTAAAACTCGAAATAAAACGCTACACCAACCTGTCTGACCAGCATAGTATAGTAAGGTCAATTTCCCTCCTAATGTGGAAGAGGGTCGAGCCCGACAGTGAGAGTTATGTGAGCTGAAATGATGATGATGATTGATGAACTTATTATTCTTTTATTACCTAACTAGACTTCACAGGAGTTGGAGTGTCTAAGTACTAACATCCCGTGGTTATGTTCACGCAGGGTAATAGTTTCAGATCCGTCATCATAGCTGAAACTGGTATAATGTTATAACATTCGTACCCAGTATCGAAACTTCATATTGGGGATCCAACATCCCTAGTCTTTATTGAGGGGAGTGATGGCTGCTCTAATAGTTAACACGTGATCGGGTGCCGCTTGTGAAATCTGGTCCCACCATAATCGCTTGAATTATATATGTGAATTATATTACGCATCTTGTGATTCGAAGGGATCATACTGGAGCTAGTACTTACAACACATGTTAAATGCAATTATAATATTTAGTAAGAAAAAAATATATAAATAATAGATAAGCCTGCTCAGTTTCTTGCCGAATCTTATTAATAGCGGTTGCGCGCCTGTGGTTCTTTATTGGTTTAATTTAATTATATTAAAATTGATGATATTCGTGCCCTCTCGGGGTTTATGCATAATAAATGGTTTGAATTTTTCTACTCAATTATTTTGAAAACACGCATACGTAAGTACGTATACACATACATATTCTGTCAAGTATGTCGAAAAAAGGAAAATTTGGTTTTGGCAAAAACTTTGGTCCAGAAAAAATATTAGCGATAGAAAAATTGTTTGACGTTAGAACTTGTTATTTTCTATATAAAGCTAAAATAGGCAAAGTAAGATACAGCTTCATACAGTATCACTTAAGTATCAGACCAGAACATAACTTACGTTTTTTGGGTTTGCTAGATAGCAAATCTACAGGCCTTTCACCAAAATCCGCCTGACACGTATTGAAAACAAAAACGTAACAGCGTAGCCTATCTTTTTCTTCTACTCCAATGATGGCCAAAAGAGTTATATAAATAAAGATAGACGCTTGTAGTGTTTATTTCTTTGCATGCCTAATTGCCTGATTATTGTAATCATTGTTCCTGTTTTATTTATTTCCTTGTAGTGTATGTAAATGTATGCTATTATTCCTGGTTTTTACGTATATATCTAATTCCTATGTCAACCCACGTCCTTAATATATGTAGATATGAGATTAGCTAGTCAGTAAGTGGTTTGCTCTCTAAATTTGTATATTATGAATGTATGCACTCGTATGTAGTATGCTTTTATGGAGTTACAATCATGCATGCTAAAATGTGTTGTGTTTATTTTTTTGTCTGTGGGTATATTTAACGAGACCTAAAATTACATTTGAGATTTTATATTTTTCATCTGAATACTGGCAGAATTCAATCATTTAACTAAATTTATTCCTAATTGAAATTTTGTCACTAGTTGAAGATATAATTCTAACAAATCAAAAACATTTAACATATTTAATTGCTTTAGTTCCAATGTTACATGTTTTCAATTATCATAAACAACCGTGATATGATTTATTTGCTACATGAATTTTATTATATGATTGAAAAATCTGCTAGCATGGTAACCATCAGCTTATATTGGGTGAAATTAATAATTTATGGTTACCCTCAAAATCTGTAACTTTTAAATACAAAGATCCCACTTCTGATGTGAAAAGTATTTACATTTATCTTTTGACACCCAGTATTTTATTATGCTGCAGCAATCTTCGTCACTTGATGCTAACCCATATTGTCGAACAATTGAGTAGAATCTATTATTAATTATTAAATTAATATGTTTCAGGGCGGCATCAACAACCAATGTGATGTTCGCGTCTGCGCCGCTCACAAGACGTGCTTCCGCATTGCAGCTTGACACTTCTGACACTGATACTAAAGGTAATCGTTAATTGCATATAGTAACAATTCCTATATTTCTTTATGGTGACAGAGTAACAATACAATTCACCACCCCCAATCTTAGAGGTAGGTGTCGTAAAAAACGACTAAAGGATATAATCATCATTCATCATCATCATTTCAGCCTATCGCCGTCCACTGCTGGACGTAGGCCTCCCTCATGTTACGCTACAAAGTGCAGTCCTGTGCCGGCTGCATCCAACGAAGCCCAGTAACTTTCACCAGGTCGTTGGTCCACCTAGTGAGGGGGCGTCCTACACTGCATCGTCCAATACGTGGTCGCCACTCGAGAACCTTTCTTCCCCAGCGGTTGTCGGTTCGTTAAGCGATGTGGCCTGCCCATTGCCACTTCAACGTGCAAATTCTTCGTGCTATGTCGGTTACATCCGGTCTTCTGCAGATTGCCGTATTTCGGATTCTATCTCGTAGAGAAATCCCAAGGATATAATATGCATATAAAATCTGCAAGACAAGGAAATCTCGAAATAAAACACTATATTAGTGCGTCTGATCAGCGTGGTGTATAAGGTCAATTTCCCTATTTTTATGGAAGAAGCTCGAGTCCAACAGTTGGATGCATATTAGCTGAAATGAATACGTAAAGGTATTACATAAAGTTATTGGACCGTGTGGTGATGGAGTAAGAATAAAATTCACTACTCCCTCGCTCATGGATATCGTAAAAGACGACTAGGGGATATAATACGCGCATAAGATCTGTGCGAAAGAAGGAAATCTCGAAATAAAACCCTATATCAACATGTCTGACCAGCATGGTATAGTAGGTCAAATTCCCTTCCATTGTGGAGCAGGTCCGAGCCCTACAGTGGGACGTATGTGGGCTGCGATGATGATGAAGGTATTAATTAGATGAATTCAATTAGCCTGTAGACGTTCACTGCTGTATATAGGCCTCCCCATGTGAATGCCACTTGGAATAGTACTGTGCCGCTTGGATCCAACGTTTACCTGTGACTTTAAAATTAATTCGATTTCGATCTTAGGTCTATCCTTTGTCAGTAATTTTATGAATAAAATAGCACAAATATATTACTTTCATAATAATTCACAGCTTAGAATAATAACGTATAGAAGGATAGTGTCGGTACTTCGAGCGATCTAAAACGAAGCCAAAAATACAACATGCGTGCAGGCGATTACACACGTACACCACTATACAAATTATGAAATTAAATTTTGTTTTTATTACTTAACATAAATCGTCTAAATACTTTACAAGTAATGTTAAAAACCTTCTTATGTTTTTCAAATGTGCTGTGACACCATTTAAATGCACAAACCGTCATAATTACATATTTATTTTTAAGAGTTGCTTACCTACGTGCAGTGCAGTGACCTTGTACACTACGGAACGGTCCCGGCGTAAGCTCCATTAGGCTCCAATTTAAATGCTCCATTTTTCGTGCGCGGTCTTACCTTTTATACGTTATTATTCTAAGAATTCACAGTTTATTTGATGAATGAATGTGAATTTAAAAAGATTGTTGTATAATTAGCATTTATGATTTTTTTTTTTTATATGTATAAAATGACCAGTACCAACCAGTTCAACCTTTAAACTAACTATACATACTTATAATATATATTTCTTATTTATGCTACATTCAAGGAGTGGTGATGTTCACGAGTTTTTGTAAGTTTTTTTTATAGATTTTTAATGCCTTAATTTTTTTTATTGAAAAGTTTGCTGTGATTTGAATGTAGTTATCCAATGTGCCTGAATTGGTTGCATGGCACAGAGATATGTGATATTTTTAAGCAGTTGTTTATGCCTATTTATCCATCCATCAAACTTTTCACTGCTGGAGGTAGACCTGTCCACAATGAAGGATAATGTATGGCATTGTATTTCTTTATTATCTCTGCGCTTGGCAGGCATTTTGACTATCGCGTTTGCTGCTTACAACTGCTTGCTTTTTAATACTCGGTGACGACCGAGTGGCGTCTTCCAAAAGCGTTTAAGTTCGAATCATCAGTGATGCCAATCACACGAACAAACTCGAGTCGCAGGAGCGGCGGGGCGACTGGGTCACTCTGTTTACTCTACCGGCTCTTTGACTGGAAGTGCTCTGAGGAATTATTTGACTCAGTACCTCCGTCATATTTACCGCTGTACCACTCGACATCGTAATAGGGTTCATTCATCTTATCTTAAAACGTTTATGGTTTTCAGCGGTCATTTCTCTTACGTACGTGCAGAATCTGGAATGGAACTATCTGCTCTTGTTACCCGAACATTATGGCATGTCTGTCTTTAAAAGGGTCTTGAGAAGAGAACTTACTTAAAGGTTCATCGGCATATCACTTACCATCAGAAGTGTTGCTTGCTTGTTTTCCACAATAAGCAAAAATATACAGTATATTCTTGTACCTTTATTTTCACTACTTTAAGATAAATATCATTATATTTATCTGATAATTGTGAACTTCATTATCCGTGTAGTGACAGATTAAGAATAGAATTCATCACCTCTTGCCCGTGGGTATCGTAAAAGACGACTATGGGATACAATATGCACATAATATCTGTGAAAGAGAAGGAAAACTCGAAATAAAACCCTATATACCATGTCTGACTAGCATGATATAGTAGGTCAATTGCCCTCCCATAGTAGAGGAGGCGGCAGACCAACGGTGGGACGTATGTGGGCTGTGACGATGATGATGATTAAGTTACCAACGTACCACTCGACACCGCAGCAGGGTTCATCCATTTCACCTGGAAACGATATGGTCTTCAACTGTACGTTTCTAGCGATAATTTCTCCCACGTACGTGCAGGCTCTGGAATGAACTACCTGCTGCTTTGTTTCCCGAGCGCTATGAGATGTCCTTCTTTAAACGAGGTTTAAGAAGAGTTCTTCACGGTAGGCAATGGCCTAGCTGTGCCCCTGGTATTGCAAAGGTTCATGTGCGGCAGGATCACTTACCATCAGGTGTGCTGCCAGCTCGTTTGCCAACATCGGCAATAAAAAAAAGTGCATAGACTAGTTAAAATAATTGTACCATTTTTACATTGTGAAGAGTTAAAAAACGCCATTGTATTGAGATCGAGTACGTCGTGACCTTGTCGAGGATTATGAAAAGATTATGCTAATTCGCCGTGTAAGCTTCGCTTCATGTTGACATTATCTACTTTAATATACATATCTGATAAGTATTATCCGTATGATGATTCGTTATAATGGTGAAGATATGACAGTTGATATTGTAAAAATAAGAAAATGTGAAAAAATACAAATCATAATAAAAAATCTTTAAAAACAATATAGTGAAACTAATACTTATTATTCACAATTAATTAAAAACTACAGTTCAGATTTTGATAAAGTTTAAATGGGATCGCATCGGAAGCATCTGCTTTCAAATAAAGTAAAAAGAATCATCAAAATCGATTCACCCAGGCAATTACGGATTAAGAAACTCTTCCTTTTTTAAAGACCGTTTAAAAAATAGTCGGGGTGTATCTTTCAATTATTGATCAATCATTTTGAAATAGCATAGATTGTTACTTTTCCCATGGGCCTCATACAAAATTACTGAGAGGTCACTAAGAGAATAGACAGCACATTTCTGGGATAATTGAAATACTAACTATGAATGACCACTGGCTTGTGTCAAGTTTCGCCACACTTGTGCTGGCTGCATTCAACGACACCCTGCACCATCATCAGGTCATCGGTCCACCTAGAGGCGTCCTACACTGCGTCCTTCGATACATAGTCGCCACTCGAGAACTTTTCTTCCCCAGTGATTGTTGGTTAGGCGAGCGGTGTGCCCATGGCCATTTCAACGTCCTAATTCTTCGTGCTATGTTGGATACGCCCGTTCTTCTACGTATTTCCGGATTCTATCTCGCAGAAAAATTCCGACCATAGCCCGCTCTATAGTACGCTGAGCGATTTTGAGCTTACTTATGAGGAACATTTAGGGACTAGGTTTCCGTGCAGTAAATCATATACTGTCTAATAGGCACAAATGCTCGTCTTTACACCCTACGTTAGACCCACTCCTAGAATTCCATTCAGAGCGATAATATGATTACATCAATCATCACACCAAGAAAGTATAAAAACGTGCTCAGTTTGAGTGAAGCGAAATAAAATATAATCTAACTTACTTGCTACAAGTATGAAACTACATATCCTTCTGGATAACATCCATGAATGTATATTTAACATTTTATGAAAATATAATAACCCAACAGATATTGTTTAAATAAAATTAAAGAGATTTTCTTGGAAATCGATAGCAGCGCCCCCTACCGGGTCCAATTATTAATCTAAACCATTCTCGAATCCTCTCAAAGATACACAAAAAAATTCACATAATCAACATCGGTTCAGCCGTTTAGGAGGAGTTCAGTGACACACACGTACACGAGAAATTTATATATAAACAAAGATACTTGATGTTCTTTTATATCTTTCGACAGACGAAGCCGACCGTCAGCCAGTGCCAATAGTGTGGTCCTCAGTAGCTCGGCGGCGCACTGACCTGGTGCCGACAGTTCCCGCTCCACGAGCACCAGGTAGAGCTTACTCCATGACCCGTCTCGACCGACTGCCGCCGCAGCGACCGCTGCACTCCGCATCGCCCTCCATGCATCATCTCAACAGGGCCCGTAAGACTTCATCATGGCATAGCTTGGAGTTCTCTTTCGCTTGGTTATTTCGGCTTCGCTTCGATTGGGTCGTGTCGCTTGGGTTTAATACACACAGGAATTATGAGAATCTATTCTATTATATTGATCCTAAATGTTATATTCTTCATATATTGAAAAAAATAACTGTTCCAATGAATGCTAAGCTTCGTTCGATGTAATAGTTATCCATTTAAAAGAGATTGAAGTAACTGACCAAATGATTACATAAAAATAATTCATTCAACTTTACTATTTGGTGATAATTTTCGCTTTTAAAGAGCATTTATGCTATTTCTTTGCGTTTCTCTAAAACAATAGTAAGTATGCTATATAATATACAAATAAATATCAAAGTGACATCGTTTAACTGTAATTATTTGAGGAAGAATTGATTATTTGAGATACAGAATAATTTGAATGTTAAACTATCAGAATTATTGCCTTAGTCTAAGACGTGTATTCAATTATAAAGACTATACTCAATTTAAAGAATTAATCCTCTTTTAAAATCCTTTTTCTTCACATTATTAGAATAATATCTATCAGCTCTGTATTATAGTGTGTTTATTTAGTTTTTCAACAAATTATCATAGGTTTTGATCTTAGTTTAATAAACAAAAACGACTTCGTTCAAATATAGAATGCTAAGCTTTAAGTTGGGAGTGTGTGTGTAGTGTGTGCTTGTGAGAAGTTTAAGAATAATGTCGAAGAATTAGTCGTTTTTGACTTAAAATATGGTGAACGATTGCTTATAAGGCCTAATAATTTTGAATGTTTTTTAAATGTCACAAAAAATATCATAATATAAATTGAAATAAGATGTTTCTATAAAAACATACTTCTAGTTTTTAACGTAAATAGGTTAACTTGTTTTGTGGGCTATAATTATTTGCAAAAATCAGAAGCCGGTCTCATTTAAATAATAAATAAAAGCTTATTAATAAAATGTATAATCCGGAAAAAAAATTGTCAGCCTTTGTGATAACCACGCCATTTAACTTAATCAAATTTTGAGCTTAGTCTGAATTGTTAAGGTTTTTGTACTTGTGCATAGTTACATTTCAAACGCAGGGACGCTTTTAGTGAATATTTTGTCACAAAATATAATGTATAAATAATATATTGGGTTGGAATTGTTACTAATATATCACCGTTGTTTGTGGTAGATAATTCATTTTATTTAGATTTTTAGGTGGTAAGTAAATCTTTGGGACATTACGTGTTGGACGTTGATTGATAAGTGATAATTTTTCTATCACCGGCGACGTTTTGGGAGACACGATTTGTTGGATTCGTTTAGCATAATTAGAATGTTAGAAGGAATGCATAATTTTGATTGTATCATGTCTTGAAAACATAAAATTTCTCGTATTTAAAGTTCTTGTATTCGAGAGTATAATATCAGAGTAAAATGTCATGATCAGTTATGGTGACTATTTACACCAAATATGTTAATGTCATGACATCTAATAATCTGATGATTTTTAATATATACTCTACGGGCTCTTTTATGGGGAGTGCTCTGAGAAGCTGGTTGACTTGGTACACTTATACCAAAACAGCACTCTACACTGTAGTAGGGTTCATCCATTTGGGCCGACCACTGATGGCAAGTTACCCTGCTCCGGTGGTCGGCCCAACGACGAAGGCGACGTGGTGTTCGGGTGGGTTGCGGGTGTGCGTGTTTACGCCCCTCTGTCGTCCCGGACGGAGTGGTGTGGGGAGTGCGCCGACCGCAACCCACCCCCCAAAAAAAAAAGTTTTCATCCATTTCACTTGGAAAAGTTATGGTCTTCAATTGTACGTTTCCAGCCATAATTTCTCCCACTACGTGGAGGCTCTGGAATGAGCTATGTATTGCTGAGTTTTATGAGCGCTATGACCATATCATTCTTTAAATGAGGTTTAAAAAGGCGGGCGATCCGTTCAGTGTAGTACCACACTTTCGCAGAAAATTTACGTTCGAGTAGTAGCAATTTGTTATCGAGCTTCGTTCGGTGAGCGAGCAACTTTCTGGGGGTATTTGCGTATGGTGGGTTTTAGTGCTGCTTTTAGTAACACCGAACCTCACATTGTACGCATTCACACCCACTTAATTTTCTTCGCGGTAGGCAGCGGCCTTGCGAAGGTCCATAAGCTCCAGCAACACTTACCATCAAGTGTGCTGCTTGCTCGTTTGCCACCAACAGCAATCACAGTCCACCAACATTGGATCCAACCTATCGCAACGTCGATTTATTGGTTGTATTTCTTGTAAAGCACAAATTCCGTCCTTTATAATTACTTCATTAAGATATGTTCAAGAGATTTCTTTTCTGTATGTATATATGGTCTCGTAAAATATCTTTGTCGATATCACATTGGGTTGCTTGGTTCTATCATTATCACTCGCTAACTCAAGTCTCTAACTCGTCTGCAGCTAAAAGGTATTTAATACTATCTCTATTCTGATATCTCTGTGCGGTGAGCTGGTGGTCTACATTGAAGGTAAGAAATGACTAACTGCTTTTTGCTTTTTTTTAACACTGTATATAATACAGTTATTCATTTTTATTATACGCTTCGGTATTTAAATTCCATTTACGTTTTTTTTTCTATTTAAATTCGTTAATATTTGGCACCGGAATCTGCCTCAATGGAAAGTATATTGACTTATCATACTGTTGGTGACGGAGTAAGAATACAATTCACCACCCCTTATCTTACACGTGTATGTCGTAAAAGGCGACTAAGGGATTAAATATGCGTATAATATCTATTATCTATACAAACCAGGTCAGACACCAGCGTGGTATTGTAGGTCAAATTTTTTGACCTATTATGGAGGAGGCTCTAGCTCAACAGTGGAACTTATATGAGCTGAGATGATGATGACCGTACTATTGACTAAACAACATCAGATGAAGTTGGCCCGAGTCGATGTAGGTCTCTTAGTCGTCTTTTACGACACCCACTAGCAATTTAATCATCTCGGCCCATATACGTCTTACTGTTGGGCTCGGGCCTCCTCCACAATGGGAGGGAAATTGACCTACCATTCCACGTTGGTCAGGTGGAATAGGGTTTTGTTTCCAGTTTCCCTCTGTTGCATAGATGTTATCTGCACATATCCCTTAGTCGTCTTTTATGACACCTACAGGCAATATGTAATATGGTGAATTATATTCTTACTCTGTCTCCACACGGATGAGCAGCGTAAGGGCTGGTAGTATTCGCAGCCGTCACCATTCTGTTCTATACATCAGTATATGAATTAATTGATTTTAAATATCACTTACGGGCCATTATCGAAGTGTATAATTAAAATGTTACTGTACTACACAATCATCTTCTATCATACAGCACATCATTATTAAGGGAGCGTACATATACTACGTGACGTACATATACTGTTCGAAGGGGATCGAGATGAGTTTATTTACAAAAATACCATGCTAGGTCATTGTTTCTTATTTAATTTTTTTACTCTGCACCAAGGCATATTTTTTTTTTATTGCAGGAGACTTTACAAATGCATAATGCATATTAATGAACACAAATTACACCAAAAGTCAGAATAATAATTTGTGAATCACGCAAAGAATTGGACAATTCTACGTGAGATCGAATCCACGACACACATAAAATGTCGATACTTAGACAACACTACAATCTGTGCAGTCAAGTTGGGTCTCTGCTTATACAATAAGTTGAAATTGTCGAATTTTAGCATTTAACATGCTTGAACATTATTTATAAAAAATAGTTTACGAGTGAAAAATGAAAGCCATACGCGGTATTCCAACCCACTGCTATCAAAATAGCATTGCAATAGTTTTTCGTCCGACGATATAAGTATTCAACGCTGGAGGAAAATTTTAGAATGGGTCACGTAATATATGTATGTTCCTTATCTACTTACAAGGCTTGATTTCCTTGAAAAATTTTAGCACAATATCGCATGTATTCCACTGATTAGAAACTTTTTTTAAGCTAAATATGTGCCTTTGGTTTAGTGGCATAAGCATGAGATGGCTTTGAAGTACTGAACAGGGTTCGATGCCTTGATCAGTCGAAGCTTTATTGATTTTTTTTCTTGTAATTTTAATATTATTTTGGTATCTGAAAATGTGACAATTGTTTTTTCTTTTAGTTTTGTATAACAAATTTACAATTGTATAATTTTTTTTCTCATATTAATTTTAAAGCATTTTTATTATATAAACAATGCTTGCAAATAACCATATCATCACATAATTACATAAAAAAGAAATGATTTGGGAAACCGATCTTAAGCTTCAAGGTAAAAGGAACTTAAAAATTATTTCATATAAATTGCAGCATAGATGTAGTGTTGTAAGTATAACTGATGTCACGAATCGACGCCCGCACGGGACAACAAATTCTTTGCGCTATGCACAGCGGCGGCCATTGCGAGGCCCCGGGCGGCAGGTCTTTGCGAGGCCCTTTGTCCTTCGTGAAAAGTATGAGATAGTAGGTCTGGTTGTTTGATTTAGGGATTTGTCATGTTTGATGAAAAATACTAAAGTTGTACAAATAAATAAAATTTAAGTTTTATAATATTGAAAACAAAGTGAAAAATATAATTAATAAGTAAAAATGTAATTTAAAATCTATATTTTTTTAAATTTGCTTGGGTTGTTGCGTGAGGCCGCTGTAAGCGCGAGGCCCCTGTAAGCGCGAGGCCCCGGGCGATTGCCCTGTTCGCCACCCCCTAAGGCCGCCACTGGCTATGCACATATGTTATGTCGAGTATAACTGCAATATAAACTCTGTAATATTAATATATAAAACACTTTTAAAGTCACATTGAAGATGTTTGCCATATGTAGTTTAAGTAGACATTTTTTGATTGATCGCATCTCATGATGCATGTTATTAATTTAATCGCGACAAGTCATAAAAAATACAGTGAAATAGAGATTGATTCCTGACTTATTGATAAATGTCACGGTTATACAATTGATTAGCAATAGGAAATGTATCTGAGTTTGTAACCCACGTTTGTTATTTCATCAATTTTATCACTAGCTGATCGAACAAAGGCCCTTTACAAATAAAAAAAAATGGGTTCTTCAAATAATAAAAAAAGTGAAACCATAAATAATTTACAGAGCTCTAGATCGGGTACCCTGTATTATATCATCATACGCTCACTTCATACTAACATAAATTCGCAATACATGCTCGTTTAACACCACCGCCGCTACCGTCTGTCTGTACATAGCGATCGATGTATACAGAGACGCGGTCGGGCGACACTACGCCGGGCTCGCGACCAGGCAGCGCACTGTCCAACGCAACTGGAGTTATACGAAGGCCTACTTCAACTCCACGTAAGCCGAGACCAGCCTCTATCGCCGGCACTGGAGTCAACACACCTAGAGGTATACTTTATTGCTAACACAATAAGGTCCTATTTTATATATTATTTTTGGAGTTCTATATTTAAAAATACTGTACATACTTATAACCGATGAATATTTATTTTTCTGTTTTGACTTCCTATTTTAAATGTCTAAATTCTAATTTTGAAATTTGTTATTCCATGTCTGTAATTGAAGGTTCCGTTTTCAAATTAACCGAATTTGGTAACAAAGGTAGATAAGTTTTAAAACTATATTTAATGTTGTTTGGGTGTTATAATTCATTTACTATTTGTTAAAAACTAAATTACTAATACATGTTTATTAATTAACAATATAAATAAGTACTTATTGCTTCTGTGAATATAAGTAATGTTCTTACACTTATTAGAATTAAGATTTACCTATAGCTTTTTTGAAACAGTCGTTTTCTTCTATTTTATAAAAATTTAGCTCATCGATGCATGTTATCTTGTATTTACATTTATATGTTACTGTAATTTTTTAACGTCGTCTAATGACGGCCACTGTGCCACTATGACAAAACATGATGATATTGAATTTTGCTCAGAATTTTTCCTATCTCGCAAATAAGGGAACATACATGTACCACGTGACTGATTTTTTTACAATCTACAACCCTTAGAATAATAACGTATAGAAGGCAAGTTCGCGCAAAAAAGGTGAAGCATTTCAATTGGAGCCTAATGGAGCTTACGCCGGAACCGTTCCGTAGTGTACAAGGCCATTTTTCTGCACGTACGTACACAACTCTTAAAACATAAATAGGTAATTATGACGTTTTGTGCATTCAAATGGTGTCACAACACATTTGAAAATCTTAAAAAGGTTTTTAACATTACTTTTAAAAGTATTTCGACGATTTATGTTTATAAAAACAAAATTTGATTTCATAATTTGTATAGTGGTGTGCGTGTGTACGTGTGCCTGCGCGCATGTAGTATTTTTAGATTCAAGTTTCGAACGTTCAAAGTACCGACAGAAATACGTTATTATTCTAAGCTTCAACCCAACTATTGAAAATTGTAGAAAGGCCTCTGCCGTAGCCATCTGTAGTACAAGCTCAGACCCAATTTTGAGCAAGCGTATTTTTGAAGAGGGAGGAAGTCCCCCGCGCTAAAGTCATGTAGTATTAGTACAGTCCTTAATAAATTTCTGACGTCAACCGTTAGGCGTAGGTAACATGACCATTTAGTACTGTTTTCAGGTTGTCTGTCATATTATCCCCCCAGCCGTACAAAAATGTCGCGTTTTCGCAAACCAAGCATAAACGATCAAATAAACTGATAGGCATATGTTCTTGTTTTTTTAGCTTTAAATTTCATATTTTACCGATTTCTACAATGGGAATTTTGACTTAAAAAAAAGTTTGGTCCCATTAAGCATACGTCGCTCCAAAGGTGGATAATGTCATCACGTTTCCTGAAGAATTTTGTTTCAGCTCTTTATTTAGGGTATTAAAACCTTTGGCGATTTTAATGAGTTCCATGGAAAATTAAGTTCTTATTTGTTAAACATTTTATTTTTAACCTGTCACTCAAAATAGGGCGTTCAAAATTGTGTTATTTTCTTTCATCCCTTAATCGAGTATGTCGATTTAAAGGAAAAGAATAGTAATCACTATACTTTAACCTCCTTGAAAAAAGTGTATTATTTCAGACCTTTTCTAGATGAACCGATTTTGATGACTTTTCATTTGATACCTGATGCTTCCAATGTTTTATCAAAATTCCATTTTATCAAAATCTGACCACAAGTTATCCTGAATAATATGTATTCGATTCTCCTCGACTGCATTGTCTAGAAGTCGTTTTATTTTTGTAAAACGGAGAACTAATGTGATGACGGCCACATTGCTAATCCTACAACCATGGATAATTTTTTTTGTTGTTATTTTTTTTATACATAATATGAATGATTTGCTCAGGCGGTGGTGATACGCTTACACAAAGTTGTGCCAGCACTCCGAGCGTGTCCCGGGACAGTACTGTGATGGCCGGCGGTGATGTACCAAGGCGAGCGAACACCACACCGCGACGGCCACGACCTAACTCATTGCACGCACACACCAAACCCAGTTAGTATATTGTATAGTTTTACTATCCGTATATTGTATTGTCCGTGATAAACTCTGAAATTACTGAACCGATAAAATGTTATGCGCCGATTGTGAACGCGTGTTTGAAACAAAAACGAAATGCCATTCTCACGTAACTATCATAAATTATTTCTTCTTCGCTTTATTGTTTTTTTTTCCTTCTACCGACGGGTTCGGTACGGGTTGGTAGCCCAAATAGCGAAAGATACAATACCAGGTATAGGGCTACATGTCGTGTTCTCCATTGCCCCGAGCTGTAATAAAGGATCTCGTTTCTTGTAACAACTAAGTCAGCTAAAACAGTATTGTTATAATTGCGTATAGATAAGGGTAAAGGCAACTGCAATTATTGTATCATGTTTTGCGAGCGAAACGAGACAATAATTGCTATGAATATATAAAAGAAGGAATGATAGAAAATTAGGGTTTCAAGAATTTCGGATTTTTGTTTATTTTTATTCGAAAGACCAACAGCAAAATATTAATATTAAAACAATATACATCAAATTGTTAATCACAGATATGATATGTTACATAACCTAATATCACAGACTGACTCGAGCTTCCAAAAACACACAAAATTACCATGACCGACTATACCACGCTGGTCAAACGTGTAAGGTGTATAGGGTTTTATTTTGAGTATTCCTATTGATGTTATATGCATATCATATCCATTAGGCATCTTTTACGACAACCATGGGCAAGACGCCTATATTGCCCATGGTTCTCGTAAGTGGTGAATTGTATTATTTGAAAAATTTTTGATAGTAATATAAAGTTTATATCATTTTTTTTACTAGCGCCTCCGGCAGCACCGGGCGAGGGTAAGCCGCCAGTACATAGAAAGCCTAGACAACCCAAAGATCAGGATAAGGTAATTTACAATAATCACTGTTCCTCTAATGTAAATAAAAATTTATAGCTAATCAATCCGTGGCTTCATTAGACTATCGTTGTCAAGAGGGAACGACAGTGCAGCTTTACCCACTCCTCTAATACTCTTAGTCGGTTTTCACGACACCCCACGGGAAAGTATTATGTGGCAACGCTTTGTATTCTTAACCCCTCATCATATGGAACCTCTATTCAGTGGAGTTAAAATGAGGTAATTGACACTTCTTACCTTGCCCCTTATTCACTGGCTTATTAGTCTACTTTGCTTCATGTCTCCCGCTTTGCATATGAGGGAAGTGGAATCTTTCCAACTCCTCCTGTTTTTCTTTTCTAATTAAATTTGTTGCGGGTTCCAAGATAATTGAAAGCGTTTTCCGGGACTTCCTGAGGGTCAAACCTCGGTGTCTTATACGGAGACCATTTTGGATCCTGGCTTACAGAAGTTACAGTGGTGGGAATGTGTGGTGGAATTAGTACCATAAAACTTCTTTCCTTTGAGAAAAGCTATAGAGGAAGCCTATCACCATTCGTCCTAACACCACCCAAAGTTCTGTACTAAAGAAATAAATATGAGGTACTTTACAAACGTACAATTAAGGTTCACAAATTACACCTAGGCTCAGAATAAGTGGGCTGACCACGGAGATTAAGAACTCGGTACCACTGAGCTGCCCAATAATGAAGGAGAGGAAATACGGTCTGTTATGGGACCGCTGGGAGCCCTTTCGTTATCTCGAACATGCGTTCGGACTATAGTCGAAAAAAAAAAGACTCAAAACAACAAATTTTAGATTGCACAGTATTATCCTGCGCGCGAATCGAAGCCACTACATTGGCATAGTAGGTCTTAGCCGTTATAATAAAAACATTACGATTGCATTGTAGACGGGTCGTGGCAAGTCATTGTCAGCGTCACCAGGCCGCACTCTTTCACCTTCGCCGGCCGCTTCCAAAGAATCCAGTGTTGATAAAGAAATTACAAAGGTATATATCTCATTCGGATTTCCTGGTGTGATTGATCATCATCATCATTTCAGCTCATATACGTCCCACTGTTGGGCTCGAGCCTCCTTCACAATAGAATTGAAATTGACCTTACCATGCTGGTCAGACAGGTTGGTATAGGGTTTTATTTCGATTTTTCCTTCTCTTGCATAGATGTTATATGCTTACTATATCCCTTAGTCGTATTTTACGACATCCATGGCAAGATAGGGAGTGGTGATTTGTATTCTTACCCCGTCAGCACGCATAAACCTACTGAACTACTATACCACGCTGATAAGGCAGGTTGGTATAGAGTTCTATATCGAGTTATCTCTCTCTTGCATAATTATTATATACACAAGATATCTCTTAGTCGCCTTTTACGACACCCATGTGAATTGTATTCTTACTCCTTAACTACGAGGGGACTAGGAACATGATTCTATCATTATCATCATTACGCACTGCTGAGATTGTGAGTCTTTCATAATAGGAGGAACATTGACCTAAGAAACCACACTGGTCATAATGGTTAGTATAAGAATCTATTAGTAGTTTTTTTCTCCTTCAGTGATGTTACCTGCATATCATATCTCTTATCCGATTTTTACGACATACGTGGCAAGAGAGAGGGTGCTGAATTGTATTTCCATTTCGTCATCATATAGAAAAGCGTTTGCCAAGCGAAATATACATATATGTTTTCCATATGATTCTTGATTTTTTAAACCTGTACTAAGGAAATAATCGTGCGTAATCGTAATTTATAAACTCACTAGCAACCGCCCTCGCTTCGCTTCAGTTTCAGTCGCCTTACCCACGGCGTAGTTCCCGTTCCCGTGGGGATACCGGCATAAAATATAGCCCATGTTACTCCCTGATATTATAGCTTTCCATTGGTGAAAGAATTTTTCAGCTTTCCATTGGTGAAAGAATTTTTGAAATCGGTTCAGTGGTTTAAACGTGAAAGCGTAACAAACAAACAAACAAACATCCTTACTTTCGCATTTATAATATTAGTAAGGATAATTCATCATCATCTCAGCCCATACACGCCCACTGTGGGACTCGGTCTCCTCCATTATGGGAGGAAAATTCACCTACTATACCACGCTGGTCAGACGTATAGGGTTTTGTTTCGTGTTTACCTTCTCTTGCATTGATATTCTGTCTTTTACGACACCCATGGGCAAATAGGGGGTAGTGAATTGCATTCTTACTACGTCATCATATAATTGGGTACTGAATTTTTTTTTTTTTTGTAATAAATGGAAAGAAAATATTTAAGTTTTATAACAAAAAAAAAATTATTTATGTTTCGCAATAATACAAAAGTTATATCAAAATAAAAATATTTTTTTGAATCCAGTGACGAAAACACGCCGACAGCTCCCGAACAAATCCAAACGCGTGTAACGTCATAATGTTAGTTTTCACTCATTGCAGTTTATACAGAGATAATAAGTGCAATGTTTTGATCTATTTAATTCTGCTGTCATTGTTAAATAATTAAATATAAGTAACAATAAATCGTTTTTAGCAGTAAATTACCAATATTATCAACTCATGGGTAATAGCTGTATACACTGTACTGTTATAAAATAGCTTTAACATTATGACGTCACAACTCAGTCCTAGCGCGTTCATTGTCACGTGATTTTTATTCAAATTTTAAAATTTTAAATGTTATTATAAACATTTAAAAATTAATTGAAAAATATTTTTTAAAGTAAATATCAATATTATTATTAATAGTTTTAAAATAGGTACATATAATTTTTTTTTTCAAAAAACCATTTAGAAACATCATATAATTAACGGACACAAATTACATCTAGACTCAGAACAACAAT
Organism: Lymantria dispar; assembly: GCA_032191425.1. Classification (NCBI taxonomy): domain Eukaryota; kingdom Metazoa; phylum Arthropoda; class Insecta; order Lepidoptera; family Erebidae; genus Lymantria; species Lymantria dispar. The sequence goes on along the minus strand of CM063462.1, from coordinate 3,529,985 downwards.
TTGTAGATCGCACAAAGAGTTGTCCTGCATGGATGATTCACAAGAACTTTATTAACGCAATCGCAACCGCACTTATAAACTAATAATAACACCGATCAACACGATTTCTGGGTTTGGCTCCTGAATGTAAAATTTTGGTTTCTCTTATGTTACAAATAAATTAAAAAATATCTGTTCTGATCAAAGTTTGCTTTTGTAGAATTTTGAAATCACCTATTACTGGCCTATAAGTGTATTCTGTATATTTTGACATTTTCTAACTAAATACGACATAAAAGTCGGATGTTACAACTGTATTGGACGTTTTTGTATTATTAATATACTAGCAACCCGCCCTTGCTTCGCTTCGGTTATAGGTTATAGTCGTTTTACCCGCGTAGTTCCCGTTCCCGTGGCAATACTGGGATAAAATATAGCCTAGTTTACGCCCTGATATGATAGCTTTCCATCGGTGAAAGAATTTTTGAAATCGGTCCAGCCGTTTTGAAGATTACCCGGAACAAACAAACAGACAGACAGACAGACAAAAAATTTTTAATTGCTATTTTAGGCATAGGTGTCGTGAAAATAACCGTGTGAGCATGAAAAAAGCCTATTATTTTGACATTACAAACAGACACTCCAATTTTATTTATTGGTATAGACAAGTAAACACTCACTAGTGCCCTTCAGACAGAATGCACAATTTGCAATTAAGATAATCAGAGTGCTACCACCTATTGCTCATAAAAATCAATTAAAATCTTCAAAATGTACTTATCAACACATATCAGACAAAAGCAAACTTCAAGAGTTAAAAATAGATATCCGAGTGTTTTTCGACGTTTGGAATCAGAATTCAATCATTAGAACAGAAATCCAAAAAAAATTTTGTTTGTTGACCTGTATAATTGATTCAGCCGGCGCCGGTGGTTGTGACGACCGTCCCAACAGACAAGAGTCAAGTCGACGCTGTGGAGGTGACGCAGAAACTAGAAGCGCTGCAGATACAGAACGGTGACGCACACCATATTGAGAAGGTAGGGATTCTATCAACCTTTCTACCCATCCACCATTCCATCAATGGTCACTTTTGAACGAAGGACCAAGGGGAGACCGAAAAGCAAAAAAGAGTGTGTGTACAAAGTACGCATATCAGAAGTGCACAGATGGCATAGTGGTTAAGATACCAACCTACTGCGCCAGTGTCGTGGCTTCGAATCCAAGCAGGACAACACTTTATGTGATCCACAAATTGTTGTTCTGAGTCTGGATGTAATTTGTGTCCGTTAATTAAATGTTTGTAAAGTACCCTGCAATACAAGGATTATTTCCTTAGTGCAGGGTGTTTATTAAAAAAAAAAGTGAAACTCCTTTATCCATATCTTCTTATTTATCCTTTCCATTCATTCTTTATCCAGTCCTTTATCCTTTATCTCATTCTCTTGCCGGCTGCATCCTACACATTTACGTGTTCGTGTCTCTATGGACTCGCTTTTTCGTTTCATCGAGTTTGAAATCACAACGATTCTAAAGAAGTTTCACTTCAATAAAGCTTACGTTCTAAAGACAGAATAGAAGCGTAACTTTTGTATTAGAGGGGAAACATATTAATTATTCAATAATTACTTTTGTTTAGCATAGATTTTTATCATTCATTTATATATTCCCTCTTTTAAAGCCAGGATGTTTTTAAAAATAAAAAATACTGCAAAATATATCCGCATTTAAATATATTTTAGTGTACAATTTTATTTGGGAAAAAGATTAATCTAAACCCATACACGTTCAATGCTGAGTTTGACCCGCCTTCAAAGTAAAAGAGAAATTGCTCGATTATACCCAACCGGTCAGACGTGTTGACATTTTATGTTACGTCACACGGTAACGCGCTCGAACGGGTTAAAAAGTATCCTATGTCCGTTTCCTGTATCTAAGCTACCTCCCTACTAATTTTCAGCCATATCTGTACATCCGTTCTTGAGTTATAAATAGTGTAACTAACACGACTTTCTTTTATATATATAGATTTGCATGGTCCCTGTGTGCTGAGCACACACACATTAGTGTATATGGACTAAGAATACACTTATGTCACCGCCCCTTATGTGTCCATGGAAATTTGTAAAAACAATAGATCGCCAACCCGCTTGCTAAAGCACATTGACTATTGTCCCTTTTTGGAACGAAGTTCCTTATCGCGCGTTGCGAAAGAGGGCTAGACGGAAAAAATTTAGACCGAAAGGTGTAACTACACTTTTTGCTGTAGTTGTAAGCCGTGCGGCGTGCGCGTGTTAATAATGTAATTTAATTATATTGATTTTTGAGATTTATATTAATAAATTATTAATATTAATAAATAAATAATTTAATTTATTTTTTATAAAATTCTTTTAATAAAATTGTTTATTATTTTATTTAGTCCACTAATATTAAATAATAACACCTCTCAATTTTTTTTTTAATAAAACTTCATTCCATCCGGGTGTCCCTTGACACCTCTCAAGTTTTTTATTTTTATTTTTGGGAGGTGGCCTATGGTCAGTGCACCCGCCGCCCGGCTCCGTCCGGGGCGACAGAGGGGCGGCGCGCGGCCCCATAAGCCACCCGTGGCACGTTGCTTTCGTCGTTGGGCCGACCACCGGTGCCGAGTTTCTTGTCGTCAGTGGTCGGCCCGACGGGATACCCTCACGGGGTACCATCTCCTCACGACGTCGGTTGCCGTTGCGCGGTCAGCCTCTGCGGGCGACGGACTAAAATCCCCGGTCCGGTCACCCGCGGCCTCGGCTAGGGTACTGTTGTACCCTTTGGGGGAGCCTGCAGCTTTCAGTACAAGATAATAAACTGATGGATGGAAGTAATTTGAATTTGAGATTATATATACTTTATTTATTTTCAGACAAACGAATTCAAAGAAACAATACAAGTTAAGGAGGAAACGAAAATCGACCAAGTAACAGAAGTAACGAAACGTGAGGAGGCACCGAGCGAGCACAAAACTGAACAGAAAGTTGAGAAAATTGAAAAGAAGGAAGAGAAAAGAGAAGATAAGGAAGAAAAGAAGGAACCCTCCATTGAGAAGACTGATGATAATGAGATGACTGGTAAGATGATGTTTAGTTCAATAGATCTTATCATCCTCTCAGCCTATATATGCCCCACTGTTGGAGTCCGGCCCCCTCCATAATGGAAGGGGTCTTGACCTAATATTCCACGCTGGTCAGACGTGTTGGAATAAGGTTTTGATTCGCGTTTTTCGTCTCTTACACAGATGTTAAATGCGTATTATATCCCTCAGCCGTCTTTTACAATATCCACAGGCAGGATAGGGAGTGGTGAATTGTATTCTTACTCTGTCATTCTAAGATAAATGTAACATACTGTGCTGTGTGATATCAGCTACGAAAACTACCAACCCTTGCATTCCTCTTGGATGTCGTAAAAAGACCACTAAGAGCTTTATATAAACCCGCACCAACTAGATCTGATGCCGTCTGGTCATGAATTACATTCCCAAGGGGAACATCAGACCGGCGGTCATAAAACTATTGCCAATAACTTATGCATCATTTACTATGAAAAAAGAGTATGTATTAAATTAATTGGGATAAGAGCAAGATGATATCCTTTTACGATACCTGCTCGCAAGTTAATGGGTAGTGAATTGTATATGTCGGCGTTGCGCCAGGAATTTGGACGATGATAGTAAAATACTGAGTATGTAATCACTGTATTTATTAGGAGTTCTTGCCGGAGAAGTGAGTGAAGTAAAACTGTCATCTATTCTAATCTTACAATGTTTTTATAACCTCCGCTTTACAATGAAACGGTCTAGTCTTAGCAACTACAATTACTTTTTATAACAAACAAATAAAACAACTATTAAATAACTATCGGCATATAGCTAAATAATAATGATAAATATTCTAATGCATTTAACACAATTCCAAATAGTCAATTTTACACAATTTACATTAATGTAATTAAAGGAAATATTGTTCTCATATATTGTTCAACAGACGGCGCTGTAACTAGAAATAAATTGCAATATTTATTGTGTAAAAACAACTAAATATGGTTACAAAATAATTACATTAATTCTAATCGATTTTAATTTAATCAACTATATAAATATTTAAACAACTAAATCAAATATATCTAGAAATACATTCAAAAAGTGTCTTTTAAATATCATAGCATGATAAATAGCAGTGTTGTTACTACAAATAATTATTTAAATATTAGTTGCAAATATTTCAAACACGTTTACAACTATAATTGATAACACATACATCAACAATTTACAAATATTGCCGATAGAGGGCGATATGCGCCCATACGGCCATACTGACTCCAGCGCGTCCCTTGCGCTGTTAAGGCGTCACCCACCAAGGGATCTAGCCAACCACAAGGCATCACCCATCCTGGGATCTAGCCAACCATAAGGCATCACCACCACGGGATCTAGCCAACCATAAGGCATCACCACCACGGGATCTAGCCAACCATAAGGCATCACCCATACTGGGATCTAGCCAACCATAAGGCATCACCACCACGGGATCTAGCCAACCATAAGGCATCACCCATACGGGATCTAGCCAACCATAAGGCATCACCCATCCTGGGATCTAGCCAACAAGACCAGGTTTAAGGATACGCATGGTGGCCAGCCAGCGCTTTAGGAAGGATGGTTTGGATAGGAAAAATAAAAAGCATTTGTTTCAAAATTAACATTCACCCGCCCATACGGCATTGCTGTGATCAAAAAAAAAAAACAGTTTTTGCAACAGGCGCTGGTCATAAAAGTCATGGCTAGCGATACTTACATCACATCCGCGGAGATAATTATGCTTCAACATGTATCGGTCATTAGGCAATACCTCCTAAAGTGCCATGAGACCCTCGAAGAGAGTGCGTCGGTGACGATGCACGAGAACAAAATTGCCAAAAATACATTTATTTTGGCTCTATCTTTGTCAAATCAATTAACTCGGAAAAGACCGCTCGTCCATCCTCATCGTACAGACGTTAAATCTTTTGTTCGTTCGTCGTAATTTACCTGCAAAATCTTAATAAGCGGCGGTCAATATTTTGCCAAACAATACTCCCAGTAATATTGCAGTTTATAGCCAACTGGAAATCGCAAATAGCACTGTGGCATGGTTTATCAAGCTCAAGTATAGACATTAATATCTTTGATAATTTTCACAACTAGTCCCACTTAACCATTTGCTCTACTAGTTCCCTTAGCCACAAGGTATATTCCATACCGTATTTATTCATTATTATAAGAAGAAACGAGTTCCAAATATAGTTACAACTTCACAAAAGACCTCATAGCCGATTGTGACGTCTTTAGTGTAAACTACTATAAAGACAAATGCGTATTCTGGCTGATGACGTCCGCCATGAATGTAGCCTGTAATGTCGGCGAACACAGTATGAAAAATTATATTGCAATTTTATAGATTGGAAGTAGATTGTTTTACGCCCGATTTCGGCTTTACGAATGTTAGCCAACACAATTCTTCACAAATTTTCGAACATATTCGGGTACCAATATTGTTCGCCGATTTTAGCCAGTACCTTTTCGCAACAAAAGTTTTGGTAGTCTCGCAATAGTCCTTATATTGCGGTGGAGGTAATAAACACATTAATGGAAACAAATTAGATCCAAATTCAGAACAAAAATGTATGGATCGCACAGAGTTGTCCTGCGCGGGATTCGAATCCGCGACACTGGCACGATATCTTAACCACTACGTCATCTGTGCAGTGCAGTGTGATCGTAACACGAGTTTCTAACGGTAATTACGTGAAACGATACTATTTGAACATTATGGCTCAGCAGCAATATCTTGTTAAATGACATAAAGTATAGACTACTGTCAGAGTCAATCTCCTTTATTGAAGGATCACTCTTCTGCCCTACATGAAGCCAAGTATGGTCAAGAGTGGATGAATTTACGACGACATAAACAATTACTTCGTTTTAGAGCATATGGTTTACTTAACACAGATTAAGACTATAATCTGTATTAACCAAGCAGTCACCCTTTCGATATTCTACTTTAAACTAAAATTTTAAAGAAATGCTACCAGTTATGCACTCCTGGAGTGTGCTCTTTCTGCCTTGCCTTGAAACCTTAAGTGGATTTCAGTTACAACATAATCAGTTACCACTTTAAATAATTGACCACCTAAGTGACGAAAATGCTTAATAGCTTCAAACGAAGTCTAGCGTCTTCAGCTCACGAGCGGTATTTATTTCAACGCACACGGTTCGCATACTGAACTACACGGGGACTTTTGAACATTTAGTGATATTTAAAGTGAAGACAGCTTATCTCATTTTCATAGCGTTATAGAGGTGATAATCTATAGGGTCTGCGTTGAACTATTTAATCAGCCTTTTAGTTTTATTGTTAACGCACTGGTCTTTATTTGCGATACACAGTTGCAGAGTAGGAAACTAGATTTAAAGCTTGAGAACATCATGTAACTTAAAACAATATTGAGTCGTTTAGATTGAAGTTAAAATCAAAGTTATAGATAGCATGGAGGGTTCATTTATCAGCAGTTACAGTTTTCTATATTATACCCTCTTTAAGACTTACGGTAATACCAAACAGCACTAATAATGTCATAACCAATTCTACCTCGACACGTCATGGAAACTAACTTTGGTTGTAATACAAGTAACATCAACGATCTGGTGTTTGGCCGGAATCGAACCAGTAAACTTATTTCGGATCAGAGAACAATCAACACCAGTATGGAATAAGCTATTCAAAACTTTACCTTGTGATAATGCGATCTCTAGAAGTAAAAATAGTCCGATTGTTAGTTAACCATAAATTTTATCAATTTGCTTACGGAAATAATTATTTTCACTATGGTATTTTCTATAACAAAAACGGTATTATAAACTTCGTAGTATTAAAGGGATTATGAAAGTTATAAATCGAGAACTCTGCAAGCGTGATAAGTAGACGCTTCTATTTGCATCACAAAGGTCCTAGGTTATTACAGTTAACACAATTACTAGACAGTGTAAGCGACGCGAATTATTCAAAATAATAACTATTTAATAATTGTAAATATGTAGTAGGCATTCTATTGTTGCTATGCAAGTGCGCGCGGGGTAACTGGCGCGCGGGATAATTGGTCGCGCAGGGAGAGGTTCTCGCGCGCTGCCGCGCTCACGTCACCTGGACTTGAGCGCCTTTTACGTCACGAAAGGTGCCAAATACGGGCCTTATCATTTTTAAATGTCCCGTGCTGTTTACTATTATTATTAGTCAATATCTATACCAATAAATAAAAATGGAGTGTCTGTAATGTCAAAATGCCTTTTTTCATGCTCACGCGGTCACCTGCACGACACCTATGCCCAAAATACAGATTAAAAAATTTGTCTGTCTGTTTGTTCCGGGTAATCTTCAAAACGGCTGGACCGATTTCAAAAATTCTTTCACCAATGGAAAGCTACAATATCAGGGCGTAAATTAGGCTATATTTTACGCCCGGTATTCCCACGGGAACGGGAACTACGCGAGTAAAACGACTAAAACAGAGGCGAAGCGAGGGTGGGTTGCTAGTTATCTAAATAAACCAGTTTCTCTCAACACATCAGTACTTTTTGGCGTCAATAGTCATTACATAACTCTTCACCGCCTGCACACCGGTGAAACCCCTGGCGTCGCCTTCAGACAGTTACAATTACTGTTAGACGGTAGTTTTCGTCTAAAGAAAAGTTAACAAAACAAACACGAGCCTAGACAAAATCTAGGCGTGTTTCGCAATAGCTCAGATCTTATTAATTCAAGATAAATTACCTGTTATTGAGGCGTCGATCACCTCGGAGTCCGTAGCTTCACGTCTCAAACGTTTGAACAGAGAACGACCCATTGTAGCGTAGTCTGCGTAACTGTCAGCTTGTTCAGAGATGCAGCTGCGCCACCTCTGGACGTAGCCAGCATACCGGAACTCCTTGCCGAAGGTTCTAACGACGTCATCTTCCACTTGTTGACATGTAATTGATTGAAGCGCCCATGTGTCTGCCATACCGTTGAGTTCAAGAATAGCTTCCATTCTTGCTTCTTGCGGCTTATATGTTGAAGCTTTATAGTCTCGTTAACATTTGCGCACCAATTCCCCGATGTCTATGATTATCGATGCGATCTCTCGTCGGGGTTGAACGGCGGTAGATAAAAATTTTGGTGCCGCCGTTACATTGTAGCCTCCGTAGAAAATGCGGCTCTTGCAGCTGTTGTTGCAGCAGTATTTTGTAATGGAGGTCAGAAGATCCATCACTTGCTCCATAGTGAAGGTCATCCGTAGATCTTGAAGAGTTTTGGGGCTGTGATCCCACCGCTGCTGTCGGCGTTGCGCCAGGAATTTGGACGATGATAGTAAAATACTGAGTATGTAATCACTGTATTTATTAGGAGTTCTTGCCGGAGAAGTGAGTGAAGTAAAACTGTCATCTATCTTACAATGTTTTTATAACCTCCGCTTTACAATGAAACGGTCTAGTCTTAGCAACTACAATTACTTTTTATAACAAACAAATAAAACAACTATTAAATAACTATCGGCATATAGCTAAATAATAATGATAAATATTCTAATGCATTTAACATAATTCCAAATAGTCAATTTTACACAATTTACATTAATGTAATTAAAGGAAATATTGTTCTCATATATTGTTCAACAGACGGCGCTGTAACTAGAAATAAATTGCAATATTTATTGTGTAAAAACAACTAAATATGGTTACAAATAATTACATTAATTCTAATCGATTTTAATTTAATCAACTATATAAATATTTAAACAACTAAATCAAATATATCTAGAAATACATTCAAAAAGTGTCTTTTAAATATCATAGCATGATAAATAGCAGTGTTGTTACTACAAATAATTATTTAAATATTAGTTGCAAATATTTCAAACACGTTTACAACTATAATTGATAACACATACATCAACAATTTACAAATATTGCCGATAGAGGGCGATATGCGCCCATATATACTTACTACCTCAGGCAGGGATTATCCATTTCAACTGAAAACGTTATAGTCTTCAACTATACGTTTCCAGCGATCATTTCTCATAAATTGACCCTACACTATCTACCAGAAAAATAAAATACGGCACTGAGCAAATTATTACAACTAATATGTAAATTCAGTGTTGAAATATTGTCTGGCTACAAAGGGACACGATAAAATGATAGCAATCTGTTGTTATATTATTTTTTAATCGAAAAATTATACTATAATTGGCTTAAATAATATTATAAAATATTACTTAAATGTACAATAAACCTAATGTAAAATTTTGTGCTAGTTTCAAATAGAATTAATTGTTTAAAAAAGGTAATGTTTTAGAGGGACAGGCCTGAAAACGCCCTTGTACATTTTTATGAAAATGCCCCTATACATTTACGTGTTTGTGTCTCTATGGATACGCTTTTTCGTTTCATCGAGTTTGAAATCAAAACGATTCTAAAGAAGTTTCACTTCAAAAAGACACTACACAGAATATAGACTGCAGTTACCTATATGGTCATACGTTTGTTTTTTAGCGTCGATGACACGTCGCATCACTACAGAGGAGCAGGCCAAGGCCGCGCTTGCTGAGAGACGCCGCCGGGCCAGGGAGGAGCTCGAAAGGCAGGCTGAACTAGAGCGACAGAGGTTAATATATATTTGTTTAATGAGCACCAAAGAATTAATCTTTACAAACATTTCATTATTCATCATTTCAGCTCGTATTTGTCCCATTGTTGGGTTCAAGCCTCCTCCACAATAGAAAGGAAATTGACCTATTATACCACGCTGGTCAGACGTGTTGGTATATGGTTTCATTTTAAATTTTCCTTCCTTCCAGATGTTATATACACTTTATCCCTTAGTAGTCTTTTACGACACCCATAGGCAAGAAAGTAGGTGGTGAATTGTATTCTTACTCCGTCACCACACGAAAACATGATAATTTTCTTTCAACCATGCGTAAAAAAATAGCTCGTCGAAGCTATAATAGCTTGACTAGACTAAGTGGTAACAAGAAAGAGTTGCGGTAGATACTTCTTATTTCTTTATCTTTTGACTCTTAACTGCCTGACGGCGACACCCGGGGCGTCGGGGTCCTTACCCAAAGGAACCCGAAAGGGTAGCCCGCCGGGCTGGTCACGAACGTCAAGGAACTCTGAATCAGTGGTCGGCCCAATGGCAAAGGGGAGGGAAGGGCAGCCCACCCAGAAAAAACGAAAAAATCCATTTTAACCTCAGAAAATTCGAGACATGATTGAGTTTTAAACTGTGTTATATTTTTTTTCAATGGTCATTAATATTTTTTTAGATTACAACGAGAAGCTGAACAGGAGGCTGAACGACAAAAACTGGAGGAGGAGAGGCAGAGACGCGAAGAGGAGGAGGCTCGTGAACTTGCACAGTTGCAGCGGAGAATGGATGAAGAGAAACTGAGGAAAGCCATCGAGGTAATGTCCATAGGTCCATCTGGCCTCTTCATAAAACTCACTATTTCATTTGTGGATAGTATCGGAATCGCCTAGCTTGGCACTCGTGTTGGCGATCGCCCTAGGTGTTATACGTTTCTGAGCAGGTAGGCGATTTTTGCAAGGGGTGTTGACAATTGTATTGTTATAACGTTTAGGAATAAGGGTAAACCTTCCCTCCTAAATAAGGAGAATGGAAGCAGCTCCAGTCGTTAACTCCGTGATCATGTGCCGTATATGGGATCTGGTCCAGCCATATTTCGCATTATTTTTGAGAACTAGCAAATTGCCTCAAGTCACTCGTTCCCGCGTACCGGGATAAAATATAGCCTAGGTTACTTGACGATAATATTTTCCATTGAACTGAGCGTTTTCTTGACGCCTTGGAATCGACTTCCAGACCGTGCAAAATAATATAGGATTGTCTGAGAAAAAAATTACCTGGTAGTAAAATATTAACAAAATCGGTTCAGCCGTTTGGGAAATTGCCCGGAACAGACAGACAGAAAATTAAACTGGTTTTTAGGCATCGTGTGAACATGAAAAAAACTAGGCATAACCAATGTGTACATTATGTGTAAGCATGAAAAAAAAACGTATTATTTTGACAACACAAACAGAGCTATCTATGTAAGGAATAACTTAGGCTTTATTTGATCCGGTATTCCCACGGGAACAGAAACTACACGAGTGAAACTGCGGATATTTACAAAATTATCTTGAATAGATTTATATTATTTTATTTTCATTTAGGCCCAACAGCAACTTGAACGCGAGGAAGCCGAGCGTAAAGTGCGCGAGGAAGCCGAAAGGCAAGCGCGTCTCAAGGAGGAGGAGGAGAAACGCAAGGCTGCAGAGGAGGCTGAAAAGCTTCGCAAGGAGGAGGCCGAGAGAGAAGAGAAGGAACGCCTCGTAAGAAAACAGCGCGTTGAAGCTATCATGGCTAGGACGAGGTTGCGAAAGGTATTTCTTAATTCTTCTTCTAACTTTGCACTATCTTTCTTCACAGTAGGATGAAAGCTAATCTACTTCACATATACCTAGTTGTACCATCCGGAAGTTTTAATTGTAAAACTATATATACAATGTAACTGCCTCGTTATAAGCATAGGATTTTCAAAATTAGACCCTATGGGGTATGCTCGTTTATGGTTTTACTAGGAGCACTCAAGTGCTGCAATCATATTATTAGCAAAAATTAAGTTTTTAATTATCATGGCTCATGAATAAATAATTTTGTGCTATAACCCGTCGTGCTAGAAATATATATTTTTTTGTGGTAGAATATATGTCAAATACCTAACAAAAGTATGTTTCATGAATGTACTAGGTGAAACCGTGTTCCATACTTCAATGGGCATTTCCCTTTGATGCTGAATGGGTATGGAACGGGCTATTATGGTTTTCTGGAGATATCTCGGACAATCTCATTAGGATGCTAATTGCTAGAACTGTCGTCATTCAATGCTGCACGTCTGCCTCTCTCATGAACGAAAAGGTACACACTTGATATATGGGTTGGCGATTGCAGTGAGGTGTCATACTTTTCCCAGCAGGAGCTATTGGTCTATCTCCTTCTGAGATATTCAGCCCTTTTTTATGATAATTTCGTGAACGGTTGGTTTTTCGGCAGCCTTAGTTTTTCGGTAAATGCCAATGGGTTCGCCTCATTGTGAATATATAAAATGTCTCTGCACCTCCACCACCTTAAGGATAAATGCGTGCGACTATAAAAAAAAAGTACAAGAATACATTCTAATATGTATTATCCAACATATCCAGTGTTTGTAAACACAGGTCTTCCGGCACGGACACGTGGTCCCTAAATGTAGGCCTCATATCTAAGCTTAAACTCGCTCAACGTGCTATGGAACGGACTATGTTCGGGCGATAGAATCGGAAATACAGAAATCCGTAGAAGAACGGGTGTAACTTAGATAGCGCGGAGAATTAGCATGCTGATGTGGCAATGGGCAGGCCGCATCGCTCGAAGAATCGACAAGCACAGGGCAATAAAATATCTTCAGTTGCGACCACATAACAGCCGACGCAGTGTAGGACGCCCTTCAACTCACAAGGTGGACCGACGAACTGGTGAAAGTTGCTGGACGTCGTTTAATGTAGGCGGCACAGGACCGCACTTGTGGCGAAATATGATGGTGTACGTCCAGCAGTGGACGGCGATAGGCTGAACGATGATGATATATTATTAATTGTAACTAGTAGAAGTATATAAATTAATCAGACAATTTCATATTATGCATTCAGTCAATGGATGTTAAAGAGGAAGAGAAAAAGGTAAAATTTCTTAGTTGCTTTTATTTTGGAAGGTACATTAGCCTTTTATTTTGGGCGTCTGTCGTCTGTACGCATCCCATCCGTGTTATTATTTAACCTATGGTATTTCACTCGTCCACCTATGAGCCCGAGCACTGATACCAATTCCTTGCCTCCTAGTGGGCACCATGTGTTCTCTGACACAGTTGGCTTTACTGTGGTGGTGCCGGACTTATAACTGGTCAAACCACCTGGAATACATAAATCCTAAATAATATTATAAATACGAATGTCACTCTGTTTGTAATTTACGCAAAAAATCATATTCTTTGAAGCAATAACCTTTGTTTCACTAACATGGTTATTATTAGTTTAATTACTGAATAACTTAGATTTTTTTTTTATTATTAATACTGTCATGGTAACTAAATTAAAATATATATTTATTTATCCCATCCTTTTACTTTCCTTTACCTCAGTGCTGTCCATATTCAACACAATCAATGTCCACAGTTGGGTTAGACTCATCTTCACAATGGGAGACACATTGACTTACCACAACCTCACCTCTGTTAAGACGAGTTTCCTTCTCTTGTATAGATGCTATCTGCACATCATTTTCCATTAGTCGTCTACGATACCCACGAGCAGTAAAGGTGGTCTTCAATTATATTCTTACTTAGTCATAACACGGAATATACAACATTAACTATTATAACACTAATAATTATTTTATTAAACATTAGCAAGCGGAGGAAGACAAATCAAAGAACCAATCCGCTCCTGTGGCCGCGCCCGTGCCTGCTGCGCCTGTCGCCGAACCCGCTCCCGTGCCCGCTACAGAACCCGCTGTCGCGCCCGCGCCCGCTCCCGCCACAGACAATGGCAACGCGCAACCTACTGCTGACCTTCTGGGGCTTGACTCTTCACTGGTAATCTGACCTTATCTATATTAATAATATTGTTTCTAAGTTTAAGCGTGTTCATCTCCAAAACTTTTTCTTCTCACCCCATATCATCATTATCATTTGAGCCTATATACGTCCCACTGTTGGGCTCCAGCCTTCTCTACAATTCTTATTGTTGAGGGAAATTGACTTAATAAACCATGCTGGTCAGACGTGTTGGTATAGGGTTTTATTTCGAGTTTTCCTTCTCTTGCATAAATTTTATAGTCTTCGTCCTTCATCCCTTAGTCGTCTTTTACGACATTCACGGGCAAGAGGGGTGGTGAACTGCATTCTTACTCCGTCACCACACGGAATCTCATCCGACATATGACTCGCTATTGGGAGGCCCAGGCCCCCTCAGCTCAGAGAAACATGTAAATAACATAGGGTTTTATTTCGAGACAAACTTATCCGCGTAACTTCGACTGCGTCACATAAGAGGGTGGGGGACATAACCGCCTATAACGCTGAGTACACGCAACGAAAGCGTTCAAAGGTAATTTCTCTGCTTTTGCAACATGTTACTTTAATACTTTGCTCCCATTGATCGAAGCATGATGTTATATAGCCTTTATTAATTAAATAAATGGGATCTCCAATTCTAAAGGAATTTTTCAATTCGAACCAGCAGTTCCTGAAATTAGTGCATTAACCAAACAACAATACCCGTTTTCCAAGAGAGCGCCTACTACCTTACCTATTTTCCTGGTACGATTTTTGCTATTCCCACCAACAAGTTATTCCATTTTTACGCGGAGAAAAATTGAGCGTAATTTTTATCAAAACGCCAATATCATTTGATTGAAAACGCTGAAAATGTTTTACAGCCGCACCAGACACAGCCGGCACTATTGCCACAGAGCTCGCCAGCACCAACGAACAACGGCAACGTCACTGCCGACCTGCTGGGACTGTCCGACACAAACGATGTGAGAAAATAATAACATTTGTTCTATAGATATACTAACATATCTACCGTACGGTACCCGGCGATAAATATTGTACATCGACGCTTGAAAAAAGACAAACGACTAATTTCGGTTTCGTAGAGCCAGCCTTGTACTAATCACTAACATTAAGGTATTTACTAGTAGCTATTAATACAATAATTACGTTTTATTATTAAACAAAATATACCTATTAAAGATTTTTTCCAAATTGTTGCTGTTTTAAAAAGGATAAATTTTCTATATTTTTTTAATAATAACTATATTTCTCTAAATTTATGTTTTATTTATTTTACTGGATGCAACTCTAATCTCTAAAGTGCGACAGAGACAACGCCTACGAAGACGAATTTAACCGAATGCTTCGTTCCAAAAATCGATGTGCAATATTTATTGCTGGGTATGTTCAACATGGGTCTCCCTACGAATAAAAATATGCCATAATTGCCACTGCAAAATTTAATTCATTATTTTGCAACCCTTATTCGATGACAACAAATGCTGAAACACGTGTTTATATATTTCAAGATTTTTTTTTATTTAAAGCACATTAATGTTTCTTTTCCCTTTTGCGACCGTGTTTCACCACATTTAGGCTTGAATTCAGTAAAAATTATTTCACAATTTCATGGTTCTAATTTCGGCTCGGCATTACTGAGTTTGTCAACTAACTTTTTAGTATACGATATATTAAAGATTTTTAACATCATATATTATTCTCCATCACCATTTCAGTTCATATACGTTCCACTGTTGAGGTCGAGTCTCATCCACACTAGTAGGGCAATTGACCTACTATACCACACTGGTCAAATATGTTATAGGTTTTATGTCGAGTTTTCCTTATCTTGCATTGGTGTTATACGTATATTTGACCTTTTAATTATCTCGTACGACACCCATGGTCAAGGGAGGGGTTGGTGGATAGTATTCTTACTCCGTCACCACACAGGACAATTATTCTTCATACCTTAACATTATATCTACAAAATTTTTAAACCGTCAACATATTTAGTATAGTCATTTTGTAACCATTTTTAAACTAGTCTATAGTTTATAAGATATCTTTTTTCCTTCTTCTTTTCAGGACATGTACATCCCACTGTTGGGCTCGGGACTCCTCCACAGTGAAAAGGATATTGAACCACTATGCCACACTGGTCAGACGGATTGGTATAGGGTTTTATTTCGATTTTTCCTTCTATTGCATCGATGTTATCTGCTTATTATTTTCCTTAGTCATTTTTTACGACACCCACGAGGAAGAAATGGGGTGGTGAACTCTATTTTTACTACGTCACCACACGGTACTTTTTTTCACCTATTTAAATTGTTACAAAACTGTATATAGTATTGCTAATTGCATTTGTTTAGTTATTCGTAATTTGATGTTCTTATTTTGTTATCTCCAGACTAAGGACAAAACCGAAGAGCAGAAGACGGCTACCAAACTTCCAACCAACGACAACGCGCCAACCATACAACCAATATTGGAGGCCAACAACGGGAACTCACAGCCCACAAACATTGGTCACATATCGGCCAACTTCATACAATCCGAGCGCATGTCCAATGAGAACCAAACAAAATTGGCAGAAGTGCCCAAACTTCTCGACGATGATTTCACAACGCACAACGGTCACAATCACCCTTTGACATTGCAAAATGCGATCTAAACAAGAGTTTATAAGGTTGGTTATTGAACAGTCGGATTTCGATGCGTATATATTGGCTGGTTGTGATGCTAATTTAGTAATTTATTGAGCCGCGTTTTTGTTTGAACGCTAGGTTAATTATAATTTATTGATTTGACTGAAAAAAATTACTAGATTATACGAACATAGAGGGCGCCACTTTGGCTTGATTCCAATATAACAGCTATAAAAAGTACGCTTTCATTTAAAACTTTCAAAAAGGTTTTTGTATCATTATAAAATTTCATAATAATGCTAGTCATGAGAGGTCGTTAAGTTGTTAGTCCATATTCAACGTCAATGACAGTGGATTTAAGGAGTCTGTCTATGGTTCAGCCAGAACTATAGTTGTAAAAAGTCAAATAAGAGCCGCTCTATGGTGAAATGATATTCTATCTAATCGGTACAGGAATAATCAACTACAAAACAATTTTAGAAAATAAAATTTTAATTGAGATTTTTTATTAACATTTGCTTTAAATACACAATATTGATGACACCATTAATTACCCATTTAATATCGCAACAACCTTCTGACCTACGCAATTTTTTTTACTATCTATAGTATCAATTTTTACCCAATTCTTCGGAGGCAATGGAAGGCCGATGTGGGGTCCTATAACCTATATATTGACTGGGCCACCAAAGCATATATTTTCTTTGTGCCCTGCCCAGGACCTTGAAGCAAAAAATAAAATAATACTGTTTCAATAGTATTTTTTATTAAATTGTTATAGTTTTGTGAAAATCGGTGTTGTTTTAAACACTTTGGTGCTATATTGTACATAAAACAATTAACTTCTAAAATATGTCCTAAAACCTAAAAGTTTAAATAATTATGGCTCGTGTTCTCTTTAATTGCTTTACGCGTTTTTTCACAAATGACACCTAAATTTTAGGTAACAAAAATTTATTAAATAAAACATTTCCTCATTATTATATATAGTTCATGAAAGTGAGTATTACTCTCAATAAATCTCAATATATAAGAACCTCGATGATACAAACTTAAGGCCCTGTTTTTTCTGTATATTTTTATCGTAAACTCTGAAACGTTTATAGAGATATCCATTTCCTTTACGCAATATTGTATATTGCATAAGTTTTAATATGTTTTTGTCTCATTCGGTTATTAATGAAGTTGGAAAAATTTAAAATTATAAGCTATGGCGCGTGCTCTATCTTATTGATAATGAAAATATTAATCAGCATAATATGCTTATCGATTAATAATATATGAGACTAATAAATTTAAAAATGTATAAATTGCCAAGCCAATATGTATGCATAGGAACTGGGTTGGATTCCGTCACTCTAATTTATTGTACCATGAGTAATGTATTACTCTTACAGAAAATTGTATTCAAAAGTTACCGGATTATTTTCGCATAGTATTCATACATAAGTTTTGAATAATTTGCTGTTTAAAGGCTCATTAATAACCTATTATATTATCAATGTAATCTAATATATTTCAATTGTTTAACAGAAATAAACACGATAGGTAAAATATCATCTTTAATAATTGAAATAAAAGTTATATTGGTTGTTTTTATAGTACTAAGCACAAGCGATAGATGGCGTTAACAAAAATCTGGTAGCTGTCGTTAGAAAATTATTTTCTTTATCTCTACCTAAGTTTCACATAAAACGTAATATAATTATAATAATTAATATAAACTAGTCATTAAACAATTCTTATAAAATATTATATTACCATAGAACAATTATAATTATTCAAAACTTATGTAAAGTCAACCGTTGAATGTCATTTTATGGTCAACCTAATACGGTCCCGCTGTTGGGCGTCCTCTTAGAAAATGAGGATTTTAGGCCATTTATTATTAATTAATCACTATTTCAATTATCCATAGTGAGAGACGGAATGATGTGAGTGAATTATTTAAATTTATTGTTGATGCATTTATGTAAATTACAGCAATAAAGCTCTTTTTTTCTATTTACTAATGAAACGCTAATTCTCTCGTATGTTAAAAGCTTGTGAACATTGTCAAGTTTTATGGCGAGTAATGAAAGCGAAGCTGTAGATGATTTAAGTATTTCTTTTTGTTAAGAAATTACCATTAAAATACCCACTTTTTGCCCTTTAAATAGTGAGGCAACTCAAATAATTTTTTCCCAAACGGAATGTACGTAAATAATTTACAAAATTCCTTAATATAAGGATTTTTTACTTTACATCATTTGCTATTCAAAAATAGAAAATAATATTTTTAAAGTGTGGTAAAATTTTGTCATAGTGTTGCCAATGAATATGTAACAGAAGATCTAAAATGTAGATCAACTGTCAAAACAAAAATATTTTAACCATGGTAAGATTTTTTTTCTTAATAAAGATCTTAAGATAATTTTGCTTGAAATATCTATTGCTTCGTCTCCATTATCCTAAATTTCTTCCTTATGTAGTCATTGGTCAAAACATAATAATAAAATACCATTGACTGACCATAGACATAACAGTGTGAAATTCTATAACCAATATAGTTATAGGTTATAAATATTTTATTTATTCAATTATCAAGTTTGTAAGTAACAACCGTTACTTTAATATTAATATGAAATAAAGTCGCTATAATAATATCTGGCTGTATTTATTAAGGATGGCAACATTCTGAATAAGGAAAAAATCTTAATGCAATACTGTGATTGAAAGAAGTATGATCAACATTGTTGAATGATACCAAATTGAAGAACTGATAATGCAGACTGCTTAAATAATCCTCGTTTACTGCGAACAAATTCCATCGGTCATTTTAAAATTAATAAATCTTAGTCCTTGAATTAATTATGTGACCGTGAAGAAGTTTTGTTAATGAATTATGGTCTCTGACTAAATTATGCAGCTGTCTGTTTGGAAATTTGTCATTGACAATATTTTTTGCCATTGACAAACTTTTTGTGAATAGTTTGTGCCACTAACAAATTTTTGTTGTTAGGTTTCACCACTGACTGAAAGGCGGTGAATAAATTTACTGAAGTTTGATAAAGATTTATCAACAATTAGAAAACTATAAATTGCCTCTTAATGTGACACAATATCTATTGAATCCACATTTAACCTTAACTTTCCTCGTGGACGTGTGTTATCTTTACGCTTAGAAATGTCGATGTAAATTAAAATCCGTCTTAGTAGTTGGGTTGCGTGAATAGGTTAAATATTAACATGTTTTTAACTAAACGCGATATTAAACAAAAAATCCGCTAAGTGATCATCGGAAATATATAATACGTAGGAAAAAATGTCAGTATAACGCTTAGAAATAGAAAAAAAAATGGTTTACTTAACGACTTCACAAAAAGGCTAAGGGTAACGAGCTTCAAAACTAGACGAGCCTTTCAAAAAGAGCGACAATATTAGCTACAAGCCTCAAAGGCACAAAATAAATACGCTAATATATCTAACATAATAATAATATTCCAAGATAATGCCATCTTAATTATGTCAAATTGACATATTGTTTTCAAGGTCAACACGTATTGAACGATTGTTTTCAAGGTCAAAATACATTGACCGATGTTGACTTTATCTTGCAAAGAATAATAATTCGTAAAGAATAATTACTGTAAATTATCATCGCATATCCTATTTCAAATATGATTAAAAATAGTTTGAAATTGGTAACACCATAATTTATTGGCCATTATCAGTTTGCAGATATGCGCACAGAATTATTTATATTTGGACGTGTATATGCGTGATAAATAATATCTACCAATGATTTAATAGAAATTTCTGGAAAACAGTCAAGACAGTTATATGTAGACGGTGTCGAAAATAAAATTATGCTTAATTAAAGTTACAATAATGTAATTTAAGTTATTTAAACACAATATATATACAAATTTTTGTATGATAAGTAGATAGCGTTGAATGTTAATCAGCTTCATTTTATAGGATGTTAAAAGATATGTAGTTATTTTGTACCTCGTTTGGTTGATATGAAGTTTAAATTTGGTTTCGTTAATATATTTTCAGAAACTGAACAATTCTAATCCGATTAACAGTTAATAACTAATTAATTGAATCGAAAGTTTTAGTTAAATTCTCTTACAAATATTATTATAAGTATACTGTGTTATTAATATCAATTACTATAGGTAGTTCAATTGATTTGCTCGTTCCATCATTATTTTGTAGGAAAGTCTAACTGCAACTTTCGTTTCCGAAGGGCGTATCCCTTTCTGTATATTATTCCAATATATTTTCTATCAATAATAATAAATAATAATAGTAGTTTTTTTCCAATTCTTATCTATCGTTTGTTGAGTACATTGTTGTGTTGTGTGTTTGTATTTTTAAATGTATGGACAAAACTGTGTGGTTTTGTTTAGTTAGGGATTAGGTATTTTTAATGTTGTTAACGAAATGATGGTAGTGGTCGAATATGAACTATTGGCATAATTTTTGTTCATATATATCGTTCTTTGGTCATAACTATTTGCACTATTGTACATTATGAGTTACATTTGTGTATTTTCTTATAAAACGTGAATTTAATAACGCTGAATAGATTTACGGCATTTAAAAATGTCCTGTTTCAAAGTTGTGCTTTCTTTGATATAATTTTCGAAATCTTTGTTTAAAAAATAATGTTAAAATATTCGGTTATAACAAAATACACTAAATAAGTCGTTTTAGTATACGCGTGGATAAGCTATCAATGTATTCGACACACGACAGACACATTTACAATTAACGTCAACTATGTCAAAGTGACATTTGTTGACGTTTGTTGTCAATGTCATTTAACAAATTTATTATACGATTATTGCTTGTAGGTAACATTGTACGATTGTTTTATTTCGCTTATCCATCCACTTTTTATCGTGCAAATATTATTAAATCATGTAGAAGTCTCACGGCCTTAATATTTATACAAGATGTATACCATGAAGTGGCATTTTGACAATTGACATTGATTTGATTTTGACAAGAGATATGACAGCTGTCAAAGTGTTGATCTGTGCAGTTTTCTTTCTCATATGAGAAGTCGGTTAGCGGTTAAAATATTCATAGCATGTATTTTGTTACACTTATGTTTGTTGTCAAAATATCATTCGATTTGGTGAAATTGTAATGGAAATTTACAATAATCAGTGTGACAGGTCGTTTCTCAAAACACCGCCATATGTCAAGCTTTGCTGCGCGTTAAAATATTTGTTTCTAAAAAAGAAGTGTCTATTACCCAAAAAAAAAAAAAATAATTGTAGAACAGAAGTCTTTAAACTGATTCATTAAAATGCACGTACCTTCTATTTTTTTTTAATTATTTGTAGTAATAATATCCAAAGTGAAACAATTTCCTATTAATGTTATCAAGTGTCAAATCAGTTACGGAACGAACTTGCAACTGACAAGTATTTTAAAGTTCAATATGGCGGCCTGTCACACTGCACCTGCGCGTGTGCGTGTGTGTGTGTTTGTTTGTATGCAAAGCAAGTCCATACGTCAGGTTAGTAGTCGTTATGAAAATGTTTATGTAATTGGTATCATACATAGGGACATGGCTTCAATGCGTTATATAACTACTGTATTACGTTAATGAACATCATGGATTTATTAAATGAAACAATTTTAATACGAAAAATAAATACAAAGAAGTTGTTTCGTGTAATTATTTATTTATCCTGCTTTTATCTATATGGTATTTTTTAGTTAATAATTTTTACTATGTGGTAGCGGGTAGGGCTCATATACGTCCCACTGCTGGACTCGAGCCTCCTCCATAATAGGAGGGAAATGGGCCTTACTATGCTGGTCAAACAGAGTTTTCCTTCTCTTGTATAGATCTTATATGTGTAATATACCACTTAGTCGTCTTTTACGACACCCACGGGTAACAGTGGGGGTGGTGAATTGTATTCTTACTCCGTCACCACACGTAAAGTCTACTAAGAGTTTATTCATCGAGCTGGACCACTTCATGATGATGTTTAGACAATCATTACATTCTCAAGAAGGGCTGCAGTCGGACAAGCATCCGTACTTTTGTAATATGTACGATTGAAGAAGCGTATATAGTGCGTCGATCTCAAGTAATTTGGACGAGTTTTTTTTTTAAGTTCTAATTTACATCGTTAAGCATTCGTTTTAATGAAAGTAAGACGATAGAGAGTTGAAAAATATCAATTTGGTTATGAAATATGAATATGATTCATCTTCCTTTAAAATTCATACATTGATTAACAAACGCATTAATCATAATGAATAATGCGTTTGTTATGAACATATTAATATTCTGTTATTAAAAATATGTAGCTTTTTAAATAAAATAGGTTAAATGGTAGGATCACACTGTCGACAGTTATCTGTCTACAGCCGCGGGCCGGTCCGTCCGGGGTAGTACCACACTCTCGCAGAAAATCGACGTCTGAGTAGTAGCAATTTGTTACTGCGCTTCGTTCGGTGAGCGAGAGAGCCGGAAGCCCAACTTTCTGAGGGTGTTTGTGTGTGGAGGGTTTTGGTGGTGCCCTTGGTATCACTGAGCCTCAATGCACGCATTCACACTTTCTTCGCGGTAGGCAGCGACCCTGTAAAGGTCCATGAGCGGCAGCAACACTTACCATCAGGTGTACTGTTTGCTCGTTTGCCACCGTTTGCAATAAAAAAAAAAAAAAAAAACTTTAAAGTGCACATGCTAAGGGAAATTCCCTAGTCCCTGTAGTGTGCTATTTTACCACGCAAAGTCCCAGAGTAATAGATCTCTCTCTGGTCGTTCCCTCATGACTGAGGCTCGTGGTCATCATTGGCGAATGCTGGTGCAATGGTGCACCTAGATTTTATAATTTGTCTCCGTCGGTGTCTATCCGTCGTGTGTCTGACAACCGAACAGAATTTGGCTGAAGATGATGCCTTTGCTTGGTCGCTCCACCTATGTCCTATGTCCACGGCTTCGTTTGCCCCTGTGTTCCCAACAACGATCGGTTTTTCTAGGCATTCATCTCCTCACTATATGGCGGAATATGTCAACATTCGCTGTTGGCAGATTGTGGCGAGACAGTTTTGGACACGAGGCTGCGATAGAATCGATGCATTGGGGCGCTTGGCGGTCCAGGGGATCCTCAGCATGCTCATCCGACACCACATCTCGAAAGCATCGATCCTTTGTCTTTCTCGAGCTCGTATTGTCCAGGTTGATACCCCATATAGAAATATGTATAGGAAATATAACAGAGTGTATTAACCTGGTCTTTGTGTTGTTGGTAATTCCCCTCTTCCTCCAGATATTATTCAGACGGGCCAAAGCATCTTTAACCATACCTATACGCCTCATTATTTTCGGTGCGCAACTACCATCGTGGTTAATCAGTGCGCCTAGATATACATCTAGACACGCGGCAGCGTGTCAAGCCAAGTTCAAGCAAAGGAACTGGCTAGCCAGCACCCAGTGTAACACAGAAATATTAATACTTTTTTTCTGTAGAGTGTAATATTACATGAACCACTTGGTGTCACTTTTGACCTTTCTATAACTCAAAACCTCTTTAACGTAAACACAAAACTACCTGTGTTTAATTATATCCATAAGGACATCTAGAAGCCCAAATTTCATGAAGCTAGCTCAAACGGTTATAAAGATATGAAGGTCAAAAAGTCGTAAATTTTAGCACTGACTGACTGACACCTGTACCTAAATCTAACCTACTTCCAGATGACCTAGAAGGATGAAATTTGGAATCCAGCTCGGTAATTGTGTGTAAGTGTGGGAAAAAATCTAAAAATAAAAATGTTAAATAATAGGGGCTTGCCATACATTTTTTTTTAATTGTAGCTTTGGAACCGTTACAACGTTATAAGCAGATATTTGAAAATATCCCAATGCTAATTAAAGAGAATATAGGCTATATTTCATAAAAAGAAAACCATGCAGCGGAAACGCAGCCTAGTTTTCTTCACAAAAATAGTGATATCTCCAAAAACACCAAAAACATAAATGTAAAAAAGGAGAGCCAAGTTCAATACAAAAATTATGCTTAGCTGTGGGCTTCGTCGCAAAAAGAATGGAGATCTAAATGAGTGCAAAGTTCTATGCAAAATCCAAATATGTATTTATAGGAACAAAATAACATTATGAACAAGTATTAAACTCTATTTCTTTGTTTTATTGGATACCTATAACAATTGCTGTTATTTAAAAAAAATTGATTTCGACGAGATCACGGCGTTGCTCAGCCCACGTGGCACACACCTCGAGTGTGTGCTGCGCCGTGTCCTCATCGCAATCGCAGTGGTGGCAGGCCGATGTGCTCTCCCTCCTGACAATCTTGTGCAGGTACTTGCCGAAGCAGCCGTGCCCCGTCAAGACCTACACCAGTTGGAAAGAAAGCACCCCGTGCGTCCACTCCAACCACTCCATCAGCACCGGCCAGAAGGCCTCGACAATGACAATGACATCTCGGCGGGCGTCGACCCGCCAGGCGGCAATCTGCTTCAACGACATCATACCGCCGCGGGCGCGCATCTCCGACACTCGCTGGTAAATTCCGGCGAGCATCTCCGCCTCCAGGTTCCACGGTGTTGTACCGGCCAGGAGGCACGCTGCCTCCATCGCCGCCGTGCGGTAGCCGCGTATGGCCCTGACCGCCATGGCTCTCTGTGGACGCCACAGGGGAGCCCTGAGACGGACGGAACTTACATAAACACTAGCTGGATGACAATTATACTTACTATGTTTTCCACGGTGTAACATTAACGTTTCTTATTTCCATTGGTGAAAGAGTTTTTGATATTGGTTCGGTGGTTTAAGCGTGATAGCGTAACAAACAAACAAACTTACTCTCGCATTTATAATATTAGTCAGGATTACTAGAGTTTACAACAACAACCACCTTGAAAAAACCACGAAGCTTTCTTCATAACACTGTTATAAAGAGCTGAGCTGAGGAAAACCCCTTCTATTTTTTCACATGTAAAGCTTATACAACGTTTCATTTTGGTCCTTCGTGCCGGGTGCGTGTAAAAGGCGTGTCATCAAGTCATACGGCTGGGCTCGCGTCTCCTAAACATGGACGGGAAGTTGAACTACACTACGCTGGTTATACGAGTTGGTATAGGGTTATATTTGAAATTTTCCTCCTCTAGCATACATAATATCTGCAAAATATATTCCATAGTCGTCTTTTACTACTCCCACGCGTAAGAAAGGGGTTGGGAAAATGCAGTCTTACTCTGTTACCACCGAAAGTGTAGGTTCGGGAAAACCTAAAATTTACTACACCTTAATTCCATGTTAGTTTTATTTTCATTGTTAGGTTGGTAAGTTTATTGGCGCGTCTTGGCCTTTTGGCCGACCCAGGCGGAGATTCAATATCCAAGGCGATAGTTCCATAATCATTCATAAACATTCAATCAACGAACACAAAACTATCATCATCTTCGTCTTCACAGCAGTGGGACGTATATATCCTACTATTGGGCTCGAGCCTGTTCTACAATGGGAGGGCAATTGACCTACTATACCAAGCTGTTTAGACTGGTTAGTATAGGGTTTTATTTCGAGCTTTAGCTCTATTGCAACAACTATTGTTATACATGCACAAGATATCCCTTATTGCCTTTTACAACGCCCATGGGCAAGAGAGGGGGTGGTGAATTGTATTCTTACTCCGTCACCACACGAAATATGTGCAATGTCTTATAAATTGTACCCAGATAATTTCTTGATCACACAAAATCTTGTACTGCATGGGAATCGAAACCGAATTTTGTGCGTTACGTCGGTGTATAACCACAGCGCCATCTGTGTAGCCAGTATACTTAATCAAAAGAAAAGTGAATTTCTGAAGTGAAACTTCTTTAGAATCGTTTTGATTTTAAACTCGATGAAACGAAAAGCGAGTTCATAGAGACACAAACACGTAAATGTATAGGATACAGCCGGGGAGAAAAGGATAAAGAAGTTTTACTTCTGACATGTGTACTTTGTACGCACGTTCTTTTTTTAACGACATGCTTTGTTGGACACCTCATCAAGGTGATTCTCTGTCCGCCTGGAATGCCTTGTTTGGCCGGCCGGTACACGATCGCAATTCGTGTTGTAAGTATCTTCAAAGAGTGCTACCATTCTGGTAACGCTTTAGTTTGTATCTCTTCCACGTGTAACGTTGATATCATGTCAATTGTAGGTATCGATAATATGTAACCTCGAAACAACCGTGTGTAAACAAAGGTTTTTAAAATGTCATCCATAAAATTTTATACCTATAGTCCATAAAATATAGCTTGATCTCTGTGACAGATGTCAACGAAACCGACGAAGTAAGTTTGAACGAGCGACATGATTACAATTTTATTTTATATCACATATATTTTCATTCTTTAGGTATCAGTTTTATTGAAACTGAAGTGCAATATATTATAAATATAAAAATCTAAATATTCATGCTTAAAATGTACCTCGTAAGTACTGAAATACCTAGTAAACGATATAAAAAATGGCGCTCACGCACGTACAAAGTCATACTGGTCTGAAAATAAAAAAGAGATGAGGACAGTCGATATACTTAAATCGATAACCGATCATTATTAAATTTTTAATAAAAAAAAACCCAATACCCTACCTACAATATAAAACTTTCAAAAGATTTTTACAATTACAACAGACAGTTACATTATAAAATATATAAATTAAATTAATTAGACATTAAAAAACTACCTTTTGTCTCAGAGTAAATGATAATAATATGTACGAATTATTGTCATTAAACTAAACATATTTATCCATAAAACAGTCCCAATTAATCGATTGATCTAACTGCTGTTTCTATTTTGGCAAAACAATATAAGTCTTTTAGCAGGAACGCTCCAGTGATGACGATAATAGTGACGTTGACCTTGATTGTACTCCTTTCGAATAATTAAATCAGTCGTAAAACAGTTTTCGTTTGAAATAAATTCAAAAAGATTTTCTTTGATTGTATTTCAATTATAATAGAAAATCACAATTATAAAAATAAATAGTTTTATCGATAAAAAACTACGGCCTTCATCGTAAGCGTGACAGCACTAGTGACAACTGTCACAGAGATCGAGCTATATTTTATGGACTATAGTTTAATAACAGTTTTAAGAATAACTGCTGGACCAATTATTTTATTTAAAAATTACATCATTCTAAAAAAAAATAACCCTGCCTTTTGGTCCCTCAACAAATTTTGGTATAGAAACCGGCTAAACCAAACCTATTTACGCATTTTTTTGTGTGTATTTATAGCTATCAGCCGTAGATGGTTTTGACAGCTTTGCCCTGACTATGGGTGAGCACTGAGGGCTCTCAACCTGATTACGCCATTAGTTGACACTGTATTCTTAACCCGTCATCACATGCGTAGAAGAATCAAAAGTGTAAAAATATCGCAAAGTGAGAATAAATAGAACTTGACTATTTTATTCTAACAACGATGGGAGTTTGGGTTTAAAATAATTCAACATAAAAATTGACAACTGCGTATATTAATTTCACTATTGTTAAATAATACAGTTTTACATTTTGCCAGCCCTCCAAAATGTATATCTATTATAGGTACTAGAAATAAATTTTATAAATAAATTTAACTATAATATTAAATAAAATAAATAAGGATGAAAATAAATTACAATGTGTAAATAACATTTGAAAATTTATTTAAAATAAGATTACAATATATTAAAAATACTTCCAATATAATGAATATTTTATTTCATTTAGTCATTTTTCAAAATAATGATACATTTATATATTAATTTGAAATATTAATTACAATTACGCATCTACATTTAATTATTAATAATTGAAAATATTTTTGAAACTACCTTCTATCTATTTAACATTTAAACTTTTAATAACTTTTAACGATCAGAATGTCACAGCGATTATATATTTTAATCTTTTAAAGATTATTTACGTTATGGCGTTAAGAGAGATCTTATATTATTACGAGTATGCAGAGAGAAAACAGTTTATCATCATAGTTAGACACATTGAACGTGTTCTAGTGAACAGGGGACTAGAAGAAATTATTTCTATCTAATAAAGTACTCGAGGTTCTAGGCTTTATTAAAATATGAATTTAAGACATATTTCAATAATTTTTGAAGCATTTAAGTAAAATTAATTTCCTCTTTATAGGTTTTAATATTTGCATTAGTTACTAATGAAAATATTTCGTCGTGTAGTTGAAACACGCTATGTATAACTTAAAGAATTTTGATCATCTCTATCCCTACAGCCCCAATTTCAATTTGAATTTTATTTTCTATTTGATAAATAGAAAATTATCCACAATTCGTTTACAAATGATTCATTTATATCAAACGGGACTTCTTAGTAACATATAAATTTCATAACCCGCCCTCAGCTCAATAACGATTTCCTAAAATTGGACTGCGATGATATGTAATCAAATAATTACGTTTTTAAAATATTTTATGCTTTACATAACATGTTTTCTTAAAGCAGGCGATATCGAGGCAAAGTATTTTAAATAAAAATGATTTTTAGACTATTTTAAAAGTTTTCAATTCTGTTAACTATTTTTAAATTAACAGTGTAAATGCTAAAAAGGTTTTTATTGTAATATGTCCAAATATCCAAATTTATTTTTTATTTAAACACGGCAGAATGTTTTATTCCCCAATAAAAATAATTTTATGAAGGTAATGAACAACATATTAAAAATTATAAGACATCATTTCATACTCAAGAACCCATAAGCTATGCGTCTAAAATATTTGCGACGTATCAAAACTGCCTGTAGATTTAAAAATAATTAGCTTAGAACTAAATTATATTGAAAATGCCAGCGAATTAGAAACTTGGCTTTGTGACGGCATCATATCAGGTCAGCTAAACGTAGCTCTTTTGTTAAATCAGAAATAACCACCTAAAATTATACTTCGAAAACGGACTAAGAATTCGGGGTTTGATTCGTGAGTTTTCACAAATACACTTGATTTTGTGAAAAAAAATTCTAAAATATAAAGTGAAATAATTATTGTATAAAATAAATGCTTAAAACAACTGTAAATAATTCTTTTGAATAACTCTGTAATAAAAAATACACAATTATTTTTGTTATAGAAATAAAAAAAGAATTTTATAGAAATAAAACGTGTTTTAGCTGTTGTTTTATCAAATTAAAATTATTTTGCTATTACACAAATACTTAAATAAAATGTTAATTGGCGTAATAAATAAATAGTCTTCATTTAAACTAAAGTATGAACATTATTTATTAATGTATAGACCGATAAACTGTGAAGTTAACGCTAAAATAAGCCTTGTTATCATTATGTTGGCAAGAATATCTTATACTATAGGATATGTCGTAAACATTAGTCTTTCACAATAAATAGATAGCTTGTAATATATAATCAATCTTGAAAGACACTTAATTTGGCATTTCCATTTCCAGGCTGGATTCTGAAACAAAAGATTTTTATTATTATCTCGACTCATATACGTCCCTCTACTAGGCTCGGGGCACCTTTCATCATTTTGGCTCATAGGTATACGTCCTACTGCTGGGCTTAAGCCTCCGCCATTAGGAGGGAAATTGATCTATTATATCACGCTGGTCAGGATAGGGTTTTATTTCGAATTTTCCTTCACTTGCATAGATGCTATATGCGTATAATATCCCTTAGTCGTTTTTCACGACATTCACGACCATGATAGAGAGTAGTAAATTGCATTTTTACTCCGTCACCACATGGCATAGGGCCTTCTTTAGAGGAAGAAAAATGACAGTTTTTTTCAGTTTTCCTTTCTCTGCAGTTATGTTAACTGCTTGCATTATTTAGTCCTCCTTTATGCTCACAGACTTTATGTCAACAGAGTAATGAAAATACATTCAATAACTTTATAATTAAACGTAATAATGGACTAGGTTATTGCCATTTACCGGGTACTGTTCAAATATTATGTATTTAAAGTTTCTTAGCGGAAATATTTAGCTAGCCCCTAAGCAAGTCATTCTAGACTTACTCATTTTATAAAGCACAATAAAAAAGAAGACCTAACAAATTGTGTAAAGCAATATTTTCGGCAACAAAACCTAAATTTTACGTTTACTTTTAGTGGTATTTGTGAATAGAACATTTACAATTCAGAAAACGAATACAAAAATCTAATACCTCAGGGAACATATGCGACCCGAACATACGACCTTGTATATCTGTACTAATAATTTATTACATGCTACGACATATGGTATGCATGCCCTTGGCCTTTTACAAGCCTTATTAAGGTTATAAAACATGACTAGAGTAACTATTGTAGTAAAAACGTACCGTCAGTGTCGGCCCATTTTTTGCCACGCATACCAAAGAATCCCATTTGACTCTTCCTTTTAGGCAGGGGGTTATCCAACAAAAACTTAATTTCATGTGCACCGCTGTTCTTCAAATCCTTTTTGCCTCTGACTCCAATAAATTTGCCACGAAAGGAAACATCATATGGGCGCTTGTCGTTGTTGAAGAATTTTTTCCCGCGAACTCCAAAGAATTGGTGTAAATTCGCCGCACGTTTTTCTACTTCATTAGAATTCACGTCGTTATCAAGCTCTGTTTCAGGATTCATATTTGTTTTTGGAATGTTTAGTTTCTGTAAATACTGTGACAATAGTTCGTTCAAAATTGGATAGCTGTCTGCATTATTTTGACTCTCATTTGATGTGTAATCAATTTCACCAATCAATGATCCGTCTCTTTTGGGAACGTATTCGGCGGTTTCTAATTCAGGGAATGCTGCATCTTTCTTCCCACGCATTCCTATAAAGCCCATTGGGACTCTTTTGTAGAATTCCTCACCAGATTCTAAGATTTCTTGAAGGCTTTTTTTGCCTTTATCGCCGATAAAAAACTGTGGTCTCCGTTTGTAGAACTGTTCAGTGCTATCAGCTCCGATGTACTTTTTGCCGCGCATGCCTAAAAAGCCCTGCGGGATTCGTTTATCCATCTCCTGTGCTGTAGCCAAAGAGAACAGTTGGATTGTGATAAACATGAGGTAGGTTCGACTGGTACCCATTTTTATTATCTGCAACAAAGAACAAGTTTTTGGTAAATATAAGATAAAGAAAGATGATATTATTATATGATACTAATTAGCTTAAGTTTTCAGTTGTATATTTTAATAATTCAAAATGTATGTGTATTATTTTTTTAATGCATGTAAATTTTTGTATATATTTACTCTTTTTCCATAGTAAATACTGCAAAAGTTATATGCAATAGTTTTATTATTAGTCACCTCTGCCTGATGTCAGCCCTCATCTATACCAATAAATAAAATTGGAGTGTCTGTTTGTAATGTCAAAATAATAGGCTTTTTTCATGCTCACACGGTTATCTATACCAGTAAATAAAATTGGAGTGTCTGTTTGTAATGTCAAAATAATAGGCTTTTTTCATGCTCACACGGTTATCTATACCAGTAAATAAAATTGGAGTGTCTGT
Source organism: Lymantria dispar (assembly GCA_032191425.1). NCBI lineage: Eukaryota > Metazoa > Arthropoda > Insecta > Lepidoptera > Erebidae > Lymantria > Lymantria dispar. The sequence goes on along the minus strand of CM063462.1, from coordinate 3,498,147 downwards.
TTGTAATGTCAAAATAATAGGCTTTTTTCATGCTCACACGGTTATCTATACCAGTAAATAAAATTGGAGTGTCTGTTTGTAATGTCAAAATAATAGGCTTTTTTCATGCTCACACGGTTATCTATACCAATAAATAAAATTGGAGTGTCTGTTTGTAATGTCAAAATAATAGGCTATTTTCATGCTCACACGGTTATCTATACCAGTAAATAAAATTGGAGTGTCTGTTTGTAATATCAAAATAATAGGCTTTTTTCATGCTCACACGGTTATTTGTACGACACCTATGCCTAAAATAGCAATTAAAAAATTTTTGTCTGTCTGTCTGTCTGTTTGTTCTTGGTAATCTTCAAAACGGCTGGACCGATTTCAAAAATTTTTTCACCAATGGAAAGCTATAATATCAGGGCGTAAACTAGGCTATATTTTATGCCGGTATTCCCACGGGAACGGGAACTACGCGGGTAAAACGACTATAACCTATAACCGAAGCGAAGCGAGGGCGGGTTGCTAGTTTGCACTATAAATATGCCTAAAATACACTTTATATTTTTTTTGTCTGTCTGTCTGTTTGTTCCGGGTAATCTTCAAAACGGCTAGAACGATTTCAAAAATTCTTTCACCAATGGAAAGCTATAATATCAAGGAGTAACCTAGGCTATATTTTATCCCGGTATTCCTACGGCAACGGGAACTACGCGGGCAAGACCACTGAAACCGAAGCGAAGCGAGGGCGGGTTGCTAGTAGGATATATAATTGTATTTTTTTGGCAGCCTATGGTGCGGACGCACGCCGTCCGTCCCGTCCGGGGTGACACGAGGGCGGCGCGTGACCCGATATCCCACTGTATTCCTTCCCCTTTGCCATTGGGCCAATTGGTAACAAACCCTTAATTTCTGCGGCCAGCCTGGCGGGATACCATAGGCATGCTGCCTTCTACACCAATCTATCATTATACCTATCAATGTTTATAGCTGGATAGACATCGCCAGGAAGTTACCACTTATCGACATAAAAACGAAGATATTAGCTCTTACACATCCTAATGACGGTATTCCTCCTCAATAGAAGTAAAATCGACCAAGTACCTACATCAAGCTGGTCACAGAAATTAGTATAAGGTTCATAGGTCTTCATGTTTTTTCATGTTTTTTTTTGCCTTGTACAGGTGTTATATGCATGTTCTATCCCTTAGTCGTCTTTTACGACACCCTTGTCAAGATAGGGAGTGGTGAATTGTATTCTGCTTCCTTCACAATACGGAAAATAACTACTATAACTATAATAATCGTAATAATTGTTAACAGACACAAATACACTTGATCTCGGATCAACAGCGTATGCATCGCTTCATGTGATATATTGTACTGAGTGTGAATCTAACCCAGTGTGCTTACTCTTGAATCACGATTCCAATCCTAAATCCAATCGCAGCGCGAAAATTAGCGATTTGGTACTCTTGAAAGCGACATTAGCGCACGATTGGAATCAAATTCGGTGGCATTTTTTTAAACTAAATGAATTCAACTCTCGTCGATTAAGTCAAATATTTCCTACTCCCGACATGGTTTTGACGTACTTTAAGATCGTTAATGTTGGACAATTTCAAGAAAGCGTTTTTGTAGTGATCGAGTTCGGTAACGTTATTAATTTAAAGTAATAAAATACGACACATTTGGTGAAAATAACAACGGCAAATGCGAAGAATGCATTCTTGATTTTGTTTAAGAGTACTAAATATACGTTTGGTAAGATTGGAATTGAATCGGATTCGAAATTAGAATTGATTTCAAGGGTAAGCCCACAGGTATGTCATATCTATATCTTACCCAAACTTCATCTGTGCAATCGTATTAAAAATTGGCCAATCAGACAAGATATAACTACATTATATCCCTTAGTCGTCTTTTACGACATACTTTGACGACGGGCTAGGGAGTAGTAAATTTTACTGTTATTTCGTCACCAAACAGAAAAAAATATTTAAATATTGTAATAAAATTAAATTTAGTAGAAAAACTGTTACGGCCGCAACTTCACTATGTCGGTATTTTTTAAAATTATAAACCATGTGAATGACACCACGTTAATACCTCCCATGGGACAAAATGTCGACTGCGTTCGCTTTATTCTCATTTATTATGTACTAGCAACCCGCCCTCGCTTCGCTTCGGTTTCAGTCGCCTTACCCACGGCGTAGTTCCCGTTCCCGTGGGAATACCGGGATAAAGTATAGCCTATGTTACTCCCTGATATTACAGCTTTCCATTGGTGAAAGAATTTTTGAAATCGGTTAGGTGGTTTAAGCGTGAAAGCGTAACAAACAAACAAACATCCTTACTTTCGCATTTATAATAGATATTAGTGAGGATTAACAAAACTCGCAGGTCAAGTTTTTGAGATAGTACCTTCTGACGAATTCGTCAATTATGGTCATTACTTGTACAATATCGCAATGTTTCACTGCAAATATGGCGTTGTACGGACGCCGGGCCGAGTATTACGGGCTCGATGACCACGCAGGATAATTTGATCATGCTAATGAAATCATTTTCCGTGCGTTGACGGAGTAAAAATACAATTCACCACAACCTTCTTCTTACCTATGGGTGTCGTAAAACACGGCTAAGCAATATAATATGCATATAACGTTTATGTAAGGGGAGAACAACTCCTAATTAAACCAACTCGTATGACCATTATGGTGCGGTAGGTCAATTTCCCTACTGTTGTGGAGGAGGCTTGATCCTGACCCGATATGAATGAAATCTTCTCAGGTCCTGTAACTCTTTTTATTGAACTCGAGTTTTCTCCATATTGAAAGGGAAATTAATTTACTATACCACGTTAGTTAGATGTTCCGTGTGGTGACGGAGTAAGAATACTACTCACCACCCCCTCTTTTGCCTGTGGGTGCCGTAAAAGTCTACGTAAAAGAGATATCTATAATATACAGGTGCAATCTATGCAAGAGAAGGTAAACAGAAAATAATACCCTATACTCACCCGTCTGACCAGCGTGGTGTAGTAGGTCATTTTCACTCTTATTGCGGAGGAGGCTCGAAGCCAGTGGGACGTATAGGAGCTAAGAAGATAAATGTGATAGTGGGTTTTATTTTGAGTTCATCTTTCATTGGTGTTTTTTCTTTGCTGGCATTAGTGGTCTTTTACAATACTCAGGAGATTAGAATGGATATTAAAACGCATTGTTTTATTTTTCTAGCATACAGAAAGGCAATTGGAAGATTTTACTATCGGAAATAGGGTGAAAAATCTAAATGGCAACCATAAAAATGTATATCTTGTTCTAAACGCTTTTATCTATATTAATTTTATAAAGCAGGAGTTTGTTTGATTGAACGCGATAATCGCAGGAACAGGAAAATTCTTTCTAGTGGTACATAGCCCATTTACTGAAGAAGCTTGTAGGTTATACGATAGGTAGGCTTGTAGGTCATCACGGTACAACCAATAGGACCGGCACATTGATGAAAAATGTTATAAAAACGAGCAAAACTTGTCCATTCTAAGAGCTTTCTTTGTGTGTGATGCGCGTTATAGTTAGCTAAGATACTCTTTTCCTCCCCGAAAAACTAAAACTTTGAACTAAATATAAGAGCGTATGGGTATTTATGAATGCACGTAAAAAGTTATACGACTTTGGCGTAGGGATGTGACCTGGAGGGAAAATAATCGATTTTTAAATAATCGATTTTTTGTTCGTTAAAATAAATTGATTATAAAATAATTGATTTAAAAAAAATAATCGATTTTAAAATAATCGATTTTTTCTGCCAACAGGATTGTGAAGACCTTTTTTTTTTTAGGAAATGTAAGCTTATATACTATGAAAACGATTCTGATGACCTTTTTTTTTAGGAAACGTGAGCTTTATTATGTAATATACAGTAGAATCCGGATATAGCGACCTTTAAGGGACCGGCGATACTATATCGTACTAGCCGGATGACGTACAAAACGGTAGGATTATTTCTTAAGTACATAAGTACCTAACCTACGAATACATAATTATGTACACGCCAAACTCCTTCGCGAGGGTTACATTTGATTCACCGCCTTCTAATCGGTGTAATATTGCACTTTTTCTTCAATTACACTTTCGCTTCACAGAACTCATTTTGTCGAGCTTTATGAACTTTTCATAACAAGTGACAAACACTAACTGTGATTTACGCGCGCCAATAAGGAAAGGTGAAGCGCGCGGGGCGGGATGAAGTTGGGGCGCCGAAGTATTGGTGCGTAGGTTGTATAAACAAAACATTGCGCTTCGTTTTAACCGGACGTATTATCACAAAAATGGTCGCTATAAGCAGTTTGTCGTTTAAACCGGAGTCGCACTAAACGGTTATATTTTCTCAGTACCTAACTATGAAACCCAACTTGAGTAAACATTATCGTCGTTAAAAACGGTTAGTCGTTATAAGCGAAGTCGTTATATATGAATTCTACTGTAGTATGAAAACATACCTGAAACAATCCTGATGACCTTTTTTTTAGGAAATCTGGCCATGAATAATCGCTTAATTTCGAATAATAAAAAATCGATTAATAATCGATTTTTCTCATTTTCATAATCGATTATAAAAATAGATTTTTACAAAAAAATAATCGATTAATAATCGATTTTTCTAAAAATCGATTATTTTTCACATCCCTACTGTGGCGTAACAAAATGAAAATCTTTTTAAAAATTATATCCTACGCGTTTCTTCCTACGTTTGTAGAAAAAACAACACTTATAATAGAAACAAGCTATTTAATACACTGAAGTTTTATTATAACGCATTATCTAGTTGATATTTGAGACGGTGCGCACGCGCCTCGTAAAAATGTTGACTAGCTAACTTCAGAATGTCGATTTTTCGTGACGACGTGTGTTCACATCGTAAAAATTTACTCTCATAATTTTTCTCTAACGCGCCAAAATAAGTATTATCATCATCATCATTTCAGCTCATATTCGTCACACTGTTAGGCTCTACTCTCCTCCACAATAGAAGAAAATTTGACTTACTGTACCACGCTGGTCAGACGTGTTGGCATAAGTTTTTATTTCGAGTTTTTCTCCTCTTGCATAGATATTATATGCATATTATATCCCTTAGTCTTCTTATGCGACATCCACAGGCAAGATAGGGAGTGGCGAATTGTATTCTTACTCCGTCACCACACGGGACATAGTACGGCAAGTAATTATAACTTCAGTCAATTGTTGTATCGCAAGGAAGTTTCAGACACACAAACGTAAGTAAATATCTAACATCCAGACTCAAAACAATTATTGCTATTTAAATCATTCCATCTTTTTAATCAATCTAAGAAGACTAGCTTGCAGCTTTGGAAAAGAATCAAAAATTTTATGAGATCAAACGATAAAATAAACTCAAAAGATAAATTTATTCAACCCTGGCCAACAATGGTTCGCTTATTAGGCGATTGCTAAAATAAAAAAAATGTGGATTAAATTTCTTAAGGCAAAATAAAATAAATACGCGTAGAATAATATTTGAAATTCAATTGTATCCCATATAATGGCAGTTTGAAATGCTTTGTGTAAAACGTTGACAATGGCTGTGTAATCTATAGCGGTGTATATATAGCTAACTGAAGCTCGCGGTTTCACCTCTCAAAGCTCTCTATATATTTTGAGCAGAATTAGAAAAAACTGCAAAATTTTTAGCTACGTTTAGCGCACCCATCGCCCGGCTGAGTCCGGGACGACAGAGGGGCAGCGCGCGTCCTCGTAACCCACCCATGGCACGTCGCCTTCACCGTTGGGCCGACCACCGGTGCAGGGTGACTTGTCATCAGAGGTCGGCCCGACGGAATACCCCTTGAGGAGTACCCTCTCCTAGACCGACGTCCCCGCGCTGTTCGGGGACGTCGGTCGTAGTCGCGCGGTCGGCCTCTTGGCGGGTGACGGACAGACTCCTCGGTCCAGTCACCCGCAAAATTCAAGACTTAAAAGAAATAATGGTAGGACCACGCTGTTAATAGTTGTTTGTCTACAACCACGGGGTGGTCTATGCGGGCTAGTACAAAACTCTCGCAGAAAATTAACGTCTGAGTAGCAGCAATTTGTTACTGCACTTCGTTCGGTGAGCGAGAAAACCGGAAGCCCAACTTTCTGAGGGTGTTTTCCTGTGATGGGTTTTGGTGATGCCTTTAGGATTGTCAAACTTTATTGTACCCATTCACACTCCCTTTACTTTCTTCACGGTAGGCAGCGTTCTAACAAAGGTCCATGAGCAGCAGCCTCACTTACCACCAGGCGTAATGTTTGCTAGGCAGTGGTGCGCGTGCGCGAGGAGCGTCTCCTCGACGATGTAACCCGCCGCCGGCGACTGGGGTGGCGCAGACGCGAATACCTGCACCTGATGCCGCCCTAGCCGAGGCCGCGTGTGACTGGACCGGGGAGTTAGTCCATCACCCGCCGAGAGGCTGACCGCGTGAGGAAAGACCGACGTCGAGGGGGCGACGTGTCGCGGCTGGGTTACAGGTGTGCGTGCTTACGCCCCTCTGTCGCCCCGGACGGAGTGGAGCGAAGAGCGCACCGACCTTAACCACCCCCAAAAAAAAAAGTGTATTGTTTGCTTGTTTGCCACTGTTCGCATAAAAATAAGGCAGGCGCCAAAAACTACATTTCTTAAATGGAGACCACTATATTTATTAGCTTTATTTCTATTATTTCTATTTATCAATCTTTTAGCTACCGACATCCACTTTTGGAAATCATTTAAATGTTATCATCGTTTGAGCTCAGATACGTCCCACTGTAGGCCTCAATCCTTCTCGACAAAAAGAGGGCAAATTACCTACTATATCACGCTGATAAGACGCGTTTCTATAAGGTTTTTTTTCTAGTTTTCCTTCTCTTACATACACGATATCCGCATATTATATCCAGTAATTCGTTTTAATAGCGGTTTTGTTTATATTGATTTTTATTTATAAGAAAAATCAATATAAACAAAACAGCTATTTTCTGTTTATGTATTTCATAAATTTTATCCTCGCAACAAATTTCTATTTTAAGCTCATCATTCCTTAAACAGTATTTACACAGAGTTGGGTGCCAAATATCTCTGAATTGAATGCGTAACTGAATAAGACAAGAAATATATTTGTATTAATATTAATTTTGTTAACGGCGTTCGTGCGGCGTTTATTTAATAACTGACCCTCGGAATATACTAAAAGAATAAAGAAATATCACTAACGGGTTCAATATAGCGCCAGGTTATAAATATCACTATTATACTGATTAAATACAATTTTATTTATGTGTAAAAAATGGTAGTATTTGTCTTAGAAGACATACTTGAATTTAAATATGTGACCTTCTCTAACTAGGACAGTATAACGAATTGCTGTCTTAAACCCTGACCAACACGTATATCAACACGTCTGACCAGTGTAGTATAGTAGGTCAATATCACTCCTATTTTAGAGGAAGACAGAGCCCAGCAGTGGGATGTAAATAAGTTGAGATGATTATGATTTTTCTAGAGTCAACTTATATCTGACAGTGGACGTGAATAGTCTGATGGATGGATACCCCTTAGTCGCCTTTTACGACATCCACGGGCAAGATATTGGATGGTTGTATTCTTACTCCGTTGCCACACGAAAGAAATACAGTAAAATAAAAATATATAGTCGCCGTTTTATTTGGATTTTTAAACGTATACAATAAATGTCAAAAAGAACTTTAGTAAAGTGCGTTCTAAAACCGCAGCTACAAAATAATTAGAGACCATAAACTGTGTTGCCTTTAGGTGACGTGCGAGAGAGATATAAATATAAAACGTAACGAGAGCGTAAAGAACAGAAGATAAGGCTAATGAGCGAGTCTATTTATGTTGAGTAAGACTTAAAAGCATTTTGAAGATATGTGGCGTCCTCACACTGAAGGATTTAGGGTGTTACGTATGCAGTGCTAATACTTACTTTGCTTAAGATAGAAAATTTATATGAGAAAATATATTGCTGGCGTCTTTAGTGGATAAATTATTCAACTATACCTGAAAGTTATTTTAGAATTAGCCGATATAACATTTAAAAAGGCCACATGACATTTTGACATTTCCGTAGCAAGTTTTGAAATATACGCCAATAGTGTCCGACCGAAAATTCGGTTTCGGCCTAGTTTCGACCAAAAAACGGGATCGGGCTTAGTTTCGGTTTCAGCTGATAATCGAGGCGAAACTATAGCTGAAACCGAAACTAAATTTGTGAGATTTCGCGCTGCACTAGGACATGCTCGGTGCACGAATTGCGAGAGACGAAGTGTCATTTTACCTCGCTCAAAGTCATCTCACAATTTTAGTTCTTTCGTTTGTGTCTGCGCGTCGCGAAATTCGCAGTTTGAGGTAATCATTTCAAAACAGGTATATTTTATTTCACTATTTATGTGATGTAGTTCATAAATTATAGAGAATTTTTTTTTTTGTCTTTGCTATTTTTTAGAAGCAAGGCAAGCACAGGAGTGGCTTAACACTTAAGTTTATTATAAATCGAAAATTATTTTGTTCTTATAGTTAAGTTTTGTAGTTTCATTTTATGTTTATATTTGAAAAGAATAAAAACGGGCCGATTCATTTCATTCATCATCATCTAGCCTCATATACTTCCCACTGGTGGGCTCAAGCCTTCTCCATTAGGAGGGAAATTGACTTTACTATAACATGCTGGCCAGGTAGAATTATAAAATGAGCAAATTACTAAGTAAATGAAAAACACACATCGGTGCAAAGTAATACCACGGGTCGTCTAGTTTTATACATAAGCAGAAATGAAGTTATTGATCAACACATGTGGTATTAGAAAAAGTACATTGGCCATATCTGCTTCATAAATGTTGTAACAGGCAAAGCACTTCATTGATTAAATAATAAAGAAAAGGAAAACTCTAAACAAAATTCTATAACCAGGTAAATATTGTGTAACTTGGGAAGCGTATACATTGTTTTGGCAAAAGAATTTTCTAGAAGAATCGATGACAGTATAGAAAACACTGGGTTATTATACAGTTTTGTCTCGAGTGTCGTTTACATCGACTATGGCACAGGAACCATGGCTTCGAACATGTCCAACAATGTTTTCAACATTATTTCATTTACCATGAGGGCAAAATAAGTCTGTCACATGATAATTTTACGTTCCTATTAAAACTCATTTCAATAAGTATTATTTTCTAATGAAGTTTATGGTTTCGTTACGAAGACCTTTAAGCCATTTTTTTATTTATCAATGATCACTTTAATTAAAGTAATTGTCCGTCAGTCAGTCAATCAGTCGCCTTCCAGCAGTATCATGGTGATATTGTTAATGATATCATCCGACAATTTTGATGGAATACAAAAACATATGTAAAGCACTGTTATATCACATTCACCACAACTTAACACATTCTCTTGCATTATATTATGATTGCACAGATAGCATAGTGATTAAGATACTGACGTACAGTACCAATGTCAGGGGTTCGAATTCAACCCAGGACAACACTTTGTGCCATCCACAAATCGCTGTTCTGAGTCAGGATGTAATTTGTGTCCGTTAGTTATATGCTTAGAAAGTCCCCCGCAATATAAGGATTATTTCCTCAGTGCAGGGTGTATTCTTTAAAAAATATATTACATAAAATACCATCAAAATGATTCAATATAACACGTTGAAAACGAAACTATTAAGTTTTTTTTAAAGACGGCAGCATGTACTAAGAAAATAATCATGGTTTTGCGAAATTATTCATACAAAAATACAATTGATGGACACAAATGTTGAATTAATAAATTAAATTCCTTTTGACGGGTTAAGATTACAATATATTACCGCGGTTTACTTGCCAAAGGGAGTTATAAAAACCGCCTAAAGTACCACCAGAAAAACGACAGCATTGTTCTGCCAAAATATCTATCTGGTAAGATCACATAGTCGAAAGTTTTCTGTCTACAGCCGCGGGCCGGTTTGTCCGGAGTAGTATCTTACCCTCGCAGAAAATCGATTTCTGAGTAGTAGTAATTTGGCAAAGACGAAAGTGACGGGTGGGTTATGGACCTGCGCGCCGTCCTTTCGTCGCCCCGGACGAAATGGACGACGTGTGCGCTTACCATACACGCTTAGCACACATAAAAAAATGCCAACATGTCTGACCAGCATGGTATAGTAGGGTCAATTTTCGTCCTAACGTGGAGGAGGCTCGAGCCCAACAATGGGACGTTTATATGCTGAAATAATCATATCTTCCTTCATGGGGAGCCCCCTGGACATGGATGTTAGACAGCCTCATGCAGATAATGAATAAATTTATACAAGTACATATGAATACCTGTTCCCTGTTCTTCAATCTATGAAAGGAAGACTTTCAACTATTTATTAATTCAATACATAGCGTGTTTTGAGAGAATTTAGTTATCGTCGGGCCTATAGACAGTCAACATGGTATTCCCAACAGTCGCAGCTATAATGCTTCCTAAGTTTTATTGATAGAATGCATGAGTTCAATCTAAATTTTTAATTTAATATATTTAGTGACAAAGAATTGTACATATTATCTACTTGATAATGTTTCTTTTTTTTTTCCCCCTTTAGTGAACGAGTAAGAATATAATTTAACACCCCATGGATATCGTACTGTCGAAAATGACTAATGACTATGTCGAAAATCTTTATCTTATATATAAATTTCTAGCATGCGTGTGTATGCCAACGAACTCCTCCTAAACGGCTGGACCGATGTTGACGAAATTTTTTGTGTGTATTCAAGGGGATTCAAGGATGGTTTAGATTCACAATTGGACCCGGTAAGTGGTGCTTCTATCGATTTCAAGAAGAATTCCTTTAATTTTATTTGAACAGAACAACGTCTGTTGGGTCAGCTAGTGTCACTATAAAAGACGCAATACTTACTATATCGTAATGTCAAAATAATAGTTTTTCTTCATGCACATACGGTGATTTGCATAATACCTGTGCTACAAACCAGTTTAATTTTCTTGTCTGTTAGTTTCGGGTAATCTTCAAAACGGTTGGACCGATTTTTTTTTTTTTTTTTGCAACCAGTGGCAAACGAGCAAACAGTACACCTGATGGTAAGTGTTGCTGCCGCTCATGGACCTTTACAAGGCCGCTGCCTACCGCGAAGAAAGTGAAGGGAGTGTGAATGCGTGCATTGAGGCTCGGTGATACCAAAGGCACTACCATAACCTTCCACACGCAAACACCCTCAGAAAGTTGGGCTTCCGGCTCTCTCACTCACCGAACGAAGCGCAGTAACAAATTGCTACTACTCAGACGTTGATTTTCTGTGAGAGCGTGGTACTACCCCGGACGGACCGGCCCGCGGCTGTAGATAGATAACTGTCGACAGTGTGGTCCTACCACTAGGATTTTGATAACATTTAACTACAAGGTATATAAGGAGTAACTTAGGCTATTTTTCGTCTATCCATCCGACGTCCTCGTCACGTCCTCGACGAAGAGGACGACAACATCACACTCGCTCAACAAAGAGCCTACACGGCCCGCGAGGCCTTAACAAATAAATATCCGCGGTTCCGCCCTCGCCGTCGAGGTGCGAAACCGCGCCGCGCAAAAGTCACTACTAAAAACGTGGCCACGCCCACTTTGCCTCCAGCGACGCCCCAAGCCGAGGTCCGTTCCCCACAGGGGGAGCCCTTGGGCGATGTCGCTTAGCATACTTTTCTCTGGGTTGAGAGCCCTCAGCGCTCACCCATAGTCCGCGTCAAGCTGTCAAGGCCATCTGCGGCCAACAGCTGTACACACACACAAAAAAAAAATATTTTTCGTCTCAGAAGAACCCTATAAAATTATATGCGGTTCGATACTCGAACCCAAGGCTATATCATAGGAGATATTGGAGTTTTAAAATGCAGTGGCTAGTAATATATAAAAGTCATGGCTAGACTAGATTCTATAGGCGGCATGCAATCACGAATTAATAGAAATATTATGGAAGAGGAGGCGATGACACATTGTGCATGTAATCATTTATACACACCGTAACTTGTAAACTACCCATTGAGTACACTGCCATACAGAACACTAACATTTTTAAAATAAAAAAAAGACATAATCTAGTATAGTACATATCTCTGTTTTATGAAAAGCTTTTTGTCGGCTTTAGCGACTTATCTAGAAGCTGAATATTTTTTCGCAGTAGTGTCGGAAGTCTTGATATCAATACAGATCGTAAAACAACTGGCATGTCGTAAAGATTAGATAATAATATTTTGTAAACTCTAAAATAGGTGTAAAAATATGTAAGGGTAAAGGAACGTAGCTACGTGACCTATTTAGTGGGTAGGTAGTTTTTAAAAATAATACGCCTGGTTAAAGAGGGGTCTCGCTACGGATAACCAACGATGGGGGAGATGGTTGAAAATGGTACAAATTTAGTTATGTAATATGGGTTACACTTTTGTCTCTTTTTCGTAAAAAGTAATCCATATCTATTTAAGATAATGTCGAAGAAAAGTACAATAGATTATGTATAAAAAGTCTAATACATCATTAATGCACAAAAGCATTTTGTATGGCGCCACTTATATATAATAAATTGCTAAGACACCTAAAAGATATTACTCCTTTTAATATATTTAAGGATAAACTTAAAAAATATCTAATATACAAATGCTATTACAAGATAAAGTATTAGTAGTAGAATATAAAGGACAGTACTTACTAACACTAGAATATTTATTACTAGCAACCCGCCCTCGCTTCGCTTCGGTTATAGGTTATAGTCGTTTTACCCGCGTAGTTCCCGTTCCCATGAGAATACCGGGATAAAATATAGCCTAGTTTACGCCCTGATATTATAGCTTTCCATTGGTGAAAGAATTTTTGAAATCGGTCCAGCCGTTTTGAAGATTACCCGGAACAAACAGACAGACAGACAAAAATTTTTTAATTGCTATTTTAGGCATAGGTGTCGTGCAAATAACCGTGTGACCATGAAAAAAGCCTATTATTTTGACATTACAAACAGACACTCCAATTTTATTTATTGGTATAGATTATATAATTATATGATGGCAATAGAGTTGTTTAATTTTTACTGTGCTTTAGTTTCAATCACGTAATAACCTGAAAATATACGCAAACGATCGTGGCCAATCACGAAATGACATTCTATAATGTTATGTGCTTGTCATATTATCACATCTACACCTAAGTGAAACACATTTTTTTCTTAGGAATTCAAATTTTATTGTCAGTTTTTCTGCCACCGATTTTAAATTGACCCAATTACATATTAATTAGTAATTAACAATGTAGATTAAGATTGTATTACATGTTTATTAGTATTAGCAATTTAGGATCTACGGTTCTTATCAACAAATATTGGCACACCTATATAAGATTCTAGGTATATTGCTATTTATAATGTTTATACTTATTATCAACCCGCATGTTACTCATATTTTAGCAAGTAAATATTTCTTATTCTTATTCTTCTCGTTGATTCAATTGCCCAATCTAATTCAAAACATTGCTATCTTTGCGATTTATGGTCCTGATTTGAATCATAAATTGACAAAAAAAATATTTTGTTTAATTCGCGACGTTTATGGAAAAAAATTAACAAAAATATTCAGTTCCCTGAATCTTTGCCCAGTAGACACGCAACGCCCAGGAATGACTTCTTGAACGAGGAATGAAATATCCTATCCTGTGAGCCTGCATTGTATTAATGTATATTATTATTATGTACTAGCAACCCGCTCTCGCTTCGCTTCGGTTATAGTTTATAGTCGTTTTACCCGCGTAGTTCCCGTTCCCGTGGGAATACAGGGATAAAATATAGCCTAGTTTACGCCCTGATATTATAGCTTTCCATTGGTGAAAGAATTTTTGAAATCGGTCCAGCCGTTTTGAAGATTACCCGGAACAAACAGACAGATAGACAGACAAAATTTTTTTAATTGCTATTTTAGGCATAGGTGTCGTGCAAATAACCGTGTGAGCATGAAAAAAGACTATTATTTTGACATTACAAACAGACACTCCAATTTTATTTATTGGTATAGATACGTGGTGGGGAATACAGTTGTCGCTACATATTTACTTGTTCGTAGAAGTTGTAAAAATTGCTTAGTCGTCTTTTAGGACATTTACGACCAATGTAAGGGCTGGTAGTATCCATCACACACTTTTATTGTTTATACAAAGAAGTTTAATGAAATGAAAATGTTAGATTATGGGTTAACGTCGAGACGAATCAATAGCCTCATTTTAATTATTCGTAAACATCACAACATTTAAATATATACAAATTGTAATTAAAGCTTTATTTGTGTAAACATATTTATTTATCCACTCTTTTACCACAAATAAATAATTAAAACCTTTTGGTTACATTTGGATGATTGAAAACATCCGTTCTGTTATATTTCATATTAGTTTTGACCACTGTTTTGTTACGTTATTTACCTAAGTATTTTTAAAATTTTTTGTTACTTTTTATGTTAAATGATAGTAAAGCCTTTTATTTGGACAACAGATATACAATTATGTTTTTTATACTATGTCACTGTTATTTATGTGTACACAATTAAATTTCTTTATTATTATATCTTAAATTCATTTAAAAATTATTTATTATTATACTTTAAATGATACCATGTTTTAAGTTGGACTTTCAGCAATACATTGATCATGAGTTTTTTTATTAATACGTTTATAAATATACAAATTGCCGTGTGATGACGGATTAAGAATACAATTCACCACTCCCTATGTTGCCCGTGGGTGTCGTAGGACAATTCGAAACAGTACCCTATATCGACCTGTCTGACCATCATGATATAGTAAGTTCAATCTCCTTCCTATTGCGGAGGAGGCTCGAGCCCAACAGTGGGACGTATATGAGCTGAAATGATGATGAAATAATAAAGCATACAAAGATAAAGAGATAAAAATTCTAACAATTGTTTTAAATTCTGTTGCTCTAATAAAGGCATTTTTTTCAATTACTTTAATGTACAGATAGTGCCTTGTAGCCATGTATATAAATTCTAGTTAGTATATACAGACTATGGCCCTAAGTCTAGTCCCTATTAGTCGACTAAGCCATTCAAGGTGACGAAAGGCAGGGCATTTAAATTAGTCTGACGTATTATACCTCTCTGTCAGCTGACCACCGTCAACGGAGTCTTAAAGATTTTCCTCATAACTATAAATGAAAATATGGTTGGTATCTAATAATTCATAAAATCTCATTGAGTCAAAAGCAATTACTCTTTTATTTGAAATAAGGATAGCTGTCAACAAAATATCCTAATTTATAATTTTGTACCTAATTATATTAAGGATAATAAATCCTTATTAAATACAAAAATAACTAATATGTATATATATATATATATATATATTTGCCATTCAAAGTTCGATATCTCAGCGAGAAATAATCGTATTGAATTTAAAAAAAAAAGCAAATTCAAGCTGAATAAACAAGTTATTTGATAGATATACTAGTTAAGATGGAAAATTTTTTTCTACGCCCGTAGACCAAAAAAAAACTAAAAATTTTGAATTATTTTTTGTTGCTGGTTTTTCTACGATTACTCAAAAACCGCGGCGGTTACAAAATTTTAAAGTACTAATCCAAAAACTATACACTTGGAGCTACAATTTTCTTTTTTGATTTCCTGTACAATCATTTCTCTCGAAGTTACGGCCTGTTGAAAATTGCCCAAAATATGGATTTTTTTTGATGCCTTAATTTTTCCAGTAGTGTATATATATATATATATATATATATATATATATATGATCTAATACTGTACACAAATGGAAATAAAATGTTCTGTATTTAATATTTCTATAACGTGATCCGAAAAAAGGAATGGATTAGAATTAACAAGTATGTTTAAAAGATTCATCTATACATTAAAGAAGCTGATTGACTGATTTATCATCGTTGAACAGAAACTATTGAAATACTAACTCAATACGAAAAGATTTTATGAAATTCAGCCGCAAAGGAGGTGAAACATACTAGAAAATATGTAAGAGCATAAAAAATATTTATCCATTGTCTTCAAATTAAGCAGAAATGGGCGGCAATTGCCAATTTTTATCCTCTGGGGGTATAAAATAGGGAATTAAATATCGCATTGATATTTTTGCTTATTTTTTATGTAATTAAAAATTACTACACTTTATTGGACTAGATATACTAGCCTCAGATAGCTGACTAGTAGTAAGAATAAAGGACTCTCAAAATATTTATAACACAACTTGTGACTCGCATTATCTTTTTTATGTGGGACGTTTTGAGATTAAGATTATTTGCGCTATTACCTAGAGCTCATATGCGTCCCACTGCTGAGCTCGAGCGTCCTCCACAATAGAAGGGTAATAGACCTACTTCACCACGCTGGTCAGGTGGGTAAATAAGGTTTTATTTGGAGATTTTCTTCTCTTGCACAGTTGCTATGTGTGCATAATATAACCCTTAATCTACATCCACGGGTATAAATTGGGGTGGTGAATTGTTTTCTTACTCCATCACCACACGAAATGCGTATCTATATTTATACAAATGCGTTATCCTATTGCATTGAGTATAAAATGCAGTTACGAATGTTTAAATCATTCTAAACTACGGTACTCTATTTAAGCCACCAACGCACTGTCAATTTGAATAAACATTGTAAAAAGGTCGCTCGCAGTAAAGCATCTCTCGTACAGGGATGGACTTAATTATAAAAAGTATGAAATTGAAAAATAATTCAAAATAGATGGGTTAAAATTACTAATGCCATTTCAATGGATGACTTGTTTTAAACTCGTGCTAATTTTTTATGTTAACTTTGGTAACTGTGTAAAACAGTTCATCACTCCTTGTCTTGCTTATGGATGTCGTAAAAGAACGTTTAAGGTTTATAATCTATAATCTATAACAATAAATAAAATTGGAGTGTCTGTTTGTAATGTCAAAATAATAGGCTTTTTTCATGCTCACACGGTTATTTGCACGACACCTATGCCTAAAATAGCAATTAAAAATTTTTTGTCTGTCTGTCTGTCTGTCTGTCTATTTGTTCCGGGTAATCTTCAAAACGGCTGGACCGATTTCAAAAATTCTTTCACCAATGGAAAGCTATAATATCAGGGCGTAAACTAGGCTATATTTTATCCCGGTATTCCCACGGGAACTACGCGGGTAAAACGACTATAACCTATAACCGAAGCGAAGCGAGGGCGGATTGCTAGTAAGTATATAATATCCGTGTAAGAGAAGGAAAACTATAAATAAAACCCTATACTATCATATCTGACCGAGTGGAATAGGTCAATTCCTTTTCTATTTTGAAGGAGGCTCCGAGCCCAGCAGTGGAACGTACATATATGAGCTATAATAATGATGATGAAATGATTTATTAAGTCAAGAAGAAGGAGAATATAAGACAGCTAATCACTTTTGGGATCATGAAGATCGAATATGATTCCCACATCATTTTTTATTTATCATCATTTCGGCTCATAGACGTCCTACTGTTGGGATCGAGCCTCCTCTACAATAGGAGGGAAATTGACCTACTATACCACGTTGCTCAGACGTGTTGGTATAGGATTTTGTTTCGAGTTTTCCTTCTCTTGCATAGATGTTATATGTATATTTTATTCCTTATACATCTTTACGACACCTACAGGCAAGAGAAGGGGTGATGAATTGTATTCGTACTCCGTCACCACACGGAATAATTGACCACACCACACGGAATGATTCCCACGATCATGTAAATTATGTTTAATTCTACATGATTATTGCTATAGCAATCCGTTTACCACGATGAATTATTCGATGACATAAAAACCGTAAAAAAAAAATTACGTGGAATTCTCGCATAACTATAAATCATTGTTTTTTTAATTGCAATTGGTGGCAAAGGAGGAAACGGTACACCTGATGGTAAGTGTTGCTGCCGCTCATGGACCTTTGTAAGGCCACTGCCTACCTGTTAGGTTCGATGATACTAAAGGCATCACTAAAACCTACTACACGCAAATACCCTCAGAAAGTTGGACTTCCGGCTCTCTTGTTCACCGAACGAAGTGCAGTAACAAATTGCTACTACTCGGACGTCGATTTTCTGCTGAGTGTGGTATTACCCCGGACGGATCGGCCCGCGGCTATAGACAGACAATAGTCATCAGTGTGGAACTACCACTAAAAATGTATATGTGCTGTACATAAATTTGTGACCCCGATTACGACCCTGATCACAAATGTCACCGCCGATCGTTACGCGCGACAAACTTCGCAATGCAATATATCGGGCCGTAGTGCTTCGGCCTAATGGAGGTGAGATATTGTGGTTAAACACATTTGCGTCCATTCCACCTCTGTGTACACATCAGTTAGTAATATTCCCTACTCACGTAATTGTATAGAGGTACGATTGTAACTTTATTTTCATGTGAAATGAAAAATGTGTGTGATTTTATATCTTGTATAGTAGGTATTAAATGAAAGTAATGTAAGGTTTAAGTAGAAACGAAGTCTTTATATGTAAGAGAATACCGAAGAAAAGAGGCACAAATTGCGTGAATCCTGACATTTATAGAAACGGCGTGAAATCTGAGATGACTTCTGATAGCAGAGAGGAGAAAGAAGACAAAGAAGATATCGACTTCAAACAATTGGGATGAGAACAGGTAAAATTATGATTAAATTTAAGATTAAATGTATTCTGTTCATGTTCAATCCATTATGCTATTCATTAATCATTGCTCAAAAGTAGAACGAAAATAGCTTCAAACGTGGAAAAAGATTCCCGTAATAAAACTTTGTGTAAGATATTAATCTGCTTTTATAATACTAAGAAAATAATCCTTGTATTGCAGTGGAATTTACTTTCAGCATTAAATCAAAAAGCTTTAGTTAAAAATTATTCTAGTTATTATCATAGTGAATGGGCTCGTGTTATCAATCAACACAATTCATCACCCCCTATCTTACCCGTAGGTGATCGTACGAGACGACTAAAGTATATAAAAGGCATATAACATCTATGCGAGAGAAGGAAAACTCGAAATAAAACCCTATACCAACACGTCTGACCAGCGTGGTATAGTAGGTCAATTACCCTTCCATTATGGAGAAGGCCTGAGCCCAACAGTGGGACGTATATGGGCTGAGATGATGATGATGATGAGATGATGAATGGGCTCGAGCCTCCACTACAATGGGAAGTATATAGACCTACTATAGACTACGCTGGTCAAATGAGTATACTAACTATAGGGTTTTAATTTGAGTTTTCCTTCTCTTGTTAAGATATATAATGCATATTATATCAGTTAGTCGGCTTTTACTCGGTCAAGGTTGTTGAAAAGGAATTGTATTCCTATTCCGTCACGACACGGAAAATTATTATAATCACTATACATGTTGGGAAATGATAGTCCAGTGTAAAAAGTAGACTGGCATATTGAGATCCGAGGTTCGATCATCACGGCATAGTTTTTGAAATTATACTTCTGTTAGTTATATATTTTTTTTCTTTATTTTTGGTAGGTAATGGGCACACTCTGCCTAATCTATCCGGGGCAAAGTATGAGAGTAAGCACGCACAAACGCAACCCACCCGAACACCACGTCGCCTTCGTCGTTGGACCGACCACCGGAGCAGGGTTACTTGTCATCAGTGGTCGGCCCGACGGAATACCCCCTAGTGGGGTACCCTCCCATCGACCGACGTCCCCCCCCCTCGGGGAGGACGTCGTTCTTACCTCACGCGGTCGGCCTCTCGGTGGGTTACGGACTAAATCCCCGGTCACGTCACCCGCGACCTCGGCTAGGGCGGCATGAGGCGCAGGTAGTCGCGCCTATGGCGTCCGGCGGCGGGTCGCTTCGTCGAGGCTGCGTTCCTCGCGCGCGCGACCCGCCGCCTCCTTCCGCGACATTACAGCCTCGCAGAAGGCTGCGACCGCGTCTCAGTTCCTGACGCTGTCGAGCATCGCCCTGGCGATGGTCGGCAGCGTCAGGTCGGCACCGATGATTGTGACGAGTTCACGGCGCTGCTCTGCCCAGGTGGCACAAACCTCGAGCGTATGCTGCGCCGTGAACATAACATACCATATCACTTAATCGTCTTTTACGATACCCACGATTAAGAAAGAGGGTGGTGTTGACAATGGTGGAATGATCGAAAACCAATGTGAAGCCGTCGCCTTCGTCGTTGGGCTGACCACCGGTGCAGAGTAACTTGTCTTCAGTGGTCTGCCCGACGGAATGACCCTCCGGAGTACCCTCTCCTCTCAACATCCCCCTCTCAGGGATGTCGTTCGCCGTCGCGCGGTCGTCCTCTCGGCGGGTGACGGACTTAATCCCCGGTCCAGTCACCCGACCATTAAAAGGCCTGGCAACTATTTCAGTTTTTTTTTAAAGAGGCTACACCCTATCCTAAGAAAATAATTCTTGTGTTGCAAGGGACTTTATAAACATATAATTAACAGACACAAATTACATGCAGACTCAGAACAATAATTTGTGAATCACACAAAGTATTGTCCTGGGTGGAATTCGAACCCTGTTGATGACACTGGCTGTTAATATTATGCTCTTATTTAAATATAAATATTAAGTAATTCTTTAGACTTTTCTTTAGTGGTATCACACTGGAGCAGTAATAAGCATGTTGTTGCATGTAATTTTATATAAATGAAATTGTAAATTAACAAAAAATCTCGCTGTTTCTTGCCGGATCTTCTCAGTGCGATCGCGTTCCGATCCGGTAGTAATTTTAAGGAAAATGTAAAAAATGACAATATGTTTTTTTTTTATTGCAAACGGTGACAAACGATCAAACAGTACACCTGATGATAAGTGTTGCTGCCGCTCATGGACCTTTACAGGGTCACTGCCTACCGCGAAGAAAGTGAAGGGAGTGTGAATGCGTGCATTGTGGCTCGGTGATACCAAGAGCACCACCAAAACCCTCCACACACAAACACCCTCAAAAAGTTAGGCTTCCGGCTCTCTCGCTCACCGAACGAAGCGCAGTAACAAATTGCTACTACTCAGACGTCGATTTTCTGCGAGAGTATGGTACTCTACCCCGGACGGACCGGCCCGCGGCTGTAGACAGATAACTGTCGACAGTGTGGTCCTACCGGTGGTAAGTGCCCCCGCGCAAAATATCACGCTGTCTCTTCCTTTAACACTTGGAAATGTTTTACGACGCTTTCTATGATTTGGACTGATTCTTTATCATTGAATTTTCTTGAAATATATATATTACACCGTTTTCCGTGTGGTGATGGATATCGTAAAATACGACTAAGAGAAGTAATATGCTCATAAGATCTGTGCAAGAGAAGGAAAACTTGAAATGAAACCATATACCAACATGGCTGAGCAGCATGGCGTAGTAGGTCAAACTCCCTCCCATTGTGGAGGAGGCCCGAGCCCAACAGTGGGACGTATGTAGACTGCGATGATGATATATATTACACCATAGTTCTTGTTGATCATCATCATTCAGTTTATCGTCGTCCACTGCTGGACCTTAGGTAGGCCTCTTGTGCCATCTGCATCTAACAAAGCCCAGCAACTTTCACCAGGTCGTTGGTGCACCTAGTGGGGGCATATGACACTACACCATCCAATACGTGGTCACCTCTTCAGAATCTTTCTTCCCAGCCGAGCGATGTGACCTGTCCATTCTCACTTCAGCATTCTTGTTAATAAGTTATCTAAATATACCTATTTTCTCCACATGTACAAGAAACTCGCAATAATGTCATTATGTCAGCTGCATTTTCCGCCTCCATCATTGGAAATTCTGTGAGACAGTAATTTTCATAATCTTTAATTGCATTTTGCAATAAATCCATTGCAACGAATTACGTATTTCTATCAACAGAATAAGCGTATTGTAACTTACTTGAGCTTTCGAAAAAATATGTATTTCTTACATATCGATAAAATACGACATTTCGCATTATAATCATTGTTGCCCATTCTCCGTGAACCGCTGTATGTCTGCTTAAGATACCGCAATCCAAACTAATATTAATATTAGTACCCGTATCATTTCGGATAGTATACACTTCACTGATATCAAAATGAAAACTCAGTTCAATTTAACCTTTGCCATTAAATATAATAACGTTAATGACGTTTTAATCTTACGAATAGATTAATATCTATTTTTAGTTGAAACATTAACGTTGGAAAACATGTTTAATATGTTCTTAATCTTCAAGTCAATTCAAGTTTATCTAGTACTAGCAACTCGCCGCGGGTGACGTGACCAGGGATTAGTCCGTCATCCGCCGAGAGGCCGACCGTGTGAGGAAAGACCGACGTCCTCCCCGAGGGGGGGACGTCGATCGATGGGAGGGTGCCCCGGGTAGGGGGTATTCCGTCGGGCCGACCACTGATGACAAGTAACCCTGCTCCAGTGGTTGGCCCAACGACGAAGGCGACGTGGTGTTCGGGTGGGTTGCGGGTGTTGCGTGCTTAAGCCCCTCTGTCGCCCCGGACGGAGTGGTGCCGAGGCGCGCCGACCGCAGCCCACCCCAAAAAAAAAAAAAAAAAAGTACTAGCAACTCGCCTTCGCTTCGCTTCGGTTTCAGCCATACCCGCGTAGTTCCCGTTCCCGTGGGAATATCGAGATAAAATACAGCCTACGTTATTCCTTGATATTATAGCTTTCCATTGGTGAAAGAAATTTCATTTCAAATCGATTCGGTGGTTTAAGCGTGAAAACGTAACAAACAAACAAGACTGCACAGATGGCGTAGTGGTTAAGATAGCGACCTACAGCGCCAGTGTCGGGGCTCGAATCCCACGCGGGACAACACTTTGTGCGATCCACAAATTGTTGTTCTGAGTCTGGATGTAATTTGTGTCCGTTAATTATATGTTTGTAAAGTATTGACTTTAGACAAGACAAGACAACACCCTGCACTAAGGAAATAATCCTTGTATTGACAAGGATTATTTCCTTAGTGCAGGGTGTTGTCTTAAATAAATAAATAATAAACTTACTTCCGCATTTATAATATTAGTAAGGATTTATAGTGGCAATAAAGTTTACACAAGTTTTAGTAACGTGCCAAATTACTTAGCAGTTTTACAGCCGTTTTTTAACTATACTGCCTATGTTTAGCTTGTGTTAATATAAAATTTAAATAATTTGTAATAATAAAGTAATTAAGAAATCGAGAATATCCTTTATTTACATCGTATCTAAAAATTTTGGAACAGAATAATCATCATTTCAGCTCACATAGGTCCCACTGTTGGGCTCGGGCCTCCTCCACTATGGAAGAAAAATTGATCTACTATAAAGCAGTGGTCAGACGTTTTATGTCGAGTTTTCTTTCTCTTGAATAGATATTATCTGTATATTACATCCCTTAGTCGTCTTTTACGACATCCACAAGCAAAAGAGGGGGTGGTAAATTGTATTCTTACTCCGTCACCATACGAAGAATCAAATAACCACGACTTAATCCTTTTTTTAATCTTATAAAAAATCCACTATTGAATGCCTCTTGCAAAATAAGAATAACACTGAGCTTTTATAACTCATGGTTGGAATGTGTTATTATTTCTAGTTTTCCTTCTCTTATGGTAATGTTTATTACTTATAAATTCTTAATCAACGAGTCATTTACAACACTGGTAAAATAGGAAGAAGTGGTGAATTGTATTTTTATTTCGCCATTTTTATTTTTTTTTATTTTATTCTTTTTTTTTTTTTTGTGGGTGGGCTGCGGTCGGCGCGCCTCCGCACCACTCTGTCCGGGGCGCCAGAGGGGCTTAAGCACGCAACTCCCACAACCCACCCGAAAACCACGTCGCCTTCGTCGTTGGGCCGACCACCGGAGCAGGGTTACTTGACATCAGTGGTCGGCCCGACGGAATACCCCCTACTGGGGTACCCTCCCATCGACCGACGTCCCCCTCTCGGGGAGGACGTCGGTCTTTCCTCACGCGGTCAGCCTCTCGGCAGGTAACGGTCTAATCCCCGGTCACGTCACCCGCGGCCTCGGCTAGGGCGGCATGAGGCGCAGGTAGTTGCGCCTACGCCGCCCCAGTCGCCGGTTTATTTCGCCACTAAACATAACAGACCATTTGGTCATGTAAAGTGGTCAAGTGTAAGCGAGAACTGTTTATCTGGCCAAAATTCAAGATGTTGATGAAAATTTACGACAAAATTTGATTGGCTAATTTAGTTGCCCATCTATATCATAGTATATAATAAATATAGTGAATATACTGTATACAAAATCTAACATGCGGATCTGCAAGTCTTGGCTTTTTTGTTTCCAGAGTACATAATGCAGATTTTAGGTGGATTAAATTCATTTACACAAAAGTATCAAGAAAATATCCTTTTCAATAAAAATACAACTTATATTGCAACCGCTGCCGTGTTAGTACTCGCTCAGTACATCTTTAAATTGTCCATATTTATGAAAGTAGTGCAGCTGGTATTGTGCATCTGCTCAATAAACATACTTATAGTGTATATACTAGACGAGAGTGTATTAGAATCTTAATAGTGTAACATCAACTCATTATATTTATTTATAGAGTGAATGGACAAGGACAGATCGTAATAATGCAAGTGTTTCATTCAGTTTTTGCATCTTTTATAATATAATCGTTAACTGGGTGACATAAGCTGGAATTGAACAGTTTGGACCATATCTGTGGTGTATTAGGTACATCAAATAAATTATTTACTGATTAAATCGTTTATTGGCTCTGATAGAAATTATCCAGTATGTAATGCATACTGTCCCATACTGCCTCAGTAAAGTGATTTATCAGTCTTAAATAAAACTACTTTACTCATGCTACATTATATACATATACTACATTATATTCATGGTCACGGGCGGTCCGCCGGTATGCTGCAGTGTTTGAAACGTCGGGCAATCAAAAATCAAATACAAACGTAAAGTAGTTTTATTTAAAATGTGTTATACTCGCGTAAACATCAGAGATTTATCAGTCTTTAAATGGATTTAAAAAGATCCGAACAGAAATGTAAGAAACTAGTCTATTACCAAAACCAATAGCATAACTAATCAATAGAAATAAAAATCATTACACTTTTTATAAATAAAACTTTTTCTTGCAGGCTTTGCTCTGGACGCTCACGGTCCGTTCCATCCAGGGCGACGAAAGGCCAGCGTGCCCCCCATAACCCACTGTATTCCCTCCCTGTATTGAGTCGACTATTGGTACCGATTTCTTGGCATCCGTAGCTGCCCCGTTTATAGATAAATCTAAGAAAATTTCATA
The DNA here is from genome assembly GCA_032191425.1 of Lymantria dispar. NCBI lineage: Eukaryota > Metazoa > Arthropoda > Insecta > Lepidoptera > Erebidae > Lymantria > Lymantria dispar. Next base: position 3,472,819 of record CM063462.1, on the reverse strand, counting down.
TGAATTTTGTTTATTATATTTATAAAGGAATAATATGACAAAGGAAACACAATATTGCAGTCAAGTGGCAGTTATGTTATAACATTCTTGTTGAGAAAATCATTATAATATTGCATAATATTATATTCATTATTGAAGTATGAATAAAATTAAAACATTCTTCTTGAACACAGTTCTACTGCATATGTAAGAAATTAGTATACCTGCGATACGCCGAGGTTACATTACCACTCGAAATCAGTGTTTTGTAAATAATTTATTTCATAAAACATTTAATCCGCTTCAGAGTTCAAATTTTAGTTATATAAAAAAAAAAATATATCGAGTATGTGGAATATTATCAAATTACTTCATTATCAATTAATAAGGATCTGTTCCATCGAATTAAAATTAAAAATGAAAGTTTCGTAATTCTTCAGAACAAAAGATCACGCCTTCTCTTCCTTTTAACTCTTGGAAATGATCCACAACGTTTTGTATAACCTGTGCCGTTTCAATATTCTTTGCCATTACGTATGCTGTGTTTCGTTCTTTCTCTGTATAATCGTCGAGACTCTCTTCATATTCATACATTACGGCGTAATTTTTGTTAATAGACTTTACTACAATACGTTGTCTGAATGTCTTTTCTCCACATATACAAGAGACACGTATTAACGAAGTTACGTCAGTTGTATCATCAGCTTCGGTTATTGGCATTTCTGCGACCCTTTTAGGTCCCTGATCCTTAATTGTACTTTCCAATAAATCCATTGCAACTAACGTTGTATTTCTGCCATCAGCACAAGTGCATTGTAACTTATTTGGACTTTCCGAATATAAGTATTTCATGCAAATTGGTAGAGTAGGAACTTTTGGGAATAGAACCACTGGCGTCCATTTACCGTAGAACCACTTTATGTCTGCTTGACAAATCGTAGTCAAAACTAAAATTAATATTAATTTTCGTATCATTGCGAACAGTATATACTTCACTGGAATCAGAATGACTACTGTATTATATATATGCCTCAAGTCAAATTTAACCTTTGCCATTAAAGATAATAAGGTTATTAATATTTTAATCTCTCGAACAGATTATCATTTATTATTAGTTTATCAAGTGCTGTGTGGTAGCGGCTTCGAATACTACCAACCCTTGCTTTGCTCGTGGGTGTCGTAAAAGACGACTAAGAACCCTAGATTGAACCGGACCAACTTCATCTGGTAACATTTGGGTCAACGATTACATTCCCAAGGAGGGTTGACGTTAGGCAGGCGGCCGGTCATAAAAGTCATTGCCGAAACTTTTTGCAATATGTCAAAACAGATGACATATTGCGTCGACCCCAAGTAATTGGGATAAGAGCAAGATGATGATGATGATGATTAATTTATCAATGTTTCCAACCTTATAGTCAATATAAGTATACAATGGCAATATATGTAATTTACTCGCATATTCCAAAATTATATATTTTTACATATCAATTAAGAGCTTTTGGCAATATCATCATTCTCCGTGAACACTTGTCCTGTGCATGTCTGCTTGAGATACCGCAATCAAAAATAAAATTAATATTAATTCTCGTATCATTTTGGGTAGCATTTACTTCATTTATTCATCATCATTTTGGTCTATATACGTCCCACTGCTGGGCTGGAGCCTCGAGAGAAAAATAGAGAAGTCGCACGTCTATATCATAAATATACTAATATATATTATATAATAGGACATATTATTTAGTAGTATACTGTAAATATAATCAACACAGAAACCACCATACAAAACTGCAAGTTTGGACTTTTGGGGTTCCATAAAACATCATGCAGATTTTAGGTGGATTAAATAGTATCAAGAATATGTTTTTCAATAAAGATACAAGTTGTAATCCGACTGATACCGGGTCAGTATTGTATCTTAATCTATACCTTTACATCAGCAGCTGGTAGTGTGTATTTGTTTAATAAATATACTTATAGAATTCTACATCCTTGTTACTTATACACCCTAGTCTAATTTTATAGACTAGGCTGTATAACACTATAAATGGTGTATTACAATCTGAATAGTGTAAAATGAACTCAACTTTGTTTAAAGAACAAGTGGAATACGAACAGATCGTAATAATGCAAGAATTCGGTTTTTTTACCTCTCATTTTAAAATATAATCGTTAATTGGGTAACGTAAGCTAGAATTGAACAGTTTGGAAACTGTCCTATACTGCCAGGGTACTGTGATTTATCTGCCTTTAAATTGAGTTTAAGAAAATTTTAACAAAAACGTGAGAAATTGGCTCGTTCATTACTAAAGCCAATAAGATTAAATAATCACTAAAAATAAAACAGTACCACACTTGTTGTTAGAGTGCGTAATTCACATAAGAGATAAAAGAATCACAGAACTTAAAATAAATACAATATTAAGATAAAAATTTGCGTCTGTTAATTGTATATTTATGAAGTCCCGCGCTATATTGGGGGCGGCAATATTGTCATATAAAACACCTTTACTATGTAGACTATCTTAAAAATCATGAATTTTATAACACTTTTATATATTTTTTTTCAGGCGTTGGTCTGAATGCATACGGTCTGTTCCATACGGGGCGACGAAAGGCCAGCGTGCCGCCCGATAACCCACCGTATTCCTTCCCTCTCGCCACTAACGGTACCGATTTCTTGGCATACCTGGCCGCCCGGTTTATAAATAAACCAAAGAAAACGTGATATGAATTTTTTTACTATATAAAGCAAAAATATGACAAAGAAAACGCAATATTGCAGTCAAGTGGTACGTTGTTATGATATGATGTCCTTATGGAGAAAATTATTATACTTTTGAATTATATTATTGAAGTATGAGTAAAATTTAAACATTCTCCTCCTTCTAAGCTTGTATACGCCCACTGTTGGACACAGTTCTATTGCAAATGTAAGAAGTTAGTATACGCCGAAGTTTCATTAATACTCTAAATCAGTAATAAAGAATTTATTTCATAAAACACTTTGTCTGCTTCCGAGTTCAAATATAAATTTCATAAAAAAATATATAACCAGTATGTGAAATACTATTAAATCACTTAATTATCAATTATTAATAACGACCTATTCCATCGAATTAAAATTAAAAACGAAAGTTATGTAATTCTTCAGAACAAAAGATCACGCCTTCTCTTCCTTTTAACTCTTCGAAATGATCAACAACGTTTTATATAATTTGCGCCGTTTCAATATTCTTTGCCATTACGTATGCTGTGTTTCGTTCTTTTTCTGTATAATAGCCGAAGCTCTCTTGATATTCATACATTACGGAGTAATCTTTGTTAATAGACTTTACTACAACACGTTGTCTGTATGTGTTATCTCCACATTTACAAGAAACACGTATTAACGAAGTTACTTCAGTTGTATCATCAGCCTCAGTCGTTGACAGTTCTGTGACAATGAAAGGTCCTTGATCCTGTATAGTAGTTTCCAATAAATCCATTCCAACTAATGTCGTATTTCTACCAACAGCACAAGTGCATTGCAACTTACTTGGGGTTTCCAAATGTAAGTATTTCGTGCATGTCGGTAGAGTAAGAACTTTTGGGAATGACATCACCGGCGTCCATTCACCATAGAACCGCTTAGGTCTGCTTGTGATATCGTGGTCAAAATTAAAATTAATATTAATTTTCGTATCATTGAGAACAGTATATACTTCACTGGAGTTAGAATGACAACTGCATTTATTCCTCAAATCAAATTTAATTTTTGCCAGTAAAGATAATAAAGTTATTAACACAGTATATACTTCACTGGAGTTAGAATGACAACTGCATTTATTCCTCAAATCAAATTTAATTTTTGCCAGTAAAGATAATAAAGTTATTAACACTTTAATCTTGCGAGCAGGTTTATGATTAGTTTCTCCAACATATTTTTAACCTCATATTGAATATAATATATATATAATGATAGTTTATGTATGTTTGTAATACATATGATGAAATCAAATGTATTTTAGGCGCGTTAGGGAAAATTATGAGAGTAAGTGGTTACGGTACTCGCGCCCCACTTAGCTGGTTAACATTTTCTACGATGGCTGCGTAAACCATCACAAATGTTAACTAGATAATGCGTTATAATAAAACTTTCAATGTACTGTTTAGCTTAGAATTAGCTTATAAGCTAGCAAAGTATCATTTACTATACTTTCCTATTCACAATTGTATTTGGTTTTTGGTCGCAAATCGTCTTAGATTTTCAAGAAAACGGATCCGTTAGCAGTTTATTGGAGTCTTACAGACAGTCCCCCATCGTCATCAGGGACTGGTGCTAGTCTGAGCTTATGAAGTATTATTATTTTAGTTATAATAATCTTATATTGTTTTGGTAGAAATATTGTTGTTAATTGTAGAAGCAGTTATGCTTCAATGATACAGAAAAATATCGGCAAAATAAACCAGGTCTTCAGAATGCACGTTCCGCAGTCATGCTCAGCTGTCACGAACGCTTATGGCATGTAATACGAGGAGTTAATACCATTAAAATTACTGGCGACAACTGTAGAAGTTAGAAGAGAAGCTATGACAGCTTGTCTTCTTAAGCTATAATTTTGTGCCCCCGGTCATGGCTCCGCCAGACACTGACCGGGAGGCCGACGACGACAGTGTTCCGCCCATCACGGAACCCGAGATGGGGGTGGCGGTGACGCGCATGCGCGCAAAGTCTACCGCCCCCGGGCCCGACGGTGTTCCTAACCGCGTGCTGGCCCTGGTCCTCGAACACCTGGGACCCCGCCTCAGGGAGCTGTTCGACGCGTGTTTAGCGTCCGGACGGTTCCCTGGGTGCTGGAAGGAGGGAAGGCTGGTGCTCCTGCCGAAGCCGGGACGGTCTCCGGAGTCGCCTTCGGCCTACAGGCCTATCGTGCTGCTCGATGACACGGGCAAGCTACTGGAGAGGGTGGTAGCTGCCCGCATCGAGCGGCACCTCGTCGGCACGGGGCCCGATCTGTCGGACGCCCAGTTTGGATTTAGGAGGGGTCGTTCGACGATCGCGGCTCTGTTGCGCCTGAGGGCCGTGGCGACTGAGGCCGTCACCGGCGGGGGAGTGCTGTTGGTGGTGTCCCTAGACATCGCCAACGCATTCAATAGTCTGCCATTCAGCTGCATCAGGGAGGCGCTCCGGTATCACGGGGTGCCAGTTTACCTGAGGCGGCTAGTGGCAGACTATTTGGAGGGGCGCAGCGTCCTCTGCACCGACCGAGCAGGGGACGTTGTGCGGACGCCCATGACGTGCGGTGTCCCACAGGGGTCGGTCCTCGGACCCACCCTGTGGAACATCGGCTACGACTGGGCGTTGAGGGGGAGCCTCCCGCCCGGGCTGGGCGTGATTTGTTACGCCGACGACACGCTCGTCACAGCCCGCGGTGGGACGCTAGAAGAGGCGGTAAGCCTGGCGACCTCGGGTACCGAGGAGGTCGTCAGACGGATCGAGGCGCTGGGGTTGAGGGTCGCCCTGGACAAGACGGAGGCCCTCTTGTTCCATGGGCGCACTATGAGCCCTCCCATCGGCGTCTCGATCACCGTCCACTCGGTCGACATCAGCATCCGGGCCCATATGAGGTACTTGGGCCTGGTGCTCGACGGGCGATGGTGGTTCCGGGAGCATTTCCGTAGGCTCGCTCCGCGGCTCGTCGGCACGGCGTCCGCCCTATCGTGGCTTATGCCGAACGTGGGCGGACCGAGCGCTGCGTGCCGACGGCTGTACGCGGGGGTCATCCGGTCGATGGCCCTGTACGGCGCACCGGTGTGGGCGGGGTCCATGACCGCCCGACTTAGGGCCCTCCTGTGGCGACCACAGAGGGTCATGGCGGTCAGGGCCATCCGCGGATACCGCACGGTGGCGACGGAGGCAGCGTGCCTGTTGGCCGGGACCCCCCCGTGGGACCTGGAGGCGGAGATGCTCGCCGGACTATATCGGCGGGTGACGGGGGTGCGAGCGGAGGGCGGTGTGGTCTCGTTAAGGGATCTCACCGCCTGGCGCGTCGACGCCCGCCGAGACGTCATCGCCCGTTGGGCAGTCCGGCTGGAGAGGCCTCGGTTCGGGGTGCGAACCGTGGAGGCCTTCCGGCCGGTGCTGATGCAGTGGTTGGAGAGGCGGCACGGGGTGCTCTCCTTCCGACTGGTGCAGGTTTTGACGGGGCATGGGTGCTTCGCCAAATACCTGCACAAGGTCGTTAGGAGGGAGAGTACACCGTCCTGCCACCACTGCGATTGCGACGAGGACACGGCGCGCCATACGCTCGAGGCCTGCGGGGCTTGGGCAGTGCAGCGCTGTGAACTCGTCGCAATCATCGGTACGGACCTGACGCTGCCGGCTATCGCTAGGGCGATGGTCGACAGCGTCGGGAATTGGGACGCGGTCGCAGCCTTCTGCGAGACAGTGATCTCGCGGAAGGAGGCGGCGGATCGCCTGCGCGAGGAGCGCAGCCTCGATGAGGAGATCCGCCGCCGGCGACTGGGGCGGCGCAGGCGCAACTATCTGCGCCTCATGCCGCCCTAGCCGAGGCCGCGGGTGACGTGACCGGGGATTAGTCCGTCACCCGCCGAGAGGCCGACCGCGTGAGGAAAGACCGACGTCCTCCCCGAGGGGGGGACGTCGGTCGATGGGAGGGTACCCCAATAGGGGGTATTCCGTCGGCCCGACCACTGACGACAAGTTAACGCTGCTCCAGTGGTCGGCCCAACGACGAAGGCGACGTGGTTTTCGGGTGGGTCGCGGGAGTTGCGTGCTCAAGCCCCTCTGTCGCCCCGGACGGAGTGGTGCGGAGGCGCGCCGACCGCGGCCCACCCACAAAAAAAAAAAAAAAAAAAAGCTATAATTTTGTGGTAAACTAATCGGTTAGGTTTCGAAGTTTTATTATTACTTTAAATAAATTAAGTGTTACTCAAATTATGCTCCATTGAATTAAATACCAAAAGTAAGTATTTCTTTAGAACAAAATATCAAGCCTTCTCTTGATTTTAACTCTCGGAAATGTTTCACAACGTTTTCTATGGTCTGGGCTGATTCAATATTCTTTGTCAAAATATGCGCTGTGTTGGGTACTGCTTCTGTATAAAAGTGCTGATAATAATCTTCATATGTATATAATACAGCGTAATTCTTATTAATAGGTTTTACTACAACACGTTGTGTAAATGTTTTTTCTCCACATGTACAAGAAACTCGTAACAATGACATAATGTCAGTTGTATCATCTGCCTCGATCGCTGGTAATTCAGTGAGATGGTAAGTCTCTCGATACTCAGTTGTATTTTTCAATAAATCCATAGCAAGGTACGTGGTATTTCTACCATCATCACATGCACATTGAACCTGTTTTAAGCTCTCAAAAATTATGTATTCTTTACATTCCGGTAGAATAATGGTCTTTGGCAATATCATCACTGGTGACCATTTTCCGTAGAACCACTGTAGGTCTCCTTGAGAGACCCCGATCAAAACTAAAGTCAATATTAATTCTCGTATCATTGCAGACAATATATACTTCACTGAAGTCAGAATAACAACTGCATATATTTATATTACTCAAATCAATTTAACCTTTGGCATTCAAGATAATAAGGTTCATAATGTTTTGACCTTATAAATAGGTTATCATTTATGTTTAGTTGGAACTAATATCTTTGATATATGCTTGAGCTTCAAGTTGATCATAATCATTCTGAATATGGAGAAACGGTAGTTGAATGCGAATGCAGTATGTTTTTTTTAATGCAAACAGTGGCAAACGAGCAAACAGTATACATTTGATCGTGAGTTATGCTGCCGCTCATGGACCTATGCTAGGCCGCTGCCTACAGTGAAGAAAGTGAAAAGAGTGTAAATGAGCGCAATGAGGTACCACCAATACCCACCACACACAAACAGAAGAAGTTTGATTTCCGGCTCTTCTTCTTTTTTGTCTTAGCAATCAGCTACAAATACGAGCCATTTTTGACAGTGTCGAGTTATAATTATCTTTTCAAGTTCTCAGTTTCTTCATGTCAGTAATGGTCTGTCAGTAAGTCAAAGTGTCGCCCTCAACAGTGTAATGGCCACGGTTAAGGGTATCTCCTGAGAATTTTGGTGGAAACAAAAAGGTATGTATAGCAATTTTATATCATATTCACTACACCTCAGCAGTTTTGCCACTATATATTACATAAAAAGCCATCAAAATTATTTAATATAACACGTTAAAACACTAAGATATTGAATATAATACAAGAACACCACATGACACTTCAGATTTCCGCCAAAAAACTCTATTTCCGGCTCTCTCACTCACCAAACGAAGTGCAGTAACAAATTGCTGGTACTCACATGTCAATTTTCTCCGAGAGTGTGGTACTACCCCGAACGGAGCGGCTCGCGGCTATAGACAGACAACTATCAACAGTGTGGTTCTACCACTAACAATATCTGCTGAGGGCTAGGGTTCGATCACCATTGCACATTTGTGGAAGCTCTATATGTGTTAATACCCTTCACATCTTTATTGATGTAGAATTGAACTGGTGTAGTAGAAAAGTATTGTGAGGAAATCCACACGCTTAAGCGTTCTATAGAAAAGGTCTGGAAGATGTGTTGCTTCAGAGAGCATGTTCAGTCATCGATTCCATCTATCACAAATATATATGACAAGTGATACGAGAAAGTTATAAACCTTGAACAGCCTGATAATAAGTTTAAGAATAGAATCTTTATCCTTTATAATGTTGTAGACGTCAAGAAACCAGAAATCGACCTACTATTACTTGCTGGTCAGGCGTGTTGGAAAAAGGTTTTTTATAGAGTTTTTCTACTCTTGCAACAATGTTAGTTGAAAATATCCCTTAGTCGTATTTTAAGACACTCAGAGGTAAGAGAGGGTGTAGTCAATGGTATTCTCACTTCATACGGAAAGAGCATTATATCTGAATAAAACTTTTAAATGATATCAAAATTAGACTACAAATTTGCTTAGCTGAATATGCTACTAATTATGATCGCACGCTTATCATCATCATCATCGGCGTCATTTCAGCCTATCGTCGTCCACTGCTGGACGTAGGCCTCCCTCATGTCACCAGACAAAGTGCGGTCTTGTGCCGCCTGCGTCCAACAACGCCCAGCAAATTTCACCAGGTCGTCGGTCCACCTAGTGGAGGATCGTCCTCCATTATCGTCCGCCTATATTATAGCATATATTATATAGTAGTATAATGTGAATATACTCTATATGGAAGCGAACATACGGAGATCCGTATGTTGAATTAAATTACACAGTAGTATCAAGAATAATATGTTTTTCAATAAACATACAACTTATAATCAAACCGATACCGCGTCAGTGTTTACTCATTATAATTTCACATCATACTAGCAATCCGCCCTCGCTTCGCTTCGGTTTTAGGTTATAGTCGTTTTACCCGCGTAGTTCCCGTTCCCGTGGGAATACTGGGATAAAATATAGCCTAGTTTACGCCCTGATATTATAGCTTTTCATTGGTGACAGAATTTTTGAAATCGGTCCAGCCGTTTTGAAGATTACCCGGAACAAACAGACAGACAGACAGACAGACAAAAATTTTTTAATTGCTATTTTAGGCATAGATGTCGTGCAAATAACCGTGTGAGCATGAAAAAAGCCTATTATTTTGACATTACAAACAGACACTCCAATTTTATTTATTGGTATAGATATAGTTTATAAAGCAAATGGAATAAGGAAAGGTCATTATAATGTGGTTCTTTTGATTTCGTGTCTTCTTTTAGAATATAATCGTTAGCTGGAATTGAACGATTTGAATCACATCTGTGATTAGATATGTCAAATAAATTATATTTATACTGATTTTATCGTTTTTTAAGTTGCGATACAAATTATCCAGATTGCAATACATACTCCTACTGTCTGGACACTGATTTATTTGTTCTTCAAAGGAGTTTAAGAAGGTTTGAATAATCCATCCATACATCAGGCTATAGACGTCCAATGCTGGATATAGGCCTCCCCGCGAAAATGCCACTCGAGATGGTCCTGTTCCACTTGCATACAATCGTTCCCTGATACTTTCAACATGTCGTCAGTCTACCTAGTAGAGGGCCGTCTTACACTGCGTAGTCCAATTCGTGGTTGCCATACAAGAAGCGAAATGAAGGCAGGTCCTTAGTAAGGTGTATATAGAAGTTTACAAACTCGTAAGTCAGGTATCTGTTGCCGAACATATAAAAAATTTAAAAATTCTATAAATAAAGATCGTGCTTGACCATTGTGTTGGACACTAAGGCATGTTACCGTGACTTTAATCTCCTGTTGCGCCAACATCGTGTGCAGTGGTGCGTCGCTTAAAAAATAACACAAAGATCTTATATTGGTTTTCTCTCACTAATGAAAGCTTTGCCAGAATTCTAAATAACATTTGAAATAGATTTTACAGAAACAAGAAGTGATTTAATATGATTTTTGCTCGTTTTATTAATATGTGTCGGTAACCAATCATCATCATTATCATTTCAGCTCATATACGTGCCACTGTTAAGTTCGAGCGTCCTCAACAACAACAGAGAAATTGACCTGCTATACCACGTTGGAAAGACGAGTTGATATGGGGTTTTATTTTGAGTTACACTTCTCTTGCATAGATGTTATAAGCATATTTAATGCCTTTTTTGGGGTTTATTACGGTTGGTACACTCCTCGCCCGACTCTGTCCGGGGCGACAGAGGGGCGTAAGCATACACACCCGTAACCCACCCGTGACACGTCGCCTTCATCGTTGGGCCGACCACCGGAGCAGGGTGATTTGTCGTCAGTGGTCGGCCTGATGGAATACCCCTTGAGGAGTACCCTCTTCTCGACCGACGTCACTCCCTTCGGGGAGGACGTCGGTTTTTCCTCGCGCGCTCGGTCTCTCGGCGGGTGACGGATTAACTTCCCGGTCCAGTCACCCGTGGCCTTGGCTAGGGCGGTATCAGGCGCAGGTATTCGCGCCTGCGCCACCCCAGTCGCCGGCGGCGGTTCGCGTCGTCAAGGAGATGCACCTCGCGCACGCGCTCCGCCGCCTCTTCCGCGAGACTACTGCCTCGCAGAAGGCTGCGACCGCGTCCCAGTTACTGACGCTGTCGAGCATCGCCCTGGCGATGGTTGGCAGCGTCAGGTCATCACCGATGATTGTGACGAGTTCACGACGCTGCTTTGCCCAAGCGGCACAAACCTCGAGCGAATGCTGCGCCGTGTCCTTGTCGCAATCGCAGTGGTGGCAGGACCGTGTACTCTCCCTCCTAACGACCGTGTGCAGGTATGTGGCGAAGCTACCATGCCCTGTCAAAACCTGCACCAGTCAGAAGGAGAGCACCCCGTGCCGCCACCCTAACCACTGCATCAGTAACGGCCGGAAGGCCTCGACGGTCCGCACACCGAACCGAGGCCCCTCCAGCCGGACTACCCAATGGGGGCAATGACGTCTCGGCGGGCGTCGACGCACCAGGCACGAAGTTCCCTTAACGAAACCATACCGCCCTCTGCTCGCACCCTCGACACCCGCCGAATATTAATTAATGGCTTAGTCGTCTTTTACGACACTCATGGGCAAGGGAGGGAGTGATGAATTGTATTCTTATTTTGTCACCATACGGAGAAGACTAGAAATACATATAGCCAAATCAAATCATTTATTATGTATACGTTCTAAGAGGACACATCACTAATATATTGGCATTTTAACTTTTTTCTGAAATTAATCTAAACACCTACCACTGGTTTTTTAAGTTATTTTAAAAGAAAATGTATAAACTAAATATTAGTGGATATTTTTCCCTATTTTGTATTATAAAAAGTGATGGCTATATCAGATCCTACAGAAGCGGCACCAAATCACGTGTTATTTACTAGTCAGTAGCCATCACTCCCCACAATCACATTGGAGAAAAGAGAGCGATTCGCTGCAAATAGCTATCACACACTATAAACTACAGTCAAATTATGAGGGTAATAAAAACGTAATGCTCACTATATGGTCACAACGGGTTGAGAGCCCTCAGCGCTCACCCACCAGTCCGGGTAAAGTTGTTAAAAAGCCATCTGAGGCTAACAACCAAGTCACACACAAAAAAAAAAAATATATGGTCACTGTTTCCTCACCTCCTTATGGGTGCAATAAAGTCAATTAAAGACTATAAGTAAATGACCTGATGAATTGTATTCTTACTCCTTAATCATAGGGAAAGCGTTAAAATTCTTCAAAAATTTTCACACACGTAATACTCGCGAGACCATCAGAAATTGCTTAAATTTCATAATGAGGAAAGAGATGCACTTTTATATATAATTTTTTTTCGTAAATTGTATTTTTGACGAACTTGGAACTTTTTTTTTGGAGTGGGCTAATCGTAACCCACCCCAAAAAAAAGGATGATAGTATAATAAAATTGAAATTTATATTGGACAAGTATAAGTAATATTTTTAACATTTTTAATATCATATTTATTAACATTTGTAATATAATATTTTTAACATTTTAATATAATATTTTTAACATTTTTAATATAATATTTTTAACATGCTCAATATAATATTTTTAATACAATATTTTAACATTTTTAATATATTTTTAATATTTTTTATATTGGTTACCCAATAATAGGTATAAGTAATATTTGCAACGTCGCACTATTGAATTATTCTTGTATCGATGTTATGAGCATATTATATTCCTTGATATGCCCATAAGCAAGATGGAAGTTGATTAACTTTATATACATAATTCTGTCCATGTGAATGTGACTGAACTCATCCTAAACCGCTGGGTCGACTTTATTGATTTTGTATTAGTGTGTGTGACGAAGTTGAGAATGTTTTGAATCAATAAATTGACCCGGTAGATGGCGCTGCGATCGATTTCGAGAAGAATTCCTTTTTTTTTTGTATTGAACAGAACAGCGTCCGTCAGTTAGATCAAATAGTATTTTATATATTTTTACTTCATCATCATTCGTATATCATAAATTATAGGTTAAATTTTATTGTAAATTTATTCTAAACTAAAATGCCCATATTACTTATCGGAATGTAAATCACTACTTAACATAAATACTACAAAATCATTGACACACGTCACTCAATAAGATAGTATCATCGCATATATAAATAATTAATGAATTGCTTTCATTTTAGTTTTTTATTTTCTTTTAAATGGTTTAGTCAGGATTTTTGTTATTATATTACATATTGGCTCGAAGAGAATCATATTGAAGATAATACTTAGCAAATATGTGTTTTCCGTATGGTGATGGAGTAAGAATACAATTCACCATCCCCTGTTAAGATAGGGGGTGGTGAATTGTATTCTGTCTCCATCACCACGACTCCATCGTACGAGATGACTAAGGGATATTAAACGTATATAACATCTATGTGAGAGAAAGAAAACTTGAAATAAAACCCTATACCAACACGTCTGACTAGCGTGGTATAGTAGGTCAGTTACCCTTCCATTATGGAGGAGTGGGACGTATATGGGCTGAGATGATGATGATGATGATGATGGAGTAAGAATACAATTCACCACTTCCTATCTTGCCCGTGAATGTTGTAACAGACTAAGGAATTTAATATGCATATAACATATGTGCAAGAGAAGGAAATCTCGATATGAAACCCTAAACCAATCTACCTAACGAGCGTGGTATAGTAAGTCAATTTCCCTCCCATTGTGGAGGAAGCTCGAACCAAGCAGAGGGACATATATGAGCTGAGACGATATTTTATATAATTTTATATACAAAAAACTTCAGTAAAATAAATAAACGAACCCGCTGAGTTACTTGACGGATCTTCTCAATGGCGGTCGCATTCGATTCCGGCAGTACTTTATTAGATTAACCTAAAGCAAATTGATAGAATTGACAATATGTCAGTGCCATTAGAGGGCTTATAAATAATAAATAATTTGATTTGATTTCGGTTCTACGTGATTCATATATGCTACTAATAATAAGCATGCTACTCCTTGTCCTGCCGGTGAGTATAGTGACTAGTAAAAAATATAATATGCGTATATCTGTGGTTGACGGAGTAAGAATATAGTTCATCACCCCCTCTCTTACCCGTGGGTGTTTTAAAAAAAGGCTAAGGGATACGATATGCAATAAGAGAAGGAAAACTCGACACAAAAACATATTCCAACACGTCTAATTAGCGTGTTATAGCAGGTCAATTTCCCTTCCATTGTGGAGGAAGCCCGAGCTCAACGGTGGGACTTATATGGGCAGAGATACAAGAAATGAAATAATTCATAATTCTAAACGAAAAAAAAAATCGACTGCAACATCGGTTCACCCAGTCGAAAGTTCCTACTTTTTGAAAACGGTTAAGGAGAAAATCTTTATGCCGAACCATCTGACTAGCGTGTACGCCAGTTTCCTTTCCATGTGGAGGAAGCTCAAACCTGGTAGTGAAATAATTGATACTTAAATTTTGCAAGTGGAGGTTTACCGGTGCTCTAATTATCGGCTTCAGTCGTCTTTTATGACATCCACGGGCAAGATAAGTAGTGGTGCATTCACATTCCGTCACCACACGGCAAATGCTGAGTAGAGTTTATTGTACTGAATCAAAGTTTACCCATTTTCGAAAACGACAAGCTAAAGTTTAAGTAACACATAAAATATTATACTTGACACTTAAAATTGATGCTATATATTATTTATATTAACTTGTGTATCTATACCAATAAATAAAATTGGAGTGTCTATAATGTCAAAATAATTGGCTTTTTTCATGCTCACACGGTTATTTGCACAACACCTATGCCTAAAATACAGATTAAAAAATTTTTGTCTGACTGTCTGTTTGTTCTGGGTAATCTTCAAAACGGCTGGATCGATTTCAAAAATTCTTTCACCAATGAAAAGCTATAATATCAGGGAGTAACCTAGGCTATGTTTTATCCCGGTATTCCCACGGGTACGGCAACTACGCGGGTAAAAAGACTAAAACCGAAGCGAAGCGAGGGCGGGTTGCTAGTTATAAATATAATCAGCGCGATGCGTAGGACGATTTATATTCATTTTTCACAACAACCATTGAAACAAAAATAAAGAAATTATTATAATATTTAAAAATAAAAAAATCAGTGAGCCCGTGTTTACACACGTAAACATTATTTATAATGATAAATGTTTATTTCTTAATTACATTTAAGCACGCTAACTGCTACCTATAACAAATATTTTCTTTTCGTTAAAAAGTTTAAAGGTATATTTATGAACTAGCAATCCGCCCTTATAGTCGTTTTACCTGCGTAGTTCCCGTTCCCGTGGGAATACCGGGATAAAATATAGCCTAGTTTACGCCCTGATATTATAACTTTCCATTAGTGAAAGAATTTTTGAAATCGGTCAAGCCGTTTTGAAGATTACCCGGAACAAACAGACAGACAGACAAAAATTTTTTAATTGCTACTTTAGGCATAGATGTCGTGCAAATAACCATGTGAGCATAAAAAAGCCTATTATTTTGACATTACAAACAGACACTCCAATTTTATTTATTGGTATAGAATAGATAAGTATCTGACCCAGCAAACACCGTTTTGTACAAATTAAATAGAAACGGAGCTTTGAAATCGATTGCAGAGTCATCTACTGGATCCTAATGAATTTTTTTTTTTCATTATCTCTCATCATTTCAGCTTATATACGTCTCACTGTTGGGCCTGAACCTCCTCCACAATAGGAGGGTAATTGATCTACTATACCACACAGGTCTGACGTGATCCTATAGAGCTTTATTTCGAGTTTTCTTTCTCTTAAATGGATGTTATACCCATATTTAATCCCTTAGTCGTCTCTTACGACACCCACGGCCAAGAAAGGGGGTAGGGAATTGTATTCTTACTCAGTCACACGAAACATTTTTTTAAATTTTCTAAAATCATTGTCGCATTATTGCCTGTCTAAATAAATCGTATTCGGGTTACATCGATTGGATGTTTCAAGTCAAAGGTTGAAATATTTTTTGTGTTTTATATACAGACTGAAAAAAAATATGGAAGCGCTTGAATTTCTCGAGGAAGATGATTTTATAGAAATCTGAAACAAAAAGACGTCAAACAAGATTTTAATTATAAATTCCATAATGACCTTAGACTTGACCTTGAACTTCATTTATAGGGTTAAAAACTGACTAGACTTGGGGTTGTACATTATTTTTTTAAATGGAAACCCTAATTTTTGCATTACTTTAAACTCGTTTCAATGCAAGTCCATACCCATCAAGCATTCACTCTTCAACTTTTACGTTACTAAAAAATAGATGATGAATTGTGTTTTCTTACTTCATCACTCACGCAGAAATCTTAAAAAATGATTCCGTATGAAAAAAACATATTGTTTTTGGTCACTGATTTTAAAACATTAATTTGTAAGAACTTTTATATTATGACAATTTTAATTTAAACCTACCAAATCTAAAAGCAGTTTTCTTTTTTTTTTTGGGTGGGCTACGGTTAGCGCACCCGCGGCCAGGCTCCGTCCGGGGCGATAGAAGGACGGCGCGCGGCCCCGTAACCCACCCGAGGCACGTCACCTTCGTCTTTGGGCCGACCACCGGTGCAGGGTGACTTGTGGTCGCGCGATCGGCCTCTCGGCGTGTGACGGACTAACTCTCCGGTCCAGTCACCCACGGCTTCGACTAGGGCGGCATCAGGCACAGGTAATCACGCTTGCACCGCCCCAAATCTAATAGCCCTTGATCAGATTGCAGCCACATTCAGAAAGATCCGGCAGGAAAACTCAGAGACCACGATGCTAAATTATTAATGATTTTTCCCTTGCCTTGTATATAGAGAAGATTAACTACGGCTCCTAATAATACTAGCTGACTTAACAGACGTTATTCTGTTTGAATCTAAAAAAATAGCAAAAGGTTCTCCTTGATATCGATCGCAGTGCCATCTACCGGTTGATCTAAACCATTCTCATATCCATTGGAACAGCCATAAAAAATCATCAAAATCCAGCCTTTTAGAAGGAGTTGAACTACAAACAGACGAACAAAAGATTTATCTATACTAGTATTATAAAGAGGAAAAAATTTGTTTGTTTGTATTGAATAGGCTCCGAAACTACTTGACCGAAATCAAAAATTCTTTCACCAAATGGAAAGCTATAATATCAGGAAGTAACATAGGCTATATATTATCCCGGTATTTCCACGAGATTGGGAACTACGCGTGTAAGGCGACTGAAACCGAAGCGAGGGCGGGGTTGCTAGTATATATATATATATATATATATATATATATATATATATATATATATATATATATATATATATATATATATATATATATATATATATATATATATATATATATATATAAAGCTACAAATGCAGTTTGACGTAACATTTATGTGCGTACCATTACTCAATAATCCTCATTGTTGACTTTAGATAACAATACATTACTCTATCCATCATATCGGATTAGTGTGCTGTACACATTTGGTGTATAAAACCACTCGGCTTTACCATCTATCAGGCATGATTTATTTCAGTGATTTGGAATAATAATATACTAAATATGTCCCCGCACCTAATCTATATGATGGAGTAAGAATAGATACGGCCATGCTTACCATCCATGCTTAAGCAATAGATATCGCCATGCTCATCAATCGCAATGCAAAGGATGGTGAAAGATTGTATTATAACTCGTTATTACGCAGGCTTCGGTGATTTATCAACATATTTGTTTAGTTCATGTTAGTACATGACAATACAATACAATTCGTTTTTGCTTTATACCATCATTATCATTTTAGCCCACAAAAGTGTTGGTTCGAGCTTCCTCCGCAATGGGAGGGATATTAACTTATACCGCGCCAGTCAGACGTGTCGGTGTAGGGTTTCTAGTCAAGTTTTCCTTCTCTCGCCTATACAAGTATATATATTAGGTGCATATTGTATATATTGTATCCCTTAGTCGCCTGTTACGACTCCCACGGGCAAAATAGGGCGTTGTGAATTGTATTCTTAACCCGTCAACACACCAAAAATCGCATATAAAATTTCATACATCATCATTATAAAATTTTCAAATATCATATCAATGTCATTATGCAATATTTTTTTTTTAATATATCTTCTAATATTCACAAATGAAAAACGTTTTTTAGAAAACTAAAATAAAGATTTTTCAAAATCGAATAATATAATTTATTTTAAATAATTGTCTTGTTTTATATTTACTACTATCGTCAAATATTTTATTTGATATTTCATTTCAAATAAATAATGTGAAAGTCTTTCAAATACTTTGCTTTCTATTACACTGGCATCACGCATCCACATTTTCCTTAACACTTCTTCAAACGACAGTTGGCCCGCAAATATGAATAAAAGGATTTCTAAATTAAATTGTGAAGTACTAAAGAAAATTATCGCGTCTAGGATTAAACTATATAAAACTTAGCAATTCCTAATTAAGTTTTCTTCTCAAACTAAAATATTTAAATAACTAATATATAGGTTAGATAAGAAACTTCATCTCTAAATGTCAAGCCTCATAAAAAGGCATAAAGTCGCTCAACGTGCTATGGAGAGTGCTATAGTCGGTATTTCTCTACGTGATAAAATCCGGAATATGGAAATCCGTAGAAGAACAAGTATAGCCGACAGCCCTCAGAATCAGCACGTTGAAGGCCACATCGCTCGTCGAACCGACAACCGTTAGGGAAGAAAGATTCTTGAGTGGCGGCCAAGAATCAGACGACGCAGCGTAAGACGACACCCTAGTAAGTGGACTGACGACATTTTTAAAGTAGCAGGAACCGTTGGATGCGGGTGGCACTGTATAGTTACGAGTGGCATTCTCGTAAGAAGGCGTATGTCTAACAGACGTCTGTAGGCTGATGGTTGGATGGAAGATAAGAAATGACTATATTAAGGGAAGCCTGAAAGAGGCATCAGTGATATAGAAGACTTATTACTTGATATTTTATGGTAAGTGAACTGACGACATTTTCAAACTAGCAGGAACTGTTGGATGCGAGTGGCACAGGACCGTTCCGAGTGGCTTTCGCGGAGAGCCCTACGTCCGGCAGTGGACGTCTGTCGGCTGATGGATGAATGGAAGATAAGAAATGAGTATATTAGGGGAAGTATGAAAGTGGCACCAGTGGTAGAGAAGACACGCACGCTTGTCTTCTAGCCTTATTAGTTGATATTTTCTGAATTGACATCATCAATTACCCTCTTAGCACTTACGAAATATTATCTAATCAACGTATATATGCCGTAGTTAATGTATAGATATCAGTAATCCAATGCTAATTGTAGATAATACTAAATTACTAATGTTGTGTAAAAAAGCTTTACGCCATTTATTTTTTAACATAATCTGATGCATTATCTGATCTAGTGCTATACTATAATACTACATCGAAAAGGAACAGAATTTTTTTTCATGGAAAGTCCGAAAATTCTCAGCAACAAATCTAAAGTTCGAAATTATGTTTGACTGTCGGCAATAGACTTGCCACCTATTACACAAAACTAAAAATTATATTCCTCGTATAACGACGGGATAAAAATTCACTTGTCACCACTCCTGATTTGTTCATGACAATCGGTTAGACGTTCACCAGCAGAGTGGGCAGCAGCTCTAACTGCGATCACCAATCCCCCTGGCTTAATATGACGATAATGGCACTGTCCCTTCATTTGTGGGGGAGGCGTAGAACGAAGGTCCAGTAGTGGTCAGCGATAGGCTGAATTATGGTGATAATTCAGATATAAACTTACGTTGCGAATTGTGTGTTTACACTTTTGTCTACGCCTTTGAGGGTAAAAAATTATAATTAAAGGACGATTATAAATAAAATTTAAAATTAATAATATGTTCTAATAGCCGTTTTCAAGTTTGCAACAGACCCTCGTCGTCGAGTTAATATTAATAGCACTTTAGTTGTTTAGTCTGGATTTATGACTGTTACTAAATAAGGCACAGTGTAAGCAATGCAATGGTCATTACGAATATGTAAAACTGTAAAGAAGTCCCCAATCTGTAAAGAAGTAATCAATTCATGTGACCAGGTCGTAGTATATTAGCTTAATGACTTTTGATATTTACGTGAATTGTAATAATATTTGAAATTAAACTATTTGTGATTACCCGATGTTACGTTTCTAAACGTTGAGAAATGTTCGAAACATTGAAAAATTATTTTTTACGGATTTTGTCGAATCTGTCTTCACTAATATTATAGAGAGGAAAAAAATTGTATTTTTGTGTGTGTGTATGTTTGTAATGAATAAACTCAAAAACTACTGTGCCGATTTCAAAGATTCTTTCACCAATAGAAAGCTATAATATCAGGGAGTAATATAGGCTATATTTTATGCCGGTATTCCCACGGGAACGTGAACTACGCGTGTAAAGCAACTGAAACCGAAGCGTTAAAATAAAATGTAAATACAAACGCGATAAAATCCATAAAAGTATGGAGTTTGAAGAGAGAGATTATGGAGGAGTATGAAGTTAGTTTTACAGAAAAATGATAAACATTTATTATATAATAATACTTACATTTATATTTATAAAACGATCTATTTTTTTTTGTGACATATTAATTTTGTAATTTTTATTTTCGTGAACAATCTAAGATATAAATTTGGTAATCTCAATAAAAGAATATATTTTTTTTTCTTTTGCAAGGAGAGTATATTAATGCACTTCATTCAATTGGTGCCTTCCATCAACAAAACTATACAAAGGGGTCCAATGAGAGTTGGGCTGCGAGAATGTTGGGTGGTCATAAAACTTAATCAAACCGACCTCAGTTTTGTGTTGTATTCATCAACTATATAAACAAGAAGGAAGTATATTCTACCTCATTCATATATTGAGATAATTTTACGACATGAGGAGTCGGATTCCAATCATGGATAGGACAAATAAAATTCATCATCATCATCTCAGCCCATATATGTCTCACACCACACACGTTCGTTGGGCTCGGGTCTCCTTAATGGTAGGAGGCAAATTGACCTACCACGCTGCTCAAACGTATTGGTCAAAACCCTATGTTTTGTTTCGGGTTTTCTCTCTCTCGCATAGATGTTATATGCATATTCCTTTCCCTTAGTCGTCTTTAACGACACGGTCGGGCCGATCACTGATGTCAAGTAACCCTGCTCCGGTGATCGGCCCAACGACGAAGGCGACGTGCATCGTGGGTGGGTTGCGGGAGTTGCGTGCTTATGCCCCTCTGTCGCCCCGGACGGAGTGGTGCGAGAGCGCGCCGACCGCAACCCACCCACCCAAAAAAAAAAGGTAATTAATAATATTAAACTGAGAATATATAATATTGACTGTATAGATGGCGATATCCACTTACCGAGGCAGCGTTGTTTCGAATCTCACTTTGTGCCTTTCACAAATTGTTGTTCTGAGTCTGGATGTAATTGTTAATTATACGTTTGTAAAGCCCCTCGCAATGCAAGGATTATTTCCTCAGTGTAGGGTCTTTATATTGAAAAAAGTATACGTGTACATAAATACGCACGTAAGTAATTTGCTAAATAATTTCTTTCGCGTAACAAGTTAAAAATCTTTCTAAAAATGTTATCCTTCGCGTTATCCTATGTTTGTAGAAAAAACGACACTGATAATAGAAAAAAAGGTATTAAATGTGTTGAAAGTTTTATTATAACGTATTATCTAGTTGACTAGTAAAAAATGTTGACTAACTAACTTCAGGGTGTGATTTTGCGAGACGCGTTTGTGCGCGTGCATCGTAAAAATTTACTGTCAACATTTTTCCCTAACGCGCCAAAAGAAATATAACTTAGAAAATATATACATTTGCAGATTTTCATAAAATCTATATCTAGCTATACCAATAAATAAAATTGGAGTGTCTGTTTGTAATGTCAAAATAATAGGCTTTTTCATGCTCACATGGTTATTTGCACGACACCTATGCCTAAAATAGCGATTAAAAAATTTTTGTCTGTCTGTCTGTCTGTTTGTTCCGGGTAATCTTCAAAACAGCTGAATCGATTTCAAAAATTTTTTCACCAATGGAAAGCTATAATATCAGGGCGTAAACTAGGCTATATTTTATCCCGGTATTCCTACGGGAACGGGGAATACGCGGGTAAAACGACTATAACCGAAGCGAAGCGAGGGCGGGTTGCTAGTAATATATAAAGCTGAATAATTTGTTGTGAAAGCTGAATTGAACGCGCTAATCTCAGGAACTACTGGTCCCATTTGAAAAATTCTTTCAGTGTTAGATAGCTTATTTATCGAGGTAAATTATAGGCTATCATCACGCTAAGACCAACAAGAGTGGAGCACCAATGAAAAATGTTTCATAATCGGGGTTCGTTTTCCTTTTGAGAGCTTCTGCTGCGTAAACGGCTAAATTTTCGCAAAAATCATGTGTATCATAAAAAATATTTTCATCTTCTACGTAAACAAAGTGAGCGTTAGACCAAAGCATCTATACCACGCGGACGAAGTCGCGAGCAGAAGCTAGTATATTAAGAACAGTTGAATGATCACGATTAATCTGGCTGAGCTAGATAAAATTTTAATATATCAATTTCGTTGTCATTCTGTATGCATGGGATGCTATAAAACTGTAGATAGTTTATGGTGCATTCAAAATAACGGATACAATGAAGACATATGATGGCTGTTCTAGTCATTAAACTCATAATCAGGTGCTGCCGTTAGGAATCTGGGCCAGCCATAAACTTTTATGTTACATTTTAGAAAACAAAAAATATAACCTGGTTCGAAAGGTATTCGATAGGCATAAATATGTTGCATATATTTTTTATTGAATAGGTAATTTAAAAATACATTAAAAATAATAATAAAATCTGCTGTGTGGTATCTATCTGTATGGTGACGGAATAAGAATACAATTCACCACTTCCCTATCTTGCCCGTGGGTGTCGTAAAATACGGCTGAGGAATATAATGTGCATATGACATCTAAGCACGAGAGGAAAAACTCGAAAAAGCGCTATACCAACCCGTTTATACCTACCAGTGTGGCACAATAGGTCAATTTCCCTTTGTGAAGGAAGCTCGAGCCCAACAATGGGATGTACTAGTGTGTCAGCTATGATGAATCATCATCGCAGCCCACATACATCCCACTGTTGGGCTCGGGCCTCCTCCACTATGGGAGGGAATTTGACCTACTATACCATGCTGGTCAGACATGTTGGTATAGGGTTTCATTTCGAGTTTACCTTCTCTTACACAGATGTTATGTGCATATTATATGCCATAGTCGAGTTTTACGACATCCACGGGCAAACTAAAGAGCGGTGAATTGTATTCTTACTCCGTCACCACACGGAAAGCTATAACACTAAATCTATGATGAATGAATGAATGAATGAAAATGCCATGTGGTAGGCTCTACGAATGCTATCGAGCCTCGAGCTCTTGGCTATCTTAGAAAACGAGAAGAAGAACTGTATCGATGTGTACCAACTGGCGCTGATGCCGTCAGGTCAACGAATACATATTCAAGCTGGGTTTACGTCAGATAGACAGTCGGTCATAAAACTGCCAATATGTAAGATGGACGAAGAGTACGTATTACGTCGATCCCAAGTATTTGGGATAGGAGCAAGATGTCGAATTGGTAATCTATACCAATAAATAAAATTGGAGTGTCTGTTAGTAATGTCAAAATAATAGGCTTTTTCATGTTCACACGGTTATTTGCACTATACATACGTATGCCTAAAATACACTTTATATTTTTTTTGTCTGTCTATCTGTCTGTTTGTTCCGGGTAATCTTCAAAACGGCAGGACCTATTTCAAAAATTCTGTTACCAATGGAAAGCTATAATATCAGGTAGTAAACAAGGCTATATTTTATCCCGGTATTCCCATGGGAACGGGAACTACGCAGGAAAGACTGAAACCGAAGCGAAGCAAGGGCGAGTTGCTAGTTTAAAATATAAAGCAAGACTTTTGCTAAGCCTACTGCCGGCTTTTCTGAGTAGCAATTGTATTCTCTTGATAAATTACGGCATAAACCTAAGGCAAAATAAAAAAAAATGGTGACGAAACAAAAAATACAATTTACGACCCCCTCTTAACAGGAGTCGTAAAAGACGACTAAAGTGTAATATGCACATAAAATCTATACTAATGAAAGTAGAGTAGAAAAATAAACTATATCAACACGTCTTACTAACGATTTAGAGTAGGAGGGAACTCATATAGTGAAGGGGTTCAAACCCAGCAGAGGGACGTATGTATATGAACTGACAAAACATTAAAGAAAATTACAATATAAAAGCCATTTTGCAAGGATTTTACGTAATGATTTTAAATTTCAATTCAAACATCTCATGAAATAATTCTTAAATTAGATCGCTCAGGAGAATGGAGTGCATAAAATTAATCGTATACTTAACTTTTGTTGCTGCGTTCACAAGAGTTTTACAAGCGTTTTAATTGTATGCTTTTAGTTAAACAACTCTGTGGGGGTTTTTTATATTGGGACTAATCCCACCACACATTCCCACCATTGTAACTCCTGTAAGCCAGGATCCACAATGGTCTCCATAAATGACACCGAGGTTTGACCCTCAGGCAGTCCCGGGATATGATTTTAATTGTCTTGGGACCCGCAACAAATTTAATTAGAAAAGATTAAAGAGGAGGAGTTGGAAAGAGAGATTCCACTTCCCTCCCAGGCAAAGCGGGAGACAGGAAAACAAAATGACTAGTCAGCCAATAAGTAAACAGGAGTACAGCTACGATAGCGCAGCAGTACGGCACCACGGATACGGAAGAGCTCTGTGGGGGTTATAAACTAGTTATATAGATCTTTACTAAAGTATACCTCAAGGAAAAATGACGAAGTTAGTCATCATTAACTCAGCCCACATAAGTCCCACTGCTGGGCTCGGGCCTTTTCTACAATGGGAGTGAAATGGAACTACTATACCGCTAGCTAGACGTATTAGGTCGTAGGACGTATTATTTCGAGTTGTCCTTCTCTTGCATAGATGTTCTTCGCATATTATATCTCTTAGTCATCTTTTACGATACCCACGCGCAAGAAATCCGTTGAGGTTAATCGTTATAAAGTAAAAATTCACACAGTTAAATTATAAAAAGATAATCAGAGTTTTCCGTGTGGTGACGGAGTAGGAATACAATTCACCCTTTCCTGCCGACGACGAAGACGGCTAATGGATTACAATATGTAGATAACATCTATGCAAGAGAATGAAAACGCAAAATAAAACCCTATGCCAACCCGCCTGTCCTGCGTGGTATAGTAGGTCAATTTCCCTCCCATTATGGAGGAGGCTCGAACCCAGTAGTAAAACGTATATAAGCCGTGCAGGGGGAATCAGATCTTATTTAGAATAAGTCTCTGATGGCTTTTAGTTAGCTTATGTAATAACTAGCTTTTGCCCGCAATTCGGGTAAAAGGCATTTTCTGAAGATGCAATGATTTAGTCCCTACCAAGTGATTGCCTCTTTCTAAGTCCAACAGACAGCGTGTTGTTGGATAATATAGGCTATAGTTTCCACTGTGCGTTGATGGTCAGTCATGTTCTTCTTTCATATATGTTAGTTTAAAATATACTAAAACAGGCTTGAATAATACACCGACCTAAAAATGGGATACAAGACATCAAATGTAAATAGTTCAATGTTCGTTTATTATGCAAATAAGATCATTACAAAAATATAGTATTAAGAAACCCATACATTTTATTTTTTAACAACAATCTAGAAAAAAGAAAAGACCGACTCCATAGATAGAGGTACTCAATTCATCTGTTTTTTTTTTAGTGTCCTCAGAACTTTTTTCTAATTGAACCGTTTTTAACGATCCTTTTTTTGTTTTTGCCATTTAATTTGATCAAGATCTGACCAGGAGTTTTTGAATTACCGTCAATAAATTATTTAATTAATAATTTCACTAAATTGGTTTAAAGTTTTCCTGTAAATTTTTTATTATACTATTTTTTTAAAGTCTAATTGTTTTCTTTTTGGTTCAGATTATTATGCAAGCCTTTATTTTTAACAATAATTTGTTATTGTTAGTCTCAAAAAGTTAGAGTTGTATGCTTAACCTGAAAAGTTAAATAATTTTCATTTTATCCTGTTAATTCAGTTCAGGATAACGGGATAAACTTATTAAATTATTGTATTGTCATTAGTCCTTGACAAGTTTGCAAAGTTTCAATTAAATCCGACAATTTGAAGTAAGTCAAAATTATATTCAAATATTTCGTTACAAAGATACAAGCAGAAGTTATATATAAGAAGCGTGTAAAAATATTTAAGATATTATCTGACATTTTGAATGAGTTAACACTAATTAAAAACAACACATGTATTGTAAAAACTACAGGAAAATAAATAGTTTAACTATGATCTTAATTTAATATCGTGTTTAGATATATTCATTATAGTTAAGTGCTTTGCTTGAGTGTATGGATTAACTACACTATCTCACCCACGTTTTTTCATATACGCCACTTTTTCTTACCCACTGTTTACTGCAACGCTTGGAGTTCCTCTACAATGGGAGCAATATTATATCCCGGTGGTCAAATTACATTGTAGTCCGGTTTTATTTCATTTGCATTACATTGTATTTGACGACAGCCATGGACAAGAAAGGGTGTGGTGAATTATATTCTTACTCCATCACCACACGGATGAATGAATAAAAATAGCTCTGGATACAACTTGCCCAATCGTCTGCACAGATGGCGTAGTGGTTAAGGTACTACCCTACTATCGCGGGTTTGAATCCCACGCAGAACAACGCTTTATGCGATCCACAAATTGTTGTTCAGAGTCTGGCTGTAATTTGTATCCGTTAATTATATGTTTGTAAAGTCCCTCGAAATACAAGGATTATTTTCTTAGTCAAGCCCTGTTTGTCTTAAAAAAAGGAGCAGTCGCTCAGGACGCCTGACAGATGTAAAACATCTAAATTATCTTGTACAAGTATATTTGCATAAAAAACAGATTACGAGAGGAACTAATATGGCATAAAATATTAATCAAATATTACGTTTTTTTTTTTTCAGAAAATGATGATTATTTTTATTCAATAAACATTTATTTACATTAGTATACACTATAGATATGTGTTTAGGTTAATGATTTATTTTGAGCTCACTAGATGGCGTTGTACAAAATTCTAAAATTGTTTCTATGGTTTCGCTACACAAATGTACATAATGAAGCGTTATCGCCATGCCAACGTTCAGGTACACTCTCGCCTATAGATGTTTCACAACAAAAAAATCTGTCCGGGGCGACGCAAGAGTGGTGTGCGACCCCATATCCCATCGCATCCCCTCTCCATCGCTGTTGTACCGACCATTGATTCCTTGACCTTAGTGGCCAACTCAGTCGGTTTTCTTCATGTCCGACCTAATATTCGAACCCAAGAGCTTCCAAATCGCCTATCATATATCCCAATGTGCCAATACAACTAATTTTTAGTACGAGTTTAAACTTTATAAATTAATATTTAGTTAGCAACATCGAGCAGGTACTTTACTCACGTCGACAGCGCCAAGGAATAGTTCGTTCAGAGTTATTTGTTCGATGGTTCAGGACTTGTTGCAAGTTGCACTTTTAAAGTTCTTTTAATTAGGTACGCTACGTAAGTTGAGTTTGTTAAGAAAAAAAGGCTAGGAAATGAGATGTGGTTTATTACTGTTTCATTCTGTTGCTGTTTTTATAAAAATGTTGTTATATTTTTCTTTTTTTTTAAACAACACAGTCTGCACGAAGGAAATAATCCTTGTATTCCGTGGGACTTTACAAACATATATAATTTAACGGACACAAATTACATTTACTATATGGAAGAATCTCCTTGTGGTAAGAATACAATTCACCACTCACTTTCTTGCCCGTGGGTGTCGTAAACGACAACCGGTGTCTTCTTTACTGCATGGTACATACTAGTGATGTAACGAATGTCGTATTTTGGACATTCGCGAATGCGAATGTGAATGCGAATATCTGCTGCCAACATTGAATAAAGAAAGATACGTTCTCCTGCTTCCTGTAGTTCTTCTGCTTCCTGTAGTTCGGCATTATTTAATTACACCACCAACGAGTGTCTCCAGCGAGCACATATTTAATGGTGTTGGACTTATTTACACGCCACATCGAAACAGACTTGAAGCAGACAAGGCATCAAAACTACTACTTTTAAAGTTTAATATTCCCCTACTGAAGTTCAATTATTAATATGAAAAATATATATAAATAACTGTTATTTTTGACGTGACAACGTCTTATAATTCAATGGAGCCGGCTGCACACACGAAAAAACATGACGTATGCGGCGTTACCTCGCTCTGAGGCGTTCCATTTAAGGCTTGATCCATACAAAATATCGATCAGCAAATAAAATTAAAATTTTCTTTTAAAAAATGAAACCATTCCATCTTTCTTTTTTTTTTCTTATGACGTTGTCACGTTCAACTATCGTCAGTAAACGGACTTTACAGACAACCGATTTTTTAAGGGAGTGAAGTATTTTTGTTTGAGAATCTATTTTTTTTGTTTGTTTAGAGTTAGACTATTTAATGGTCTATTGTAGAAGAATATAATTTTTGTTTGATAATTTAAACATTAAAAATATATCTAAAGACTGAGAAAATTTAATAGAAGAATTTAATTTTATTAGTTTCAATTGCATTAAAATTTTGTGTCACAAGTTCTAATAACAATAAAATTTTTTAGCTTTATTAAAGTAAAAGACTTAATTTGCTTAAAGTTTGCTTAAAGTGTTAACTGTTAACTCTTATGTAAAATTATTATATTTATACTATAAATACTATAAACTATATAATATAAATATACTATAAACACTTTGTGATTATGATGACAGCAACTCATATTAAGCTTTTATTTGATTTTAATTATAGTAATAAATCATAGAAGATTATTTTTGTTTGTTTACATTGCATTTAGGCCATTTACTATATAGTTTTGTTTGTTAAATTCTTATGACAATTTGATTGTTAGGCTTCATTGCCCAAAGTTAAATAAATATTAATTGTAGAAGTATTTTTAGATTATTATTTTTAGTTTTGTTCAAGAAGATAATTATAACATTAAACTTTGGTAAAAATTCATAGAAGATTATTTTTGTTTGATTACATTGCATTTAGGCCATTTAGTATATAGTTTTGTTTTTTAAATTGTTATAAGTTTGATTGTTAAGTTTCATTGCCTAAAGTTAAATAAATAAATGATACCAATTGATAAAGTGAAGACCGATAATGTGATTACGAGGTTATTTTTATTGCATTAAAAACATAAGAAATTAATGGAATTGGATTTTCTTATATTAACCAACTATTATTACCTACTTAAAAAAATTATACACGCAAAAATATTCGCAAAATCATTCGCAATAATTTCGCGAATGCTAATGCGAGTGCGAATATGCAAAAAATATGCGTTACATCACTAGTACATACATATGTCTCAATGTGGTTGGTGGATGGAGAAATAACCATTTATATATCAACCTTGTATACGCTATTATAATTTGCCGGTATCTGGTTGTCTACCCATGGTGACATATTTTTTTTTTTTGACTAATTCTTAGCCGCAAATGGCTATGACAACTTTAACCGAACTGTTGGGTGAGGGTTCTCAACCCGAAAATGTCGACATAAAACTTTGTATTGATTAATCACACTAAGTGTAATCAAATCATATCGCGATTTAGCATCTAGTTATAAAAATCGAATTACAGTTCCCTGTTATTGAATATATGTTCATCATCATCGCAGCCCATATACTGTTGGGCTCAGGCCTCCTCCACAATGGGAGGGAATTGGACCTACTATTCCATGCTGGTCAGACATGTTGGTATAGGGTTTCATTTCGAATTTTCCTTCTCTTGCACAGATTTTGTGTGCGTATTATATCCCTTAGTCGTCTTTTACGATATACACGGGCAAGATATAGAGTGGCGAATTGTATTCTTACTCCGTCATCACACGGAAATATGTTATTTGTGTTAATTGAATATATGTTAATATTATATAATATAGGACAACCCGCGATTGTCCACTGTTGGACATTGGCCTTCCCATGTTAATGCCACTCAGAAAGACTCTGTGCCATGCTTCCAATAGCTACATTGCGCCGTTCGATGCGTAGTAACTACTCGAGTTTTTCCTCAATGGTTCGATAGTCGGTCGATTCGATGAGCGATGTGGTCTGTGATTTGGCTCATTGCAATGCAAATGTTTATGCTATGTCGGTTATACCAGTTTTCTTACGGATATCTGTATTCCGAATTTTACCTCGTAGAGAAATACCAACCATAGACTTCGCCATAGCGCGCTGGAGGACTTTGAGCCTTTTTATAAAGTCGACATTTAAAGACGATGCTTCTATGCTGTAAGTCATCGCTGGTCCTATGCCTTCCTAAGGCAACCTCCTATGCCTTCCGAAATATTTCATGTACAATATAGCTTAATAGTTTTTTTGATATGCTATAGTTTATAATTCTCTGTGGTGATAGAGTAAGAATACAAATCTCCACCCCCTCTTATGCGTGGGTGTTGTAAATGACGACTATGAGATTATCTATGCAAGGGAAGGAAAACTTGAAGTGAAACCCTATACCAACAACTGTTTGACGTCTATCCAACGTGGTATGTCAATCTCCCTCCAAGGAGGCTCGAGCCCAACAGTGGGACGTATATGAGCTGAAATTCTGATGATAGCTTTAAAGATTTCGCTAAATAATCATACTTCTGTTTAATAATATTGAATGCAATTAATTAGTATTGTAATTCTTCATATACAGGGTGTATCAGGTTATGGGGTAACTGTTCGAGTATGTTGTAGTTTAACGGTCATAGATCGTAATTAGAATGTACATTACACAAAAAAACAATATAACATAAAAGTTATAGTGATTTCAAAAAAATGTGTCTAAGAGTCTATGCCTTAAATGTTACGTATTATGTAGGCAAGTACAGACAGAATACATTTAGGCATGTAAAGCTTCGACAGTATAAATTCATTCAGTAACACCTAGAATAGTGCAAACGTTTTAATGATATACTCAGTGCCATATAACTTGGCAAAAGACGACCTTCTTTTTTTTTATTGCAAACAGTGGCAAACGCGCAAACAGTACACCTGTTGGTAAGTGTTGCTGCCGCTCATGGACCTTTACAAGGCTGTTGTCTACCGCGAAGAAAGTGAAGGGAGTGTGAATGCATGCATTGAGGCTCGGTGATACCAAGGGCACCACCAAAACCCTCCACACGCAAACACCCTCAGAAAGTTGGGCTTCCGGCTCTCTCGCTCACCGAACGAAGCGCAGTAACGAATCGCTACTACTCAGACGTCGATTTTCTGCGAGAGTGTGGTACTGCCCCGGACGGACCGGCCCGCGGCTGTAGACATCTGTCTACAGCGTGTCGACAGTGTGGTCCTACCACTCTTATACCTTCACCTACCTTCACCACGATATCTTAAAATGCAAAAAAATCTATCGCTTACCATACAAATCTATCGAAAAGTTGTATCGCAAAATTCTCTTGGTAGATGCCTACCTGCAACATTACAAACAGCACAACCCAAAATTTTACGAAATCTAGTAAAATTACCATAGAAAATATATGTTTTTAATATCCTATAATCATGTATTTCATTGTTTTAAAATACCAGATTAACCTGTAACTGGTGACATTTCATTATTTTATAAATAATATCATTGATAACAATGCAAAATTACTTTCAAATGTCTGAATATCAAAAGTTTTTAAGTAACATTAAAATTAAAGTACCGAGAATATTTATATAAATTCAATATAATATAGATCCTATAATTAAATACGTAATTAGCTTCGAAGAGTTATGTAACGCCCAAAAAATGCCAAGTTTTAAGTTATGACACATTTCTTTCAACTCATTTTACCGTCAGGTGTAATAAACCTAAAGGATCGCACAAGTAGATGCAAGATTTTAGGTTATGTGTATCAAACATAAAATCTTTTCTTAACTGATTTTAACGTCAGGTGTACGAGATCAGTGGCGTCGTGTGGCCCAGTCGCCATTTTGTTTGACATTCCGTGTGGAGCACGTAAAAGATATTGAAAAAAAAATGATGGGCCTCGATGACAGTACATACCAAAAGATTGATGTATTCATAATTCATGTATCAGACAGCAGTGATAGTAATAGTAGTGGAAGTGCCAGTCCAGAACTATAGATTTTTGTAAAGTCATAGATAAATTATTTTAGTATATTATTTTACCTCACCTTACGTATTTAACAAAAAGTTAGCCTTAAGATAGGTTAGCTATCAGTTTCATGCTAGGGCAGTGGTCAGGTAGGTAACGTGTACGTATGCTTTATTATTGCACGTGTAGGTGTTTAATGATTTCTTAATTAAAATTCTAAACAAATTACACGCAGACAAATGTTTGTAACCTCTGTACAGTCTAGACACCTTCACCACTATATTACAACGATAAGACGGTTTGTATGGAAAGCGATAGAATTAGCGATAAATTACTTGGATTTGATGATATCGTGGTGAAGGTCACCAAATCACCTCTTTTGCCATGCTATTTGGAACACACTATAGTGTAGGTTTGTACCTACGAGCGACGAGCGGTCAACGGTCCAAGGCCGATCAGCTGTTTTAAAGCGAAGTTTGTTTTGTTTATGTGAATGTAATCATTGATTTATTCAATATCTAATGAACATTTAACAAAGTATGAATATGTTGCGTATTAAGTATCATTGACTTTATACATTTCAATCAGATTTACATGAAAAAGCGATGACAAAATTGAAAACTTTACGTCTCTAATTCCTTAACGAATCGATATTTTTCGTTCAAATATTTTTCATGGGTTCCTACCACCATTGCCTAGCTCCCTTTTGAGTTGTTGCCCCATAACCTGATACACCCTGTATATAGAGTAATACCAAGACCGTCAGGTTTTACAGGCGGGTTGGCGATCACTTTTATTATATTCTCAGATCACTGTTCTTTAATCTTCTAATAGTCAGCCAACCATTTTTTACGACTTCCAATTAAAAGTAAGGGCTGGCAACACACATTTTTAATTTGCCACAGATTATCACATCTACAGGTTTATATAGAGTTACTTAAGTTTTATGCATATGCATCTGAAATGCATTTATTTAAGTAGTATTGGTAATAAAATAGATATTGGTTTGCTAAAATAAAATTTTATGAGAGTCAATAATATTTTATAATATTTTTATTATATACAAAGATATAAGAAATCCTCGATAGCTATAGATGCAAAAAGCATTTGAACGTTATCGAAATATTAAATTATTGCTAATGTTCTTGTTTCCGTCTACTAACGGATTAAGAATATAATTCACCATTCTTGCCCGCAGGTGTCTTAAAAGACACTAAGGGAGTAGAATAGTATGCGGATAAATAAGTGAGCCATCGCTCAGGATGCCTGGCAGATGTGAAACATTCAAATTATTTTATTTTATATGCATGAAAGAACAGATTACGACAGGAAATAATATGGCATTTAAGTATAAATATTACGATTTCTTTTTGAAGAAAATGATGATTTTATTCAATAAACATTTATATTAATTAAATACAAGAACTAAAAAATTTTAAAGTATTTTAAATTGTTACAACTCAATTCCTTTAATCAGTGATATATACGATTCTTCTCGTCATATTACTGTGACAATTGGTCGGCACTACACTTACTATCATTTAGCGTGGCGTCGACTCGCTACGGCATAGTTTTACTTTATTTTGCATATGCCATAAGAAGTAATCAACATTTCAATTTTATTCAA
Organism: Lymantria dispar; assembly: GCA_032191425.1. NCBI lineage: Eukaryota > Metazoa > Arthropoda > Insecta > Lepidoptera > Erebidae > Lymantria > Lymantria dispar. Next base: position 3,438,928 of record CM063462.1, on the reverse strand, counting down.
ATTATAATAAAATAACGAAGCGTAAATGTGCTGAAGTTCAAAATCATTTCTGAGAATAATTTTTAGATTTTGCTTTCAAAGGAAATCTCAGACTTCATTAATATTATGGAAACGAATGTGGGTTTATTTGTTTCTTTTTTGGGTTTTGCATTATACCTACTAGCTTCTGCCCGCGACTTCGTCCGCGTGGAATAGTTACGTTGGGCTAACGCTAACTTTAACCCGCGACTTTGTTTACGTAGAAGGTGAAAATATTTTTAAATAATACGATTCCAACACACATGATTTTTGGGCCCATTCAACCGCAGCGGAAGCTCTTAAAAAAACACTATTTTGGAACATTCTTCATTAGTGCTCCGCTCCTTGGTCTTAGCGTGGGGATATATAACTTTGCTCGATAAATGAGCCATCTAACATTGATATAATTTTTCAAGACCGACCCGTAGTTCCTGAGATTAGCGTGTTCAAGCATACAAACAAACTATCAGGGATACAGAAAAGGACAGAGTACTTTTCATCTCGCTAAAAGTACTGTTCCCCTGTAATATATTAGGTCCTTACCTTAGAATAATAACGTATAGAAGGATAGTGTCAGTACTTCGAACTTTAAACATTTGAATCTAAAAATACTAATGGCGGGCAGACGTTTACACACGTACACACGGAAACCACTATACAAATTATGAAATCAAATAAATCGTCAAAATACTTTTAAAAGTAATGTTAAAAACCTTTTTATGTTTTTCAAATGTGTTGTAGCACCATTTGAATGCACAAGTCGTCATAATTACCTATTTATTTTTTAAGAGTTGCGTACGTTCGTGCAGTGCAATGACTTGTACATTACGGGACTGTTCCGGCGTAGGCTCCATTAGGCTCCAATTGGAATGCCTCACTTTTTGTGCGTGGACTTACCTTCTATATGTTATTATTCTAAGGTCCTTACATATGAAATTAGCGTTTTGTCGTACTGACCATTTTAATCTGAAACATATTCTCTTTGGTTAAGAATTCCAAATTCAAATTTATAAATTTATTTAGCTGATACATTTGAGTTTTGTAAACAGTCATTCATTTGTTTTTCCCTCACATTTTTTCTTTGGCGTCGCTTATTACCGCACAACGGAAAACATGAAATATCGGTAAAATTACAAGTACGAGTTCTACCGTGGCACCGTGGTATATAATATCTATGCATGAGGAGAAAAACTCGAAATAAAACCCTATGACAACCTGTTTGACCAGCGTGGTATAGTAGGTCAATTTCCCTCCCATAGTGGAAGGGGGCGGGCTCAAAAACGGGACGTATTATGCATGAGTTGACAAGAAATAATCCTTTTAAGTCGTATTCTGAAAAGTATTTAGTAAGTTCCAATTAAATACAGCCTACGGCTGCTCATAAAGCGGTCTTTATATTTTTTTGCCTTTTACGCATAATATTTGAATCAAAACATAATGGATATTTGAACTGTTATCATTTTTGTAGCATATATCTTTATAATACGACATATTTCTTTAATATATGAACTCGTGTGGGGTTTAATATAATTAGGATGATCTCTGTGAGTGACAAACCTTTTTTAATTATTCACGCTGACCTTTATATTTACTGGGTGAGGGATAAAAACGGATAAAACATCTGACAATGTAATAGAAGTTTGTAAAAACATATAATTCAATATTATAATTTGGATTTCTAAAGTTTGATTTAATACAAACCTAAAGTTATATCAGTTAATATAATTAAAATAAACTGCTGAATAATTTCATAATTATTGAAAGTGTATTAATAAATCAACCATGTGGTGAAGGAGTAAAAATAAATAATACTGTTTACGCGAGCACTCAACATCATCTTGCTCTTATCCCAATTACTTGGGGTCGACGCAATATGTCATCTGTTTTGACGTATTGCAAAAAGTTTCGGCAATGACTTTTATGACCGGCCGCCTGCCTGACGTCAAATCTCCTTGGGAATGTAATCGTTGACCCAAATGGTACCAGATGGAGTTGGTCCGGGTCAATCTAGGGCTCTTAGTCGTCTTTTACGACACCCACGAGCAAAGCAAGGGTTGGTAGTATTCAAAGCCGCTACCACACAGCAGACTGTTTACGCGAGCACTAAACATTGATGTGTTACCAGTGATGACTTACGGCACGGAAACGTAGTCCCTAAATGTAGGCCTCATATCAAGACTCAAAGTCGCTCAGCGTGCTATGGAACGGGCTATGCTCGGGATTTCTCTGCGAGATAGAATCCGGAATACGGAAATCCGCAGAAGAACGGGTGTAACCGACATAGCACGAAGAATTAGCACGCTGAAGTGGCAATGGGCAGGCCACATCGCTCGATGAACTGACAACCGCTGGGGAAGAAAGGTTCTCGAGTGGCGACCACGCATCGGACGACGCAGTGTAGGACGCCCCCCCCCACTAGGTGGACCGACGACCTAATGAAAGTTGCTGGGCGTCGTTGGATGCAGGCGGCACAGGACCGCACATTGTGGCGCAACATGAGGGAGGCCTACGTCCAGCAGTGGACGACAATAGGCTGAAATGATGATGCTGAAATGATGAAACATTGTAAATAAAACTACTTTTACGGATTATATCGCGTTTGTATTTGATTTATGATTGCCCGACGTTTCGAATGTTCGATGTCTCACGTCCAACAAGTCATCGTTATTACAGACATTTATAATTATCTACCCGATACAGAGAATTAGTTATAAAATTTATTAATTTTTGACCCACATTTCAGTACAAATTTATTGCCAGTATAAGAAGAAAGAATACAATTCACTACTACATTCCCTGACCCATGGGTGTTGTAAAAGACGAATAAGGGATATCTTGTGTAACTATATCAACTATATCTGCGCAGACAGATATCAAAACAGATAAATCTAAAAAGTTTTAATTTAATTTAATATCAAACAACTAATAGTACGGGATCCACGGTACATTTTTGCATTTAATTACTAATGGACAAATTCTATACCTGCTACCTCCGTTACGTACCACAATTGAGAGTTTTCGTACAGATATTGTTGGGCGTCTCATCAAAATGAAGCTACTCACGAAAAATTAGCTTATTAGTAATCAAACGCAAAAATGTATCGTGGATTCCGGCCTATAATGTTAATATCAAAAAATAATAGCTGCTTGTTCATAGTTTTAAGTTTTCACTTTTATCGGCTGTCCTCATGACTGCGTTGTGCTTTTTTATGTGAAACATCTATAGGCGAGGGTGAACCTGACCGTTGGCGTGGCGTTAACGCCACGCTTTGATATGTACATTTGTGTAACGAAACCATTACCTGTTTTAGAAATATGTACAACGGTATCTAGTGAACTCAAAATAAATTATTAACCTAAACAATCATTTCCCTAACGCGCCAAAAGACCTATAGTGTATTCTAATGAAAATAAATGTTAAATGAATAAAAATCATTATCTTCTGAAAAAAATTAAAAAAAAATCGTAATTGTTGTTATTTCATGCCGTATTAGTTTCTGTTCTTTTATGCATATATAGTTGTATAAAATAATTTCGATGTTTCACATCTGCCAGGCGTCCTGGACGACGGTTCCCTTTTTTCTCTACTTGTAGTAAGTGAACATCAAAAACGAAGCCACTAGCCAAATTTCAAGACTCTAGAGCCATTTAGGTTGTGAAGTAATTTCTGATTACCAATCAGGACAAGCTCTTTTGTATATAATTATATATATATATATATATATATATATATATATATATTTACAAGTTAATGCTTCGTTAATTTGAAACAACCTTGGGATCGCTTTAGTAACGAAGTTACTGTGAGTTTACCTCCAAGTTTTTACCATAGATTATGATAATGAATTATATTAAGAAGGTTCCGTATAGCACTTAGGTGCGTAGAGTAAACAGCTTTTGTTGTTTATTTTATTTTGCGACATAATTTGTATCTTATGAAATACTAGCAACCCGCCCTCGCTTCGCTTCGGTTTCAGTCGTCTTTCCTGCATAGTTCCTGTTGCCGTGAGAATACCGGGATAAAATATAGCCTATGTTACTCCCTGACATTATAGCTTTCCATTGGTATATGAATTTTTGAAATCGGTCCAACCGTTTTGAAGATTACCCGGAACAAACAGACAGACAGACAAGAAAATATAAAGTGTATTTTAGGCATATGTATACTGCAAATAACCGTGTGAGCATGAAAAAAGCCTATTATTTTGACATTACAAACAGACACTCCAATTTTATTTATTGGTAAAGATTTTGGTAATACTCTCTGATATTACGTTTGTAATGTAATTTTTTGTGTGGTGACGAGATAAGAATACAATTCACCAATCCCCCTCTTATCTACGATTATCGTAAAATATGTTAAAAGGATATAATATGTTGGTAACGTCAACAGGAGAAGAAGTATATTTAATACCCTATACCACGTTTAACGAGCGTAGTATGGGTCGGTTTCTTTCCCACAGTTAAAAAGACCACTAGTGGGAAGTATTATACGCCGAAATGATAATGAATATTGGGATAATAAATCGAGTCGTGTGGTGACGGAGTAAAAATACAATTCATCACTCTATCTTGCCCGTGGATGTCGTAAGAGATACAATACACATATAAAATTTATGCAAGAGAAGTAAAACTCGAAATAAAACCCTATACCAACCTGTCTGACCAACATGGTATATTTAGGTCAATGTCCCTCCTATTGTGGAGGAGGTTCCAGCCCAACAGTGGGATGTATATGTGCTGAAATGATGAAACCGAAACGGCATAAAATTTAATGTGGAGCATTCCATCTTTTACATAGATAATAACGGCATATACCTAATGTCCGTTAGCCGCCTCTTACGATTCCCACACGCACAATAGGATGGCGAATTGTATTCTTACTCCATCATCTGACGCAATAATAATAATAAACTCATTTGCAAAAAAAACGGGCGGTTTTGATTTTCATTCATATTTAAAAAGATACAATACCAAAAAGGTTTCAATCGTTTGTACACGTTACTGGCCGGTTTTAAAAATGCTGTGGTATTTAAAAAAGTACGTTCTAAATTCAATTTTTCATTTGATGTTCATTTTTACAGAAAACCCCTTTTTATCCTACATTTTTGGCGCGAAGTTCCAGAAGTTAACATCGACTTTCATAACTTTTATTCAATTTTTATCGATTAATTTCATATCCTTGACTGTCAAAGCTTTATTTAATGCTGTTTGGCTGTATCAAAAATGGTAGATAAAGTGGTAAAAGCTACCAAAATTATCGCGCTGCTTGAAGAGGGTTGCAGCCAATGTTTCGTGGCTAGGAGGCTAAATGTTAGTCGCTCGACAGTCCAAAGGACCTGGCAGCGATATCAGGAGACTGGTTCCGACGAGAGAAGGCCTGGTTCTGGAAGAAAACCATGTACCCAACCACGGGATGATCGTTTTCTTGTGAGTCGCGCATTGAGAAATCGCAAATCTTCGTATGTGGATCTTAAGAACAACCTCCAAGAAGTAAGAAATGTGCATATTAGTCTATGGACGGTCAGGAGGAGGCTTCTCGCTGCCAATATACGCAGTCACCGCCCGGCCCGCGGCCCCAAATTACTCCGTGAGCACAGAGTTCACAGGCTTAGGTTCGCTAGAAATTGTGAATCATGGACTCAAGACGATTGGAATAGGGTTTTGTTCTCTGATGAAGCCAGGATATCTCTGTTCGGTGAAGATCGACGTCGGCGAGTGCTAAGAAGACAAGGAGAACGCTTTGCAGAGGCATGTTTCGAAGAAATCACACCTTATGGTGGGGGCTCTGTTATGTTTTGGGCAGGAATAAATTCAATGGATCGTACAGAGTTAGTCTTCATTGAAAACGGCTCACTGACTGGGCATCGATACATAACGGAAGTTCTAATTTCTCATGCACAACCCGCATTGGCCGCTCTAGGTGAAGACTCGATTTTTATGGACGACAATGCTCGCGCCCACCGATCCCGCGATGTTAATGCGTATGTGCAAGAGGTCGGCATTCGTCGTTTGGATTGGCCAGCTCGAAGTCCCGACCTCAATCCCATAGAGCATGTCTGGGACGTTCTGAAACGGCGTGTGAGATCAGTACACCCGGCTCCGCAGACCATCAGAGAGCTGAAGAATGTGATTACTGCGGAGTGGGAACGTATTCCGCAAGCAAGTATCCGGGATATACTCGCTAGCATGCCCAGACGAATTCAAGCTGTGATTTTAGCTAGAGGGGGTCACACTCGATACTAAACATTTATCTGCTTTTACTTTATTAAAGAAAAACAAACAAAAAAACTTTTTTATTTTTACTTCATGAGCATATGCACTACTAGCGAATATACACTACTAGCGAGGTTTAGCATTATTTCCCATAAATTGTATCTAAATTTTATGAAATACTGATGAAAACGATTATTTTCTTATTAATTTAGCAAATTGTGTGGATAAAACTACCTATAATTATCAAACAAAGAAATATTAACATTTGAAATGGTTCATTGCTTAGGTGCCCGTTTTTTTTGCAAATGAGTGTATATTATATTTATTTCATGTATTAGGCCTTATTATAATTAGACCCGTTGTGGAGGAGGCCCGAACCCTCAGTGGAACTTATGTGACTTATGGGACAGAACAGTGGGACTTATGTGGACTGCGATGATGATGATGATGATGATAATTAGGCCTATTCTAATCAGCCATTAAGTTATCTAGGTCTATTGTTAGAGAAAGATTTCCCCATAAAGTAGAGAATACAGTGTACTCCACAATTGACATGCGTGGCTTGGTAATCGCAATTGCTGTAAAGAGTTTCCCTGAGGAGCACTTTCTCACGCACGTCTTCTTCTACTCCCTTAGCTTGTTTCTACGATTCCCGCAGCAAAAAATAAAATAAAGTGTAGCAATATGTTATATTCTATAATAATACATAGGAACACAAAACCGTCTACTACAAAGTGTTAAATTTTTATTAACCATCAAATAGAATATAATTCTTGTTTGCGTTAGTGTATACGGTAACTACGGCTTTATTCATAAAATAAGTTTATTATACAAATTTATATTATCCTGAGCTTTTCCGTTCATAATTTTAAATCTACTGATATAAGTTTAAAATTTGTGATAATAAATTTCAAACGCTTCCATTTTCATTTATCTTGTGATTATCCTATTTATTATCATTTATTTTGTGATAATGCTATTTATTTTAAACACCTACTTTAAGGATTTTATCGCGTTCGTATTTGATTTTTAATTGCTCGACGTTTCGAATACTTTGCAGCGTTCATGGTCACGGGTGGACCATGTCAGTACTCCCTAATCAAATACAAACGCGATAAAATCCATACTTTTATTTAAAATGTGTAATACGTAAACATCAAAAATTATTAATTCTATTTATTTTTATGTGTGGTGACGGGGTAAGAATACAATTCACCATCCCCTATTATACCCCTGGGTATAATAAAAGACGGCTAAGAGATATAATATGCGGATAACATCTATGCAAGAGAAGGTAAACTCGAAATAAAACCCTATACCAACCTGTCTGACTAGTATGGTATAGTAAGGTCAAATTCCCTCCTACTGTAAAGGAGGCTCGACCCCAACAGTGGGACGTTTATGAGCTGAAATGATGATGATGACTTTGCTACTATATTTCACCCCCTTTGGAAATGAATTTTGAGAAACTTTCCTAATGAAACTTTACGGCAAAAACTTTGGCTCGGCATTGACTAATCAGTAAACTAGTTTCTTAATAGATATGTAGATAAATTAATCTAAAATTGATTTGGAAGTATTATATAATACTAGCTGCAACAGACGTTGTTCTGTTTAAATCTAAATAAATAGTAAAAGTAATTCTTCTTCATATCGATCGCAGCGCTCCTAACTGGATCCAATTGTGAATCTAAACCATTCTCGAATCCCCTTGAATATACACAAAAACTTTCATCAACATCGGTCCAGCCGTTTAGGAGGAGTTCAGTGACATACACACGTACACAAGAAATTTATATATAAAGATTAACAAGTCTCAGGTCGGTAATCGCCGCCATTTACTCACTATTCGTTATTAGATAGTACACAAACATAATTAAATTCAAGGATTTTATACGATCCAAAAACAAATTCATATTTAATATTATATCGTCATTTACCGCCGCAAAGTATCAAAATCAAGAATTCTTACTATAAAATTATATTTAGGTGTAGTGAAGGAATAAAATGCAGTGGTCACCACCTCTGCCATAGGTACCTATAGTATTTTTCTTTCGAAATACTACTACACTAAGGTAATAATCCTTTTGCGCGGGGTTTCACACCCAAACGCGGAGCAGTAATCTGTGGATCGCACAAGGTATTTCCCCGTATGAGAATCGAACACGATAGATCAGTAAATAATACACCATCTATGTAGTCAAAGGGGAAGACAATAGGGAGCTAAGAAGAAAACAATATATTTAAAATAATATCGTAAAAATAATGTCAAAACATCGTTTACGTTAGTTATTATTTAAATGTATACTTTAAGTCATTAAACAGTTTTATTTTTCTTTTATATAGTAAACGAAAACTTTAACAATTTCCACTAAGTTATAAAGTATTCATAAAAATAACTTAGCAACAAATATTTTAACTTCGGTTTTGTAAACAAATTAAACATAAAAACCTATACTTTCAACTTTTAATCGTGTTTACCCAAATGGTTGTTGAAAACTACAAAATTTCAGAGGTATGAAGCTATTTCAATTGCTAGGCGATATTTTTAGATCTAAATTATGAAGTACCTATTTTATCCTGATTTAGAATTTGATATGCTAGTCTTTAAATAAAAAAAATATTTGCGAGCGTAAAACGACAAGCACGTGTGGAACTTGATCCCGCATTTATTAGAAATTCGTTTAAACCGCCTCATAGCGTTTTTAGGTATGTATGGTAACCAAATTACCATTCGCATTCTCGTCCTTACGAGAGATGTTTTTTTTTTTTTTTTTTTTTTTTTTTTATTGCCAACGGTGGCAAACGAGCAAGCAGCACACCTGATGGTAAGTGAAACTGCTGCACATGGACCATTGCAATACCAGGGGCACAGCCAGGCCGCTGCCTACCGTGAAGGAAATACTCTTCTTAAACCTCGTTTAAAGAAGGACATGTCATAGCGCTCGGGAAACACAGCAGCAGGTAGTTCATTCCAGAGCTTGCACGTACGTGGGAGAAATGATCGCTGGAAACGTACAGTTGAAGACCATAACGTTTCCAGGTGAAATGGATGAACCCTGCTGCGATGTCGAGTGGTACGTTGGTAGAATGGTGACGGTGGTACCAAGTCAAACAGTTCCTCGGAGCACTCCCCGTGAAAGAGTCGGTAGAGTACACAGAGTGACCCAAAGTCTCTCCGCTGCTCCAGCGACTCCAATCTGTCCGTAAGATTGGGATCCCCGACGATTCGAACAGCCCGTCTTTGCAGGGAGTCAAGTGGGTCTAGCTGATATTTGGGCGCACCTGCCCAGAGATGTGAGCAGTACTCCACATGAGGACGAACTTGTGCTTTGTATAGCACAAGACGCTGTCTCGGTGTGAAGTACCGCCTGGCTCTGTTCAGGACGCCCAACTTTTTGCTTGCCAATTTGGCTTTGTCCTCCAAATGACTCCCAAACTGGACTTTGCTCGATATTTTGACGCCGAGAATCCCAATACTCTCAGAAATTGGAAGAGTTACTCCTTGGAACTGAGGCGCCATGATAAATGGGTCCTTCTTTGCAGTGAACGCGCAAACTTGTGTCTTTGTGGGGTTGAACTGGACTAGGTTCCGTTCACCCCATTCCGAGGCCCGCCCCAGAGAGCGCTCGACTTCAGATACAAGTTGAACCCTTCTTTCCTGAATACTCCGAGGGATATTCCGTTGCTCAGTGTACCGCTCATCACCCGTACTGTCATCCGCATAGCAACGCATACTCTCGATAGAGAGCATGTCATTGATATGCAGGATAAACAACGTCGGGGAGAGCACCGAGCCTTGTGGTACACCAGCATTAATGGTCATGGTATCGGAGCAGGAGCCATCTACGACGACTTTTATACTCCGACCATCCAAAAAGCTGGCAATCCAATTACAGAGTCCCTCGGGGATTCCGTATGATGGTAGCTTCGATAGAAGTGCCCTGTGCCAGACCCTATCGAACGCCTTTGCGATATCTAGGCTGAACGCCAGCGCCTCACCCTTGCCCTCCAAGGCCTCTGCCCAACGGTGTGTGAGGTACACAAGAAGATCACCAGCCGACCGACCATGACGAAAGCCGTATTGGCGATCACTGATAAGCTGGCGATCCTCAAGGTACTGCAGAAGCTGGCGGTTTATAACCTTCTCCATTATCTTGGAGAGCAAGGATGTTATCGCAATTGGCCTGTAATTCGATGGGTCAGACCGGTCTCCCTTTTTAGGGATCGGGTGGACATGGGCTACCTTCCACGAAGACGGAACCCTATTAGTAGCGTAGGAAAGTCGGTATAGGCGCGTGAGGATGGGAGTCAATTCAGGGGCGCACGTCTTTAGTACCACTGCAGGGATGCCATCCGGTCCACTCGACTTATGGACGTCTAAAAGCCGCAGCTCCCGCCTAACCGCTCGCTGCGTGATGCGGATTTCGGGCAGTGAGCTTTCACACCGTGGGATGGTAGGTGGTGTGGCAGCTCCGGCATCCAAAGTCGAGTTACAGGCAAAGAATTGACCTAGAAGATCGGCCTTCTCCTTTGCGCTGTGGGCCAGACTACCATCGTGTTTCTGCAGTGGTGGGAGATTGGGCTGGCAGAAGTTGCCTTGTGCAGCCTTGGCGAGCGACCAGAATGCACGACTCCCAGCGGGATAGCTTTGCAATCGCTCGCCAATTCTGGCAACATGTTCCGCCTTGGCTCTGGCAATAGCCTTCTTACTAGATCTAGAAGCGGCGTTAAATTTCCGCTTCACCTCTTTGGCGTTCGGGTCCTGGCATTTTTTGGCCCTATTCCAGGCCCGATATGCGGACTGTTTCTGGCATGCAGCCGTCCTGCAGGTTTTGTTAAACCAGGGTCGGCTGCGGCCACCGACGGGTATTTTGGTGTAGGGGATGAATAATTCCATCCCCGTAATAACCGTTTCGGTAACGCAGTCCGCACAGACGCCAGGGTCCCCAGAGGCGAAGCAAAGCCGCTTCCATGGGTAGGATGCGTAAAACTCGCGCAGTCCATCCCAATCTGCTGACTTATATTGCCAGACTCTGCGAGTCCCAGTCGCCTTAGAACGACTAGGCCTTACAACAGGGGCACTGCTACGGACCAAGCAGTGGTCAGAAGATCCAAGAGGCGCTTCAACCACTACCTGATATCCGTGCTGGTGTGTAGTCAGCAGAAGATCCAGTAAAGAAGACTCATGGCTCTCAATATCTGGGATACGGGTGGGCTGTGTCACCAGTTGTGAGAGACCATAGGCCGAGACCATATTGAAGAGATGTCGACCCTGGAGGTCAGTGGTTCGGGACCCCAGCCACTCTTTATGATGAGCGTTGAAGTCTCCAAGAACCACCACCTCCGCTGATGGACACTGCTCCAATATTTCGTCAATCCCCCATTGGACGTTCTCAAATAATTGAATTGACCCCGGATCACTGCCATGGGACCTGTAGAGGCATGCGTAGATGCGGGTAAGCCCTCCATAGTCTACGCGTAGCCACAGGATTGACAAGTCACCATGTTCGAGGGCCCGAAGGCGGCGACAGCAGATATCACCTCGGATGAATACGCACACCCCGGCTTTACGATGGAAGGTATGCTCCAACTCGTAGCCGGGGTAATTTAGGTACGAAATGTCATCCGGAGCACCTATCTGCGTCTCCGTTAAAAAGAGTAAGGCAGGCCGCGCCGTCTCGAGGTGATGGTGGACGGCGTCGAGATTGCTATGTAAACCCCTGATATTGCAAAAATCCACATCAAATGTGGATAAGGGGACCGCCGTAGAAAATCGTCTCTTTTTAACATTCTTGGCCATGATTTTTAATTTAAGAAGAGGAGGAAGGGAGTGTGAATGTGTATAATGGAGTTTGGTGATACCAAAAAAAAAGGCAGGGCATAGTGCATGGTCGAGGAGTGAGTGTTGTGAGGAGCTGACACGAAGCACGGAAGGGCCCCCGATGCCCCCCCGTGTGTAGCCGCCGAGGTCCACTCCGGTTTCCCACACCGGCACGACGACTACCCAACGGGATTTTCGCCGGTTGGTGGGACAGCCTCCCAGGGAGGATGATCCTGGGTTCGGGTCCCCTGCTGACCGGCAGGTGGCCGGCGGTGACCATTCCCATCGGGTCTCCCTGTACACCATGCCAGCCCCTCACGCTCAATACCCCGACCAAGACCTCACCACCGCAGGTTTCAGGCCTCACCAAAACCCGCCACACACAAACACACCCAGAAAGTTGGGCTCCCGGCTCTCTCGCTCACCGAACGAAGTGCAGCAGCAAATTGCTACTACTCAAACGTCGATCTTCTGCGAGAGTGTGGTACTGCCCCGGACGGACCGGCCCGCGACTGCAGACAAAAGACTGTCTACAGTGTGGTCCTACCACCAAAACGTTTAACGTTTTTGATTTAAAATACCATTTTTAATAACAAATTAGTTCGAATCGCAACTAAGAACTAATTATTGTATATACATACATTTATTTCAACTCTAATTTAATTCATTCATTGTTCTAATGACGGCCACTATTAGATATACGAGTATGTCGTACGGGTGTACGACATACGTGGTACGTGGGGCAAATTATGCCATAATATGGCAGGCAGGTTAACGGCACGCGGTCCACCGCAAGCGCGAATACCTGCGCCTGATGCCGCCTTAGCCGAGGCCGCGGGTGACTGGACCGGGGATTTAACCGGGGGTCCGTCCGATCCACGTCCCCGAGAAGGGACGTCGAGAGGAGAGGGTACCCCTCGACCGGGGTATTCCGTCGGGCCGACCACTGAAGACAAGGAACCCTGCGCTGGTGGTCGGCCTAAGGACGAAAGCGACGTGCCACAGGTCATGAGGCCGCATGCTGTCCCTCCTTCTAAAAAAAGACAGGTTGACTGCAATCGCCTACTTGCCTACTAAAGTATTGGTCATGACATTATCGCCTTTAAAGGCTCATGTACAAAAGCAAACTTCAATAGATTGTTGGATGGGAATAAAAATGCACTATGTATGTCAGAAATTATTCCGAAAATTGTGCTAAAATATTCATTAGCAATTGTTTTACTGTTTTAATAAGTTGTCAGGCAAAAAATTGCAACGATTAACAGCGTAATCTCGTGAAGTAGCCAGCCGACATAATTAAATCGGCCAGAAGATTGCAACACCGTAAAATTGCACCTGTACTTGTGGGTTAAAATATTTTGAAATTTTTTTCATGATTCCTTCATTAAACTATTGGCATAAGAATGCTATTGTGAATCATGAAGTTTCGGCTTTCGAATTACGGGTTATGTAATTATTTTTGAAGTGAAACTTCTAATGCGACTTCCAACAAGATTGCGTTAAACGTTTAACGCCTAACGTTTAACGGTTTCGGATGTCGGGCTGACCACTGACGTCAAGTCACCCTGCTCCGGTGGTCGGCCCAACGATGAAGGCACATGTCAAGGGTGGGTTACGGGTGTGCGTGCTTACTCCCCTCTGTCGCCCCGAACGGAGTGGTGCGAGGAGAGCGGCAACCATAACCCACCCCCAAAAAAATTCGGATATAATTTCATTTTACTTGACTGCACAGATGGCATAGTGGTTAAGATACCAACCTACCGTGCCAGCTTCGTGGGTTCGAATCTTACGCGGGACAACCCTTCGATCCGCAAATTGTTTTTTATTTTTTTTTAATATTGTCAAAAAACACGTACCATAGAAGTTTCACTTCTGGCATGCGTATTTTTGCTATAGCGAGAAACAAGATATTATTTTCTGGGAAACTTAATGTACATTGTTTATGATGGAGTTACTACGCCAGATTTTCTATAAGTATCGTAAATATTAGGTAAGGCTGCTTAAACTAATAAATAGCAATTGCAATCATCAACCCGCCTGGCAAGTGTAGTGCGGAGATAATTAATTATTCCTTTGGCTTATATCGAACAGCATCTCAGTAATCTCATGTATCTTGGACTGTAAGTAATCTGCCTGTACTGTTACACCAGAAGTAATAGCTTATATCATGGCCCGTTAAAATTTATTATAGCGCTTTTGAATTCAAGGGGGCCCTGGATTCAAAATCTAATTTCGAGCTTGTATTTGAATTTTTTAAGTAATTCCTTGAAAATCAAGAAAAGAACTACTATAAATCTTTTGAAGCAAAAACTTCTTTAAATGAACTGTGTATTTTATTTTGTAGATATTGTATGAGATGCTTGGTTTTATTACGCTCAGTTGCGTAAAGTCGACTCTCATCAGTTAAGGAAGTATTTTGGGAGTATGATACAAATCCCATCAGTTAGAGCAAATTTTATTAGAGTAATTCATCTACAATTATGTACAGACTGCACAGATAGCGTAGTGGTTAAGATGCGGATCTATCGTGCCAGTGTCGTGGGTTCGAATTCCATGCAGGACAGCATTTTGTTGACACAAATTGTTGTTCTGACTCTGGATGTAATTTGTGTCCGTTAATTATATGTTTGTAAAGCCTTCCGCAATACAAGGATTATTGCCTGCCTTATTATGTTTTATGAAAACAGAACATAAACAGGTTCCCGCCTTAATGAAGTTTTCACTTCTGTCTTGTGGTCTTAAAAACACAAATTTTTACTTTTTTTCTCGATCCTCCTTGATCTGAGATTTGAATCCAAGAATCTCATAAGCTTTGCGTTTATATCATTAAGCTAACGTGATGACGAGAAATAAAAGAATATAGGTATTATATAAGAAATGAAATGTAGATTACTCAAGCCATGAAAAATATTTGTCAACCGAACGATAGCTTTTTGAATCCAACGCCCTTATAAAATCAAATAAGATGAATCGCCGTGTTTTTGGGTGGGGCTCCTATAGTAACGGAGTAAATTTACTATGTATTACGTAAACGCACAAAGATACGCCATGTTATAATCTTCGATTCGAATTTGATTCGAAAATGGTTTAGATTTACAATTGGATCCGGTAGGGGGCGTTACTTTATTTGAACAGAACAACGTCTGTTGCGTCAGCTAGTAATAACATAATAATTATAATAAAATTCGAGTTATTTACAGTGACTTCATCATCATCATCGTGATCTTATCTCAATTATTTGGAGTCGGTGCAATATGTACTCCTCTTCCATCGTATATATCGCCAAATTATTCGCAAGATTTTATGATAGGGAGTTCCTTGGAAATGTAATGGTTAACCAGACGGCATCGGATCTAGTTGGCCTAAGTTGATGGCATGTAAGTCAATGTAAGAGGTGGTTCTTTTTTTAAAATATATTCATCAGATAGTTTATAGATTTTCTCTATTGGACATAGTATTTCAAAACTAATTACGCCATTAATATCACACTTTCCAGGCGGTTAGCAATCGTATTTGGAGTTATAAAATTTCTAAACTATTGGTGATCTCTTAGACAGTTTTTTAGAATTTTCAGTAAGTAATAGGGGTTAATGGCATAATGTATTCTTAACTTTTTATCATACTTTTTCAAAACAATAGCTAGTACCTATTTGATGAAAGAAAGAAAGATAAAATTTAAATAATATCAAAGATTTTAAGAAACTCGTCAATTGCAGACGGCAATATAACAACGGATAGTCAACATGTTTAAGTTTCAAATTCATTTAAAATTGGACAGTAAATGTTTATTTTAACGTGTATATAAACGCATAAATCGCAGTTCCTAACGACCTTAAAATATACGTCTTCAATTTAATATTCGAACAAGCAATTATAGTTAAATATACCGTTATTTTCGCTCGCTTTCATTGAGAACCAACCTCGACAACGATAAAACAAAACGAGTGATGTAACGAGACCTGCGGTTTACGGTGTACATTTATTGCGTGCGCCGAAAACTCAACAAAATATTTATTACCATTAAGTAGGGCTGACACTTGAAATACCGGAACTTCACTCAAATATTTGACATTTTCACGTGTTTTTTTTTTATTAGAACCCTACATTCTTTTGTGTTCTTTTCTGAGCCATTGAAATTGAATAAACATGATCCGCACATGATTTATATAACGATAGTGTAAGAATAATTCACCACCCCGCAATTTTGCCATCTCGAAAAAACGGTTTTTCATGTGGTGACGGAGTAAGAATACAATTCACCACTCCCTATCTTGCCCGTGGATGTCGTATAAGACGACTATGGGATATAATGTGCACATAACATCTGTGCAAGAGAAGGAAAACTCGAAATGAAACCCTCTACCAACATGTCTGACCAACATGGTACAGTAGATCAAATGCCCGTCCATTGTGGAGGAGGCCTAAGCCCAACAGTGGGAAGTATATGGGCTGCGATGATGATAATGATGATGATGATTAAAAGACGGATCTTATTCCATAGATAAAAAAGTATTATGTTATTTACATAGAACTTGCTGGTGACTTCAACTGTCACCTATTTAGTTTTCAACAAACGTTACACACTCTTATATTTAGTATCTCCTATTTTCTCGAACAAAATATTCATCCCTTCTCTATCGTCTGAAGTTCACTGCTGGATATCTTGGCAGCCTGATTAGCGATTATAGTTCACAAGAAAAAGTTACCATTCATTCTCCCGGCAATTGTTTTTACGACTTGTTGACAAAATTGGTTAATAAATTCGTATTAAATTATAATATAATGAAATATAATTTTAAACCTAAAACTTACAAGTAAAAATGAATTTTATTCAGCATTATTATATTCAATGAAAACATAAATGTATTCAAAGGAAGTAAATCATTTGCTATCAGAAAAAAATATCGCAGAAATTGAATGCCGACAATGAGAAAATGAAGTAATGTATTTTATTTTTTGACGCCCAAATATATTTACATTAATATACTGATACGTTACATAGACTATCTATAATATATGATATTTTTTTATAGAATACACCGCTAGAATATTCGGTTTAATCTTTATTTATTACCGTTAATAGCAGACCGTTTATTACCGTTAATACCGTTGATAGCAGGGCCACAACTAGACGGGTTTTGGTTCTAGGACTCTCTAACTCTCTGATCAAAGCACAGTAGCAAATTGCTGCTTAAACATCAAGCTTCTGTGAAAGTGTAGTAACATTGGACGATCCGGCACAGTCATGACTATAGGCAGAAAACTGTCAGCAACGTGATGCCACTATTAATAAAGACATACACGCGATCATCATTAATTCATGACAGAGTAAGCATACAATTCACAAGTCCTACTTTGCCGTAAATATTACAAAATACGACGAATTAAACAGTCAATATGACTGTAATAGAAGAAAGACGTGAAAATCTTTTACCGAACTCTCTGAATAACGTGTTGTAGGTAATCAACTTCAGTACCATATAAGTGGAGGCGATAGCAATAGGAAGAATGTGAACTGAGAAAAAAAAGAAAATAAATATACTGAAAGATCTGGTTTCGGTTTAAAAGAGAGATTCAATAGAGAAGAATCTCATGGTAAGCTTTAAGTTTCTATCATACACCTTTGCAATACCAAGGGCAGAATCAGTTTGAGCACAAGTTAAATAAAAATATTATTAAAAAAAACTTTAAAAAAGCTTTTATTTAAATGCTGCTTGTGAAGACTATTCAAACGAGTCCAAACTCGGCGGTTTTATCTCGTTCAATTTAGGAGTTTCTATGGCCACCTTCCGACGCCATCTTGAGACTAGCTTCATGGTCCAATATTATTGCATTGTCACCAAAGTTACGTAAGTAAACCAAATTTCAACCTAATCTAACGACAGGAAGCAGTTCTAATTTAACTCGCAAGATTTGTCCCATACTAACAGGGCAAGTTAAATAAAAGCTTTTAATAATAGGCCTGCTTCACTTAGTGTGATGACTTATGATCACGATCAAGAGAGAAAAAAACATTGAACGTGGGACGTTTCCGTCATTCGATTAAGCATAACCACTGGAAAAATTATACAGTGCCTTAAAATGGGTTTCGGGAATAAATTATTCAGTAATAAAAAACATTGACCATAATAAGTCGATAATAAAAACGAATTAGTGTCTATTTCAATATTGCGACAGCCCTATAAATTCGCGGTAGGCTCAGTACCAATAAAATGTACTTATAACATTATTTGGCCGTTTATTACCTTTCACCTGAGTTTTAACTTGTAATGTTTCGCCGAGATTCCTCGCTCTACTCAATTTCTTGGAATTTATGATAGCCCTGAACAATTAAACGATTAACTTGGTTGGTAATTTTAGGGTTGTTGTACATATTTCCGTGAAAAATCAATAGTTATGGTGTAGTAAAATAGTTTTATTAGTTTCTGTAGGAAGGTAGGACTGAGCTTGATATTTTTTATTATTTTTTATTAAGCACGCATTTAGTTTCTCCCTTGTGGTGACGGAGTAAGAATACAATTCACCACCTTGCTCGTGGGTGTCGTAAAAGACGACTAAGGGATCTGATATGTAGATAACATCTAGGCGAGATAAGGAAACTCGACATACAGCATTTTTTTTTGCCACGTCTGACATGCGTGGTATATTACCTCCCCTCCCATTGTTGAGAAGGCCCGAACTCAATAGTGGGACTTATGTGGGCTGAGATGATGATGATTAAGCATATGGTCACGATTTATGAATAAATTTTACATCTTGTAAGCCAATATATATTATGTCTAACTACTGAGTTCAAGCAGGCTCCAAAACGGGAGGGTAAATAATCTGGAGTATCGCGCTGGTCAGTTTAGGTTGCGTTTTCCTTTACTTTGTCGTTTGTACCAGTTCACAAGGTTTTATATTGAGTCTTTTCTTTCTCTTACATATATATCACAATGATGTATGTATGGATATATCTTTATATATAAATTTCTTGTGTACGTGTGTTTGTCACTGAAATCCTCCTAAGCAATGTTGGTGAAATTTTTTATGCATTTTCAAGGAAATTCAAGAATGGTTAAATTCACAATTGGAGCCGGTAGGTGACGCTACTGTTGATTTCAAGAAGAATTCCTTTTATTTTATTTGAACAGAACAACGTGTGTTGAATCAGCTAGTATATATTATGATCCTCCACAATTGGAGGAAATTTCACTTAAGTACTCTACACCCACGCTAGTCAGACGTGTTGGTATAGGGTTTCATTTCAAAATGTTTCCTTCTCCTTAACGGGGTTTTATATATATTATTCACACTTACGGGTAACAAAATAGGTGTGGTGAATTGTATTCTTAACTACACCACACAACATAAATACATATTTCTCAGAGGGTGCCCTCAAAGACGACTAAGAGATTTAAACAGATAACATCTCTACAAGATAAATAAAACCTTATACCGAGCCGTCTGGTCGGTGAGAGATAGTAAGTAATTTTAACTTTCATTGTAGAGACGCCTCGTACATAACAGCGAGATATATTTGGAGAAGTATATTCGTTTTAGATAGCGTTATATTTTCAGGTTTAACGGTCTTGAAGACCCGCTATATAGAGAACCTACATATGTAGAAAATTATAAAATCTAATAACTGATAAAAACTAAAAAGTATTTTGAAAATATGATTTCTGATGGGTTAGTTTGGGATAGGGTTTTCTTTTAAGTTTTCTTAGCATAGATGTTGTATACATATTATAATCCTTTAGTCGTCTTTCACGACACCCACACGCAAGAAATATAAAAATAGGTGGGGAATTGTATTCTTACTCCATCACCACATGGAAGAATAAAAACTATAAAATATTTACCTATGATTAAGCTATTAATTTATCTTAGAACATATTTTAGCCACAGAGATAAATTTATGCTTACGAGTATGAGTTTACGGCTCTTTAATATTATAACGACATGTTATGAGACAATTTTATATCTTTGTTATGATACAAGTTAATAGGAAAGCAGAAAACTTGTTGGTAATATAGTAAGCCTCACGATAGAGGCACGATTTTTATTTTATTTTAACCTAGCGCGTGCATACTAATGCAGTACAGAACAGTGCTTTTTCCTGGATGATAGTTTTTATTGTTTATGATTATTATTACAGTTTATTTACGTCCCACTGTTGGGCTCGAGGCTCGTCTACAATAGGAGGGTAAATAACCAACTATACCACGCTGATTAGACATGTTGTTATAGGGTTTTGTTTCCTTCTCTGGTTAGATGTTATATGCATATTTAAGCCCATAGTCGTTTTTTACGACAGCCACGGGCAAGGGGGTGGTGAATTGTCTTCGTTTTCCGTCACCACACGAATAATAGTTATTGAAAGTTATTTATTGTATATCTTTTACTTGAGGTTGATATTGTTCGACCTTATCAACCTATAACAATACTTTGTGCTTTTTAAAAAGCGCTTTGCTTTCTTTGTTAAGTTATCATCTTTTAAGTTCCACGCAGTATATGTACAAGTCTTAGAATAATAACGTATAGAAGGTAAGTTCGCACACAAAAAGTGAAGCATTTCAATTGGAGCCTAATGGAGCTTACGCCGGAACCGTTCCGTAATGTACAAGGTCACTATGCTGCACGTACGTACGCAACTCATAAAAATAAATAGGTAATTATGACCATTTGTGCATTCAAATGGTGTCACAACACATTTGAAAAACAAAAAAAGGTTTTTAACATTACTTTTAAAATATTTCGACGATTTATGTTAATGAAAACAGAATTTGATTTCATAATTTGTATAGTAGTGTGCGTGTGTAATCGTCGGCGCGCATGTAGTATTTTTTAGATTCATGTTTCGAACGTTCGAAGTATCGACACTATCCTTCTATACCTACGTTATTATTCTAAGGTACAAGTATTATTTCCTGTGCATGACTGTTTTTAAAAAAAAAAGCTTCTTCTCTAGAAAGCGATCGCAAATTAGTTACGATTGAACATTTTGATAAATTCCTACCGATAATGTAATTGGCATACTTTTAGAGAATAGCCTTCTGCGATTTACAACCCTTTTACTACAAAATTTTTCTAATTAAAGCCAACATTTTAGCTAAGTCAATAGAGTATTTACAATTAGCAATGCGGATGTTTCAAATTAAAATCTCGGTTCAAGGCATGGTTTTCAGCCTTTCATACTTCATGATTATAGTCTATTTTATTATCATCATCCCAACTCATATACGTGCAACTGTTGGGGTCGAGACCAGTCCTCTAAAATAGAAGGGAAATAAACCTACTATAACCACGCTAGTCAGACGTATTGGCATAGTGTTTTATTTCAAGTTTTCCTTCTCTTGCATAGATGTTATATGCATATTTTATCCCTTAGTCGTCTTTTGTCCACGCTAGTCAGACGGATTGGTAAATTATATAATTTGAGTTATACTTCTATGGCTCTGATATTAATGAAAAAATATCACTTAATCGACTTTTATGACACCCACGGGCAAGAAAGGATGGCGAATTGTATTCAAAGTACGTCATCACATTTAACTCTCGCAGAACAGTGGAAATAAAATGTATTTGTTTTCATATTATGAGTACGCTTAGAACTTTTTAAAACATGATACGAACTACTGTACTCGCTAGAATGTAACGAACGTAACGACAACTACAAATACATATTACTCGGCAACTTGTTGACGGTTCGTAAATGATTCTATACGAAATTTTACCAATTGCACGCTAAAGTAAGTGGTGATAAGCTGTATTCTTATCCCGTCACCACATATAGACTTATTCTTAATTTATGTATGAAACTTTAATATAATAAATACTGTTACGGAAATGAATGAATTTGAAATATACAACTAAGCTAAGGACCGCAAACATAAAATCCAATAGAGGTATACTTTTCAAACTTGAAAGCGTCCTAAAACTACTGCTAACACTTTTCAAAAACTTTCTACTCATATATTAACTAATTTAATGTTTAGCTAAGTTTATTCAAAGGGTTTCTTAACAAGTAACTGATGCTTCAACTTAGGGCAGAGAGAGTTTATAAAACTTTAGATTTATTTAGAAGATTTAGTAGTTGGAAAGTTTTTGTTGTAATTCAGCCGAGTGTTGGACATGTAGGTTTGCGGTAGAAGAATTATACATTTTATTAATAAGCCCTCTTAATATTTTTTTTTCCAAATAAAAACTTTTAAAGTTTATATGTAACACAACGTAACTATATTTTTTAATTTTAAATGTTCAATTTATCGGGGCTTGATATTAGTGGTGTCCGTAGAACTTATAGAAACATACAATTACTCCTATATTCAAAATAATAATTATTGTAACGCATGTTTTCCGTGTGGCAACGTAGTAAGAATACAATTCACCACTCCTTTTCTTACCCGTTGATGTCGTAAAAGACGACTAAGGGACACATTATATGTGCATATAAAATCTATGCAAGAGAAGGAAAACTCGAAGTAAAACTCGATACCAACCCGCTTGACCAGTGTGGTGTAGTAGGTCAATATGCCTCCTACTACAAAGGCAGCTCGAGCCCAGCAGTGGGACGTTTATGAGCAGAAATGATGATGAAACGCACAAATAATGGTCTTGCTTGAAAATCAAATCCTTCTCAATCACCACACGATGGAATACTTTACAAATAGATGGATAAATACATTCTATAAAAGTTCCATGAAGCATATAATCTGTGTTAGAACTCCAAGGTATTTAAATCGAAGGGTGAATAATTTATCAAATGCAAGTCAGAGCCTTTTAGTCAAATGCAGTTGAATGTTTGGTTGAATGGTTTCATGTTGATTTTGGGATGGTATAATGTACTGGAGATGGAAGAGTACGGTACTTCTACATATTAAATGGTTTAAGCTACAATTTAGGTATTAGAATTTTAAGTTTGATGTAATTATCAACAATTAGACTTTAGCCGATATAGATACTTAATTTAAACATCATCAACATCATCTCGGCTTATATATATCACTAGCAATCCGCCCTCGCTTCGCTTCGGTTATAGGTTATAGTCGTTTTACCCGCGTAGTTCCCGTTCCCGTGGGAATACCGGGATAAAATATAGCCTAGTTTACGCCCTGATATTATAGCTTTCCATTGGTGAAAGAATTTTTGAAATCGGTCCAGCCGTTTTGAAGATTACCCGGAACAAACAGACAGACAGACAGATAGACAGACAGACAGACAGACAGACAGACAAAATTTTTTTAATTGCTATTTTAGGCATAGGTGTCGTGCAAATAACCGTGTGAGCATGAAAAAAGCCTATTATTTTGACATTACAAACAGACACTCCAATTTTATTTACTGGTATAGATAACCGTGTGAGCATGAAAAAAGCCTATTATTTTGACATTACAAACAGACACTCCAATTTTATTTACTGGTATAGATAATCGTGTGAGCATGAAAAAAGCCTATTATTTTGACATTACAAACAGACACTCCAATTTTATTTACTGGTATAGATAACCGTGTGAGCATGAAAAAAGCCTATTATTTTGACATTACAAACAGACACTCCAATTTTATTTACTGGTATAGATAACCGTGTGAGCATGAAAAAAGCCTATTATTTTGACATTACAAACAGACACTCCAATTTTATTTACTGGTATAGATAACCGTGTGAGCATGAAAAAAGCCTATTATTTTGACATTACAAACAGACACTCCAATTTTATTTACTGGTATAGATAACCGTGTGAGCATGAAAAAAGCCTATTATTTTGACATTACAAACTGACACTCCAATTTTATTTACTGGTATAGATAACCGTGTGAGCATGAAAAAAGCCTATTATTTTGACATTACAAACAGACACTCCAATTTTATTTATTGGTATAGATATTGCTGATCACGAGCCACCTCTACAATAGGAGGGATATTGTAAAAATATTTCCTACCGTGCCAGTCAGATAGATTGATTTTTTTTATGGGTGGGCTATGGATCGCGCATTCCCTCCGGGGCGACGAAAGGACGACTCACGAGCCCATAACCCACCCGTACCCACGTCGCCTTCGTGGTTGGGCCGACCACCAGAGCAGGGTGACTTGTCGTCAGTGGTCGGTCCGATGGAATACCCTTTCGGGTACCCTCACCTCTCGACGTCCCTGTCCCGGGACGTCGGTCGCCGTCGCGCGGTCTGCCTCTCTGCGGATGACGGACTAAAATCCCCGCTCCGGTCACCCGCAGCCTCGGCTAGATAGATTGGTATAGAGTTTTGATTTGATCTTTTCTTTGCTTGAATAGATTTTAAATACATATTATATCCCTTAGTCGACTTGTACAACACCCACGGGAAGAAAGGGGGTTGATGAATTTTATTCTTAATTGGTCACTACACAGAATATCTAAAGATATTGTTCTTTATTTATATTTGTTTTCCTTGTCTCATATACGTGGCTGTTGGGCTTAGACCTCCCTCCATAATAGGAGGGAAACTGTTGTACTATACTGGCCTGAGTGGTGAGGGTTTATATTGGTTTTAATGCCTAGTTTTCTTTCTTTTACATAGATGTTATCTGCATATCTTCATCAAGAAAGTAATTGAAAGATTTATACACCTTTATCTACCTCTTATCCTTCAATCAACTTTAATAACAACCAGGGACAAGAAAGTAATTGTTGAATTGTATTCTTATTCCGCCACAAAAAATTATTCATTAACAAAATAAATATACAAACACGTTATTCTATATGGCAATAAAAATATTTTTGATACGAAATTCAGTACTCCAGAGACTCGTAAAGTATTAAACGCGAGAAAAATCTCTAAATTAGTTACTTTAAATTAGTCATAAAGCATTAAGGATAATTAACTGAAATAATATATAGAAATTATTATATAAAATTTTAAGAATCATTAGTTTGAAACTGCAATAAAATCTTAGGACAATCGGGAAGCTATATAAGAAGGCCCCACGTAGCTTTAGGCGGTAAGATAACTTGAAAACTGTGTAGTTACATAACTTGCTATTAACTTTAGACAACGCCAGCATGTCCAATAAACGTTGGCCAGTCTTATCAAACTAAACTTTAAAGTATTGATAACGCGTATATTTTCAACAGAATTTAAGGAATGGAATTGTCAATAAAACGATAGGAAGTAAAGTGATAAATCTGCCAATCCACACCAAGATAGTAATTTATTTGCAAAGATATTAAACTTTAAAGGTATTTTTGTAATACTTATGATAAGAAACTTAATGAATAAAATTTTCTAATATATACCAGCATATAGTTTAAGGAATAGTAATTTTAATTAAAGGGTAGATACTTTTTATAAAAGCATAATATGACCCTGCTGTATTGTATCATCATCATAATTTAACCTCTCGCCGTCGACTGCTGAATGTAGGCTTACCTCGTATTTCACCACAAAATCCTATGTCGCCTGCACCCAATGAGACCCAGCAAACGATGCCCAGTAACTATTAGCAATGAGGTTGACGGTCCGTGCGTCCTACATTGCGTCGTCCGGCACGTGGTCGCCACTTGAGACCCTTTCTATCCCAGCGGTTAAGCGGTTGTCGGTTCGGCGAGCGATATGGCCTACCCATTATCACTTCAGCGTACTGATTCTTAGTGTTATGATGGTTAAAGGACTACAAAAAAACTTGCTTTTTTGGGGATCATAAAATATGACCCATCAATGCCAATGTTGAGTAATCGTTATTCAAGTCTATTTCCTATTAGCTTTGGAATCATATCAATAAGTTAGATTGGATCAAAAGGATCCAATCTGTTAGAAATCCAGGCTGTTTTCTTTATAATTTTTAGCAGAAAATGAAAACGCACGTAAAACACTGCTACTTCGTATACGCAACTTCGCACTTTCTGCATTATACAAATTTTCATCGTAATATAATAACTTAAAATTTAAATATAAGACTGTCACATGTTATTCCAAAAAAATAAGCAAAAAAGAACCAAAATATATATTCGTATATAATCGCACACGGTTTTTTTGCACAGAATATAAATAAAAAACTTGATTAAATTGTACGAGAACATAAATCTTTGTAACCTGTACTGTAGTCATATTCAGCTGTCAATCGGGTGTTTTCAATTTACATTCACAATGTCAACCATTCGTCATTCATGTGCGACTGTATCTACATGACTTTTTAATGAACAGATTTTTCTACCTTCCAATACAAATACATCAATAGGTTGAATAGGTAGGACTCAATGAATGGAGATTGTCTAATCATAGCTGATAGATAGAGTTGTGAAACGCTGCAGACGTTTTTTAAATGCGATAATGTGACAAAATGATTATTACAAGGTACCATAGAAGCTTAATTAGTAATGCAATTGAAGCAGATTTGAAATTGGCTTTAAATTTATACAGATTTTTTTGAAGTTATACTTCTTTAGGCGCGTTATGAAAAAATGATGAGAGTGAAATTTTAAGATGCGCGCGCATCTGTGACACAAAATTTACAGTATTTTTTTTTTTTTGTGGGTGGGCCGCGGTCGGCGCGCCTCCGCACCACTCCGTCCGGGGCGACAGAGGGGCTTAAGCACGCAACTCCCGCGACCCACCCGAAAACCACGTCGCCTTCGTCGTTGGGCCGACCACTGGAGCAGCGTTAACTTGTCGTCAGTGGTCGGCCCGACGGAATACCCCCTATTGGGGTACCCTCCCATCGACCGACGTCCCCCCCTCGGGGAGGACGTCGGTCTTTCCTCACGCGGTCGGCCTCTCGGCGGGTGACGGACTAATCCCCGGTCATGTCACCCGCGGCCTCGGCTAGGGCGGCATGAGGCGCAGATAGTTGCGCCTGCGCCGCCCCAGTCGCCGGCGGCGGATCTCCTCATCGAGGCTGCGCTCCTCACGCAGGCGATCCGCCGCCTCCTTCCGCGAGATCACCGTCTCGCAGAAGGCTGCGACCGCGTCCCAATTCCCGACGCTGTCGACCATCGCCCTAGCGATAGCCGGCAGCGTCAGGTCCGTACCGATGATTGCGACGAGTTCACAGCGCTGCACTGCCCAAGCCCCGCAGGCCTCGAGCGTATGGCGCGCCGTGTCCTCGTCGCAATCGCAGTGGTGGCAGGACGGTGTACTCTCCCTCCTAACGACCTTGTGCAGGTATTTGGCGAAGCACCCATGCCCCGTCAAAACCTGCACCAGTCGGAAGGAGAGCACCCCGTGCCGCCTCTCCAACCACTACATCAGCACCGGCCGGAAGGCCTCCACGGTACGTACCCCGAACCGAGGTCTCTCCAGCCGGACTGCCCAACGGGCGATGACGTCTCGGCGGGCGTCGACGCGCCAGGCGGTGAGATCCCTTAACGAGACCACACCGCCCTCCGCTCGCACCCCCGTCACCCGCCGATATAGTTCGGCGAGCATCTCCGCCTCCAGGTCCCACGGGGGAGTCCCGGCCAATAGGCACGCTGCCTCCGTCGCCAAAAATTAACAGTATGAAGTTGTCTGCTTAACCGCTCATTGAGTGAAATTTTAAGATGCGCGCGCATCTGTGACACAAAATTAACAGTATGAAGCTGTCTGCTTAACCTTAAATTCAATTTTTGAATTTATTATTAAATTTATTTTTAAAATATTAAATAATCAATAATAAACATTTAAAATTAAGAATCTTATAATATTTAGTACAAATTATATCTTATATATTTATTATTCTCTAAATTTTGTTTTTAATAATTATATATATATATATATATATTAATTATATATTATATAAATTTATATTAAATATATATATTTGAAATATATATATTAAATATATTATTATATAAATATATTAATTTTCAATTTTTAATATTAATTATTGATATCTAAGATCAATCTAAGATTCTTTTAGTTTAAATTTGATGACTATTAAACTGAACTTTGTTGATTATCCTTTTCCAATCCTTCTATTACTTTATTGTAATTAATTATTTGCATGCAATTAAAAACTATTTTTTAATGATGCCAAAGAAGTATAACTTCTCACGCGCGTACATAAGTACACGCACCCATTTTTTTTTCTTTTGTTTGTTTGTCAGTTCACAAATAAGATTTATAAAATGCTAATGTATTTCATATACTTATAGTAGTTAATAATTAAACTATAATATATATTTTAACTGATAAAATAAATATTATAGTAGTTAATAATTAAACTATATATATTTTTATTATTATACTTATAGTATTATACTTAGACTTTAAAAGTGGTAGTGGTAGGTCCACACTGTCGACAGTTATCTGTCTACAGCCGCGGGCCGGTCCTTCCGGGGTAGTACCACACTCTCCCAGAGAATCGACGTCTGAGTAGTAGCAATTTGTTACTGTGCTTCGTTCGGTGAGCGAGAGAGCCGGAAGCCCAACTTTCTGAAGGTGTTTGTGTGTGGAGGGTTTTGGTGGTGCCCTTGGTATCACCGAGCCTTAATGCACGCATTCAAACTCTCTTCACGTTCTTCCCGGTAGGCAGCAACCCTGTAAAGGTCCATGAGCGGCAGCAACACTTACCACCAGGTGTACTGTTTGCTCGTTTGCCACCGTTTCCAATAAAAAAAATAGTAGTTTATAATTAAACTATATATATATATTTTGACCGACGTCCTCCCCGAGGGGGGGACGTCGGACGTGTGTTACCAGTGATGACTTACGGCACGGAAACGTGGTCCCTAAATGTAGGCCTCATATCAAGGCTCAAAGTCGCTCAGCGTGCTATGGAACGGGCTATGCTCGGGATTTCTCTGCGAGATAGAATCCGGAATACAGAAATCCGCAGAAGAACGGGTGTAACCGACATAGCACGAAGAATTAGCACGCTGAAGTGGCAATGGGCAGGCCACATCGCTCGACGAACCGACAACCGCTGGGGAAGAAAGGTTCTCGAGTGGCGACCACGCATCGGACGACGCAGTGTAGGACGCCCCCCCACTAGGTGGACCGACGACCTAGTGAAAGTTGCTGGGCGTCGTTGGATGCAGGCGGCACAGGACCGCACATTGTGGCGCAATATGAGGGAGGCCTACGTCCAGCAGTGGACGGCAATAGGCTGAAATGATGATGATGATGAATGATGATTATATTGATACCCTTTTTTCTTGACAGTTTTAGGCTATATACAACCCCGAACTATCCGGAGCAAAGGAAGTCTGACGTACATCTCTATAACTTAACGTATGATGTCCCTATAGCCATTTAGGCTGACCACTGATACCAATTCATTAACATCGGTTGTTAAATATTCCATCATATTCTGATCTGTTATTTCTACCTTCCAGTATACCTGTTTCATTTAGATCGTACGTAATTTTTAAACTATTAGAAAGTGCTGGTTTTAAATGACAATTCATGTCCGCTATTTACTACCTAATTTAATCAATCAAATAAATAAAATTTAAGTGTGTGTAATGTCAAATTATTAAGTTTATTTCACGCACACGGTTATTTGTACGATACCTATGCCTAAACACCAGTTTAAAATATTTTGGTCTCTCTGTCTGTTTGTTCTGGATAAACTTCAATATGACTAGATAAATATTGATAATATTTTACTACACAGTAGCTGTTTACATAAGGAATAATTTAGGCTAGATTTGATGCCGGTATTCCCATTTACTAATTATTTATAACCTTATTAAAACAAAACGTAACTAGATAATAATGCGAACATAATTTTGAAAAGTCACGTACATTCATTGGGATTACAAATCAAGAACTTTGAACAGTTAGAATAACGCGATTCAACTATTAGTTTTATAATTAAATATCTAATAATTTCTAATGAAACTTGGCGTGTTTCCAGCGGATGGTTAAATTAAGTAAGCATTCGTCACATACATATTTTAAATCTAATTGTATTTGAATTATTTTCATCCGGGTAGTAACGGAGTAAGAATACAATTCATCACCCCCTGTCTTGCCCGTGGGTGTCGTAAAATATGACTAAAGGATTAAATATGCATATAAGATCCTATGCAAGAGAAGCCACTAGCACGTCTGACCGGCGTGGTATACAGGTCAATTTCCCTCCTATTGTGGAGGAGGGTCGAACCCAACAGTGGGACGAATATGAGCTGAAATGATGATGAATTTTGATATATTTGAAGCTGTATTTACATCAAGGAACACATACAAACTTAAGAAAGTTTAATGTCAATTTTTATCAACAACTTCTAAGCTTTAGAGAACACTTAACTCAAAATAAATGCCATAGCTTATTGAAATTAATTATTTTTATGTTATATGGCAATATTATATATATTATATAACAATATAATATTACTAGCTGACCCAATAGACGTTGTTCTGTTCAAATAAAATAGCGCCACCTACCGGCTCCAATTGTAAATCTAAACTATTCTCGAGCCCCTTGAAGACACAAAAAAATTCATCAACGTCGACCTTTAGGAGGAGTTCAGTGACATACACAATAAATTTATATATAAAGAAAGATAATAAAATGATAATCTCTTAGTCGTCTTTTACAACACCCATGGGCAAGATAAGGCGTGGTGAATTGTATTCTTACTTCTATTTATCGTAGCATTATTTTATGTATTTCTATACCGTAAAATCTTAGAATAATAACGTATAGAAGGATAGTGTCAATACTTCGAAGGTTCGAAATTTGAGTCTAAAAACACTAATAGCGCGCAGAAGATTACACACGTACACACGCATACCACTATACAAATTATGAAATCAAATTTTGTTTTTATTAACATAAATCGTCGAAATACTTTTAAAAGTGATGTTAAAAACCTTTTTAAGTTTTACAAAAGTGTTATGACACCATTTGAATGCACAAACCGTCATAATTACCTATTTATTTTTTAAGAGTTGCGTACGTACGTGCTGTACAATGACTTGTACATTACGAAACGGTTCCGACGTAAGCTCCATTAGGCTCCAATTGAAATGCTTCACTTTTTGTGCGTGAACTTACCTTCTATATGTTATTATTCTAAGCGTAAAATATTGTTATCATATAAAAAATAAGGTGTTATCAAACTTAGTTTCTGAAATTGATGGCCTTACCTTCAACGTTATTATATTAATATCATCATCATCATCTCAGCCCACACACGTCTCACTGCTGGGCTCGGGCCTCCTCCACAACGGAAGGGAATTTGCCCTACTATACCATGCTAGTCGTTGGATTAGGGTTTCATTTCGAGTTTTCCTTCTCTTACATAGATATTATGTACATACTAGCAACCCGCCCTCGCTTCGCTTCGGTTTTAGTCGTTTTACCCGCGTAGTTGCCGTTTCCGTGGGAATACCGGGATAAAATATAGCCTAGTTTACGCGCTGATATTATAGCTTTCCATTGGTGAAAGAATTTTTGAAATCGGTCCAGCCGTTTTGAAGGTTACCCGGAACAAACAGACAGACAGTCAGACAAAATTTTTTTAATCTGTATTTTAGGCATAGGTGTCGTGCAAATAACCGTGTGAGTATGAAAAAAGCCTATTATTTACATTACAAACAGACAGAGAATTTTATTTATTGGTATAGGTTATATCCCTTAGTCGTCTTTTACGACACCCACAAGCAAGAGAAGGTGTGGTGAATTGAATTCTTACTCCGTCACCACACGGTCCATATCAATATAGATTTAGGAATTTATGAAATTATTACATTTTACGTAACGTAAAACGACCGGCTAATTAACAAATTTATTCAATACAAAACTAAATTCTCCTAATAAAACTTTCATTTACAATGCCAGGGCCCTCAAGATTATAATGGGCGGTGCCGAAATGTTTTATTGTTTTAACAACTTAACCGTGATTTTAACTTGAGTGTAATAGATTATAGTTTTATGCGTAGTTTTAAGCACTTAAGTAAGGAAACCTAACGAAGGTAAAGCTTCTAAAGACCGTATAAAAGTGTTATTTTAAGAGATGTCAGAGAAGGAACTTATTAACTAAATATATGCATTTATAGTCATTAATTATATAAGTATTACATAAGGATGATCTATATGGTGACGGAGTAAGAACACAATTCACCACCCTCCATCTTGCCCGTGGGTGTCGTAAAAGACGATTAAGGGATATAATATGCATATAATATCTATGCAAGAGAAGAAAACTCGAAACAGAACCCTATACCCACACGTCTGACTAACGTGATATAAGGGATTAAATATCCATATAAGATCCTATGCAAGAGAAGCCACCAATACGTCCGACCAGCGTGGTATAGTAGGTCAATTTCCCTCCCTAAAAGAAGAAGGATGGTAACTACATACGCATTCGGAGACTAAGATATATCACTACGCTAAGTTAGCTTAAAGTGTTTCTTTAACGCGTTCCATCTGGCT
Organism: Lymantria dispar; assembly: GCA_032191425.1. NCBI lineage: Eukaryota > Metazoa > Arthropoda > Insecta > Lepidoptera > Erebidae > Lymantria > Lymantria dispar. Next base: position 3,406,550 of record CM063462.1, on the reverse strand, counting down.
TAAACTAAGTTTCAGTATTATTCGGCTCAGTTTTAATATTATTTCTAATTATTAGAAACAGTTGTGAAACAGTACTTTCTATCTGCCCACTTATATATAAACGCTGGGTGTATAAGTGATTTATTGTTATATGAACTTGTTCCAAATAAAAAATCTATATCATCATCATCATCGTTATCATCTCAGCCTATTCATATCCCACTTCTTCCTACGTAATCACTACTTCGCTCTGAGTATTTATGTAAAGGCTAGCTGGTGGATTTTATATTCATTCATAATTGTCATTTCATTAAGCCGTTGGACACCTTAACTAGAGCGAGTATATAAATTAGTAACAAAGTTACAATAAAATATGTTGTCTTCATAACCATAAGTAACAATAAATTGACTTTCAAAACCCCTCTCAATTACACAGAATAAACACCTAATAATATTTACAAAGGATCTCAGTTCAAATTAGTACATCCTAAATAAAGATACGATCTTAGAAAAGATTGAGTATTCTGGGTTATATATGGGGGGACTTTTGACAATGAAACAATCTCGGCGACAAATAGATCGAGTGTTGACTGTGATCTCTAAAAGGCAAAATGTTTAGTGCTCGAATTGAGACGGGTTTATCTCTATACCAATAGTTTGAAGTTTTGCCGTATTCGGGAATTTATATCAAAGTGAGTTGATATTCAATAACTTATATAATTTACATACTTAATGGATCTCTAGTTGAATTCTCCTCTCTAGATTGTGGTTAAAATTTCTGAATTGTTTAATTTGAATTGTATCGGGACAGCTTGCCCGTGGAAGGCGTAGTAACCAGCATTAAAGCTGTGAACAGCAGTCCTAATCTGGTAAATCCATTATATAAATTGTCAACCTACCATGTATACCAACATTATAAAAAAGGAACGGAACAACTTAAAAAAAAATATGTATTTCACGCGCACTCCTGAGAAGCTTATAAACTAAGACTAATTGCTTATCATCCTGTTTTCTTCATCTCAAATCATACACGGCCTATTGGGGCTAAGTGGGCCGTATATGAGCTAAGTATTTTTTTTTTTTGAAAATATGTTTATTACTAATAGTTTTTTCTCACAAAAAGGAAACTTGAGAAAAGGGAAAACCAAAAATTGATCTAGGGCTATTTAGGTTAAGGGGATTGTTGATTTCTATATTGAGCTATTTTTATTGTCTGTGACAGTGGCTAAATTTACCTTCATATTGTAATTATATATTTTCACCTCAAACCTATTAGGGGTAGAGGAATGATGATAAACATGGCCCTTGGTAGCTGGCACTGAATGTCCGGCATAAACTTCTGCCAGCCCGGCCGTAGCAGTACCCATTGAAATTTACTCACGTAAGAAAAAAAGTCATATCTGATCAGCATGATATAATACCTACATCAATTTCCCTCCTATTGGGGAGGAGGTTCGAGCCGAGCAGTGGGACATACATGTGGCGAAATGATATTAACACGCTTTTATTAGTTTCACCTGTACGTATGCTTGTAATCAAACTCTTTGAGCTCGATTTTCTCCTACTTTGAGCGATTCGATTTTATTTAAACTTTGCACACCTGTCAGAGACCGGTGACAATGCAATAATCGGCTTTTTATTTTTTTTTTTGGGTTGGATTTTTGGAGATGGGTTACGGTCGGCATTTTAAACTATATTTATTTTTAAACTGAGTTAAATGTTGCTAGCTCTTTCTATGCGTTTTGTTTTTTTTATACATCTTATGCATATAACAACAATGCAAGAGAAGGAAAACTCTAAATAAAACTCTATACCAACCCGCCCGACCAGCGTGGGACCAGGGAAATTGACCTACTATAGTAATAGTAATAGGTCAAATTATAATTTATTTATAGAAATTCGTTGAAAAAGTAGGTGAATGTAAATTTAAATTAACACCGAGAGCCTTTTAATAACCAACAGAAACGCAATTATTTTTAACTGTTAAGTTCTCAATTGTGTGATTAACTCGATATAATGATGGCCACTAGAAATAGTTGTAATGAATGGTTAATTGCTGGTTTTAAATGTTAAACTTGTAAAATGTAACTTCAGAAAACATTATTCTCAGACTAAGAAATTAAACACCGTGTACGTTTAAAATTATGAAATATAAAGTGATTATTTATTATGGTGACGGAATAAGAATACAATTCACCACCCCTTTCTTGCCCGTGGGTGTCGTAAAAGACGACTAAGGGATAGAAAATGCATATAACATCTATGCAAGGAAAGGAAATCCCGAAATAAAACCCTATATCAACACAATTATGCTGGTCAGACACCAGCATAATATAGTAGGTCAATTGCCCTCCTATTGTGGAGGAGGCTTGAGCCCAACAGTAGGACGTATGTGAGCATGTGGTGTTGGAGTAACCATCACCTATCTTCTGCGTGAATGTCGTAAAAGACGATTAAGGGATATGATATGCATATAACATACAGATTTCCTTCTACCGCGCGACCGAAATAAAATTGCTAGATTGTTTGCACTACAATCCATTGTCTATGAGGAACTTTTAACTGAATGGCAAGAAAGATGGGATTCATCATCGAAAGGTCGTCATCTTTATCTATTTTTTCCATGCATCCGGGAGCGCCTGGAGAAGGTGTGGCTAGAGGTTGACCACTTCGTGGCCCAATTTTTAACTGGCCATGGCAACTTAAAAGTAAATTATTTTCTTTTAAACTCGCACCTTCACCACTATGTCAATGTTCCATATCTGACCACGAGTATGAACAATCAGCACATCACATCCTCTGGGAGTGCGATCTCTGACGAAACGAGCGTAACCTTATGTTAAACAGTTTGCAAGTCACATGTGGGGTAGTATACTATACGGACCTTGTAGCAACTTGAGGAAATTGCCGTGCGTTCATGCGTTTCTGCCATACCTACTGTAGCAATCAATCTTAACGCTCACATATAGGCCCCGTTAAGCTCTTCCGTATCCGTGGTGCCGTACTGCTGCGCTAACGTAGCTGTACACCTCTTTACTTATTGGCTGACTAGTTATTTTGTTTTCCTGTCTCCCGCTTTCCTAGGAGGGAAGTGGAATCTCTCTTTCCAACTCCTCCTCTTTATTCTTTTCTAATTAAATTTGTTGTGGGTCTCAAGACAATTAAATTCATATCCCGAGATTGCCTGAGGGTCAAACCTCGGTGTCATTTATGGAGACCATTGTGGAAGGATCCAGCCAGAAGCCAGGAGGCTTACATGAGTTACAATGGTGGGCAAGTGTGGTGGGATTAGTCCCAAAAAAAATATAACATCGTATTAAAACTCTCTACCTACCAATATGTCTGACTAACGTCCTATAGTAGGCCAATTGCCCTTCTATTCTCAATCCCAGGAATGAGACGTATATGAGCTAAGATTATGAGGTGATGATTCATATCAAGGGCTTATACAATAGGCGCTCCAATACCACGGAGTGCCAGTTTACCTGAGGCGGCTAGTGGCAGACTATTTGGAGGGGCGCAGCGTCCTCTACGCCAACCGAGTAGGGGACGTTGTGCGAACGCCCATGACGTGCGGTGTCCCACAGGGGTCGGTCCTCGGACCCACCCTGTGGAACATCGGCTACGACTGGGCGTTGAGGAGGAGCCTCACGCCCGGGCTGGGCGTGATTTGTTACGCCAACGACACGCTCGTCACAGCCCGGGGTGGGACGCTAGAGGAGGCGGCGAGCGTGGCGACTCTAGGGATCGAAGAGATCGTCAGGCGGATCGAGGCGTTAGGGTTGAGGGTGGCCCTGTACAAGACGGAGGCCCTCTTATTCCATGGGCCCCGCATGGGCCCTCCCATCGGCGTCTCGATCACTGTCCATTCGGTTGAAATCAGCATCCGGGCCCATATGAAGTATTTAGGTCTGGTGCTCAACGGGCATTGTTGGTTTCTGGAGCATTTCCGCAGGTTCGTTCCGTGGCTCTTCGGCGTGGCGTCCGCCCTAACCTGGCTTAGGCCAAATGTGGGCGGACCGAGCGCTGCATGTCGACGGCTGTATGCGGGGGTCATCCGGTCGATGGCCCTGTACGGCGCACCGGTGTGGGCGAGGTCCCTGACCGTACCAGTGACGTGCGTGAGTTGTATTTCCAACTATCTACGAAATGTTGTTCCGAATCTGAATGCACTTGGGTCTGCTATTGTAGGTTTTTAAAATCCTCAGCAATATATGTATTATTTTCGTAGAGAAAAAACATATATAGTCCACTATTGTACTCAAGCCTCTTCCATAATAGAAAGAAAATTTACCTACGATATCACGCTGACCAAACAGGTTGCTATATGGCTTTATTATGAGTGTTTCTTCTCTTGCATAGGTTTTATATGCATATTACATCCCTTAGTCGTCTTTTACGGCACCCATGGGCAAGATAAGGTGAATTGTATTCTTACCTTTAGTTGTAAAGTTATACTGAAAAATAGCTCTTCTCAAATAAAACTCAATGCCCATTCTGATTTGCCAAAATATGTTTCTTTTTATAATACATTTTCGTGTTCAGTAATTTCAAGATATTTTTACATAAGAATAGAATAGGTGAAAAAATGAATGGCCGCACAATCATCCGTCAGTAACATCCATCCATCCAAAGCCATATTATGTACTTTTGATTACTGTTATTTTTCCTGAACATCAGTTCTGTAACGCGTTTCCGTTTCAAAGCATTCTGTTAACCGTTAGTAACGCCCAAAATGGTATACATCTAAAAATAATTAAAAATAATATAGTGTTTTCTCTAATATATTTTTGTTGCAATAAAATTTAAAAATTTTGTAACGAATTATTTTTGTAGACCCTTTCCGTACTGCTTTTACGCACTAAATGTGATTTTAATAATAATATAAGAGTGCCCGCAGGATTCTTAACTCTGGCTTGCCTTAAACGGCTGGTCAGAGAGGGGTCGCCAGAGCTATATGCCCGGGGGTGGAAGTGTCATTTTCAAGGGCATAACTACGGGGAAACCACTGCGATGGTGAAACCGGCGCCACACCGCTCGACACCCCAAGCCACTTGCACCAATATTGCCCTCCTGTTGCCCGTATGGCCTGTGTGCCTGTGGCGACCGTTTGGGGGGGCCCATTCAGTGAGTTGGCGAGTCACCGTCTGCCAAAGTTCAAGACGATAAAGGTATTGAAGGCAGACGACAGTTTTTCAGTCAATAGTTTCATTTAATCCAATCCATCAAACCTCACAACGCCATAATCTGGTTTTAGATATCATAATTGCACAATAGTTTTTCACCTACCGTTGGCAGTCCACTAGTGTTGTGTGCAAACGTGGAGTGTCATCGGTAGACGTCCCATCCCATTTTAACATTAAATTTCTCCAAAGGCCTCTGCGTGTTGGATCCATATCCCCATGTAAGCCTTTCAAAGGACCGGGTATCTTCCCTTTTTTAATATTTTGTTTAAAATATGGAAGATAATCGTGAAACTGGGAGACACAATATAATAATAATAGTTTATTCCAGATAGCCATCCATATGTGTTAGTCATACAAAAAACTTACAAACTATGTTAGTAACAAGAACATACAATTATTTAATTCATATACCTGTGCCCCTTACCGGGCGCACTCGTACCGTAAATATGTATACGGCAATAGTGCGCCAGGAGTGGACAGTCAGGCCTATTAACGATGGCACTCAAGATGCTGTTAGCGCTCCCCCATAGCCGGCACCTTAATGATGCAGATCGTTTCCTGATAATTGTTTGAAAATTATCGATATGCATCTGCAAACATGCCTGAGGCGCTACAGAACCGTGGGAGCCTCAGCAACACCCTAAAGGCATTGTTGTATTGAATACGGAGAGCGTTGTATGCCCTCAGCGTATATTTAGTCCACAGGCTGCAAGTATAAAGGGATTGACAAAATGCTTTAAAAAGCGTGATCTTAACTGCCTGTGAACATCGAGAAAACCTACGGGCCAACATATTGCATCGGACAGACAACGCCCTCCGCTCCCTTTCCATATCCTCGTCATCTTTTAAATCATCGGTAACAATATGGCCGAGATATTTAAAACGAGATATTTGTTTCAAATTTAATCCATTCATATAAATTGGAGGTAATGTTCTACATATTTTATTAGGTATTCACTTTAAACACCATAACCTCGCACTTCTTTTCATTATATATTTTAACTCGATTTCAATTTTTCCACAAGTTTCGAACTGAAGTCGAAAGTTATTGCGAATTACCTTGTATTCTTTCAAATAAGTTTCCATGGTTAAAGTTGAGTTGGAACTTATTTTATATTTCGAAGGTGTGTAAACTTTATCCTGTTCAGGTTTGCTAGTCAGGGTCCGACGGTTCCTTGAGCATCGTGATTCTGTTGCTGGTTTCACTATTTATTGATATCAATATCAATAAATATTTATTAATTTTTGATTTACATAATATAATAAATGGAGCACATTTTTTCGTGCGATGATGAAGTAATAATACTATTTACCACTCCCTATCTTGCCCGTGGATGTCGTAAAATCAACTAGGCGATATACTATCATATAAAATCTGTATAAGAAAAGGCAAACTCGAAATAACCGTCTGACCAGCATGATAAAGTAAATTTTCCTCCTATTAGAGAGGAGGCTCGAGCCCAGCAATGGGATATGTATGAGCTGAGACGATGAAAATACATTACAAACCTCGTATATTTTTAAAACTGAGTAAAAGGTTTCTCACCTTTTTATGTATTGATAATTTTTCCATGTGTCTTTTGTGTCATCCACTATCTAATATTTTACATGCAAATTATGTTTTCACGCCATAACTACTTAACCAATCGTCTTAAAGTACGCATATATATTGTTAAGGATCCAGAAAACCTATAAAGCACCTTTCGTCCGGGTTACTGAAGGCAAAGACTCTGTACCGCCTAAATAACGACAAATGAAGGCGACATTCACAGTAGACTATGGAATTACACCCCATCCTTTACAATGCTTCTAATGATGTGGCCAGGGTTTAATCGGATTCATAGCCTGTACCAAAAAAAGTCTACTTTTCATCCAAGAAAAGCAATGCTTGTAAGTGGATAGAACAAAAACGTAATAAATTCCACGTTGAGGCAAACGAAGCCGTGAACATAGTAATAAAAAATATTTTCACTCTTTCTAATCGCTTTCAGCAAAGTTGTAATCCTAAAAGCTTAAAAACTAATCCACATTGACCAGTAGTCCATTTGTGAGAAATCGGTTCGCACGAAAGCTCCTATCTATTAACCCCTGTGTCCCCTGGGAGGGAGGGAAGCGACCCCCATGTTACCTGTCGGATATTATTAGTTTTTTACTCACTTTTGGTCACCATGTCGTTGTATTTTTATATTTCTGTTGGAGAATGTTGTTTGGTGATTTTTTTTTTTGTTGCTGCTGTCAATATAAAATGAACGTGAGAGTGGAATAATGAAAAGGAATGAATGAAAAATATTTTTGGAATGAATGAGTTTCAATATAAATAGCGAATGTGTTTATACATTACAATATGGTTATTTTTGGTTGGTTGTGTAAGCTATAATAAATAGTTCAGATTTTATTAATTTTGTTTTTACATAAAAACATCACTTTTGCCCGTGAGTGATGTAAAAACAACTAAGGGATTAAATATGTATATAACATCTATGTAAGAGAAGGAAAACTCGAAGAAAAACCCACCAACCAACACGTCTGACAAGCGTGGTATAGTAAGTTAATTGCCATATTGTGGAGGAAGCTTGAGCCCAGCATTTTTCCGTGGGTTCTCGTATTTTTCCGTGGGTCTTACACCCACGGATAAATACGAGGTGGTGAATTGTATTCTTACTCCGTCACTGAAGAATTATATTCTCATTCCACCATACGGATCATCATCATCGCAGCCCACATACGTCCCACTGTTGGGCTAGGGCCTCCTCCACAATGGGAGAGAATTTGACCTACTATATTGTGCTTTATTTTTGAGCTTGGTCGCGGTCGGCGCACTCCTCGCACCACGTACACCCGTAATCCGCCCGAACACCACGTCGCCTTCGTCGTTGGACCGACCACCGGATCAGGGTTACTTGTCATCAGTGGTCGGCCCGACGGAATACCCCCTAGTGGGGTACCCTCCCACTATACTGTGCTAGTCAGACATGTTGATATATAGGGTTTCATTTCGAGATTGACCTCTCTTGCACAGACTTTATGTGCATATTATATCCCTCAGTCGTCTTTTACGACACCCACAGACAAAATATGGGGTGGTGATGGTGAATTGTATTCTTACTCCACCAAACGAATAAATCAATAATATTCTAACTTTTCAAGTGTATAAACGGAACATGCAATAAATAGACTGAGATATTTTGACTTTGATGTTATTCCTTACAAGGTTTATCTATAAATATATGTACAATATTAGCCTGTAATCTAACAGGTGATCCGGTGAGATGTAACATTCACGGATCACTAAGTTTTAGAGCTAATACGTCTAGTCTTATACAAAAGTCACCGAACAACTTTGTCGACCTAAAATGAAGGGGTTTCATCACCTCAGTGTGCTTACTTTTGAATCTCGATTCCAATCCTAAATCCAATCGCAGCTCGAATTTGAGCAATTTGTTACTCTTGAAAGCGACACTAGCGCACGATTGAAATCAAATTCGATGGATTTTTTTTAAACTAAATGAATTTGACTCGCGTCGATTAAGTCAAATATTTGCTACTCCCGACGTGATTTTGACGTACCTAGTTTAAAATCGTTTATGTTGCACAATTTCAAGAAAGCGTCTTTGTAGTGATCGAGTTTGGTAACGTTATTATTTTTTGTTTTTATTAATTAGTAAACGCGAAGAATTCATTCTGAATTTTATTTAAGAGTACAAAATATAAGTTTGGTGAGATTGGAATTGAATCGGATTCGAAATTAGAATTGATTTCAAGGGTAAACCCACAGCTCATATATATCCCGTTGCTGTGCTCGAGTCTTCTCTACAATAGGAGGAAAATTGACCTTACCATGCTGTGTTCTATCCGTGTGGCGATGGAGTAAGAATACAGTTCACCACCCCTCTCTTATCCGTAGGTCTCGTAAAAGACGACTAAGTGATATAATACGTAGATAGTATCCAAAACCCTATTCCTACACGACTTTCTAGAGCAGTTTAGTAGGCCAATTTCTCTTCTAATGAGGAGGAGGCCCGAGCCCAACAGTGGGACGTATATGGGCTGAGATTATGATGAGATGAAAAGATGATATCATGCTGATCAGTTTAGTACAGGATTTGTTTGTGAGTTTTCTTTCTCTAGCATAGATGTTATATGCTTATTATATCCCTTAGTCGTCTGTTACGATACCCACGGGCAAGATAGGGTGGTGAATTCTTATTCCATCCCCACACAGTACAGTACAATAAGTTCATACATCACCTACTTCATGTCGGCTCAAATATGTCCCACAGTTGGGCTTGAGTCTCCTCCACAATAGGAGTGACATTAAACTACAATGAGGAGGAATGAGAGACGTGCGACTCCATAACCTACCATGTTACTCATCGCTACTCATCACCATTAGGCCGACCACTGCTACGAATTCCTTGACATCCGAAGCCGACCCGGCAAGAAAGGGGTTGATGAATTGTATTCTTACTCTGTCACCACACGAAAATTCAACGGTATTAAAAATTGTGAGTAAGCGGTGGTTTTTACTTTTTCTATAATGTAAAATGTAATCATATTTTTTCACTTTAGACGGGACTCATATATTCGGAATTCCTATCTGAATTTAGACTCGGAATTCCGGAATAATTTGAATTCCGGCAAGCTATCTCACACATATTTTAAAAATTCAGATAAATCAGTAGTCTCATGTTTCCCAGCTCAGGCAAACGTCTTGGATATGGAAGAAGAATTCATAATCTGATTCCGGTGTGGGTGCTCGCGTCTTTGAATGTATAGGAACACCCGCGTTATGAAATCATAATCTTAAATATTCCGATCCGGAATTCAGAACGCTCGTTAGTATCATTCTTACAGATCGATCTGAGAAAATCAAAATCTGAAAAAATCTGAATGTATGTAGAGCATAATTGAATTGTATGCAATTCCGGGCTTTCTGAACGAATAATATGAATTCAGAGAGGAATTCCGGATGTATGAGTCCAGTCTTAATCTTAAGATTCCAATTTTTAGCATTTAGTATATATTTTGTCTTGAATCTTAAATGAGAACCTAAGTGAATATGAAAGGTCAGTGACTGAAAATTTCACACGCTATTGGCATAATATTTCAAGCATGTCTCCTTTAATGTCATGTGTTAAGCGAAATTTGGCGGGACTGTGAAAATGTCATATGATCATCTTTTGTTGGGAGTATAATTTTAATATTTTCATTGTGTTTTATTTTAGCTGTACCTATGTTTAGCTATTTTTTCCGTGTGGAGACGGTGTAAGAATACAATTCACTAACCCTTCTTGTGCCCGTAGACAAAGAACGACTATATATGTATATAATGTGTTCAATGGTAGGGCTATGTCGCTATCAGTTTTCTGTGTAGATAAGAACTCTGTACCGGTGGTCCACCTAAATGGGGATAGAGAGACAAAATAACGCAGGTTATGGATGGTCTTCTTAAGGCTGTGAAAATTAAGGTGCATACCATTTTGTCATAATCGATGTCTGAGCGATAACAATATACTACTTCCCTGCAATTGATGCGTCATTTTGAAGATTATTTGCCGCATTAGTGTCGAAAAAAAGTAAATATCTCAAAATAGTAAGCTTTCATTTAAAACAAAGTCGGTATCATTGTTCTGCTCTGGTTCCAATTACTTGGGGTCGATTCAAAATTTGCAAAAGTTGTTTACAATAGCATTATAATCGTCACCTAAAGTCAGTTTATTACAATTCAAGTTATTGACCAGACAGCATCAGCTGGAGCTGACTCTGGTATATGTAAAGCTCTTAATTCTCTATTTACTACACCCACAAACAATGAAACAATGTAAGGGTGGTAGTATTCATAGGCGCCTACACAGAAAATAATCAAAGACTATTATAATTCAATAAGAAAATTATAAAATGAAAAAGTGCTTATATGTTTTAATAGTATTCGTAACAGCTACCACATAAAAATGCTGTTTATTAGTAAATCGTAATAAACATTATAATTTTCATGAAAACTTAGTAATGTCTATAATAATTATTTCACTACACACATACGTTGGAATAATTGAGATGTATAGTGCAAACGTTAAACTGATAATTGACAATCTGCATTCCTAGTCAATCAATGACACATTCAATCACCGCAAACCATTCCTTAAATGATTACCGCTCGATTACCGCTGTTATACCTTGTACATATACAACTACATATGCATATAGAAATAACTAAATTAATACTTGCATAGTTCCTGTTTCCACGGGTATACTGGGATAAAATACATCCTATATTACTTGCTGATAATGGGGCTTTCCATTGGCAACAGAATTTTTAAAAACTGTTTAGTGTTGTAAATAAAACTACTTTTACGGATTTTATCGCGTCTGTATTTGATTTTTGATTGCCCGACATCTCGAATGCTTAGCAGCATTCATGGTCACGGGAGGATTAAGAAAGAAGTCACACGTCCAACAAGTCATCGTTATTACAGAGATTTATAATTATCTACCCGATACAGAAAATTAATTATTAAATTTGACCCACATTTTGGTACAAACTTATTGCCAGTATAAGAAAAAAATGATTCCATAATGATTTCTGATGTTTACGCGAGTATTATACATTTTAAATAAAACTACAGAAATTAGTTATTAAATATTGACCCACATTGTATCGGGTAGATAATTATAAATTTTCTGCAGTAACGATGACTTGTTGGACGTGAGACATCTTAGTCCACCCGTGATCATGAACGCTGTAAAGTGTTCGAAACGTCGGGTAATTAAAAATCAAATACAAACGCGATAAAATCCGTAAAGTAGTTTTATTTAAAATGATTCCATATGACAAAATTGTTTATGATTAGTAATTATTAAACATTAAATTTGAAGTAATTATCATAACAATTTATTAATTTAAAAAATAAATAAATAATATGGTATATTATCACCAGATCGGAATGCGGCCACACTGAGAAAGAGCCGTCAAGAAAACTCAGGGTACATAATGCTAAATTAATATACAGTAGGTCAACTTGCCTCCCATTACGTAGGAGGCTCAATCCTAACAGTGACTCGTATTCATATTTATTAATCTACCGCTGTCCTACGTTTAGCAGTGGACGGCGATTAGCTGATATGATGAAAAAAATTATGTTACTACCATCAGTCCATTTATTAATTCACCACTGGATCAAAAGGTTCTTTTTTTTTGTTTATTTCTCCCTCGCAGGGGGATATATATTTATATAACATAGTTTACATGTAGATAGATGTAAGAGCTAGAATCCCACCCGCAAACGAATAAAAAGATCAACTCATAATAATATACGTCCCACTGTTGGGTTCGAGCCTCCTCGACTATAGGAGAGAAATTGACCTTACTATATCATGCTGGTCAGACAAGATGGTATAGGGTTTCATTTCAAGTTTTCCTTTTCTTGCATAGATGTTATAATGATGCATATTAATCCCTTAGTCGTTTTAAATAAAACGACGGATTGTATCGCATTTGTATTTGATTTTTTTGCGGTTGTATTTTTTTCACGCGTTCATGGTCTCGTGACCATGAACGCTGCAGTGTTCGAAACGTCAGGCAAATGAAAAAATCAAATACAAACGCGAAATAATCTGTAATTTTATTTAAAACTAGCAATCCGCCCTCGCTTCGCTTCGGTTATAGGTTATAGTCGTTTTACCCGCGTAGTGCCCGTTCCCGTGGGAATACTAGGATAAAATATAGCGTAGTTTACGCCCTGATATTATAGCTTTCCATTGGTGAAAGAATTTTTGAAATCGGTCCAGCCGTTTTGAAGACACAGACAGACAGACAAATTTTTTTTAATCTGTATTTTAGGCATAGGCGTCATGCAAATAACCGTGTGAGCATGAAAAAAGCCTATCATTTTAACATTACAAACAGACACTCCAATTTTATTTATTGGTATAGATGTGTAATACTAAGCATAATAAACTTAAAAAGTCACCTAACGTAGGAAGGGCCTTTGATGAATCTCTATCTGTACTGAAAGCTGCCAGGTCTCGCTACCGGATTGCAGTAGAAAAATCGAAAGACGCTTTGTTAAATAAGATTGTGGAAAGATTAGAAAGTGAAGGTCCATGGTCTCCACTATATCACGAGTTTAAAGCGAATCGATCAGTCGACTTAGCGTACATACAAAACATTAAAGTGAACGGTAAACACACTACGGGTATTGAGGAGACCACGGAAGTTTTATTAAATACGTTAATCCCAGACGATGACATCTCAGTCGACAGCGAACATCATAAACAAATACGTGCATGGGCCGCCGAGCCACCTCTCTCGCCTATGTCTGACCTTCCATCTCTTGCCGAGTTTATGAATACCGTTAGAACTCTTCCCCTCAACAAGGCTGCTGGCGAAGATAAAATATCAAATAAAATGATCAAAGAAGCTAGTCGAGCATCGGGCGACTCAATGTTAATAATTTTTAATCGTTGCATAACTGAAGGCATTTTTCCTCGTATATGGCGGCGCGGTTATATACGTATAATTCCTAAAGGCGGTGATAAGCCACCAGACGACCCGAAGTCATATCGACCAATCACCTTACTGCCTTCATTAGGCAAGCTCTTAGAACGTCTCATTGTTCCTCGTTTATTGCCGGGTGGACCAACGTTCAATCATAAACAATTCGGCTTCACTCACGGCAAATCAACTATCGACGCGGCCGTTGCGGTAAGACGTGTCATTAGCGCATCCCTTTTTAAATACGTACTAGGTGTCTTCCTGGATATCTCAGGTGCTTTCGATAACGCCTGGTGGCCAATGCTACTCCTTAAATTAAAGGCTCGTGGTTGCTATAGAAATATCTACCAAATCATACAGTCGTACTTTTTAAATGGCTCGACTAAATTGAAACTTGGTCACCATGCTGTGTCGAAACCACTGACGATGGGCTGCCCTCAAGGTTCGGTATTAAGTCCATATCTATGGAATTTAGGTTTTGACGATTTTCTCGAGTTACCTCTACCGAAAAATTGTCTACTGATCGGCTATGCAGACGACGGACTTTTACTTATACAATCGAACACAAGGGATGGTTTAGAGAAATTAGCGGAAACATGCCTCAATGATATATTCGATTGGGGTACACGAAACCGGCTTGCCTTCGCACCACAAAAAACATATCATCTTTTATTAAAAGGACATTTACAATCAGCGCCGCGTATAAAATTCAATAATATGACTGTCAAAAAGAAAGAACCAGTTTGCTATCTCGGGCTAGTCTTAGAAAAAAATTTTTCATTTATTGAACATATTAAAACTGTAGGCGAAAAAGCGAAACGGAATTTCTACGCGCTTACTAGAATATCCACATCTACTTGGGGCCTTCGTTTTAATACACTTAAAACCACATACATGGCCACATATTTGGGGTGTATTTGTTACGCTGCACCTGTATGGGCCGATAGGGCCACCATAGGGGCGGCTCGCCTTAAATTACTACAGAGCCAACGATTGGCCCTAATATTCTTATGTAAAGCCTATAGAACGGTTAGTACCGAGGCCTTACCAGTACTCGCGGGTGTACTTCCGGTTGATTTGGAGATTCAGAGACGAGCGTCAATGTATTACACCACAAAGGAAACTATGAATACAGATTTCCTTCTACCGCGCGACCGAAATAAAATTGCTAGATTGTTTGCACCACAATCCATTGTTTATGAGGAACTTTTAACTGAATGGCAAGAAAGATGGGATTCATCATCGAAAGGTCGTCATCTTTATCTATTTTTTCCATGCATCCGGGAGCGCCTGGAGAAGGTGTGGTTGGAGGTTGACCACTTTGTGGCCCAATTTTTAACTGGCCATGGCAACTTTAAAAGTAAATTATTTTCTTTTAAACTCCTACCATCACCATTATGTCAATGTTCCACATCTGACCACGAGTATGAACAATCAGCACATCACATTCTCTGGGAGTGCGATCTCTGGCGAAACGAGCGTAACCTTATGTTAAACAGTTTGCAAGTCACCTGTGGGGTAGTATACTATACGGACCTTGTAGCAACTCGAGAAAATTTCCGTGCGTTCATGCGTTTCTGCCATACCTACTGTAGCAATCAATCTTAACGCTCACATATAGGCCCCGTTAAGCTCTTCCGTATCCGTGGTGCCGTACTGCTGCGCTATCGTAGCTGTACTCCTGTTTACTTATTGGCTGACTAGTCATTTTGTTTTCCTGTCTCCCGCTTTGCCTGGGAGGGAAGTGGAATCTCTCTTTCCAACTCCTCCTCTTTAATCTTTTCTAATTAAATTTGTTGCGGGTCCCAAGACAATTAAAATCATATCCCGGGACTGCCTGAGGGTCAAACCTCGGTGTCATTTATGGAGACCATTGTGGATCCTGGCTTACAGGAGTTACAATGGTGGGAATGTGTGGTGGGATTAGTCCCAAAAAAAAAAAAAAGATGTGTAATACTCGCGTAAACATCAGAAATCCTTTAGTCGTCTTTAACGACACCCACGGGCAACCTTAAGACACTCCTCGATTTTTCAAATTATAATAACTAACTATATTTAACTTCTTTTTAATAAAATGTTAACCCGGCTGACTGAGCTCAGCACTGTATTCTTTTTTAGTAACTTGAGTTTTATTGGAAAATATATTTAGATAAAAATATGTTTCCAATGGAAGTAAAATCTTTGGCTTTGACGATCGAAGCCTGGATTAAGGAATGGCTCGATTGACCAACTAAGTTATCTCAATTCTCGATGAATTTATCTTCACATTGTAATTATGTATTATTTCTATTTATATGATTGCCTAAAATACAGAAGAACAAGAATTTTTTATACATGAACCTGGCTAGATTGATTTATTTCGCCCCCAAACTATTGCATACTAAATTTCGTGGATAGCCAATCATACGCGAGTAAAACGACTAAAACCGAAGCGAAGCGGGGACGGGTTGCTAGTAATTAATAAAGCAAATAAACAAAATTTGCTTAAACGCTTTGTAAAGATATTTATGACTAGCAACCCGCCCTCGCTTCGCTTCGGTTTCAGTCGCCTTTCCTGTGTAGTGCCCGTTCCCATGGGAATACCGGGATAAAATATAGCCTAGTTTACTCCCTGATATTATAGCTTTCCATTAGTGAAAGAATTTTTGAAATCGGTCCAGCCGTTTTGAAGATTACCCGGAACAAACAGACAGACAGACAGACAAAAAATATGAAGTGTATTTTAAGCGTGTATATAGTGCAAATAACCGTGTGAGCGTGAAAAAAGTCTATTATTTTGACATTACAAACAGACACTCCAATTTTATTTATTAGTATAGATTTCATAACAATTGACTGCGCAGATGGCGTAGTGGTGAAGATACCGATCCTACCGCACCAGTTTCGTGTTCAATGCCCAGGACAATACTTTTTGAGATCCACAAAATGTTGTTCTGAGTTTTATCTGTAATTTGTATACGATAAATATATATTTGTAAAGTCCCCTGCAATGTAAGGATAATTTCCTTAGTGACAATAGTCTTTAATTTTAAAAATTAAAGCCTATGAATTTAGAATAAAAATAATTAAAACAACCGTGTAAATATTTCTAAAAGAAACTTACAAGCTTATAATAATTATAAGAGCAATATTTTTAGAATATTTATTAACACACTAAGTTTTAACAAAGAAAAAGAATAAAAATTAAGATGTAAAATGAATTGAAACTTTTTAATAAACTGGTAGTACGTAGATGTTCTTTTAGATTAAGCATTTTATTACTTGAAATTTTAATTGAATACTGTATTTTGTTCGTGAAAAATACTATGAATGAAAATAGTCGCGACTATTTCAAAGTATAGAAGATGTCTGTTAGAGATTTGACTTCATTTAATAACACATTGGACTTCATTTAATTATAGATTTCAATATAAATTACAAGTTTATTCCTTTGCCCTTTAGAACCTATGCTCAAGTGTGGCAGAGGCCAATTCAGAAAGCCTTAGTTTTAGAAGGCATATAAATTACGACAGTATCTGTAAGTGTGAAACTTTGAAAATGGCGGACAGTCAGATCTGATCGTTATGTCAACTTAAATAGTAACCTTTTAATTTATTAGTTGTCGTTTTATTATTCATCCATTTATTAATTTATCCACGTTCAAGATAATTTTATAAACCTCACGTTAAGTAGATAGATTGACAATTGCAGTTGATTTTCAAAGTCTCTTAAAAGATTCAAGATCATCATCATCTCAGCTCATAGACATCTCACTGTTGGGCTGGAGCCTATTGCAATTAGAAAGGAAATTGTGCTACCATACCACACTGGCCAGGCGGGTAAATGTAAGGTTTTATTTTGAGCTTTCTCTTACTTGAGTGATGTTAGCATTGACTTTCCTTGTCCGGGTCCCATAAAATAAGACTCAAGGGTGTAATATGCATATAACAGCCATGCAAAAGAAGAAATATTCGAAATAAAACCCTATATCAATCCGCCTGACTAGTTCAATCGCCCTCCTATTGTGGAGAAGTCTCAAACCCAGCAGTGGAATGTATGTGAACTGAGATGATAATAATGTTATCTTTTTGCGTTTCCTTAACCATGAAAAAAGGAAGATATAGTAATCATTGACTAAGGGATATGATATCCAGATAATATCCTTGTGAGAGAAGGAAAACTCGACATTAAACCCTATTTTATTTTTTATTTTTTGGGGATGGGTTGCGGTCGGCGCACTCGGTCGCGAGGGGCGTAAGCACGCACACCCGCAACCCACCCACGACCCCTACCCCTAAAATAGCCCTATAAACCCTATACCAACGCGTCTGACCAGCGCGGTATAGTAGGTCAATTTCCCTTCCATAGTGGAGCAGGACCGAGGCCTACTCCATATGGGGAAGGAGACGAGAAAGAAAGATAAATTTTAAGTTTTTAAATTGAGTATAAAGTAATAATCATTGACTTATGAACAGTTCAATAATAACGTCTATCTCAAAATAGAAGGAAATATAGAAAAGGTCAAGAAGGGAAGTAAGGAAAATTTATAGTTCTGTGTGACGAATAACATTCAGTACGTAAGCTTGCAATCTACCTCAAGGAAGTCGAATATTAATTCAACACGTGATTCGCCTAGTAACGAAACATCTCCAGGAATAGTTTGGTAATAAAATATTAATTTATTACAAGATACGAAGTTGCCAACATAATGAAGTGTTTTGTATTTTGGTTATTTTTCTAATTCTTTTTTTTTAGACTAATCCTAACACAGATGTCCACCAATGTGACTTCTATAATAGTCCATTGAAATGTTGCATTTTTTTAGGCTTAGCGTGCGTTTGTCAGAGGATGCAATTTTATTTTTTAGATATATTTTAGTGTAAAGTTAAATCGAAGTTTGTGGAGTTGCAACACTTGTTCCACGGCTGACATCTTAGAAAAAGAGGTTCAAATGGTTTCTACGGTTTATCTGCCAAACTATAAGTCTCATTATCATTTCAGCCTATCACCGTCCACTGCTGGACGTAGGCCTCTCTCATGTTACACCACAGAGTGCGGTCTTGTGCCGCCTGTATCCAACGACGCCCAGCAACTTTCACCAGGTCGTCGGTCCACCTAGTGGGGACCGAGCAGGGATTTATTGCAAATAAAATTATCTTCGTTAGTTCAGTAACTTTTAGTCGTATAATCATAAATAAAAAGTTATAAGCCAAAATTCATAAAAAATTGAGAAAAAAATCTATTTGTCGATAAAACTTTTTTCTAATCATTGTCCAAAATAATATCAGACCATTTTTATAGACGGTGTTTTAAGGAACGATTTTTATTATAAACATTCTTAAATTTATTAATTAGTTAAGACTTTACAACGTTGTGAAACGAATACTATTGTTCAGTATTCATCATAAAAACCCTATGTCAATCCTTTTCATCTCTTCGATGTAGTAGGTTTATTATGCTCCAAATGTATTGAACGCCCTTGCCCAACAGTGGGACGTATATAAACCGAGAAGAAGAAGAAATAATCTCAAGTTTAGATTGTATTTTAATAAGTATAAATCCCTACTTTGTATTCAAAGCTTTGCTTGCACTTCTATCTAACACAAGTTGTATCTTGAAGTTAACTTCAAAAACTATTATAACAACAAGGTTGTGCAATCTTCACACAATGTAATATATACCTTACTTTGCATATATTTAACGTATAAAACTCTGTGTATGTTATATTTGTACTCGTTTAATTCACACTCTTCGTGATAGATTAGGAATATGGCTTGTCATAACTCCTTACGTTCCCGTGAGATTAGTAAAAATTTATCGAGGTGTCTAGGAGAAAAGGAAGTAGCATTCTTCTTCTTATTTAAAAAATAGCATTCTTCTAAAGAATATTAGTTATATAATATTACTTACTAAATGTTTTTAGTAATAACGAAATTTTTATTGAAAAATGACGTATTTCGTATTCCGGCGTGATATTTGATGAAACTAAATATCAATACTGTTATGCATAACTAACTGAGCTTATAATTTTACAGATAAAAATAAGATATTTATTCCTATCTATGTAGATTATAATTAAATCCAGTTTTGTATGATTGTCTCTAATTATCTCAAAAACCCAGAGCTGGTCGTATAAATCAATATAGGCTTTCCTTAATCTTTTGACGTAATATTTATTTATTTACAATTACTAAAGGAAAGTTTAAAATTCTAAAAATATCATTAAATATTTTAAAAATCTACTTTAGCCATGCATGTTCTTGGATAAGGAATATAAAATAGTGTATGTGTACTTATGTCCGTACGAAGTTGTATTTCTTTGGCGTAACAAGTTAAAAATCTTTCTAAAAGTTTAACCTTCGCGTTATCCTACGGTTGTAGAAAAACGACACTATAGTCCATAAAATATAGGATAATCTCTGTGACAGTTGTCCCTAGTGCTGTCACGCTTACGATAAAGTCCGTAGTTTTTTATCGATAAAACTCTTTATTTTTATAATTGTGATTTTCTATTACAACTAAAATATAATCAATGAAAATCTTTTTTTAATTAATTGCAAACAAAAGACTGTTTTTGACTGTTTTAATTATTCAAAAGGAGTACAATCAAGGTCTAGGTCACTATTATCGTCATCACTGGAGCGTTCCTGCTAGAACATTTATAATTTTTTGCCAAAATAGGGACAGTCACTAGATCAATCGATCAATTACGACTGTTTTATAAATAAATATGTTTGTTTATTGTTAGTTTACAATAATGCGTACATAATATTATCATTTACTCTGAGACGAAAAGTAGTTTTTTAATGTTTAATTAAGGCAATTTATGTATTTTATAATGTAACTGTCTGTTTTAATTGTAAAAAGTATGTTGAAAGTTTTATATAGGTAGTGTATTGGGTTTATTTCTTTTATGAATAATTTAATAAAGATCGGTTATCGATTTACGTATATCGACTGTCCCATCTCTTTTTTATTTTCAGTCCATTATGACCTTGTACGTGCGTAAGCGTCATTTATGTATAAAATATTTACTAGGTATTTCAGTACTTACGAGGTACATTTTAGGCATGAATATTAATATTTTTATATTATAAATATATATTGCAATTCAGTTGCAATAAAACTGGCACGAAAAGAATGAAGATATCTTTGAAACAAAATGTAATTGTAAACATATCACTCGTTCAAACTTACTTCGTTGGTTTCGTTGGCATCTGTCACAGAGATCAAGCTATATTTTATGGACTTTAGTTTACATTTGTGATAGTGTGCGTACGCATCGTAAAACATGTTGACTAACTAACTTCAGGGTGTCGGCTTTTACCGCGTGAGGAAAGACCGACGTCCTCCCCGAGGGGGAGTCGTCGGTCGATGGGAGGGTATCCCTAAATAGGGAGTATTCCGCCGGACTGACCACTGACGTCAAGTCACCCTGCTCCGGTGGTCGGTCCAACGACGAAGCCGACGTGTCACGGGTGGGTTACAGGTGTGCGTGCTTACGCCCCTCTGTCGCCCCGGATGGGGTGGTGCGAGGAGTGCGCCGACCGTAACCAACCCCAAAAAAAAAATGGTGTCGGATTTTCAAGA
Source organism: Lymantria dispar (assembly GCA_032191425.1). NCBI lineage: Eukaryota > Metazoa > Arthropoda > Insecta > Lepidoptera > Erebidae > Lymantria > Lymantria dispar. Next base: position 3,385,325 of record CM063462.1, on the reverse strand, counting down.
CGGTGTGCGCGCGCATTAATAATTTACTCTCATTATTTTTCGCTAAAAGAAATATAACTTCGAAAAGAGACAAAGTGATGTCAGCTTTTATAACGTACTTAATACTATTTGACTTAATAGATACGAAGAATTAAGAAAATAATTTATAATTTTATAAACAACGTTAAATCTTTGCTGCGATGTGTTGATAAAGGAGGTTAATTATTTCAATAAAAGTTAAAGTTGTGATCTAAGCTATTACTATATTATGTGTTTAATGACTTTATGTTACATTATCTGCTTACGTTCCTTATTGTCTTTTAAACTATATATGTGCAAGAATGAAACGCTGATAGGATTTTTATTTTTTATCACACACTCCTAACCCTTATTTGTCCCATTGTTGGATTCGCGCTTCCTTCATTATGGGAGAGAATTTGACTTACTATACCCGCTGGTCAGACGTTTTGGCTTACGGTTTCATATCATAGTGGTTAGCCCAACGACAAAGGCGACGTGCTACGGGTGTGGTATGAGCCGGGCGGCGGCTAACCATATCCCACTCCAAAAAAAAAGTAGAGTTCCATTTCGTGTTTCCCTTCTCTTGCATACGAGTAGTACATCTACTGCATGTATATGCATTATAGATCCTTTAGTCGTCTTTCACAACACACACGTGCAAGCGATGGGGTGGTGAATTGTGTTCTTACTCCGTCACCACATGAAGACAGTTTTCATTTTTAAATCCTAGTAAAAAAATGAAATATTTTGTGTCTTTATGAATAAAAATAACTGATGCAAATAACATATATTTTTATATACAACCGTTCTATAAAAATATGCTGTATCATGCAGCTTTCATGAATCATTGGGCTGATTGCCATATAAATAATATCCTAAGGGACTGTCGATGATAAATAATCGTTATCACCAATTGACAATCAGAATTATCGCGGACAGCCAAGTGAATCGATCATGGAAACAAATATAGAGTCTAATTTGTTTGCTAATCTATTATTATTGTCAGCCCTAATCTGGTTTGATCCGAATAGAACGGGAGAAATAGACCGCGGTTACTCAGACACCAATGAGAATGCCCGACGCCATTCGACATTCAGACTTGGAATACTCTCATGAATATTTTGAATAACGACGTCATTACTGGGTTATCGTTATTTGTATGTTTATACTTCTATTACATTTCGAATTTTATTTGTATACCATTTGACTATTTCTTTATAAGATTTTGCTGTAAAAATCTTATATCTTTAAACGAGCAATTCTTGTAAATATATATATTTTCAGGATCTCGGAAACGGCACCAATGATTTTGATGAAACTTGGCATACTAGAGGATTCGGGTCCAAAAAATCGATCTAGCTAGGTTTTATGTATAGAAAATGTTCTTTTGTCGGTGTTTTTAGCAAAACGTTACAATGACATTAGATTTTAAAAGAATATGAATTCAAATTTCGTTCTCAACGTCAAGAGTTACGGTAGCTCAGGTGAGACATTGACCGGTTTTAATTTTAGTTTATGTGTGTCAAACAGCGTCGGATCATTCTCTGTGTTATTATTATTCTCTTTTTGTAATTTTTTATATATTTTTCATTATTTATTTTTTATTTTTTATTAATATATCCCTAAATAAATTCTATAAAAATATTCCGAGCGAAGCTCGGTCAACCTGATATTTTTGTTTTATTAGACATTAGTTGATGGAATTCCGTTGTTATAGACAAGATGGTTGACGGTTGGTTGAACATTATTCTGCTTTGCCGTTTGGTGAAGAAGTAAGATAACAATTCATCACCACTCTTCCCCACCACACAATTCATCACCAATCAAAAATCAAATACAAACGCGATAAAATGCGTAAAGTACATAGTTTTATTTACAATGTGTATACTAGCTAAATATCAGAAATCATTATTTAAATAAATCTAATTAGTTACGTTCAACGCAAAATGTACTCATCTTCCACTGCACATATTGGCAAAGTTTGACGTTGGTTTTGTGTGACTTGGCATTATAATTAACTAGCAATCCGCCCTCGCTCGTTTCGGTTATAGGTTATAGTCGTTTTACCCGCGTAGTTCCCGTTCCCGTGGGAATACCGGGATATAATATAGCCTCGTTTACGCCCTGATATTATAGCTTTCCATTGGTGAAAGTATTTTTGAAATTGGTCCAGCCGTTTTGAAGATTACCCGGAACAAACAGACAGACATACAGATAGACAGACAGACAGACAGAGAGACAAAAATTTTTTAATTGCTATTTTAGGCATAGGTTTCGTGCAAATAACCGTGTGAGCATGAAAAAAGCCTATTATTTTGACATTACAAACAGACACTCCAATTTTATTTATTGGTATAGATATCCAGGATGCATCAGCAGGATGCTTCAAATGAAATTGGCCCACGAGCAATGTAAGAATTGATAGAAGTCATAACCGCCGCCACAACATTAAAAGGCAACATTGATTTTTGAATAATGTACCTACGTAATTTAATTATGAAATCTTCAAATGAGCAATTTTTGTATATGTCTATAAATTTAGAATCTCGACTGTGGCACTAATCATTGCTATGAAATTTGGTATGCAGTAGGTTTTGGGGTCGATAAATAAATCTAGCTAGGTTTCATTTTAAGAAAATCTCCGTTTTATCAGTGTTTTCAGGCAATAAAAAACTATAATTAGAATATGCAGCTGTATCCATCGATATTAAAAATAACTCGTTTGGGTAATCGAATAGTACATCAATCGTTTTTTTTTAGGAGTAAAACATTCTTCTAAATATATCTCCTAAATATATTTACTAAAATATAAAACACAATTCACCAAAAATAAAAGTACCGAACTAAGTTTCGCCAATTAGCTTATCTAAACACTAGCAAGCCTAATTTTTGATAAGAAATAGAATAAATAAGACAAAGAATTAAGTAATTTATTATGTCTAGGGTTTAGCTTTTTAAAAGTTGGGTCACACTTTACTGCTGTTTTTTTTTATGTGAAGCTTCTATAGGCAAGGGTAAACCTGATCGTTGGCGTGGCGTAAACATGCCGACGACGTGACGCCACGCTATATGATGGGATATATGTACATATATACGCAATCTCTAGGTAGTATTATGTGAGTGAGCCGGAGCGACGCGATGTTGTGCGTAAGCGACTGTGCGGTGAATTTAATTATAATTGTTGTGTAGTATTTTAAATAATAATATAAATATAAAACATAATATCTCGAACAGTCCAGTTAGGTAGATCCAATTTCGAGAAAGAGATCAGCCGACGAATCCAACTCGGTTGGGCAGCGTTCGGGAAAATTAAGAGGATCTTCTCGTCCAACATACCTCAGGGTCTGAAAACACAGGTCTACGACCAGTGTGTGTTACCAGTGATAACTTACGGCACGGAAACGTGGTCCCTAAATGTAGGCCTTATATCAAGGCTCAAAGTGTGCTATGAAGCGGGCTATGCTCGGGATTTCTCTGCGAGATAGAATCCGGAATACGGAAATCCGCAGAAGAACGGGTGTAACCGATATAGCACGAAGAATTAGCACGCTGAAGTGGCAATGGGCAGGCCACATCGCTTGACGAACCGACAACCGCTGGGGAAGAAAGTTTCTCCAGTGGCGACCACGTATCGGACGACGCAGTGTAGGACGCCCCCCACTAGGTGGACCGATGACCTAGTGAAAGTTGCTGGGCGTCATTGGATGCAGGCGGCACAGGACCGCACATTGTGGCGCAACATGAGGGAGGCCTACGTCCAGCAGTGGACGGCAATAGGCTGAAATGATGATGATGATGAAAACATAATATTTTATTTTTATATTATGCCATATTAGTTCTTGTACTAATCTGTTCTTTTATGCATATATACTCGTACAAAATAATTTCATTGTTTCACATCTTCCAGGCGTCCTGAGCGACGGCTCACTTTTTGTTCTAGATGAACATCTTTTTACATCTTTCTTTCTTTTATATGTGAGTATAGAATTCTACATAAGTAGTGGAATAAAATTATCGAGGTTTAATCCGCGTGATGACGGAGTACGAATACAATTCAGCACCCCTTGCCTGTGGGTGTAGTAAAAGACGATTAAAGAATGTGATATGCTGATAACATAAATGCAAGAGTAGGAAAACTCGACATAAAACGCTATACCAACACGTTTGATCATCGCGATATAGTAGTTTAATTTTCCTCCTAATGCAGAGGAAGCCGTAGCTCAACAGTGGGACTTATTTAGACTGATATGACGAATCACTTCAAAGACGAAGTTTAAAATAGTATTTAAAAAAAATTTTAGACGGATTTTTTGTCGTAATCATTTAAGCATTGCTCTACCATAAGCAGAGTTAAAATTTCGGAGCAGTCTCAAAAGTTTAATTCTCAAATAGGACACCTGACACTAAAGTTGATGAGATCTAAAAATATTTTGCCGAATCTAGATATATATAAATGGTACTGTCTAATTGCATGTTTTTAAAGTTCCCCGTTTTTACTAGGATTTATTCCTCAGAGAAAAAAAATGTCAGAGTACCGTTAACAAAACAAAAGATGTTGTATATGTTGATGTAGAATACCGTTAACAAAACAAAAGATGTTGCGCTTTTTTAAAGTTAAAAATAAACTATCACTTCTTTCAAATAATACACGTATTATTTGTCTATGGATTTATGCTGTGGTGGAAAAGCATAAATGAATTGACAAGTACGCTAGTATAAAGTGCATTCAAATACATAACACAAAGGAAAGATATTATAATACCTCTTATTTACATTATAAGTCAAAGATTTTGAAAGCTTATAGTGATATCGTAAATGACGACTATAGTCCATAAAATATAGGATGATCTCTGTGACAGTTGTCTCTAGTGCTGTCACGCTTACGATAATGTCCGTAGTTTTTTATCGATGAAACTCTTTATTTATATACTTGTAATTTTCTATTATAATTAAAATACAATCAATGAAAATCTTTTTGAATTTATTTCAAACAAAAACTGTTTTTTGACTATTTTAATTATTCAAAAGGAGTACAATGAAGATCTAGGTCACTATTATCGTCATCACTGGAGCCTTCCTGCTAGAACATTTATCATTTTTTGCCAAAATAGAAAGAACTACAACAGAAATCACTAGATCAATCGATCAATTACGACTGTTTTATAAATAAATATGTCTAGTTTATAATAATGCGTACATAATATTATCATTTACTCTGAGACGAAAAATAGTTTTTTAATGTTTAATTAAGTCAATTTATGTATTTTATTAGGTAACTGTCTGTTTAAATTGTCAAAAATATGTTGAAAGTTTTATATAGGTACTGTATTGGATTTATTTCTTCTATGAATAATGTAATAAAGATCGGTTATCGTTTTACGTATATCGACTGTCCCATCTCTTTTTTATTTTCAGTCCAGTACAACATTGTACGTGCGTAAGCGTCATTCATGTATAAAATGTTTACTAGGTATTTCAGTACTTACGAGGTACATTTTAGGCATGAATATTAATATTTTTATATTTATAATATATTGCAATTCAGTTGCAATAAAACTGGCACGAAAAAAATGAAAATATATTTGATACAAAATGAAATTATAAACATGTCGCTCGTTCAAACTTACTTCGTTGATTTCGTTGACATCTGTCACAGAGATTAAGCTATATTTTATGGACTATAGGAGCTGTATATAATACAAGGAGAATTGACGACAGGCAGGCAGCCAGTCATAAAACTATTACCAATAATGAATTCTGTTTACGCAAGTATTTTATATCTATAGAAGTAAATAAAATTGAAGTGTCTGTTTGTAATGTCAAATTACCGAGCTTTTTTCATACTCACACGGTTATTTGCACGACACCTATGCCTAAAAACCAGTTTAAAATTTTTATGTCTGTTTACCTGATTATTATTTAACTAGTGGTAGGACCACACTGTCGACAGTTATCTGTCTACAGCCGCGGGCCGGTCCATCCGGGGTAGTACCACGCTCTCGCAGAAAATCGACGTCTGAGTAGTAGCAATTTGTTGCTGCGCTTCGTTCGGTGAGCGAGAGAGTCGGAAGCCCAACTTTCTGAGGGTGTTTGCGTGTGGAGGGTTTTGGTGGTGCCTTCGGTATCACCGAACTTCATTGCACGCATTCACACTCCCTTCACCTTCTTCGCGGTAGGCAGCGGCCTTATAAAGGTCCATGAGCGGCAGCAACGCTTACCATCAGGTGTACTGTTTGCTCGTTTGCCACTGCTTGCAATAAAAAAAAAAAAAATTGAGGTAAAAAAGGGTTGAACCATTTTGATAATATTTTACTACCAGGTAGCTGTATATATAAGGAGTAACTTAGGCTATATTTTATTCGTGTATTTTCACGAGAACAGGAACTATGCGGATAGGCGACTGAAACCGAAGCGGACAGATTTTATAGATTTTATCGCTGTCCGTGACCATGAACGCTGTAAAATGTCCGAAACATCCCGCAATCAAATCAAATACAAACGACTTCAACTTCCCATAGATGTGAGATCAAGTGAGCTTATATATTTTCGCTCAAAATATTTTTTTTATAAGTACCTCAGATGCTAAGCCTCAATAATTTATAAAACAAATGTAATGATGTAATTTTATTTTAGATTTAACAATGCGCTTATTGCAATACGCATTTAGTTATTCCCGCAATTTGATTTACGTAATATAAAAGAGCGATTTAACTTCAACTTTCTTACAATTTGATGTTTTAACGAAAACTTAAGATCATCAGAATTAAATATTAACTTAAAATCTTGAAGGTTTTGGCACCTTCTTATGATGCTATTGAGTTTTGGAGAATTTTAATAATAGTCGCGAACTTAAAGGCATACTCAGGATTTAAAACGGGAAGGAGGTTGACCATCGCGGTCTGAGTGTGTTAAAATAAAACGTTTCACAGCGAAGAGTCTTTTTGGTGGGAATATGTAGTGTTCTATAATTAATATTCAATATCTTAGCGCGGTGGCGGAGTAAGAATATAATACACTACCCCATTTCTTGCCCGTGTATGCAAATAATATCTATGTAAGTGAAGGAAAACTCGACATAAAACCCTATAACTGCCAGGGTGCTTGATAGTGTGCTTGGGAGACGTGTGGCTGAACAGATAAGTATACATGATGCACTATTTGCATAAACTGAAATATATACATGAACCAGCTGAACGAGGAGCTTAGTGGTACCAGAGTCGGATGCTCTTTCATGGGTAAAATAATAAATAGTATAAGTTATGTTGATGACATGGTGGTACTGAGCCCCTCGATTAGTGCTCTTCGGAGGCTACTCGGCATGTGCGAAAAATATGCGAACGCTCACGGTACACACATTGAAAAGAAGTGTGAGGTTATGGTATTCAGGGTGAGTAACAAAATATGTGAAACATTACCTCTTGTCTATATTAATGGAGTAAATTTGAAACGAATATTTCGTTTTAAATATCTCGGCCATATTATTACCGAAGATTTAAAAGATGATGGGGATATGGAAAGGGAGCGGAGGGCGTTGGCTGTCCGATGCAAGATGCTGGCCCGCAGGTTTGCTCGATATTCACAAGAAGTTAAGATCACGCTTTTTAAAGCATTTTGTCAATCCCTGTATACTTGCAGCCTGTGGACTAGATATACGCTGAGGGCATACAACGCTCTCCGTATTCAATACAACAATGCCTTTAGAGTGTTGATAGGGCTCCCACGGTTCTGCAGCGCCTCAGACATGTTTGCACATGCGCATATTGATAGTTTTCCAGCAATAATCAGGAAGCGATCTGCATCATTGATGTACTGGCTATGGGGGCGGGCTAACAGCATCTTGGGTGCAATCGTTAATAGACCTGACTGTCCACTCCTGGTGCACTATTGCCGTATACATATTTACGGTGTGAGTACACCCGGTAAGGGGCACAGATACTTGAATTGATTATTTGTATATTCTTGTTACTAACATAGTTTGTAAGGTTTTTGTAGGACTAACACATATGAATGGCTATCTGCAATAAAGTATTATTAATATACCAACACGTCTGACCAGTGTGATATAGTAGATAAATTTTCCTTCAATTGTGGAGGTGGACCGAGCCCTATAGTGGGGCTTAAATGGGCGGTCAAGCATCGCCCTGGCGATGGTCGGCAGCGTCAGGTCGACACTGATGATTGCGACGAGTTCACGACGCTGCTCTGCCCAGACGGCACAAACCTCGAGCGCATGCTGCGCCGTGTCCTCGTCGCAATCGCAGTGGTGGCAGGACGGTGTACTCTCCCCTTTAGCGACCATGTACAGGTACTTGCCGAAGCATCCATGCCCCTGTGTACTGTGTACCTAGGGCACCGACGGCACGGCGAATGTATCAAGCGAATTTAGTAATCTCTGCAAGAACGCGCTCAAATTTTATCCTCGTGGCCGTAATTTATGCGATAACTTCAAAGATATTTATTTAAATTATGTATGTATATGATGTAAAAGAATATACCTAATATGTGTATAAAATACCTAAGGTCTCTAATATATTTAAAGTATTTTATTAATAATCTTCTTATATATAAATCTTCTGTTTGTGTGTTTGTAATTGAACTCCTAAACAGTTGGACTGATTTTGATGTTTTTTTTTTGTTCCTTTTCCGATGGATATAGGAATGGTTTAGATTAATAATTGGAACCGGTAGGTGGCGCTGCGATTGATTTCAAGGAGAATTACTTTTACTATTTTTTGAAATTTCAACAGAACAATGTCTGTTGACTCAGCTAGTATTTTATAAAGTTGTCAAAAATATATAAGGATTAGTATTATTTCATTTGTAATGAATACTCAATTAATTATTGAGTGTACTGCAAATACTGAATCCTAACTAATATGATATTAGTTTATTTGTTACGCTTTAACACCTAAACCAATAAACCAATGTTAAAGATTCTTTCATCAATTGTAAACTACATTATCAGTGAATATCATAGGCAATATTTTAAAAGCTTTTATTTAACTTACCCTGTTAGTATGGGACAAATCTTGCGAGTTAAATTAGAACCACTTCCTGTCGTTAGATTAGGTTGAAATTTGGTTTACTTACGTAACTTCGGTGACAATGCAATAATATGGTACCATGAAGCTGGTCTCTGTGGCTATAGGAACTCCCAAACTAAACGAGATAAAACCGCCGAGTTTGGACTCGTTTGAATAGTCTGGATTTCTTCGTTTTAGAGCATTTAAATAAAAGCTTGTTTTTAAAAACTTAATATTTTATTAGCCATATATTCCCAGAAACGAGAGCTACGTAGATGAAACAGCTGTAATTTGCTAGAAGTTAAAAAAAGATCTGGACAGTACCTATATTTTTATGGTTCGAAAAATATATTGTATTGTGAATGAATGAATTTTTAATTGAATGAAAATTAACCCTCATTGTAATAAAATATCACTCAACAAGTTGAAGCTATCGAATTCAAGGATTAATTATCCATTACATGGGAGCAAATAGGCGAATGTGTCAATACGTTTTACGTTTTGTCATCATGTTCAAATTCCGTTTTTTAATCAAATCAACCTACGCATTGTCAGTGATCTCATTTTGGACATCGAAGCTAATTTGATCAAGTTTCCAGCGGGGAATTCTGCTAGATGAAGCCTCTGTGTAAAGTTGACATCGTGGAATTTTAAATCTCACAACTGTTGAAATTTGAACTAAACATTATTTATTTGTATTTTCTCCATATATTTTTATTTTATAAACTTTTAAATAGATTACCAAAGATAAAAATAACATATTACAAATATAATTTAATCTATTTAAAAAAATAGAAATAGTGCAGCACCCGCTACAAGGATACGGACCATATTTACATATTTAGTTTTATTTATCTCTTTGCCGTGGGTGTCGCAAAGGACGAACAAAGAATATAATATCTATCTAAGAGAAGGAAAATTCAAAATAAAGCCCCTATACGAATACGTTTGACCAGGGTCAATTTCTCTTCCATTGTGGAGAAGTCCTACGCTCAACAATAGGAGTCAATTTCGGACAATTACTAATATGAAGAAAATGATAATTTGTAAATATAATTATAACATAACATTGGCACAATTGGTACCATACCTACCACTCCACAATTTGTGGAGTGGTAGAACCACACTGTCGACAGTTATCTGTCTACAGCCGCGGGCCGGTCCGTCCGGGGTAGTACCACGCTCTCGCAGAAAATCGACGTCTTGAGTAGTAGCAATTTGTTACTGCGCTTCGTTCGGTGAGTGAGAGAGCCGGAAGCCCAACTTTCTGAGGGCGTTTGCGTGTGGAGGGTTTCGGTATCACCGAGCCTCAATGCACGCATTCACACTCCCTTCACTTTCTTCGCGGTAGGCAGCGGTCTTGTAAAGGTCTATGAGCGGCAGCAGCACTTACCATCAGGTGTACTGTCTGCTCGATTGCCACCGTTTGCAATAAAAAAAAAATCAAATGGCTAGTATTAGTAGCTGATTGCCAAGACAAAAAAAAATAAGATGATACTTAGCCCAAAAACAATAATATCAATATAATGTCATTACGCCTGATAGATTAGCCCACGTGTAGGTAACGATGTGTTTATTGTTTAAAAAGGTAACAAGCCGCGGGTATTACAAACTCCATACAATAACAAAAACATCTCTTATATCTATAGATCTATATTAATTACGGTAAAGAAAACATTTATGGGTTAGTTATAGCTTATCTTATGTTGGCTACGCGTTCAAACTTTTTAATGTATTCATCGGTGAAATAAATAGCGACCCACCTAACGCTAAGTCATAAATAAAGAAAATGTCTTAATCACAGGTGGGCATAGTTAATCCAAAAGTTAATTTCGTTAATTCGTTAATTAAAATGTTAACTTCGATAATCGTTAAAGCGTTAAATTTGCGAAAATTTAAGTTAATCGTTAAAGTTAACTATTTAAAACTTATACTGCTTTTAGACTGAGAGAAATAGATAAATTCTACAGCATGTAGTGGAATTATGTTGCATTATGTATGCATCTGTCTACACTAGCTTACGACACACCACTGCCGGAAGCCGCGATACCAAAAGATTCACCAATACTTTACGATGCTTTCTGACGTAATAACCAGGTGGAGGTGAGAACATATCACTTCTGCTATTATCATAATCTACAATAGAAGAATTCACAGCATTTGAAGAAGGCTCGGGATCTGTTGCCTTTTTCGTGGGGCGGGGCGGGGACTGGCTTAAACTAGTTTTGCCAGATGGCCATCCGGCGGAACGACGTCCGCCGTGACGTCATTTTCCGTTGGGAAGTCCGGTTGGAGAGGCTTCGGTACGATGTTCCGACCGTCGATGCTTTCCGGCCGGTGCTGCAGGAGTGATTGGGTCGGCGGCACGAGGTGCTTTCCTTCCGACTGATGCAGGTATTAACGGGGCATGGTAGCTTCGCCAAATACCTGCACACGGTTGTGAGGAAGGAGAGCACACCATCCTGACATCATTGCATTTGCGACGAGGACACAGCACAGTATACACAAGGTGTGTGCCTCGTGGACAGAGCAGCGCCTTGAATTCGTCGTAATCAATGGTGCCGATCTGATGGCTAGGGCGATGCTTAATGGCGTCAGGAGCTGGGACGCGGCCTCCGCCTTCCGTGTGGTAGGTATGTCATGGAAATAGGTGGTGAAACGTGCGCGGGGGGAATTCCTCTACAACACGATTCGCTGCGTGCGACTTGGGCATCACATTTGTCGAGGAACTTACGAGCTTGGCGTGACGCGTAATTCAAACAAACAAAATGACAGCATGTCAACAAACGACTAATGTAACGGACTAAAGTTAACGGAAGTTCAACTTAACGGAAGTTACCAAGAGCGTTAACATTTTTTGAAATTAATAAAAAGCATATACATACATATACAAATATATGCTTTTTATTAATTTTCTTGTACACCCAAGTGAATGTATACTGTATCATTGATTTTAAAACAAATTTTCAGATAAGCTAGAGTTTTAATATTATATATATAACTCAGAATTTAATGACATTGTAAGAAGATGAGAAAACTTTATAAAGTAGCTGTTAATATCTTCGTAGGATTGTTGTTAATAATTGTAAAGTTTCCTACATATAAGCCGTAAACAATTGTCGATATTAAAATAAGTTATTCAATACATAATTGAAATTCTTACAGATTGTTTGACGAAAGATTAAATACGAATATTTTAAATTATAATTCTGTTACTGTAAAGAAAATCATAAGATCTGCGTATTTCGGGAAGAAATTGGGGGAAAATGGGGGATGCGAGTCGCTCGGAGCGGACCCTATCATGTCTATCGGGGCTCACTTTGCTCAAGCAGACAGCCCTGAGGGCGTAAAATTCAGTCACCATCGCCAACAGCCCCCCCTCCCCTTCTCACTTTATTCCCACGCCACGAAATTTTATAAACGAAGTCTAACCATACAATAAGCAACCACTCATTCCTGGCATAAACCATCAAAAGAAGCATTGTCTCTTAGCGATAGCCGATGCAGTCAAGGCTCAATCAGCCCGATACTGCGTCCGTCACCCTCCCATACTACCTGATGTAATTATACGTATCGCTTAGAACAGAGTAATCTCATTTTCAAGTTATCTAACCAGTTAACTCGAGCCGTACAAAAATGTCCCTTTGTTTATTCAAACTGAGCACATCTTTGTACTTATTCCCGTAAGTGTTCCGTTCTTACACAGAAAAAAACAAGACAGTTCCCGTTTCATGCCAAAAAGATGGTCACATCACTACTACTTCATTCAAAAAACAAAAATATCCAATTAAAAGGTCAAATGAACTTGGTATTCAACAAAGTTTAATATTATTAATAAATCTATGAAAATATTTTTAATATTTACTACAAAAATAGTTCTTAAAATGTAAATACATACATTATTTCTAGACCAGTATCATAAATATACTGTACTCACACAAAGAGCAGAAAAATATTTATTTGACACACTAAAATTTGTGGTAATTTTAAGTGCAATTTGTATTATATATTATCTCTAATGGATGTAGTAAAATACGGCTAAGGGATTAAATATGCATATAACATCTATGCAAGAAAAAAAATACTCGAAGTAAAACCCCTATACCAACCCTTCTAACGTAAGTCAATTTACCTTCTATTATAAAGAAGGCTCGAGCCCACCAGTGGGACGTATACGAGCTATAATGATGATAAAATGATGATTATATAGTAGTCTTACAACACAAGATTTAATGGGCGCCTGAAGTACTAAAATACAAGCCCCCAACTTAGTTTAGACTCCAAATTTCTCAGGAATGGCATAATCATATTAATTAATAACTTAACTGTAGTTATTATCAACAATTCAACTGTAAATGTTATTTGTTGAGATGATTAAAGTTATTATTATGCTGAATGCGTAGTGTTATCTTTTAAAAAAGATGTTATGTCTGGGAATTAAAATCATCATTGTCATTATTTGGGATAAAGGCAATATGTCCTCCTCCCTAATCGTACATATAACAGCTATAGTTTTGACAATAGTTCGTAATCGTCCGCTTGCTTGATGTCAAGCCTCCATCATCATCATTATCTCAGCACACATAAGTCGCCCTAATGGGTTCGGGCCTCCTCCACAATGAAACCGCACAATAAACCTCCCCACAATAAACCTCCTCCACAATAAACTGACCTAATATACCGCGCTGGTCAGACGTGTTCGTATTGACCTTTATGTCGAGTTAGCCATCTCTATCATTCATATCATATCCCTCAGTCATATTTTACCACATCCACGGGCAAAAGAGGGGTTGGTGAATTGCATTCTTACTCCGTTACCACACGGAGAGACTTCTTGATGAAATTTAATTATTGACCAGATGGTTTTATATAAAGCTTGCCCACTAACTCTTAATTGTTTTTATGACTATCAGAAGCAATGTATTAGTAGTATTCGTAGCCACCACATAGCATATAATCTAAAACAATTTATTTTAATTCTGAAAGAAAATTATAAAGTGAAAAGTCCACATACGTAAACCTCCTCCATAAATTAAGGGATAGTGCAGTAATTGTCACGCTTAGGTAGATAGGCGATTGCAGTGTCGTGTTATACATTTTTCAGGATAGATCTACTGCCCACTTTCTTAATGAGATCGTTAACATATTTTCATACGTGAAGCAAAAAATGGCGACAATTGTATCCTTATCCTGTCACCAAAAAGTTATAAAAATTTAATTAATTTTAAAATCAGCTATGTGTTCGTTGATCCGAGTTCTTATGGATCTCTTTGTTGCCCAATATAAGAGAGACCATAAGAACTCGGATCAAAGAACGCATAGCCGATGTGAAGCACTGCCGTCACACTAAGTCTGCAGTTGCGAATATAGTCAGGACCGCGCCCGCCATAACATCAGGTTTGATAAACCACAAATCCTCGTAAAAGAACACAGATACCTGCCTAGAATGGTACGCGAGGCTATCGAGATTAAAAAACACAAAAATTTCAATAGAGATATGGCTGGGTGTTACCTTCAAGCTGGGATCCTGTTATAAACATTATTAAAAACAAATCCAAAAAGACCACCACAAGACTGCAAGACACTGTGAGCTCATATTGTATAGATTTGACCCACAATAATAATAACTAAAGATAATTTATAAATTAAAACCTCTTAGTAACATAAAGTAAGCCGCCTTCAAAATTAATATTAATTTAGCATCATGTCACCTGAGTTTTCTTGCCGGATCTTTCTCAGTGTAGCCGTGTTCCGAACCGATGGTAGTATACTAGATTGTTAGGTTTTTAAATATAATTACTATTAATTTTAATGTTAAATAATTACTAACCATGAACAATGTAAATTCTTTCATATAGAATCATTTTCTTCTTACACTGGCAATAAATTTGTATCAAAATGTGGGTCAATATTTAATAACTAATTTCTGTATCGGGTAGATAATTATAAATTTTCTGCAGTAACGATGACTTGTTGGACGTGAGACATCTTAGTCCGCCCGTGACCATGAACGCTGCAAAGTGTTCGAAATGTCGGGTAATCAAAAATCAAATACAAACGCGATAAAATCCGTAAAGTAGTTTTATTTAAAATGTGTAATACTCGCGTAAACATCAGAAATCGCATTCAAAGTCTTTCGGTGTTTTTTTTTTTGGGTGGGCTATGGTCAGCCCATCATATTCGCCTTTGGGCCGACCACCGGTACCGAATTCCTTGTCATTCGTAGCCAGCCAGACGGAGTACACTTTCAGGTACCCTTCCTAAGCCTTTCGGCCTGAAGAAGCCTCGTTCACACGCGAAACCAGTGATGACTCTACATTAAAAGTGCGGCGGCAAATTGCAAATAGAAGTTCTGGAGGCGGCTTCCCTATACCCTATTCCACCTTGATCATATCCTACAATTCTGCCTTTCCTGTGGCGTGCGGTATATTGATTAACCGTAGAAAAGTGTGCTTTCTTGCCTTCATTTTTAAATAATAATGGATTCCTGTCATGTATCGCCTAATTCAATCAATTATTCCTTTTTTTATAATATCAATTACGCTGTCAGAATCTCGCTTCTAAAACTAAACATCACTGTTTAACATTCCAATCAGAGTGAGAACAACTTGAATTATAAATTCTCTATTTATGAATGGTTATAGAGTAGAGCTTAACGAAGCATAGATTCGCTCGAGTTATATTTAATTCAATTATATTTGACTGGTTATTATCTGTGGAAACTCTACAACCGTACTTCGTAAACTTTAAAAAATAGACAGGTATAGTTAAATCTTTTCCGTGTGATTTCGGAATATTCTTAATACCACCGCCACCCCCTTCTCTTGGCCATGGGTGTCGTAAAAGACGACTAAAGGATTAGATATGCATATAAAATCTGTACAAGAGAAGGAAAACCTTATACCAACCCGTCTGATCACCTTGGTACAGTAGGTTAATAGTCCTTCTATTGTAGAGTAGACTCGAGCCCAATAGTGAGATTCTTAGGGGCTAAAATGAATTAGATGTGATGGCTACCAAACCTCTCATTGATTAGTAGTAAAAGGAAACTAAGGGCTGTATTTTTATTATAAAAATAATTTAATTATTTTCCGTGTGGTAACGGAGTATGCATACATTGTATTGTCCGTGGGTGTCGTAAAAAAACTGAATATAAAACTCTATGCCATCGCGTCTAATCAACGGTATAGTAGATCAATTTTACTACTATTGTGGCGGAGGCTCGAGCTCAACAGTCAAAAGTATACGAGTTGTGATGATTTATTGGGATAAAAACAGGATAATTATGATGATTTATAAAGAAGTCTTTACTAAAGCAATAGAAATCAAAACAAAAATGTTTAAATATTTTTGTTTCCTTGTTTGTTACACTGTACGTTAAAGGCCTGACTAGATATGGAATTATTTGATTCCAAAAATAACAATAAATCTAAAAACAATTAATATCTATGTAATCAACTGTATCGGGCGTAACTAGTAATTAATAAACTAAAATTTATCTGTTTACTCCCCTTAGCCGACGTTTACGACACCCGCGGGAAAAATAAATAATATTAACACTCTATATTTTTAGTTCTTCTAATATAGAAGCTACAAATATTATAATTACATAATTATGTATATCTTTGTTAATGGAATGAGAATACAATAGGTACATCAACCGATTTCTAGCTCGTGGGTTGTAAAAGTTGATTACTGGATTAATGCAGATAATATCTATGCAAGAGAAGGAAATCTCGAAATAATTTGACTAGCGTGCTATAGTAGATCAATTTCCCTTCATATATAGAGGAGACTCGAGCTCAACAGTGTCAACAATGACTAATGATGTATCCATTAATTTGAGAATAACATCTATGTAAGAGAAACCCCCCTAATGCCCATGGATATCACAAAATACAGTCACAAGGCTAATTGACATATTGACAAGGTCTATGCAAGAGAAAGAAAAGTCGAGCTGTCCGACCTCTGTGGATAGGTCAGTTTTAGTAATGGACGTATATGAGCTAAATGATGATGATAATAATTATATATTACACATCATCACCATCATTTCAGCTCATAAACGTCCCACTGTTGGACTCAAGCCTCCTCCATAATGGAAGGGAAATCGACTTACTATACCACGTAAAAGGCGATTAAGAAGAACAAAAAGACATAACATCTGTGCAAGAAAAGGCAAACTTGAAATAATACTCTACATCAACTTATTTGACTAACGCGGTATTATCATCATCATCGCAGCCCACATACGTCCCACTGTTGGGCTTGGGCCTCCTCCTCGATGGGAAGGAATTGGACCTACTATACCATGCTGGTCAGGCATGTTGGTATAGGGTTTTATTTCAAGTTTTCCTTTTCCTGCACAGATGTTGAAATTGACTTTACTACCATGCTGTGCCAGACAGTTTGCTTAGGGTTTCATTTCGAGTTTTTCTTCTCTTGCAGAGATGTTATATGCGTATAATATCCCTTAGTCGTATACGACATCCACGGGTAAGATAGGGTCTTAGAATAATAACGTATAGAAGGTAAGTTCGCGCACAAAAAGTGAAGCATTTCAATTGGTGCCTAATGGAGCTTACGCCGGAACCGTTCCGTAGTGTACAAGTCACTGTACTGCACGTACGTACGCAACTCTTAAAAAATAAATTGATAATTATGACGGTTTGTGCATTCAAATGGTGTCACAACACATTTGAAAAACTTAAAAATGTTTTTAAAATTACTTTTAAAAGTATTTCGACGATGTTAATAAAAACAAAATTTGATTTCATAATTTGTATAGTGGTGTACGTGTGTAATTGTCTACGCGCATGTAATATTTTTACATTCGAGTTTCGAGCTTTCGAAGTATCGACACTATCCTTCTATACATTATTATTCTAACGGAGTGGTATTAATTAATAATTTTATAAATACCTGTTTAATATATAAAATAATTTAATTTGATGTATAATTATCCGTATGATGAAGGAGTAAGAATATACTTGACTATACCCTTTCTTGTCCATGGGTATTGTAAAAGACGACTAAGGTATTACAATGTCCATTTACATTTATGCAAGAGAAAGAAAACTCGAAATAAAACCCTATTCCAATCCATCT
This sequence comes from Lymantria dispar, assembly GCA_032191425.1. Classification (NCBI taxonomy): domain Eukaryota; kingdom Metazoa; phylum Arthropoda; class Insecta; order Lepidoptera; family Erebidae; genus Lymantria; species Lymantria dispar. The sequence continues at coordinate 3,367,194 of CM063462.1, read as the reverse complement.
CACCAGCGTAGGCAGGTCAACTTTCCTCCCATTGTGACGGAGAATGGAGCCCAGCAGTGGGACATATATGAGCTATGATAAGATGCATTATTAGAGAAATCCTTTTCCAAAATGAAACACTAAAAGCTAAATTTATTTAGATCATTAATCGTCATCCTCGTTTCCAATATAAAACTCACTTTATGTCAATGAAAAACATTTTCAACGAATCCTTTGATAAAGGGAAATGGTTCTAGGAAATCTTTAATTTTCAATATAGAAATTATATTAAAAGTATTCAATATGCTTAGTTTGTATAAATATAATTATAAATTGTTGAAAAAAATTTGGCTATACATTTATTTGCTTTCCAATAATAATTTAGTTTAAAAAAATAGGTAGGACATCTCTACCTTTTTCTTATCTAATAAAATTTTGCTAAAATAAAATTTATTCTTATTTAAGCTATTGTTGTATGTATTTTTTTAATTTATTTTATACCGTGGTTATAAATGTCATAAAAGCCTTCATAATTTTTTTCGTATATGGAATACGACACGTATCAATGTATAATACGCCACGTTCTGTAAATTAATTACATTTACTTTTAAAAATCGTGGTACCTGTAAATTTAATATTAATACAAATTATTTCAATAAAAAAGAAAAACCCGACTTTAGAATATTCAAAAATAGAAAAAATCGCACTTACCTTTTAATTTATCGTTGTCAATGGAAAGAGTTGTATTCGCTATTCACTCATAACTTTCGAACGAAACTTGTCACGACGCCGTAGCACGCGGGAAAGTTGCCGTCAACTGATGGAAAGCGCGCGAAAACTGCTCTACTTACGCCAACCACCGACCAATCACAGCGCTCCGACGCCTCCGCTAAACTGAACCGACCAATCACGTTAAAAGGAAAACACTTAAAAACTTTAATAGGTTTTTCATGTTGACAATATTGAAACGCTTTCAAATTATTAGGAAAATTATCATTATCTTTGGATAATTGCATGAATAGCTTTTCGAGTAATGCTTTTAGGAGTTTACTATGTACTGATAAAATTACTAAAAGCACCGCGCTTAAAGGATTTTTGGAGCTTATTCATATAAATATAATACGCCTACGTTGTATAGATTTGTTTTTAAAGCTGTCCTTCGGTATCTGATAGTAAAATTATGTTTAAAAAAAAAAGTTAATTCCTTTTGGCAAAGGAATAAAATACACTGGTTACAATCCATTTGTATCGTATAAATCAAATAAAGAATATAAGCAGGAGAATTGGAAAAAAACCGGCTAACTACGAGTCGGAGTCGCGCATGAAGAATGAATCCGTACCATTATCTATAAAAAATCGCGTTTGTTGTCTGAGAGCCCACCTTAAACATTTACTTTATTTTGGTTTTAGTATTTATTGTAGTAGCGGCAACAGAAATACATAATTGGTAAAAACTTCAACTGTCTAGATATAGCGGTTCATGAGATACAGCCTAGTGACAGACAGATGGACGGACAGACAGCAAAGTCTTAGAAATAGGGTCTCGTTTTTACCCTTTGAGTACGGAACCCTAAAAAGAGAAGAAGGTTATTGCAGAAGAAGTGAACTCGATACTTCGAGTTCACTTCTTCTGCAATAACCTATAGTCCTATGTCGTATGCGCGCTGTGTAGTAGACCAATTCTCTTCAGCAAGGGGAAACCCGTGCCTGACGTATATAGTTCGACATGTAAAAGTTAAGGTCTTTTTTAATTTTAAATCTTAATGTATATTTAATTATAATTTGTTTAATAATCATTTTATTAAATAAATGACTGCTTCTTTGTAGTGACGGAGTAAGAATAGAATTCATCACGTTCTTACTTGTGGGTATCGTAAAATCGGCCAAGTGCTGGTCGGACTCGCTGGTACATGAAGGGTACCATTGAACAAAAAAGGGCAAAAAATTCGCATTTGTTGTATGGGAGCCTTAAATATTTATTTTATTTTGTTTTTAGTAGTTATTGTTATAGCGGCAACAGAAATACATAATTTGTAAAATTTTCAACTGTCTAGCTATCGCGATTCTTGAGATGCAGTCTGGTGACAGACAGACGGATGGACAGACAGCGAAGTCTTAGTAATAGGCTCCCGTTTTTGCTCTACGGCTACGGAACACTAAAAAAACAACTAAATGATATAACGTCTAAGTAAAAGAAGGAAAACTTGTAATAAAACCCTATGCCAACCTGTCTGACCAGCCTGATATAGTAGTTCAATTGCTTTCCCATTGTGGAGAAGGCTCTTTAACAATAGGACGTATACAAGCTAATATGTGATTTTGACTACGCAGAACATTAGTGAAAAATATATTCATCATCTTCATCATCTTGACCCACACAAGTCCGGCTCGGGCCTCCAATGGGAAGGCTCCTGGATAATAGGGAAATTGACCTAATACCGCGTTAGTTAGACGCAATAGTTAATCACTTGGTGTGACAAAAATGGATAAAGTGAGGAATGAACACATTAGAGAAACTTTGAAAGTTGCGCCAGTGACGAAAAAGTTGAAGAGTGAACGGCTGATATGGTATGGATATGTGATAAGGCGGGACGCAAGTAATATTGTGAGATTAGTTTTGGGTATGAATTTTGAAGGCTTTAGGGATATAGGAAGACCGAGGAAAATATGGATGGACTGCGTGAGACATGGCATGGATAGTCTGGGAGTGACTGCAGAGATGACGTCTGATAGGACCGTATGGAAGAAGATGACCTATTGCGTCGACCTCAAGTAATTGGGATAAGAGCAAGATGATGATGACGACCGCGTTAGTCAGACGTTATGGCATAAGGTTTTATGTCGAGTTTTCCTTCTCTTGCATAGATATTATCTTCTTATCATATACAAAAATATATTACTTTTTCAAAATTTTAAACAATTTAGATGCTTTATTAGGTACTTATAATTATATTTGGAACAGTGCCTCGTATACAAAAATAAGTTTGACCCATATTAAGCAGAACTAAAAGATTAAAAGATTGTATGGCGAAAAAGTTTTTTATATTTTTAATTAGAATTTCTGGAGTTAAGACGTTAGTTAATCATCTTACAATCTTTATATGTCTACTGTTGAACGTATGCCTGTATGGCGACATTTTTTTTTTTTAAGTCAGTCCTCTGCACTAAGGAAATAGCAATAGGAAATAGAATACATATGTATATACAATATGTTTGTGGATGGACGTAAGAAGCGTGGGGGGCCCAAAAAGAGATGGATGGTCCGTGTGAATGAAGATATGCGTATGAAAGTAGTGAGTGCAGATATGACGGATGACAGGTGCCTATGGAAGGTAAAAACATGTTGTGGCGACCCCACTTAGCGTGGGATGAGGGCAGGCAAATGATGACCCTGCATTAAGGCAGTAATCCTTGTATTGCGGGGGACTTCACAAACGTATCATTCATCATCATCATCATCATCATTTCAGCCCATTGCCGTCCACTGCTGGACGTAGGCCTCCCTCATGTTGCGCCACAATGTGCGGTCCTGTGCCGCCTGCATCCAACGACGCCCAGCAACTTTCACTAGATCGTCGGTCCACCTAGTAAGGGGGCGTCCTACACTGCGTCGTCCGATACGTGGTCGCCACTCGAGAACCTTTCTTCCCCAGCGGTTTTCGGTTCGTCGAGCGATGTGGCCTGCCCATTGCCACTTCAGCGTGCTAATTCTCCGTACTATGTCGGTTACACCCGTTCTTCTGCGGATTTCCGTATTCCGGATTCTATCTCGCAGAGAAATCCCGAGCATAGCCCGTTCCATAGCACGCTGAGCGACTTTGAGCCTTGATATGAGGCCTACATTTAGGGACCACGTTTCCGTGCCGTAAGTCATCACTGGTAACACACACTGGTCGTAGACCTGTGTTTTCAGACACTGAGGTATGTTGGACGAGAAGATCCTCTTAAGTTTCCCGAACGCTGCCCAACCGAGTTGGATTCGTCGGCTGATCTCTTTCTCGAAATTGGATCTACCTAACTGGACTGTTTGTCCTAGGTAAATATAGTGATCGAAAACTTCGAGAATCGCATTGCCAACTAGGACCGGTACAGGAATGACATGGGCATTTGACATGACTTTCGTCTTGTCCATGTTCATTCGTAAACCCACTAGTTGGGATACCCTGCTGAGATCATTGGGCATTGTGCCAAGGTCCTCCATGGATTCTGCCATAACCACGATATCGTCTGCGAATCGAAGGTGAGTGATGTATTCGCCATTAATTTTGATGCTGAGTCCAGTCCAGTCTAAGAGCTTGAAGACATCTTCCAGTGCAGTGGTGAACAATTTCGGAGAGATGACATCTCCCCGTCTCACGCCTTTCTGCAACTGGATCGGTTTCGTACTCTTATCCAGGATACGGACTGACATTGTGGCGTTCCTATACAAACACTTCAGCACTTCGATATAGCGATGGTCGGTTTGGCACCGCTGAAGAGACTGCAGCACCGCCCAAGTTTCGACTGAATCAAAGGCTTTCTCATAGTCCACAAACGCTTAGCAAAGGGGCCGATTATACTCCTCTGTCTTTTGTATAATCTGCCGAAGCGTGAGGATATGGTCTATGGTGCTATAGCCTTTTCGGAAGCCGGCTTGTTCGGGCGGCTGGAAGTCATCGAGCTTGCGCGTGAGTCGATTGGTAATGACCCTCGAAAACAACTTATGAACGTGGCTCGTGGAGTGAGATGGGTCTGTACGTATCATTAACGTATCATTAACGGACACAAATTACATTCAGACTTAGAACAACAATTTGTGGTATGCACAAAATGTTGTCCTACGTGGGATTCGAACCCGTGACACTGACATGATAAGTCGATGTCTTTACCATTACGACATCTGTGCAGTCTTTGGTGGTGTTATCGCTATAATCGCCTTCCTTAACGAGTGAGTCGGCGATCATACTAAGATACATTTGTCAGGAGATATTTGCAATTTAGACGGGCAAATAAAAAGTGGCAACGACTGTATTCTCGTCCCATCACACAGGGCATTAGTCTCAATCAAACATATTGTAAATGACAATTTAATATTATTAATTTTAAATTTAATCTGAAAATAATCTAATAATCTAACACTGGATTGGAAAGCGGCCAGCAGCTAAGAAGATCCGACAAGCAACTCAGCGAGCGCATTATTTTAAAGTAACGTTTTATAAACAAAATGGTATACAAAACCTTTAGTAAGTATTAGCTCCAGTATGATTCCTTTCAAATCATATTCTGGTAATTCTTATTTTTCAAAATATAATCCTAAAACATCGTCATCATTTCAGCTCATATATGTCCCACTGCTGGGCTCGAGTCTCCTCCATAATAGGCGAGAAATTGACCTTACTATACCATGCTGGTCAAACATAGGGGTAGACATAGGTGGCCATAGGGTTTTGTTTCGAGTCTTCCTTCTATTGCATAGATGTCATATGCGTATTATATTTCTTAGTCGTCTTTTACGAGACCCACGGGTAAGAGATGGAGTATTTTTACTCCGTCACCACACGGAGAAAATCCAAAAAATTACGATTAATTAAATTACTCGATTGGCAATTGCTGTAAGTTTACCAAGAGACCACTGCTATGCCCTCTAGTTCACGCTTGGCCAACTTTTAGGACTTCGTGAGATTAGGTTAGGTTATGTAGGTAGGGTAATGGCAGATTGTATTCTTTTTCTTCTTTTTTATATTGATAATCAGCTACTAATACGCGCTAGGTGTCGAGTTAAAATTTTCTCTACAAATTATTAGTTTTTATTCATATTTATCTCGTTCATATTAGTCATTGTCCGTCAATAAGTCAAATCGGAACACAGAAATCCGTAGAAGAACCCGTGTAACCGACATAGCTCGCAAAATTAGCGCGTTGAAATGGCAATGGGCAGGCTAAAAAGGTTCTTGAGTGGCGACCACGAATCGGATGACGCAGCGTAGGACGACCTCCCACTAGGTGGACTGACGACATTCTCAAAGTCGCAGGGAACCGTTGGATGCAAGTGACGCAGGACCATTCCGAATGGCATTCTCGTCGGGAGGCCTATGTCTAGCAGTGAACGTCTGTAGGCTGATGGATGAATGGATGGATGGATTCCCCCAAAACTCCCATTGTATTCTTTGCTAGGGTTTTATGAGAATGTTACTACATTACAAAATTAATTACAAGAGAATATAAATCTATTCGTAATAGAGCTACATACATTATTTTAGTCTATATTCAATACATACAAAGGTTTCAATGGCCAAAACCATAGACTTATAATACGTGTTCTAAATTTAAATGAGAATAGGTTTGTTCGTAGTTTAAATAAAGTGCGTTCGGTTCTTATTGTTTTAGCACATAAAGTCCTAATCTAGGTAGTACTTAAACTTGGCTGAATAATTAATAAATTATAAGGGTACGTACACATACTAAGTGGCCACTCTTCCCTCTCTGTGACAATCCGTAATATACACCATTACCCCACTCCACCTCTTTTATGCAGTAAGATGTTCATCATCTCAGCTCATATATATTTCACTGCTGGCTTCAAGCCTCTTCTACATCATCATCATCATCAAAGTTCATGTAAATCCCACTATTGGGCTCGAGCCTCCTTCACAATAGGAGGGAAATTGACCTACTATACCACGCTGGTCAGACGGATTTGTATAGGGTTTTGTTCCGAGTTTTCTTTCTTTTGCATAGATATCATCTGCAATAATCCCTTAGTCGTCTTTTACGGTACCCACTCGCAAGAAAGGTGGTTGTGAAAAATATTCTTACGCCATCATCACACGGACGAAGGTAAAATATTTTTGTAATATTAATACCTATGTGTAAAACTGAAATTGTGTAAAAGTTTAAATTACTAAAAGTTACTGAAAACATCATCTAAAAATATGTAGACCTAAAGAAGACTGAACACAAACACAAGTAAGAAATTTGTTTTATTAAAAAAGCCAAAAAAGAAGTTATACAAATCAAAAGTTATTGAATAAACAGTAAGTTTCTGTAACATTATAAGTAAACGGCTAGATGTATATAATCTCCTAGCAACCCGCCCTCGCTTCGCTTCGGTTATAGGTTATAGTTGTTTTACCCGCGTCGTTCCCGTTCCCGTGGGAATACTGGGATAAAATATAGCCTAGTTTACGCCCTGATATTATAGCTTTCCATTGGTGAAAGAATTTTTGAAATCGGCCCAGTCGTTTTGAAGATTACCCGGAACAAACAGACAGACTAAAATTTTTTAATTGCTATTTTAGGCATAGGTGTCGTGCAAATAACCGTGTGAGCATGAAAAAAGCCTATTATTTTGACATTACAAACAGACACTCCAATTTTATTTATTGGTATAGATACCAATAAATAAAATGGAACGAAAAATGGAATGGAAAATGGAACGGGAACTACGCGGGTAAAACGACTATAACCTATAACCGAAGCGAAGCGAGGGCGGGTTGCTAGTCTATACTAATATTGTAATGTTCATGTTGTGACGGAGTAAGAATACAATTCACCACCCCCTATCTTGCCCGTGGATGTCGTAAAAGACGATTAAATGTATAGTACGCATATAACATCTACATAAGAGAACGAAAATTTCAAAATACCAACTCATCTGACCAGCGTAGTAAGTCAATTTCACTCTTATCCAAAAAGAGGTTCGAGCCCAGCAGTGGGGCGTACGTCAATAAATGTTATTCTATCGTTATGAACCTAAAAAAGTATGAAATGAAAACAGTTTATGCATAAATAGTTCAAATACGTTATTATGTTCGACAAAGTAGGTATCCATTATACACATTTCATGCTCAGACAGCTGTGGCAACTAAAAACTTTGAGATAAAAATGTTGTTCAACAGAATACACTTTTCCATAGCCATGGTATTTCATTATATTTACGAAGTGGACATGTTTAAAGTTGAAAATAAAACTACTTTACGGATTTTATCGCGTTTGTATTTGATTTTTGATTACCCGACGTTTCGAACACTTTACAGCGTTAATGGTCACGGGTGGACTAAGATTTCTGACGTCCAACAAGTCATCGTTATTGCAGATATTTATAATTCTCTACCCGCTATAAAAATTTGTTATTAAATTTTGACATTTTGTTACAAATTTATTGCCAGGACAAGAAGAAAATGATCATTTTCTTCTCGTGTTCTTAAAGTATTCGAAACGTCGGGCAATCATAAATTGGATAAATAAAATATCGGATAAAATCCGTAATGTAGTTTTATTTACAACTAGCAACCCACCCTCGCTTCGCTTCGGTTTCAATCTTTCCTGCGTAGTTCCCGTTCCCGTGGGAATACCGGGATAAAATATAGCCTACTGTACTCCCTGATATTATAGCTTTCCATTGGTGGAAGAATTTTTTTAATCGGTCCAGCCGTTTTGAAGATACCTGGAACAAACAGACAGACAAAAAAATTATAAAATGTATTTTAGGCATATGTATAGTGCAAATAACCGTGTGAGCATGAAAAAAGCCTATTATTTTAACATTACAAACAGACACTCCAATTTTATTTATTAGCATAGATGTATGATACTGGCGTATAGATCAGAAATCATTGTTTAAAGGTTTTTGGAGGGAAAGTCATGTGATAGTTATAAAATATATAAATATTTTAGTGCTTTTAGATACTGAATTGAATCATTTTGATAATTTTTATTTGACGTTATGTGGTAACGGATTAAGAATATTATGTTTCTCCATTTTATATCTATTCTTTACCCCTTCGTGGGAGTGAAACCAACTTAAGCCAATTTCCCTATCATTGTTAATGAGGCTTGCCTTCTATAATGGTAACTTTAAGGTCTGAGAAGAAAGAACAAGCAATCAAGTTATTGTCTGTTACGCGAAGAGTTTCGGCGAGAATATGGGAAGGATTATGTCATACTTTTGAGTTACATTTTTTTTTAGTGTTTTATAGTGTTATATAGAAAAAAAATTCTGATATTTTATGGAATGTTGAGGTGTTGAAGTGTTGTGAATCTATACTCTATACTAATATATAAAGCGGCAGAGTTTGTTTGTTTGAACGCGCTAATCTCGATTTGAAAAAATCTTTCAGTGTTAGATAGCACATTTATCGAGGAAGGCTATATATCATAGAAGGCTATATATAAGGCTATATATCATCACGCCAAGATTAACAGGAGCGGAGAACCATTGAAGAATGTTTGAAAAATGGAGGATTATTACTAGATTACTACGGGGATAAGGCGACAGAAACCGAAGCGAACCGAGGGCGGGTTGCTAGTTATTAATATTTTTGAAATATTTTTTTCATAGCATACACTCTTTAATCATCATCATCTCAGCCCATATGTCCCACTGTTGGACTCAGACCTTCTCTTTTATGAAAGGGAATTGACTTAACATACCATGTTGGTCAAGCGTGGTGCTTTTTTCCGAGTTTTCCTTCTCTTGCATTGATGTTATCTGCATATTATATTCCTTAAAGTGTGGGCTGAGATGATGATGACTGGGAATAGATTAGTTTTAAAGGAACTCTTTGTAGATCAAGTAATTATTGACGATGGAAAGATAAAGCTAGGCCCCACTGAATCAATTGAGATGGTGGTTAGCTCAATAAGCGAAGAAAATAAATATGGTGGATTATTAAGTCATATTTCGTCGTTAAGAACAGTCCAGCTTCAGTTTGCTTGACAAACTGAAGCTGGACTATAACCGATCTAATAAGGCGATAAAGAAAGAAGGAAAGGATCTTTATTTGTTTTTACAATTCAATAAACAAAATACATAAAACATAAAAAAAAAAATCATTTATGCTGGGAATACGAGCGCACCCGTCGCCCGGCTCCGTCCGAGCCGACAGGGGGAGGGGGGTGGTGCGCGGCGGCCCCGTAACCCACCCGTGGCACGCGTCGTTGGGCCGACCACCGGTACGGGGTGATTCGTCCGTCGTCTCCGAACAGCGGGGGGACGTCGGTCGTTGTTGCGCGGTCGGCCTCTCGGCGGGTGATGGACTAACTCCGCGGTCCAGTCACCAGAATACGAGCGTTGCCGTTGATTTTCAGCCCAAGTCAAACTTACAAACTAATAGCTGATATTACCTATACTACCCTCCCGAACACAAAACAAAAACATAAAAATAGTGTACCATTTCTTTTTCTTCCTTGTGTATTTTATTTACTCCCTTATTTTCATGTCATATAGCCTGAATTAAAGATCGTTTCAGAACTAACCTTCGAAGAAGGGCTACCTGAGTCATAAATAAAATTTAATACAATCAACTTTGAAAATACAAGCAATAAATCAAATCATTTATTATATTTAAGCCCTGCTAATCCTGCTATAGTGTTCATATATCGACAATTTTACATTTTCTATATAATTAATCTAATAGATTATACTGATTAATAATGTTTTTTTTTGCCTTAAATGTTAAAGTGGTTTCAATCGGATCTATAGCAATTATTCTCGAAATGATAAATTGTTTTGAAAGATTGTTTTATTTATGTTTAATTTTCGTTTTTGGGTTTTATTTAAAAATCAGGGAGAATACGAAAGGAGGTATAATTACATTTTTGAATATCAACGTCTTATTGCACATTTTTACTAAATATTTTATTTTAATTGAAAGTTGAAAAACTAAACAACTCAGTTAAGCTTCAACAAAATACTTTTTTAATAACTGTAGTCCTATTATTTTTAGGAGCAATCTCATTGCAAAGACCAGCAGTAATCGGTCATCATCTTGCATTGCTTTTAGATCTTCGAGCAAGCACTCTGTATATTATCTGCCAGATGATTCTGATGACAGAGGAAGTTTAGCTTTACGCTCATATCCGCTCCAAAATTTTTGAAGCTGTTCAACTGTTTTGCACCATTTCCAAATAGGACTTTACAAATATACAATTAATGGACACAAAAAACATCCAGACTCGTAATAATTATCTATACCAATAAATAAAATTGGAGTGTCTGTTTGTAATGTCAAAATAATAGGCTTTTTTCATGCTCACACGGTTATTTGCACGACACCTATGCCTAAAATAGCAATTAAAAATTTTTTGTCTGTCTGTCTGTCTGTTTGTTCCGGGTAATCTTCAAAACGGCTGGACCGATTTCAAAAATTCTTACACCAATGGAAAGCTATAATATCAGGGTGTAAACTAGGCTATATTTTATCCCAGTATTCCCACGGGAACGGGAACTACGCGGTTAAAACGACTATAACCTATAACCGATGCGAAGCGAGGGCGGGTTGCTAGTTTATATATAAAACTGATCACGGCATAAGCAACAAAGAATTTTCCTGCGTGAGAATCAAACTCGACTCGACATGAGAAGTCGCTCAGATCAAATTTAGATGTGTAAATAAATCTTCAATTAATACTATTTGTCTTTCAAAACTTGTACAATAATATATCACCTATGGTTCCAAGAAAGCGTTTCAATTTACTCAACAGTAATTACTCTGGATGTTTACATAGGTGAATTAATCTGTTACAGGACAAATATGTAGTCTACTCTGTTTGAATTGATCGCTACCGAGATTGCAACAGAGCTTCAAAAGGATAAGTGTAAATAGTATTTTGCTTTAGAACTTTGAAGCCTTTTCCCCTATCTATAAATACAATATTAACAAAAACTAGACAGGTTGTGTCGTAAAGGCACATGATACAAGTAAAACTTTAATATTACAGTGATACATTTAAATATTCATCAATTAATTTTGAATATCATAGATTATATTTATCACTAGCAACCCGCCCTCGCTTCGCTTCGGTTATAGGTTATAGTCGTTTTACCCGCGTAGTGCCCGTTCCCGTGGGAATACCGGGATTAAATATAGCCTAGTTTACGCCCTGATATTACAGCTTTCCATTGGTGAAATAATTTTTGAAATCTGTCCAGGCGTTTTGAAGATTACCCGGAACAAACAGACAGACAGACAAGCAGACAGACAAAAATTTTTTAATTGCTATTTTAGGCATAGGTGTCGTGCAAATAACCGTGTGAGCATGAAAAAAGCCTATTATTTTGACATTACAAACAGACACTCCAATTTTATTTATTGGTATAGATATACTAGCAACCCGCCCTCGCTTTCAATCAATCGTCTTCCCTGCGTAGTTCCCGTTCCCGTGGGAATACCGGGATAAAATATAGCCTAGTTTACGCCCTGATATTATAGCTTTCCATTGGTGAAAGAGTTTTTGAAATCGGTCCAGCCGTTTTGAAGATTACCCAGAACAAACAGACAGACAGACAGACAAAAATTTTTTAATTTGTATTTTAGGCATAGGTGTCGTGAAAATAACCGTGTGAGCATGAAAAAAGCCTATTATTTTGACGTTACAAACAGACACTCCAATTTTATTTATTGGTATAGATTTATTTATCAAGTAAAAGAGACTAATAACTAAGTCGCATACGCGTTTACGTCACACGCTTCCTTTCTGTGTGTAAAGAATATGACTAAATATACACTGGTAGGAGCACACTGCTGAAAGTTGTCTATCTACAGCCGCGGGCCAGTCCGTCCGGTGCAGTACCACACTGAGCAGAAAATCGACGTCCGAGTAGTAACAATTTGTTACTGCGCTTCGTTCGGTGAGCGAGAGAGCCGGGAGCCCAAATTTCTGAGGGTGTTCTTCTTCTTTTTTTTTGTCGTGGCAATCAGCTATTAATACAAGCCATTTTTGCCGAGTTATAATTTTCTTTTCAAATTATCAATTTCTTCATGTCAGTCAGTAATGGTCCGTCAGTAAGTCAAAGTGTCGCCTCCAGCAGTGTAATGGCCACTGTTAGGGGTATCTTCTGAGAATTTTGGTGGAAATACAAAGGTATGTATAGCAGTTTTATATCATATTCACTACACCTCAGCAGTTTTGCCACTATATATTACATAAAATGCCATCAAAATTATTTAATATAATACGTTAAAACACTAAGATATTGAATATAATACAAGAACACCACATGACACTTCAGATTCCCGCCAAAAACTCTTCTGAGGGTGTTTCCGTGTGATGGCTTTTAGTAATGCCTTTAATATCACCGAACCTTATTGCACGCATTCACACTCCCATCACTTTTTTCGCGGTAGGCAGCGGCCTTGCAAAGGTCCAGGAGCGGCAGCAACACTTATCATCAGGTGTACTGTTTGCTAGTTTGCCATCGTTCGCAAAAAAAATACTCGATATAGGAGTCGCTTCAGGCCTTTTCCTCGCGAAATTTTTATCACCTAAAATTGCTTTGCTTAATATTCTTTAACTGCAAAACTTCGGTAACATTACAATCACCATCTTTGCAGCTCATATACGACCCACTACAGATTTCGAGCTTCCTTCATAATGAGTGGGAAATTGTCACAAAACTACTCAGTAGTATTAGTATAAGATTTCATTTGTAATTTTACTCTGTCACCACACGGTAAATATACTTTACAAACATGCAATTAAATAACAGATTAGCGAGCCGATGAAAGAACGACCATTCATTAACCCATCCATAAACCTACCTACGTTCTCTGCTGGACATCGACCGTGATAGGCCTTCCCGTAAAGGAGGATAATCTTTTCAGCAAAAGCTAAAGTAGCAAAGCTTTTCAGCAAATTGTTGCGCAGTATGTAATATGGATTTTGTAAAACAGAATTTACGAATACTACATCAGTTGTTAATTTGAAAACTGTATCCGTTATTATTCCTGTGTTATTGTGCTGTGTGGTAGCGGCTTCGAATACTACCAACCCTTGCTTTGCTCGTGGGTGTCGTAAAAGACGACTAAGAGCCCTAGATTGACCCGGACCAACTCCATCTGGTACCATTTGGGTCAACGATTACATTCCCAAGGAGGGTTGACGTCAGGCAGGCGGCCGGTCATAAAAGTCATTGCCGAAACTTTTTGCAATATGTCAAAACAGATGACATATTGCGTCGACCCCAAGTAATTGGGATAAGAGCAAGATGATGATGATGATCCGTTATTATTCCTACAAAACGACGATATTATCAGAAATTTGATTTGAAACCTGCTTCAATCAATTCTAGAAATGGTTAGGTTATGAGAATGTGTAATTCTTTTTCTCTTTAAAGACGACAAACAACCTAAACTAAGGAAATAATTTATATCTTTTTTTTCCATCCCGTGTGGTTACGAAGTTAGAGGGGCATTTCACGTCAAGCGGACAACCAAAAAAAAAGTGAGGTCGTGAAATTTGTTTATAGGTACTCTGGTCAGTTATACTTCTAGTAGACGTGGATGTGTACACACAATTTTTTTTTCGTATAATGCTTTATTGCTGAGTTATGAGCTTTTGAAAATTGACTACGAATGAAATCATGAATTTTTGGAAGCTTATTATCTGTATCAATTAATTTGTAAACAAAACTAAAGAGTATTATTTCTTATAGTTGAAAAGTTGAAGTTTTTAATTTTTTTGTTGAATTCTAAATTTGAGGTTTTTTACGTATAGTAAACTGGAAGTGAAAATTTCTAATCGATATTTCAGTAACTTCGACATCTTTTATTTTAAATATTTTTACCTTGAATTAAAGCTTTACATGTATTAATTATTCAACAAAAAAAATAAAACGTGATCTCTTATAGTTTAGGAGTTAGTGCGTATAGAGTACATACACATAGCTATTAGCACTTTTTAAGGAATCGGGTTTATGCGCTAATATGTTAAAATACTACGTTATTAATATTTTACCCTTTAGTTTTGTTTACAAATTAATTGATACAGATAATAAGCTTCCAAAAATTCATGATTTCATTCTTAGTCATTATTCAAAAGCTCATAACTCAGCAATAAAGCATTATACGAAAAAAAAATTGTGTGTACACATCCACGTCTACTAGAAGTATAACTGACCAGAGTACCTATAAACAAATTTCACAACCTCACTGACCAGCGTGGTATAGTAGGTCAATTTCACTCCCATATTTGGGTAGGCCCGAGCCAAATAGTAGGACGTAAATGGGCTAAGGTGAGGAGTGGTGATGATTTCCCTTTTTTGACAGGCTATGGCCAGACCATAGCACCTACCACACACCATATAGCGTACTTAATCCGTCTGGGACAACAGTAAGATAACACGCGGCTATATAACTTTTTTTTTTCTTTTTGAAGGTGGGCCATGGTCCACGCACTCGCCGCTTGGCTCCGTCCAGGGTGACAGAGGGGCGGCCTGCGGCCCAGTGACCCACCTGTAGCATGTCGCCTTCATCGTTGAGCCGACCATCGGTGCAGAGTTCCTTGTCGTTAGTGGTCGATCCGACGGAATACCCCGGTCGCGGGGTACCCTTTCCTCTAAAATCGGTCGCCGTCGCGGCCTCGGCTAGGGCGGCTATATAACCTATTATATTTCCTGCCCATCACTGTTGGACTGACAACTAGTAGCAATGTCTCGACTTCAGTAATTAAAAAGTATTATGTTGCTTGATAATCGACCTCAATATCTTAACAACTATACGATCAGTACAATGAAACATAACTGCATAGATGGCCTTATAGTAGTCGTCGTGGGTTCGAATCCCATGCAGGACAACACTTTGTGCGATCAACAAATTGTTGACATAAGTCTGGATGTAATTTGTGTCTATTAAATATATGTTTTTAAAGTCTCCAGCTACACAAAAATTATTTCCTAGTGCAGGAAATTGTTTTTAAAGAAAAACAAACAAATTAAAAATACAGTGAACAATATACACCATGGTCCATTAACTATTGTGTAATTGGCGCAAATATGGCGGACAATTGTTACACACGTCGAATCCTGCTAATGAGTGAGCTGTCCAATTATCTTTGTCAAGTTAAAATTTGATTGATAATTTGGTGTTCGATGATGCGAAATATGCATATATGCAAGTCAGTGACGTAACTTGTGTGACTTGGAGGGGAGGCCCTGTATCAAAATTAGTTAGGGCTCAAAATTAAGGGTAAAGATTTCTCGCAAAAGAAACAAAAAAGAAATGCTTGCAAGAACTTGAATATAAGTTATCACTTCTTCCTAGAAATTTAGTTATAAAAGAAACACTTATTACGGGAATCCTACAATCCTTGGGCGAACGCTTAACTCGAGGAAAAAGAGATTGCTTTTCTTGACTTTTATGTGCACGTATGACAGACACACATTAGGGCTTCCAGTAGTCCAGGGATCCCGTATCATTAATACGGCTGATCCAACGGCAGCTACGCCTCTGATGCCGGCACTATGTTGCATTACGTATCTACAGTCAGCGAAAAATCTATTATGCAGGTACTGCACTATATTAGGTATTGTAAATACCATTGTCATTGAAAATCTAAATAAAAGGCTTGTATGTAAAATCGTCACGATGGTGCAATGACAAATCATATTACGTTTTCGTGCCGTGATGCCCTCACTACAACGCTGCCCAAGTCTCCTTTGTGTGCGCGCTCGTATACCTATACACTTTTTTTTGCGATTGCGATTCAGCGATTGCAGCAAGATGTTACAAGTACTTTGCCCAGTACAGCGCTACTGACCATTCTGCAAGTAATTCCTTAGCCCTTTATTACGCCCACGGACAAATAAGGAGTGGAAAATACTGTATTCTTATTCATTTGCCACACGGAAAGCATCATGTGTGACTTACACCCAGACAATCGAACTCATGACACTCGGTACAGTGTGCCTACTCTTGAATCTCGTTTCCAATCCTAAATCCAATCGCAGCTCGAATTTGAGCAAATTTGGTACTCTTGAAAGCGACACTAGCGCCCGATTGGAATCAAATTAGGTGGAACGTTTCTAAACTAAATGAATTCGACTCTCGTCGATTAAGTCAAATATTTGCTACTCCCGACGTGATTATGACGTAGTTTAAAATAGTTAAGGTTGCACAATTTCAAGAAAGCGCCTTTGTGGTGATCGAGTTCGATAACGTTATTAATTTAAAGTAAGAAAACATGGCACATTTGGTGAAAATAACAACGACGAACGCGAAAAATTCATTCTCGATTTTGTTCAAGAGTACCAAATATAAGTTTGGTGAGATTGAAATCGAATCCGATTCGAAATTAGAATTAATTTCAAGAGTAGGCCCACAGGAGGTCGGTAGGTACTTAGGCCATTGAGCTATCTACACACGTTTGATAAATTCAAATCCAAATCATTTATTATGCATAGACCCCGAGAGGGCACTTACATATTGTCAATTTTACAAAATAAAATTAAATTATCCAATAAAAATAAACTACCACCGGATCGAAACGCGACCGCTACTGAGAAGATCCGGCAAGAAACTCAGCGGGCTTGTCTATTATTTCAATTTTTTTTTCTTCTTACTAGATATACAATTGTGTACATGTTTTGTAAGACCTAGCTCCAGTGTGATGCCCTTCGAACTGCAAGATACTTAATATAATTCAAATGATTATAGCTGGACCAGATCCCACAAGCGGCACCCGATCACGAGTTAACTACTAGAGTAGCCATCACCCCCTCAACCACTATGGAGGGAAGGGAGAGACCCGCTCCACGCAGCTACCGCAAGTAGATCCTTCAGTGAGCATGACCAAGACCATATGTTACAAACATGTTACAAACGACGAAAATGCAAAATTTCGTTAGGCAAAACACGCTACGCTTTACAATATTAGAGTTATTAAAAAAGAGTTTATTTAAAATAACAAGGAAATTGCATAATGAGGAGCTGATAGGTATTGATATGTATCTAAAATTTTACGTATGGTGACGAAGTAAAAATAAAATTCACCACCCCGCGTTTACGACACCCACATGCAAGATGACTATGGGTGTCGTAAAATACGACTAAAGGATATACTATACCACGCTTCTCCTGCACATATGCATGTAAAATTTAAGCAAGAGAAGATCAATTTCACTCCTATTGGTGGAAAAGGTTCGAGTCCAGCTGTGGAACGTGTATGACCTGAGACAGATAGATACATATGAAATGTAATCTCATAATTTGTATCATTTTATAAAATACTTTTGTGATTTCTATCCTATCCATTCTGCATTCGATTTTTTTTTAAACTGTAACTTTAGAGAAAAAAATAACGTCCACAAAATTTAAATCCTTGCTATATTCCACATTTTTTCACGAGGCTAAAAAAGTTCATAATCACTTATCCATTATTTTAAACATATAACACCCACAATGTAATACTATGATGGTTTTCATACATTAACTAAATAAAAAAGTTTTAGAACAAAGAAATCTAAGTGTTTTATCTCTCAAAAGAGTAGGTGGAGCGCCAAAGCACACATTTCGCCTACGTAAGTTTCGAATCCCACGTAATATGGCAACCCTATTGTCAACCGGTTCTTATGTTCGTTATTCAAATTAATCATTCTTATTTGTTTTTTATTTTTCCGCATATTTAGCTGGCTGGCCCTCTTCGTATTGGAGAAGAAATTAGCGTACTTACACGCTGAACAGACAGAACAAAGAATTTCTATCGAATTTGCCCCTTATTTTTATGGTAGGTATTATTATTTACCGCTCGAGGAAAGACCGACTTCCTCCCTGAGGGGGGGGACGTCGGTTGAAGAGAGGAGGTATGCCGTCGGGCCGACCACTGACGACAAGTCACCCTGCTCCGGTGGTCGGTCCAACGACGAAGGCGACATGTCACGGGTGGGTTACGGGTGTGCGTGCTTACGCCCCTCTGTCGCCCCGGACGGAGTCAGACGAGGAGTGCGCCGAGCGTAAGCCAACCCCAAAAAAAGGTATTATTATTTACTACTTAATGGTCTCGTACTCTCGAAAAAATGAAGACTTCCACGTTATATGTACCTACACCTTGTTGGAATTTAGGATTAGGAACCGTTACCTATTAATATAATAATTACGTATTAAATAATTATATATTACTATTAGAATTAGCACGGTGAAATGACAATGGGCAAAATCGCCGACGAACCGCTGGGGAAGAGAGGTTTTCGAGTGGCGACCACGTAAACGGACGATGCACTGTAGGATGTCTAGGGGGACCGAAGACCTTTTAAAAGTTGCTGGCCGTGTTTGGATGCAGGTGAATAGATCCGTACTTTCTGGCTAAACGTCGGGAGGCCTACGTCGTGCTATACGTACATTTGGTGTCTTCATATATTTCCTTCTCTGTATTTAGTTTATCCTATAGTGTTTACCCTTGAATCACTGCACATGTTTAATTAAATTCTTGCCTAACATAATCGCACCACCAAATTAGTAAAAAAGAAATATCAAAAAAGAAAATAATAATTAATTATAAATAACAAAGAAATAGATAAACAAAAAAATATGTAACGTAGAAAATTATAGTAAGCACGAAGTTATATGGTAAATCGTACAACTTCGGTTTAATTATTCTGCAATGAAGTTTTCTGTTTGCCAAAGCTTTATTATTCTTCGTACAATGTGAAACAATAGATGCCATCTGTAATTATAAAAGTTGAAAGTAGGAAACAACTGGGTCACCATTTGTTTCTCTACTTTAACAGAATGAAATTTGAAAGTAGGTAACCAAACTTTTGCTTACTTTGCTTCTTCGAGTTCACCGAAAACCCAATAGATGTCACTTTAAAACAACTTCATTTAGTGCAACAGCTAAAGAATTAAAAAAAATTAAATCGTATACCAACCAGCTTAGTTTTATAATTAAGACAAGTATCGCCAGTATCGTCACCAACTTATTCATCATTAAAGAAAATCGTAATTACTCTCTTAATCATAATTACTGTTGTACAGTAAAACTTTTTAAATTCATCTCTGAAGAGGGTTGATCTAGTAATTAACTCGTGATTGGGGATCCCCTGTGTGATCTACTTCATTACTGTGTAACCAAAAAAAATCAGCCTGTGAAATGTTACCATTAATTACTGCAGGCAAATTTAGCAAGTGCTAATGGTGAAACACTATTCAATCAAAGTCAACATAACGGATTTTTTTTTAAGTGAAACTTCTTTGGAATCGCTGTGATTTTAAACTCTACAAAACGAAAATGCGAGTCCATAGAGACATAAACAAAACACGTAAATGTATAAGATTCAGATTTAAGAGAATGAGATAGAAGATAAAGGGTAAAGGGCAAAGGGTAAAGGGTAAAGAAGTTTCACTTCTGCTATGCGTATTTTGTACCTACATACACTCTTTTTTTTTATTACGTCAGCATTTTATACATTAAAATATTCATTACAAATATTGCTTTCTAGGAGCTTTATAATAAACTGGCAAAATTTAGCATGCTGTTGATCAATAGTAATAAATCAAGAATAATCAATAAAAAGCGTAGGATGACCCCCCACTAGGTGGATTGACGACATTCTCAAAGTCGCAGGGAACCGTTGGATGCAAGTGGCGCAGGACCGTTCTGAATGGCATTCTCGTGGGGAGGCCTATGTCCAGCAGTGGACTTCTCTAGGCTGATGGATGGATGAATCAATAAAAATACATACCGATACTAACATAACAATGAAACTTCAAATATGGATAAACTAAACATTTCATTAATAAAAAGTCTTTCAAAATATAAATTTTATTAAATAAAATTTAAGTGACCCAAGAAAAAATATACTTTATCTGTATAGACTAGGGCTGTTGATATTTTTAAAAATATCGTATTTTGGCTATATCGACATTTTTTAAATATATCAATATCGGAGTTTGATATATCGAAAAAAAATACCGATATTTCGATATATCTTTATTTTGCCACGTGACCACTTTTTAGCTTCGTTCTTTGCAGGGTTTCCGTCAATATAACTATACTCTTTAGTTTCCGTCATGACCTTTTTTTTCCAGCTAAATTCTAGGCGTAAGTGATAACTTATCATCAATTTCATGGCGGCATTTTTACAGTAGATTAAGTTTACGATGATTTTGTAGAATATATACTTTACAAAAAACAATAAAACAACAAATTTATTTAAATAAACATCGATCCTCAATACTTACTTTTTAGTATCAAACTATGGATATATCGTCCAAAAAAATATCGGTGATAAGTATCGAAATTTTTAAATAATAATATTCATATTTCTATATCTTATCAACAGCCCTAATATAGACCTAAAATAAAAATATAGACTAGAGCACTGCAACTGAAAATTCTAACAAACCTTTTATAAAGGGAAATTCACGGTCAAAATAGTGGTAGCAGTTAGCCGGCACAGCGGCCTACATGTAGGACATTGAATGTCACATAAGTCACTTACAAACTGGCGTCAAAGCGTCCTAGAAATTTCGGCACAAATATGGAAATGTCATGTTGAAGCTCTTGTATTATATTCATTTTTTTAGTGTTTTATAGTGTTATATTGAATAATTTTGCTGACGTTTTATGTAATAATAACACAATTGAGGTGCTGAAGTGTGGTGAATGTGATATTAGAGTGGTTTACGTGTATTTTCATATTCTACCGGAATTCCCAGAGAAATCATTTAATTAGGTTTTCAGTGCCTAATTAATGATAATGACTTGACTTACTGACGGACAATGACTATTATACTCCGGCCGCTCTGAGTTTGCGTTCCTGACACATGTCAATTCGTCATAACTAGTGATGTACAATAAATAACATTCATTATATTTACTAACGTTATTTATTGTATTCATTATGCTTATTTATTAAATTCAATATAGATTTATAAATTATAGATTGTTAAATTTATAGGAATTATTTCGCTTTTTTTTTTAAAGGGCCTTCATCTTTTTTATGCTATACGGTGAAGAAGTATTATGGCCGACTCCATAATCTTTAATTTGAGTCCAGATTAGCTCTATGGTATTGTACTGGCAGTGGAATAGGGGAATTCGAAGAACGCAATAAGCGTTCTCCAGAGCCAACTCATCTAAAATATAACGAACTTATGGCGGCTTATGGTCATTGACTAATTTGATCAACTCTGCTTTTAGTGTAGACATATTTTCGTCATTGCCACGTTTTTGCAGCCACCGATTCCTCTTTTTATTAGCTTTGGTAAGTGCTTTATTTAATTGCACCGAATGATTAGGGGTGTTATCCATTAACATAACTAAAGGCTCTGGGAGGCCAGGTAGCAACGCATTCTGGAACTACTCCTTGAATACAGTCGCATTCATTTCTTCGTGGTAGTGAGTAGTAGTTTTTGACTCAAAAACTAATAAACTGTTTTCCACAAAATCGTACTCTGCACAACCAGCGTGGCATATTATGAGTCGTGTTCCTTTACCCATTGGCACTTTCGACAATGAATGACGCTTGAGTGTCATTTGTCCAAGAACGAGAAAGCGTGTAGTTGGGGTTTAGCCTTATCTCGTCGATGAAAGCGGTATTGTCCCAATTATCAATATTTTTCGCTTCTTTCAATAAGTTAATTGTTTTTAAAATTATGTTATTCCTTTCTAAAAGAATTTTCCAGAAGAAACAAATCAGCTGCTTTCAAAGATGCTTGAACCGGTGACCTATTAAGGTATTCACTTCTGGGATAATAACTACTATAAATATGCTTCCGTGTGATGACGGAATAATAATACAATTCACCACCCCCCTTTACTGCCTGTGGGTGTCGTAAAAGATGATTAAGGGATTAATAATATGCATACAATATCTAAGCAAGAGAAGGAAAATTCGAAATAAAAACCTATACCAATACGTCTAACTACCGTGGTGCAGTTGGTCAATTTCCCTCCCATTGTGGAGGAGGCTCGAGCTCAGTACTTGGATGTTTATGAACTATGGTGAGTGATGATAAATGAATGTGATTCCTTATAGCATCAGCCTCAAAGCTATCATTGTCTGTTATAGGTTCATTTCTGCATTTCCTTTTTTGGTGTTCGTAAAATATTTTCTCCAGTGCCCGAGGAGCCTTTTCTGTATTAATATTTGTTATTGTCCGTTCGCTTATTCTAAGCACCTGAGAGATGCGCTCTTGTCTTGTTATAATTACGGGGTCCGGCATTTTGTCTTTCAAGCTCAAGGTAATATTGAAGCTTGATAATTAGTTCTCGTGTTTCACTTTTCAATATTTAACCGTGTTTTGGCATTATTATTTTGCACCGAAAGTGCTGAACAGTAATATACGATACACAACAAAAGTCTAGATTAGCACAGAGGCTGACCTCATACTCATATAATAAGGAGAATCAGTCAAATAAACAACAATAACAGTCACGAGAAAATACATATTGAGAAACACTGGAGAACGTAGTCTATGCGCGCGAGACGACTAGAAATGACTGTTTGTGACTATCATAAAATGGCGGTCCCCACAACGCTTTTACGGGTAGGCATTTTTCACTAGTAATATAAAGTAGTAAGTCATTTTATTTTAATTTTTTTTATAGATGTGATTGTTATCACGATATTTATTTTCTTAAGTTTTGATTGGGTATACCTTTGTCGTATTACTAACTTTATTAAATAGTAAATACATTATATATTATAAAATAAAATTATAACGTTTTATTAATATTATACCGCCAGATTATATTAAGATTATAAAAAAATGCGATTACAATTGTCTCGTTATTTTGTCCCATCACTACAAAAACAAACATAAGACAAAACCTTGAAACTGGGCAGTTTGACATGTTTTCATTTTTAAAACTATTGTTTTTTATATTTGTTAATTGAGTAATTGTTAATAATTTTAGCCGAAAATTAATACGTTTATTGTAAGTTGGCATAATTATTAAATTTTTAATGTTATTACTCGTTAATAAGATAAATATAATATATTTAAAATTGTGCCGTAAATAGTACGGCAGTTCAAAGTTACATCGCCCATTCTGTCATGACCTGTCAGGAAAGCAAACTTAGAGCAGCCGGAGTATAATAAGTTATACAATATGAAGAAGTAAATAATATGTAAAGAAAATGATTTGTAAGCAACGTAAGATAAGGCAGTATGGTCAAAAAGGCTTTAGCCTGCCCGTAAGGGCGAATCAAACAAAAAAAAATAATCAAGGCGTCCTTAGGGATGCAACATCGCTCATAAAAAACATCGATGTTAAGATATCGATGTTTTCAAAAGTAAAACATCGATGTTTATGAACGATATTTCGATGTTTATGAACGATGTTCGATGTTTATGAACGATATATCGATGTTCATGAACGATGTTCGATGTTTATCGAATACCACATATCGATGTTACAACTAAGAAATAAAATTCTCCGGATAAATTTAGATGAGCTTTTTTTTTTAGGAAATTTGTCGGGACCTAAATGTACCTAAACATTAAACCACGTAAAACATCGTTCTTAACAACGATGTATCGTCGATATATCGATTTTGAACGATACATCGATGTTTTTTTCCATCCCTAGGCGTCCTGTCAAAGTCAAAATCGAAAACTAAGGGGTGGTTGTTTTTCGTTTTGGAAACAGTAAATACTCAATAAACTAGAAATATCTCTTTTTGTATAGTGTTTTTCCACGACTGATCAGTCGCTGCTCAAACAGGTATGTTTTTTAATCATTCCATTTGTTATTTTCCCAGTTCATACTTTCATAGGTTATGCCGTTAAACATTTTCATTGAAATTATACTCATTTCGCCGTCTTTTTTATGGTGAACAAGGTGTTATATCCATATCAAATATCGAATAACCGTATCTTATTTACCTTTCAATTATTGATTAATTTTTACTTTGATATCAGTAACCATAATAAACATTGTTTTATCTGTATATCGACCAAAACTTGCAAAATATATTACAGAATGTCAAGTCAGGACAACGAGGCACCTTTGCCTGATGGATGGGAGATGAGAACTAGCCGTTCCACTGGAATGAGCTATTACCTCAACATGTACACGAAAAAATCTCAATGGGAAAGACCTGAGGCCCCAGCGGACCCGGGAGAAGTCCGTTGCAGTCACCTATTAGTGAAACATGCTGAGAGTAGACGCCCATCATCTTGGAGGGAAGAAAATATCACTCGTAGCAAAGAGGAGGCACTGGAACTTCTAAAAGGATACCGTAAGCAGATAGTTGCAAATGATGCAACATTCTCTGAATTGGCATCAAAATATTCGGATTGTTCATCAGCTAAACGCGGAGGAGACTTGGGCATGTTCGGTCGCGGTCAAATGCAAGCTCCATTTGAAGAAGAGGCTTTTAAATTGAAGGTTGGTCAACTTAGCCGACCAGTTGAAACTGATTCTGGTGTTCATATTATCTTGAGGACTGCTTAAGTGATCAGTGAATGCTTACAACTATTTAGCATTTGTCATCACGGATTTCAAATATATTTGCTGTAAATTCATTCAGTTTTCTTGTTATTAAATTTTATTCTAATATCTAGCTTATGCAGCTCTAGTTAATTCAAAATTCTGTATATTTTTGCTCTTCAAATTTTATGTGTCCACAGTAATAATTATTTTATACAAGATGAAAACTGAATTGTCTAATACAATATTCATACTGCCAATACGATAGTTTTATTTTTTTCTTAATTATATGTAAAAAGTGCTTGCTAACTTGTAGAATTTTATCAAGCCCTAGACTTAGACTAAGTGTAGGTTGCACTAGGGTTTTAATTTACCATTTCAGTGAAAATATTGATAAAATGGTATGGCCTATAAAGCGGTAATTAACTCCACGTTAAAAATTTTACACTGTAATTTATAAATGGACTATGGTTAGGATAAAGGCAAAGTCCCTTTTCAACAGATGCATAACAAGTTTGAATACATTTAGCTTTAGTAAGCTTTAAAAATTGATTTACAGATGGTAATTTCACATGATAATCTCATAAGAAAACATTGATAAAAATTGCATACTTTTTGTGAATTGACTTATTATCAGGCAGAAAGTGACAATGAGTCATGCTTTTTTATGCTTGCAGCTGGTGTTAATTGATTTATAAGTCGCTATCAAATCAAAAATAGGAGCAGATATTCTACATATGTAATCCTAAAGCATTCAATCTTGCAACTCACAGAACTGTGTGTAGTACATAAATATAGGGTATTATCATTTATTTGTACATAACTGCTGTATTTTTTATATAGAATATAAAAAAAAATCATAATATTTGGCATGAGTTATCCTCACTTGAAATTACTGTAATTTTACGCAATAGCTATCCTTTTACCATTGGCTAAAGGTCGTAGAGTTTTTATAAAACAATGTTTATTGATATTGTTTGCTATCTGTGCTTATTTCTTTCACATTTGTTCACCATAAATTCAGGGTGAAATATGTTTTACTTTCTCTATTGGTCTTTTATAATATTTTTTTAAAAAAGACAACCCTGCACTAAGTAAATAATCATTGTATTGCAGGGGACTTTACAAACATATAATTTACGAACACAAATTACATCCAGACTCAGAACAAGAATTTGTGGATCTCACAAAGTGTTGGCCTGCATGGGATTTGAATTGGCGACACTGGCACGGTAGGTGGGTATCAGTACCACTATGCCATCTGCGCAGTTTACATATTGATTCTCAGTCTTTGGTCGGGCAACAGAAGAATAACATATCTACATATAGTTTTATCGGAACAAAGAGTTGAACCTATCAATAGAACCTGTTCAAGTTAGACTTTCTGTTCAAGATTTTTACAGCTAATCCAAATCCTATATCTCATTCATTTGTATGCTTAGATTGGGAAAAAGGAAAGTGAAGAAATAAATTCAATAATAACTTAATATACATTTATTTTCACTAACAAGATGCACAATAAATAAGAATAACAAAGTCCTTAACATTACATTTATCAGTGCTGTGTCCCTGACGAACCCAGCCTTTCGCCAGAGACACGGAACTCCCGAACTTTTTTTTTTAGTTTTTCATACTAGTCTCAGTTACAAATATGGCACTAAAATATAATCTTAACTCTATAGTAGACTAATTCAACAAATATGAGTTCGGGAGTGCTTTTTATCCCAATTAAGAAGACTTCGATGTTTCATTTTCATTTCGTTCAATTTTACCATTTTCTTGAAGATCTCTTAACAGAAGAATAGTGTCTAGTGTGGAGTCTTTCATATCTTCTGTAGTTGGTGTCCAGATAGGACCAATTATAGGTGGGGAACGCTTTCCTCCCCATGCGCTGAACTTCACCTTTCTCTTACCATCTTTCTTGATATTAACGTCTAGATAGGGATGTCCTGGCTTGAATAGTTTCGGTAACATTTCAAGGAAACTCTTGAATGGCATAGCGTCTCTTATCGTTCTATCTGCTGGGTTGGTACTCAAAGCAAGAATCTTAAGTGGGTGCCGTTTGTCATAAATGGGTATGAAATGGAAACCTCCAAAGGTCAGTCGCTTTGGCAACGAATTGGAAACAATCTGCGTCAACTCTGGTATAGATGTGGAAAAGATAATTTTAGAGTTCTTAGGTCCTGGTTTATAGACCATTTGACCGCTGCGTTTTCCTCCCCAAGGGCTGAAGCGGACTCGTTTTGGCATGCTCGGTTCACGGACATTATTAGAACGTTTCCAAGTCCACCTATGTTCAATCGCAGGTTTGTCTCTTTTACCTCCCCAAGGACTAAAATACTTTTTCTCTTCCGGGTCCAGAATTTCGTTAGACGTAGAATTCTCTTCATCTGTGCCACTGATGTCTAAGAAATACTGGTTTGATGGGTTTGTGGCTTGTACATACATATCTCGCTCACCTTCGCCCATATTTGATGCCCATTGCTTGCCACTGTCTTCTGAAATCTCATTTGACTTCCGTCGTTTCCTTTGAATTTCGGATTCTTCTCGTTGATAAAATTGCTCATTAAGCGGATCGCTTTGAAGAGTCTCGTAGTCGTTTCTCGTCGTGGGCGAATTGTATTTATTGTAAGTTGCGGGATATTGCTGGCTTTCCAAGGAATCGAAAGGTACATTATCACTGGGTCCACCGTTGTTGATGTATTGGAGGCTGACGGAACCAATCCACGAAATTGTGATGATAAGACATTGATGAAACATGGCTCTGAAAATAAAAAAGAGTAATGTTAAAATTGTCTTTCTATATTGCGTCTTATTTGTGCTGTCTTGGGGTCCCTTGTCCGCCTTTCTTCGGCTCATATTCGTCCCACTATAGCGCTCGAGTCTCGTCCACAATAAGAGGGCAAATGACCTGTTATAACACGTTAGTCATACGTGTTACGATAGGGTTTTATGAGAGATTTTCTTCTCTTGCATGGATGTTTAATCCCTTAGTTGTCTTTTACGACACTCACGAGCAAGATAAGGGGTGGTGAATTGTATTCTTACTTCTACCGTATCTATTAAGATAACCTGAAAGTTCCGTGTGATGACGGAGTAAGAATAGAATTCACCGTCCCTGTTTCAAAGTGTGACATTATTGTAGTTGGATTTTGCTTATTCAACTTATTATTTTCCATAAAAGATATACGCGAACGAAGCAGTGATCTTTACTTTAAAAAAATATATTTTCCATTAGCTAAGTTTCAAAGAAGTGTCTGATTAAAATACTTCAGCAACATCTAAATTATTCAAACCCTTATATTTGTCAAAGCAAAACAATTCGTGTAAGCGCTGACAAGATCTGTGCAAATATTTTACGAATAACAAGGATTTGATGAATTGAATCTAGGGGCGCGAAATCCTTAGTGTAAATTATTCTTTTTTTGTTAAAAAATACCCGTCGTTTGCGAGTTGAGTAGCGCACCAAGGGTGCCACGCAAACTGAATATGCTAATAATAGTCGACATAGCGACATAAACCGCGGCTAGTTCATTATCATCGCAGCCCATATACGTCCCACTGTTGGGGTCGGGCTTCCTCCACAATGGGAGGGCATTTGACCCACTATACCATTCTGGTCAGACATGTTGGTATTACTGCTCTAAGACAGTGCAGATCTTGAGAAAAATGTTTGCGCGTTCCCGTGAAAAGGGATCTTGATTCACCGTTAAGCCGACGGAAAAGACATCTAATTGATCTTGTAAGGATTTATTTTTTTCGTTTGAAGAGACGGTACCCTACAAATTACGTTTATTGATATAAGAGATGAGTAACACCTACGCTGGTATCATCATTATCACCATCTCAGTTCGTATGTGTTCCATTCCTGGGCTCGGGACTTCCACAAAGGGTAATTGACCTGGCCAAACGTTAATAGGATTTTTCCTAGATTTCTTACACTTGTATAGAATGTTACCTACTATATAGTATATATTAGATCTCTTAGTTATCATTTACGATAATCATAGGCAAGAAAGATCTGTTGATCCAACTACATGGAATTCGTCACATACATTAATGTATTGTACGCCATATATACGACACGGTATGATCTAAATCATTGTCGAGGATTTGCTAGTGGTGGCGTCAATATTTGGCGTTTGTAAACATGTATAGCGATTTGTGAATGTCCTTAGATCTGTTTTAATCCATGTCGGAGCCCTTGGTCAGATAGATCTTGCTTTTTTCAATAAGACAACAAAAAGTTGTTAGTAAGATAAGCTAGAAGTGGTCGAGATAGTTTTTTTTCTTCTGCTGCCATTACACAGCATTTGTTATTAGATAAAAATGCTCTATGATGGCTGCTACGAATATTGGCAACCCTTATATTTCTCGTGGGTGACGTAAAAGACCAAGTCCTTCTGATCAACAATTACATTGAAAGGTTGAAACCAGGCTGGTGGCCTTCTTAAAACTGTAGCCAAATTCAAGTTATAAGAACAGTAATATGAGTCGACTCCGAGTAATTGCGAGAAGAGAGAAAATAAAAGTAGCATTGCAAGTATGTAGACATAAGCAGTCATGACATTTGCCATGATGTGGTGACGGAGTAAGAATACGGTTCGCCACCGAGGGGGGTGGTCTAACCGGGGGTGTCGTAAAAGACGACTAACAGATATGATATGCAGATAATATCTGAGCAAAAGAAGGAAAATTCCATATAAAACCCTATACCAACTCGTCTCACCAGCGTGATATAGTGGGCATTTAATTTTTGTCTACTATGGAGGAAGCCCCAACCCAACAGTGGGACGTATATGGGCTGAGGTGATAAACCACATTTCGCCGCTCTCGACGTAGTTGGGTGATCATAAGAATCTTATGGTAAAGACGATAGTGTTTGATCTTTTTCTTTTTTTATTAGTAGACATGGTGTTCGGGTGGGTAGCGGGTGTTGCGTGCTTAAGCCCCTCTGTCGCCCCGGACGGAGTGGTGCGGAAGCGCGCCGACCGCAGCCCACCCCAAAAAAAAAAAAAGTAGACAACCCATATCACGAAGAAATAAAACCCTGTGTCGCGAGTTTTGACTGAATTAACGATTTATCATTTAAAACAATTCCTAACTTCTAGAAATTATGTGTGTTCGAATCTCTAAAAAGATTTGCATAATAATAATCTATTAGTCTCTCCATTAAGCTGTCGCTGTATTATTAAATAATAACTCACAAACAATATATACGAAAGTTTCCCTTTAATAAGAAATTAGATAAAATATTTATTTCCGCCTAATTATGTCATAGCGATTATAGTTCGCTTTGCTAAATGTTACCAATGATATTTGTAAGATGATTAATTTATCTTATGAGATTGCCACTTTTATAGTTACACACTTTATGTCTCAAAATAGCAGCGGATTTAGGGTCCCCGATCTTGTTTACCCTCCAAATCTCGAGATGCAAGTTGGGATTTGAAAACTTTAAGATTCAAACCATCATAATCATCCTGCTCGTCTCCCAATTACTTGGGGTCGACGAAACGCTCTTCTACTACTAAAGAATAAATCCTTGTTTTACGGAGGACCTTGCATCAACGGCCACAAATTACAGTCAGATTCAAGACACTCATTTATGAATCGCATAAAGGATCGTCCTGCTTGGGGAGCGAACTCACGACACTCTGTTCAAAACGTTGAAACTTAGACCATTTAGGTAATACTCTGAAAGAGTTGAACTAAATCTACCGAAACTAAGGTATCAGTGACGGTGAGCAGCACAGTTGGTGATGAGAAGATGATTTGCTACGTTATGGAACGGCACTATGTCCAGATAACAAGCCTTCCGTAAAAAAGTCAGAGATACCAATTGATAAATCCGAAATACTCTATTCCTGATTTCTGGCGTTTACACAAATAAAGCAAAATTATTTTATCGTATTTTAATTTTGTTTTACTGCTTGGATATTTTGAATAGTTTTCAGGCAAAGCTTTCTATATCATAATCAACTGATTTTATAATAGAATTTGTTATTCTAAGGCATTTTCTTGAAACGATTTCAGCAAACATTTTATTGAACCTTCAAGGTGTACAACCACGCCATAAAATGAAGAATCAAAACGATACAAATTAAATAATAAAGTTACTGTTTAAATAGTGTTAGTCCTAAATAAACATGGACCTCGATATTTCTAACCTTTTACGGAATTCACGCATCTAGTTAATTAAGTGAAGAAATTAAATGTATTATTTACATATACACGCCATATGCAATGGAGAATAAAGCATCACGTGTGTTTAGCGATATTCTCACGAGTGTCACCTGTCTATAGACTTAAGTGGTATTCTCCATTTTGATTCCGTTAAATGAAAAAATCCACTTAACAATTTGTAGATACTGAATATAATTTTAAATTTAACAGAACGTAACGATGCTTTAAATTGCAATATACGTATTTACTACGGCAATAAAACGCGGTAAGGACGTTAAAAAACAGTAAAAAAATATGAAATAATATGCGAGGGGTCTAGTTCGATCATATTTTTGGGTTTAAAGGGAATCCATGGCCTTTTTTGGAAGAAAAATAAATTGGCAGATCTCTTCACTCTTCGTTAACTGCATCCGATAGTTCTCTTCGTCTTTTAATCTCATATAGCGAAAACTACACTGGCGTTTAGTTTTGCGGTTGCTACCCAAGAACTTCATAAGTCTAAATCTTATGGTAGTAGTTTCTTTTCGAACCCGTCTTTTTTGAGCTTAGCATTACTCCTTCAGTGTGCGTAAGCATTTATGTTTTTTTTTATTTTTTTTTTTGTTGTGTTTTTTGCTGTTGGTCGAGATGACCTTTACAGCTTAGCGCGGTCAATGGGCAAGCGGAAGGCTCTCAACCCGGTAACGTACAAAGCATTTCTGTATTGTTAATTTTATCACGTAGATATATTCCGAATATAGCACTTGCCATAGCACGTTGTAAGACTGAGACCTTTTATAGGGTCAAGTTTTCAGGTGTGTGATTTATCGTCGGTAACATAGAACAGTTTGTAGACCTTCGTTTTCAGATACTGCGGATTATTACCTATAACATAGTTACGTAACAATACAGCAGACGCTGTCACCTCAGAGGTTTGGACGAAGTGCTATCAAACCATATCTGGACAAAAAATAGAGTCTACTGGCTGAAATTGTGTTGACATATGCTTTTTGTTACGAGTTCTCCCTTTCTTGCAGTTGGTGTATCTGTTAAGTCGTCTCTTACGACAAATGGAAGGCGTTATTCAAAAGTTTTAAAGTGACGCTATTAAATCTGATCTGATCTATCTATACCAATAAATAAAATTGGAGTGTCTGTTTGTAATGTCAAAATTAAAGGCCCTTTTCATGCTCACATGGTTATTTGCACTATACATATGCCTAAAAATCACTTTATATTTTTTGTCTATCTGTTTATTCCGGGTAATCTTCAAAACGGCTGGACTGATTTAAAAAATTCTTTCACCAACGGCAAGCTATAATATCAGGGAGTAAATTAGACTATATTTTATCCCGGTATTATCACGGGAACGGGAACTACATGGAATGGGGATATAAGGCGACAGAAACCGAAGCGAAGTGAGGGCGAGTTGCTAGTGTTTAATATTTATATTCGCGTTTAAGTATGTTTATTATTGTAAAGATGAAGAGTTTGTTTGTTTGAATATGAATTTCTCAAATTCAAAATCGCTCTGGTCATTTCTCAATTTCCGTGTCCACCTTCCTCTCTTGCCCGTGGGTGTCGTAAAACGCAACTAGGGGGACTATCTTGTGCACAAGCCCAACTTTCTGAGGGTGATTGCGTGTGGAGGGTTTTGGTGGTGCCCTTGGTATCACCGAGCCTCAATGCACGCATTCACACTCCCTTCGCTTTCTTCGCGGTAGGCAACGGCCTTGTAAAGGTCCATGAGCGGCAGCAACACTTACCATCAGGTGTACTGTTTGTTCGTTTGCCACCGTTTGCAATTAAAAAAAAAAAACATAGCTATGCAAGAGAAGGAAACCTCGAAGTAAAACCCCACACACCAGCGTGGTACAGTAGATCATCTCTCCTATTGTGGCGGACGCTCGAGCACAATAGTAAGACGTATAAGAGCTGTGGTGATAATGAAACACTTTAGAGGAGTTATTCGCGGAATAATTTGCGTTTTAATGACGTCAATATAATTTGTCGATATTTTCTTATTCCAAAGGTACCTATTATTATAAAAGTTATTACGTTATATGATGATATGTTTGATCTTAAAATTTGTCTGGTTTCGAAGTACGTCTAATAAGATACAGAATTAGCTTCTGGGCTTTTCATATATGTTTTTATTTTTAAAGAGTTGACGAATTTATTTATAAATGGGCTCTCTGTATACTCATATCAAATGTATTTATTTTGCTCTATTATATATCAAAGAAGAAGCTTGGTGGCATATAGTGGCAGGCAGGAATCGAGTAAAATTTGGGTTTAAAAGAATTGTAACTTATAAAAATGTTACTGAACCTTTAATATTTATCTAGTTATTGGGCTTCAATATACACATAAAGCTTATTTATTTCTAAATATAATTATTACAATTTTACGTATAACGTCTTTTTCACTTATTTTTTTCAAGAAAATATAAAATCAAATTCATATTAATTTTTATTTATATCTCTTAGGTATTTTGGTATAAGTATACTACTCCAATCTTTTAGACTCCAAATCCAGGATCGAGCAAAACAGTGTTATGAGGTTTTACTACAGAATTTCTCGATTTTCGAGTATTTTCTCAGAATTATCAGTAGCCAGTTAGAAGTTTGGTATTATGTGTGTCTGGCTTGACCCTAATTACATTAGACTGAAGATATAAGCTTGACGAAATGTGGACTATAAGGTTTATATCCATACTAATATTATAAATGCGAAAGTAAGGATGTTTGTTTGTTTGTAACGCTTTCACGCTTAAACCACCGAACCGATTTCAAAAATTCTTTCACCAATGGAAAGCTATAATATCAGGGAGTAACATAGGCTATATTTTATCCCGGTATTCCCACAGGAACGGAAACTATGCCGCGGGTAAAGCGACTGAAACCGAAGCGAAGCGAGGGCAGGCTGCTAGTATATAAATAATACATTCTCAGTAATTCTAAAATAAAACGAAACGATTTTTCAAATCTATTGGTTTTGTATTTAAGAGCCTTTTATTCAAACAAATTAATTCTTTATCTTTACAATAATATCATAAATAAACGCGAAAAGAACAAAGTTGCCTAATGAATCTTCATAACCTCAAAACCACATGAAGTTTAACGAAACCCTTCATAAAGAGTTCTTATTATAGATAATAATTATATCGTGATTGTTTGAATAACATAACCGCGGCAAAATATAATTATGCATTACTTATTATAAGTTGGATTAAAACGTTATGTTTAAACAAGATTTGAATATACTTATTTTCACTGTAAATTAAGGAATAATTAATTGACTGATTTTAATATATCATCTTGTTCCTATCCGCACACCAACAAATCACCCCTCACCTCCATTAAAACATTTTTAGAAATATTTCATCAAAATTCGACAGTGCAATTTGAATTCTATCTTGCCAATAACCTATTGAGGTCCACCGTTGGATGTAACTTTGCCAAAGGAGGTATATATCAAAATCACCACGCTTAACAGTCTTCTTGTAATTATTCCAGAATAACGTTACTACTACTGAAAACACAGGTCTACGACCAGTGTGTTACTAGTGATGACTTACGGCACGGAAACATGGTCCCTAAATGTAGGCCTCATATCAAGACTCAAAGTCGCTCAGCGTGCTATGGAACGGGCTATGCTCGGGATTTCTCTGCGAGATAGAATCCGGAATACGGAAATCCGCAGAAGAACGGGTGTAACCGACATAGCACGAAGAATTAGCATGAAGTGGCAATGGACAGGCCACATCGCTCGACGAACCGACAACCGCTGGGGAAGAAAGGTTCTCGAGTGGCGACCACGCATCGGACGGCGCAGTGTAGGACGAAACTAGGTGGACCGACGACCTAGTGAAAGTTGCTGGGCGTCGTTGGATGCAGGCGACACAGGACCGCACATTGTGGCGCAACATGAGGGAGGCCTACGTCCAGCAGTGGACGGCAATAGGCTGAAATGATGATTATGATGAACGTTACTATTATCTCTTAGCGGTATTTACGATTCCCACTACACAAAAAGTGTTAACAGTTATGTCTACCGCGGACCAGTCCATCCAAAGTAGTACCACACTCTCGCAGAAAATAGTCGTCTGAGTAGTAGCAATTTGTGGCTGCACTTCGTTTGGTAAGTGAGAGAGCCGGAAGCCCAACTTTTGTTCACACTCACACTTTCTTCACGGTAAGCAGCGGCCTAGCAAAGGTCAATGAGCGGCAGTATCACTTACCATCAGGTGTACTGTTTGCTCGTTTGCTACCGTTTGCAATAAAAAAAAAACAAAAATAAATCGTTATACTAAAATAAATAAATCTAATGATACTACCAATATTGAATCGCTTTTTCTTTGAGGGGTGGGTTGCGGTCTGCGCGCTCCTCGCACCACTCCGTTCGGGGCGACAGAGGGGCGTAAGCACGCACACCCGCAACCCAACCCACGTGCACCTCGCCTTCGTCGTTGGGCCGACCACCGGAGCAGGGTTACTTGTCATCAATGGTCGGCCCGACGGAATACCCCCTATTTGGGGTACCCTCCCATCGACTGATGTCCCCCCCTGGGGGAGGACGTCGGTCTTTCCTCACGCGGTCGGCCTCTCGGCGGGTGACGGACAAATTCCCCGATCACGTCACCCGCGGCCTCGACTAGGGCGGCATGAGGCGCAAGTACTCGCGCCTACGCCGCCCCAGTCGCCGGCGGCGGATCGTCTCATCGAGGCTGCGCTCCTCGCGCAGGTGATCCGCCGCCTCCTTCTGCGAGATCACTGCTTCGCAGAAGGCTGCGACCGCGTCTCAATTCCCGACAGTCAGCTCGGCACCGATGATTCCGAGGAGTTCACGGCGCTGCGCTGCCCAAGCGGCGCAGGCCTCGAGCGTATGCTGCGCCGTGTCCTCGTCGCAATCGCAGTGGTGGCAGGACGGTGTACTCTCCCTCCTAACGACCTTGTGCAGGTATTTGGCGAAGCAATATTGAATCGCTAATCTCTCTTTGGTGTCTATATCTCCTTGATGCAACTGCAATATTATGAAACAAAAAAGGTACACTGTTTGCCAATGGTCTTTGATTATTAATTCAAAGAGCATTGTCAATGAAACATTGTTTAATCTGCTTGTTTATGCTATTCTTAATAGCTAATAACTGGGTATACCACTGCTGCATTATTAAAAAAGAAAACTGTTTCCAAGTGCGCATTATAGCTAATAGTTACTACATATGTTGTATACCAAAGTAAATGCCCTTGCAGAACTATCTCACCAAACCAGAATCGAAGCAACCAAGCGGTCTAAGTACCAAGTCGACTTCCTATATCATTCCGAGTAGGCATTTGCTGATATAAGCTAGATGGACCTTATTTTTGTAGTCTAGACGCATCCCGTTCAACTAACTAAGACTACGTAAGGTTAGTCTGCGTTTCCACCAATTAACGTCAGTACAAATAATCAGCAATAACTGGCTATATAAACTTACAATTAGGCAAGTATTATTGAGAGTATAAATCTCTGGTTAATTGGTACCAGTAAAGAACCTGGTTTCTTCCTGCCTATCTGGCTGAAACAAGGAAACCTACCTAAACCTATAAAAAAACCTACCTATGTTATTTATGGCTCGTTTCTACCCTTCACTAGGTATTGGTCGCGAATAAGACAACAATTGTCAACACACCTTACTTACCCGTAGGAATCGTTGGCGACGGAATATGTACTCTTTTTCCATAGTATAATTACACAGATGGCGTAATGGTTATGATACCAACCTACAGTGCCAATGTCGCGAATTCGAATCCCACGCAGGACAACGCTTTTTCTCGCAAAAAAAAAAGGACAACGCTTTGTGTGATTCGCAAATTGCTGTTCTGTATCTGGACGTAATTTGTAACCCTCAGTTAAATGTTTGTAAAGTCCCCCGCAATACAAGGATTAATTTATTTAGAACAGGTTCTTTTAAAAAAAATATTCAAAAACAGTACATGTTAAAAAAAGTTTTGACAATAGTTATAAGCGGCCGTCTGCCTGTCGTCAACCCTCTATGTGATTATAATTATAGAATAGACGGCATCCGCTGCAGATGGCTTAGGTCAGTGTAAATCTCTTGGTCCTCTTTTAAGCCGCCCACAAGAAATATAAGTGTTAGTTAGATAAGCTAAGATTGTTTGAAAATGAAATTTTTGTTAAATGTATTTTCTGCCAGAAATCATATAATATTAAACATATAATAATTTTTAAAATATAATTAGTGTATAATTAAGGTTGTATCTATATTTAGATATTTTACCCATCCCTGCAATTCACGACGCTGGACTGCACGATAATACAATTGACATTAATATCGAAATTATGTGATTACTAGCAGCGCCCTGCGATTTCACCCACAGTTTCTCTACCCGTGAGAATATCGGGATAAATTATAGCCTATGTGTTATTCTGATATTTAAGCTATATTATTGTGAAGGTTCATTAAAATCCATTTAGAAGCTTTTGCGTGAAAGAGCAACATACATCTTCACATCCTCACATATTCACATACTCACAAACTTTCCCGTTTATAATATTAGTAAGGAAAAGATTAGAATGACTAAAATCTAAGATAAATAAATAAATCTACATTAACGTAACATGGAGTATCATCGCAGAACATATACATCCCACTGCCGGGTTCGAGCCTTCTCCTCAATAGGAGATAAAATTGACCTCGTGTACCACGCTAGTGAGACAGGTTGGTATAGGTTTTCATTCTAAATTTTCCTTCTCTTCCACAGATGTTATATTTCGTACACCCTTAGTCGCCTTTCATGACATCCACTGGTAAGATAAGGGACGGTTCTTAGTTCGTTACCACATGGAAACGCGAAGTAAATAAATAAATTATTCCATTAAATACATCCTATATAAACCTATATAATTTCAGCCTATATACGTCCCACTGTTGGGCTTAAGCTTCCTAAATAGGAGGGCAACGGACCGCGTAGGTATAGGGTTTCATTTTAAATTTTCTTTATCCGGTTTTATTTCATATTACATCCCTTAATCGTCTCTAATGGCATGCAATTGCAAGATAAGAGATATTGAATTGTATTCGTATTCCATCATCACACGAAGCGATTAAATACAATCATCATCATCATTTCAGCGGGCTCGAGCCTCCTTCACTAGGAGGGAGATTGACCTAACTATACCATGCTAGTCAAACAGATTGGTATAGGGTTTTATTTCGATTTGCCCTTCTGTTGCACAGATGTTACATGCACGGGCAAGAGAGGGAGTGGTGAATTGTATTCTTACTCCGTCACCACACGGACAATGGATAAAAAATAAAATTAACAATTAATTAATAAACTTACCTCGTTAACTGATCACTGAATAACATAATGGAAACAAAAGGAAAACGCAGTCACTTGTTAATTCACTTGTTTATGTTCACCATTGAGATGTTTGCCTGCTGATACTCGCTATGTGTATGATGAATATTTCTGTGATGTTCCACCTTATATACCGGCAGTACCTTTGAACGTAGGCGCGCAGATCGGATACCGTCAGCAAAATATAGTGAAATGAACGAAATGTTTTTCTCGTGTGAAGATTCAATTGCGCGTTTTTTGTTTGTAATTTTTATTTTGTTTGTAAATTGTCTTTGGCGAATGCGTAATTTCGTAATGTGTGATGTGAGTTACATAGTTTAGTTGTAGTAGAATCATTAAGCACTTAGACAGAATCAAACGTTTAGTGACGGAGTAAGAATACAATTCGCCACTATTTAGTCCGTGGATGTCCTTAAAGACGACTGAGTGATATAATAT
This sequence comes from Lymantria dispar, assembly GCA_032191425.1. NCBI lineage: Eukaryota > Metazoa > Arthropoda > Insecta > Lepidoptera > Erebidae > Lymantria > Lymantria dispar. Next base: position 3,328,114 of record CM063462.1, on the reverse strand, counting down.
ACACATAACGTCTATGCAAGAGAAGAAAATACTCGAAATAAAACCCTATACCAACACGTCTGACCAGCGTGGCGTAATACGTCAGTATCCCTCTTATTATGAAGGAGGCTCGAGCCTAGCAGTGGAACGTATAAGAGCCGAGATGATGAAGAACCAGAAGGGTTGATATTTTATTTTCTGGTCGGGTTTTTGTCTGGACGCACGTCTGTTCCATCCGTGTTGACAAAAGTTGATGCAAGGCCCCATAACCCACCGTATTCGCCATTAGGCTGACCTTTGGTATCGAATCCTTGGCATCAGCCCGACGCTTTACCCTTTTGGGTACCGTCCCTCCTCGATGGAATATTCCCTGTATCAATTACTTGTGACCTCGGCTAGGGCGGCATCAAGCGTAGGTACTCGCGCCGGCACCCAAACTGCTAGCGGCGGAACGTGCCACTGTAGCGGAGTTAGGGTTGGTCTAGTGAGTTATTTCAAGTTATGTCTCTTGCAATGTTTTTACCTGCATACCTATTTTTTTCCTTTGTTGTCTTGCGTGATAGGCGATGAAAGAACATTTTAAATAAAACCACTTTACGGATTTTATCGCGTTTGTATTTGATTTTTGACTTATTGAACATGAGACATCTTAGTCCGCCCGTGACCATGAACGCTTCAAAGTGTTCGAAACGTCGGGCAATCAAAAATCAAATAAGTTTTTTAATTTACTCGCTTTATCAAATATACTCGCGTAAACATCAGAAATTAAGATAAAAGAACAATTTCTAATTCATCATAGCTCATGTATGAGCTTCCTATATGATGGGAGGAAACTTGGCCTACTATACCATGCTGGTAAAACGTGTTGGTATAGAGTTTTATTTCCAGTTTCCTTTCGCTGGCATAGATGTTATCAGTATATTATAATCCCTTAGTTATCTTCGGGGGTGGTGAATTGTATTCTTACTTCGTCACTACACGCAAAGTTTTTAATTAACAAAGTCAACTGAAAATGGAATATAATTTATTTAATCAAACTTTTATTTTCGTGTGTTAACGGAGTAAGAATACAATTAACCGTAAAATACGACTAAAGGATTAAAATATGCAGATAACAAGAGATGGAAACTTGAAATAAGACTCTGTACCAGACAACGTGGTACAGTAGGTCAATTTCCCTCCCATTGTTGAGGAGACTCTAACACAGCATTAGGACGTATATAAACTGTTACGATGATAAATTCAATTTTGGATAATAATAATAACAATAACAGTTTTCAGCTACTATCGTGACCATCAGACCAAAATAATTAAAAATATTTACAATATACATTTACAATATCGTGTATCGCTTGAATCAAATTTTTATGAATTGGCATTTTCATATAGGTATATATTTTTTATCTGTGGGTAATTATTATGTTTCGTAATTTGCGTTTTAATTTATTTTTTACATTTTGCGTTATTTCTAAGTAACTTCATCTCATCATCATCATCATGAGATGATGATACAGTGGGACGCACCACTGTTGGGCTCCGGCCTCCTCTATTGTGGGAGGGAATTTGATCTACTATACCACGCTGATCAGACGTGTTTCATTTCGAGTTTTCCTTCTCTTGCATCGATATTATCTACATATTACACACCTACAGGCAAGAGAGGGGGTGGTGAATTGTAGTCTTACTCCATCACCATACGGAAACTCAGTAACTTCATCATCATCATTTCAGCTCATAGACGTCTCACTGTTGGGCTCGAGCTTCCTCCACGACAGGAGGGAAACCGACCCTAAGATACCATGCCGGTCAGACAGGTTGGTATAGGGCTTTATTTCGAGTTTACCTTCTCTTGCATAGGTGTTATATGCTTATTATATCCCTTAGTCGTCTTTTATGACATACGCATTGAACGTATATGAACTGAAATGATAATAAAGATGAATATGCATAAGTAAACGATAAAGCTGTCGTTTAAGATCTTATCATCCATTTCAACTGTAAACGTTATGGTCTTCAACTGTACTTTCCAGCAATCATTTCTCCCACGTACGCGCAGGCTCTGGTATGAATTACCTGCTGCTGTGTTTCTCGTGCGCTATGACATTTCCTTCTTTAAACGAGATTTAAGAAGAGCATTTTCTTCACGGTAGGCAACAGCCTAGCTGTGCCCCTGGTATTGCAAAGGTCCATGTGCGGCAGTATCCCTTACCATCAGGTGTTCTGCTTGCTCGTTTACCACCAACGGCAATAAAAAAACACTTTTCTCTCGAAATTTTCGTTGTTACGCTCTATCTTGCTTGTGGGTGTTGTAAAAGACAATTAAGGGTATGGATATACATATAAAATTTATGCAACAGATGGAAAACTCGAATCCCAGGTCGAGAGCCATCAGCGCTCACCCATAGTCCGGGCTAAGCTGTGAAAGCCATCTGCGGCTAACAGCTATACACACAAAAAAAAGGAAAACTCGAAATCCTTTAACAACACGTCTGATATTATAGTTCTATTTGCCTCCTATTGTGGAGGAAACTCGAGCTCAGGGGTGGGACGTATAGGATTTGCCATTATGATGATGATTAAAAATAATAAAGTGAGACATTTAGAAGAGTATAATATTTGGTATTTTATATTCAACTTTCAAATATATATATATCTACATATCATAAATCTGATACATTTTTTCGATTTATAATCAAAGACATCGACAGCCGATAATGAAAAATTGGTATGATTACTCCTCTAATCATAAAATCAGTGTGTGGGTACCCGTATGTGTTCAGGAAACTTGTTTGATCTTACTTATAGAAATCAGTTATTGGAATTTGACTCTTTGTAATTTATACGAGAGAAATACATATAAAATATGAATAAATTTCTAGGCTACTAGGAACCCGCCCTCACTGTCCTTTGGTTGCAACCGCTTTTTAAATCGGCAATATCTCCTAAGATATGGCTTCGGGTTCGAGTCCTGAACCGGGTAAATTGTCATACCGTTTTTCTGAGAGGAAAAATAGCGAAATAGTCCTTATATAGGGTTAGGTCCGTTTCTCTCCCATTGTGGAGGAGGCTCGAGCCCAACAGTGGCACCTATATGAGCTGTGATAAAGATGATGAGGTATAGGTAGAGTGCAAATAACCAACATGAAAAAGCACCTCTTAACGCTTCGGCAGCAAGAAGCCGGAACGTCGCTTTTCTTCACGCAGTCGGACTCTCCGCGGTTCATCGATCGTAATCCCTGCTCCTACCACCCGCGGCCAATATTTGAACTAGCGGTCTCCGAATGGTCGAAATTCGGCCATAATTCATTTAAATTAATTTTTCTGCTACACTATTTTATTTTAATTTTATTTATATATAATTGTATATTGAGCAAGCTGTATGTCACTAAGCTAGCGATTGTATGGCAGTGTGCGTATTGCTTTTTTTTATGAATTTAATGTATTTCTAATCCATTGTTACTTGAAATTTCAGTTTTATGCACTTCTCATTATATACTTTAACTGTGCTAAATTTCATATCTGTCCATCCACGTAATTTTCGTAAAAAGGGTACAAAGTTTTTGCTTCACGTAATATATAGATACTCAGATGTATAACACACTGATATATATATCACACATTTAGCTTAGGTGTTAAGATACCGACCTATCGTACCAAGTGTCATTGGTTCGATTCCCATGCAGGACAATACGATTTGTGCAATCCACATATTATTGTCCTGAATCTAGGTGTAATTTATGTTCGTGAATTATATGTTTGTAAAATCCTTTGCAATATAAAGCTTAATCCTTTATTGCAGGGTGATGTCTTAAAAAAACACGGTACTATTTTTTATTTATTTATTTAAGACAACACCCTGCACTAAGGAAATAATCCTTGTATTTCGAGGGACATTACAAACATATTATTAACGGATACAAATTACATCCAGACTCAGAACAACAATTTGTGGATCGCACAACGTGTTGTCCCGTGTGGGATTCGAACCGCCGACACTGGCGCTGTAGGTCGCTATCTTAACCACTACGCCATCTGTGCAGTCGATGTTGTAAATATAACTATTTTACGCATTTTATCGCATTTATGTTTGATTTTGGATTGCCCGACTTTTCGAACACTTTACAGCTAACTTCATCGTCCGTTACGCGGTGTGAAATCCGTAAAATAGTTTAATTTACAATGTGCAATACTCGCGTAAACATTAAAAATCATTACTATACTATTTTGTCTATAATTTGCTGACGGTACTAACTAGAGTGACCAACTGTTGAATTGCAAGAGGACATTCTGTGTCTGGACGTTAGAGCGTAACGGTCTCAGATCCATTCATTATTCATATTCAATTGTCTCAATATATTATCTTCTATATAAGAACATAGATTCTTAGTTCTATATATTTTATTTCTTAATGTACTAAAGTGTTGTCCGTATGGTGATGGAGGAAGAATACAATTCACCACTCCGTTTTGCTTGCCCGTGAGTGTCGTAAATGACGACTAAATGATGCAATATGCTTATAATATCTATGCAAGAGAAGGAAAACTCGAAACAAAACTCAATACTAACACGTCTGATCGGCTTGGTATCGTAGGTTAATATCTCTCCTATTATGGAGGACGCTCGAGCCCAACAGGGGGACGTATGTGAGTCGAAAGGATGATGAGATGTTCAAAGGGTTATTGATACAAAAACTCGTCAGTACATTAGGAAATGACAAGTGACCCCTTACTGTCCTATGGGAATAAAAAAAAACCGGCAGAGTTATCATCACCTCAGCCCATACACGTCCCATTGGGCTTGAGCCTCTTCCAGTATGGGAGGGAAATTGACCTGCTATACCACGCTAATCAGACGTGTTGCTAAAGGGTTTTGTTTCGAGTTTTCCTTCTCTTGCATAGATATTATAAGTGTAGTATATCCCTTAGTCGTTTTTTATGACATCAACGGGCAAGAAGGGGTGATGAATTGTATTTTTACTCCATCACTACTTGGAAAGCTAGAACTGAACAATCAGCAGAAGAATAAAAAATAGCACTCTATTGAAAGAATGGAAGTAGCACTCTATAAAACTACTTTACGGATTTTATCGCGTTTGTATTTGATTTTTGATTTGAGATTTGACCCACAATAATAATAACTAGTGTTGCCCAAAAAAGTCTTGGTCTTGCGGTCTTGGTCTTGGTCTTGCGAGAAATGCGAGACCGAGACCAAGACCAAGACCGCTTAATTTTTGCAAGACCAAGACCAAGACTGGCCCTGCAAGACTTGAGCAAGACCAAGACTGGGCCTGCAAGAGTCTCGCGGTCTTGCATTTAATTCAAATCACCATTTCAGCTTATATACGGTTGAGCTCGTGTCTTCTACATAACAGGAGGAGAATCGGCCGTGGCCGGAGGGGAATCGCCACGGTGATCGGCCGTGTTGTTACAGGGTTTCATATCAAGTGTTCCTTCTCTTGCACCGATGTTATATATTATAGCCCTTAGTCGTAGGTTCGCACTTGCGGGTAAAATAGGGGGTGATGAATTGTATTCTTTCTTCGTCACTACACGGCAAGTTAAATCAGTCTTGAGATATCCATCTATTGGCCAATCGATTCTCAATATTAGTGTTCGCTTTACAGAATTACTCTTTGGAAAGGCTTAAGGACAAAAATACCATAATCGTCACCCTGTTGGTTAGTCTTGATAAGTTTCACACGAGAGTCCTCTTGTCCGTTATATTTATATATCCGTTTATTCATTAGCCCAACGACGTCCACTGTTAGACATAGAAATATGCTTACAATTAATCTACATAAATTACGCCCAGACTGCGAGTCTGGGTGTTATTTTATAAAATAATTATTATGTGTAGATTGGCATGCGCACATAAAGATCACAATATAATAATGTGAAAGAGAAGTAAAACCACTAAAAATAAAATTCTACACTAACATGTCCATGACCAGCGTGGTATAGTAGGTCAATTTTCCACCTACTGGGAGGAAGCTTAAGCCCGGTAGTGGTACTTTTATGAACTGAGACGATGACGACGAATATCATACATTTGGTGACCCTCTTCATAGGTATACTATTAAAAACTATTCTTATCTATACTGATCATAAATCGGGAGATATTGTTTATTTAAACGCCCTAATATCAGAATGTTATTTTGTCAGATAGTATGTTTATCTAGAAAAGTTTTAGGCTTTAATACATACCACTCCGACATACATATTGGTAAATTGGTCCGGAACAATGTCTATAAAGGGTAACAAATCGGACAATATTTTAACCAAAGTCCGATTATACACTACCTGCATACGTCCGATCATGACGTATGCCAGTGTAGTGTTCGCGCACGTTAGGCCAAACAGGATCCACAGGTTACAAACACTACAAAATAGATTCATGCGACGGGCAACGGGAGCACCGTGGTTCGTTCGTAATGTCGATCTACACATCGACCTCGAATTGCCGACCATCAGGCAGTATATGAAGCGTTGCTCCCAGCGCTATTTTGACTCTGCCACGACTCACCCCAATCCACTAGTGGTTGGGGCGGTAAACTACGTCCCATCAAAAATATCCGCGGTCCGACGACCCCGTCATCTCCTTGAGGAAGGGGATGATGCCATCACGATCGCCCAAGAAAGGGCCTACACAGCTCGCGCAGCGATAACACATAAAACTGCGCGGTATCGGCCTCGCCGACGAGGTCGAAAACCGCGCCGCGTAAAAATCATTAACCTAAACGTGGCCACGCCCACTTTGCTTTCAGCGACGCCCCGAGCCGAGGTCCGTTCCCCACAGGGGGAGCCCTCGGGCGATGTTCGCTTAACTTACTTACCGGGTTGAGAGCCTTCCGCTCGCCCATTGCCCGCGTTAAGCTGTCAAGGTCATCTGCGACCAACAGCTAAATACACACAAAAAAAAAAAAAAAACAATATTTTAAAGCTATTAAGCGTTCTCCGTAGTAGCCGTTGTGACGGCAACTACCTACTTAGATAACAAAAATTGTGATTAAAGTAGGTATGTTATGGATATTATAAATGGTGATATTGTTTTTAATGCCAGGGGCGATATGGTTATTTAAACGAAATAATAGCATTATATGGATAGTAAGTTAAGCAAGCGAAGCTATTGGAACAGCTAGTATTAAATATATCTAGAGGTAGGTAGGTAGAATTATAGGTATCAAAATCGTCATTAACACATTCCTTTTTATAGCGCAACTATTAGGTATGGCCGGATATTGTTAACTTCAAGAGGAATATTAACATTACCATTTATTATAATAAATATTTAAAATAACATATACATAAATTATTGTATCAACTGCCCCGTGTGGTAACGTCTTAAGAAAACAGGGTCGAAATTTCTTCCTTTGGCACAGGAGTAGTAACGCTGTTTAATGTAACACTAGAAGAATAGGAGAGTAATCTTCCTCAGTGATAAGGGTTATATTCAATAGTGGACTATAGGCTAGCAGATGGATAGATAGGATAGGATGATATTTGATTAATTTAGTTGGATTTTTCCTTGCCATGATAAATGAATGTTACGTTATTCCAACTGCAAGACTTGCAAGACTCTGCGAGACTCTTGCTGCAATACCAAGACCAAGACTCGGGTGCGCAAGACCAAGACGAGACCAGGTGTGATGTTGCAAGACCAAGACCAAGACTAGTCCAAGTCTCGTCTTGGTTTTGCATTTGGGCAACACTAATAATAACTAAAGATAATTTTATAAATGAAAACCTCTTAGTAACATAAAGTAATCAAAAATAATATTAATTTAGCATCATGTCACCTGAGTTTTCTTGCCGGATCTTTCTCAGTGTGGCCGTGTTCCGATCCGGTGGTAGTATACTAGATTGTTAGGTTTTTTTTAAATATAATTACTATTAATTTTAATCTTAAATAATTACTAACCATAAACAATATAATTTTTTCATATAGTATCATTTTCTACTTACACTGGCAATAAAATTGTTTCAAAATGTGGGTCAATATTTAATAACTAATTTCTGTATCGCGTAGGTAATTATAAAATTTTCTGTAGTAACGGTGACTTGTTGGACGTGAGACATCTTAGTCCGCCCGTGACTATGAACGCTGCAGTGTTCGAAACGTCGGGCAATCAAAAATCAAATACGCCCTAAAAGCCTTAAAGTAGTTTTATTTAAAATGTGTAATACTCGCGTAAACATCAGAAATCATTATAGAATCACACTATTATCTAACAATTGTCTGCCTACAGCCGTGGGCCGGTTCGTCCGGGTTAGTACCACACTCTCGCAGAAAATTGACGTCCGAGTAGTAGCAATTTGTTACTGCGCTTCGTTCGGTGAGCGAGAGAGCCGGCAGCTCAACTTTCTAAGGGTGTTTAGGTCTAAGTGAGCTTTGGTGTTGCCTTTAATATAACCGAACCTCATTGCATCCACTCACACTCCCTTCACTTTCTTCATGGTAAGCAACGGCCTATCAAAGATCCATGAGCGTCATTTTCACTTACCATCAGGTATGCTGTTTGCTCGTTTGCTACCATCAGCAGTAAAAATAAATAATAAGAAAATTTTCATTATTGTAATACAAGTGAAGCTAATTAAAAAAAAATGTTTAAAATTAAGATCAATCGATAATATATTTTAATCTTTGGTTTCAGTATCACATCTACAAAAATAAAAAATAATAAATGGATTCAAGTTCGCGTTTTATGACAATATTACGGCGGGTAAAATCTTTATGAGGATGGTGTTAAGCTTCTAAATTCGTAAAATGTCAAAGGAAGAAACTTAAGTCTTTTATTTTTGTATATTCTGTGCATAATGAAGTAAGAAAATAATTCAAAATTAACTTCAAATCAAATCATTTATTTTGCGAAATATGGGTATAAAATATTAGTAGTTACAGATAGACAATGTATCACCATATTTGACCGTCAAGCGGCATGCAAAAAGAGTTTACAATTGCAGTTAAAAACTTTTAAGAATTAATGGCCTCATAACAAATACACATATTTAGTCAAATTAAAAGAAAGATGAGAATTTTGACGAGAGATTCAAAATGTCATGCAGCGCTTTTAAATTGTATTCATTATTTTAGTGTTTTAGAGTGTTATATTGAATAATTTTGCTGATATTTTATGTGATATAATGCAAATAAAATACTGAAATGTAGTGAATATGATAAATTAATGAATTGTTCATTTTCATATTCTGTCAAAATTCCCAGAGGAAGCATGATTTGGTTGTCAGCACCTTATCAATGGTAACCACTATGACTAAGATACGGAGACTGAAGACGTGAATAATAAATATTATAATAATTTGCCATTACATAAAAAGAAGAAGAAGAATTAGATGATACAATACAGTCTATCAATCAGAACTACGTAATAATAAAATCTGCTGTCATAGATTATTCTTCTTTGTTTTTTCTTGACAATTAAGCTACCAATACGAGCCATTTTCACCAGTGTCGATTTAATATTTTCTTTACAAATTATCAGTCTTCATATTAGTAACTCTCCGTCAGTAAGTCAAGATTGTCACGTTCAACAGTGAGGCCACTGTTAATGGTATCATCTGAGAATTCTGATCCAAACAAAAAGGTATGTAAAGCACTTTTATATAATATTTACTATACCCCAGCAGTTCTTCCGCCATATATTACATAAAATGCCATAATTTTTTTTTTAATATAAAACGTTAAAACACTAAGATATTGAGTACAATACAAGAACACCACATGACACTTCCACATTCCCGCCAAAAGACCCCCGTCATAGATTACAATTGATCACGTGGGTTCAGTTAAAAATAATCTAAAATGCAAGATTACGAATTTAAAATTGCGCGCTTATAAAAAATTGGTTTTCAAAATGTTTTTCCTATTATTTTATTTTAAAATGTGTACTGATCGAAAGGACCGATATTTTAACTTACCTACTCATTTTACGTAATGTGATGCGGAAGAATTGCTTATGTGTAGTAATCATGATATGAAAGTGCTTAACAAATGTTTTCATTTTCCATGAAAATGCCCAGGACATACCATTAACAGTGCGGCCATAATACTATTGAAGGTTCATCCTCATCATTTCAGCTTATATAAGTCTCACTGTTATGCTAGAGCCTCCTCCACAATAGGAGGAAACTTGACCTTACTATACCATGCTGGTCAGACAGGTTGGTATAGGGTTTTATTTCGAGTTTTCCTTCTCTTGCGTACATGTTATATGCGTATTATATCCCTTAGTCGTCTTTTACGACATCCACGGGCAAAGATAGGGAGTGATGATTTGTATTCTTACTCCGTCACCACACGGAAAAGTTGAAGGTTACATTTTACTTACGTTACGTTATAATGTCCAATATAAAGAAACTAAAGACGCGATGAAACTTATAAATTTATAAAGAAAATGATTTACCTAGACGCTGGCAATAAACGAATCGTATTAGTAGCTAATTGCCAATACGGCAAGAAAAAGAATAAGGATGACAAATGATGATAGACTAAGTTCACTTCTTCCACATTGTGTTTTTAACCGACTTCTAAAAAAGGTGTATTTTTATGTTTGTTCGCGCATAACTCCAACCGATTTAAAAAAACAACTGTTTTGTTAGAAAGGCTATACTTTCCAAATGGTCCCATGAAAATTTTATCGAAATCGAACAAGCAGTTGTTGAAATATCAAAAAACATCTAAAAATTTATCTATGATGTTTACATTATTGAAGTCGGCTTTATTTCGCAAAAAAATAATTAAATTATTAGTTACTAGCAACGCGCCCTTGCTTCGCTTCGGTTTCAGTCGCTTTCCCCGCGCAGTTTCCGTTCCCGTGGGAATACCGCGATAAAATAGCCTAGGTTACTCCCTGATATTATAGCTTTCCATTGGTGAAAGAATTTTTGAAATCGGTTCGGTAGTTTAGGCCTGAAAGCGTAACAAACAAACTTACTTTCGCATTTATAATATTAGTAAGGATGAGGAAAACAACTACATTTAACAAACGTCAGTAATAATCGTCTTAAATTGAAACCGACTTCATTTATCAATTCTTAGTTACTATGCGAAATTGTGTCTGGCAGCTACCATCATATAACACTTAATCGAAATAAAGAATTACTTTCCAATATCCAAAGTTTGTGATCCCTTAATAATAATGATTATAGTTGAAATAAAGTAGAACGGATAAACACCTGAGACTGGTTGAGTGTTCCAGTTGATGGAATGAAAACATACAGAGTCCAAACGTATTTTAAGTGAACGATTGAACGATTGGGATGCTATAATTCAAACATCGAACAATCTTCTTCAAAAGAATTTTTATTTTTGAACGTAAACATATTTTTTTTTTTTGTTCTGTTCGTCCATCCGGATAGGCAAAGGGATCAAAAGCCCATACAGTTAAAATTTGACCATAAACAATATACAATGACATTTTTGGCATATATGTATACTTTTTTCACGTTACTACTAGCCAGATAGGTCACTTTTCCTATTCTTGTTGTAATTTTATCTGCTTTTATCCCTTTTACAACAGCAGCGGTAATAAAAAATATATTTTTATTCCAGTACTATAAGGCAAATTGTTATTTTTAAATAATCGTAATAATTCTTTTAAGCCTTTCGTTTTAAGTTTTTTTATTTTATTTATTTATATTATTATACTTTCCGTGCAGTAAGTAAGAATACAATTCACCAGCCTGTATCCAGCCCGTGAGTGTCGTAAAAGACGATTAAGGAGTATAAAATACAGATAACAAGAAATCTCAATCTCTCGAAGGTCAATTTGTGGAGGCGACTCGAACCCAGCAGTTTGATTTATTTGATATAACGCAATATTTTTAAAAAATTAGCGTATTGTGTCCGTATTCACACATAGTTTGTCGGTAATAAATTAATAACTCATCACCATCACAGCTCATATATGACTCACTGTTGGGATCGAGCCTCCTCCATAATGGGAGCGAAATTGAACTACTAAACAACGCTGGTCAGGCGTGTTGGTATAGGGTTTTATTTCAAGTTTTGTATTATATCCCTTAGTCGTCTTATACGATACCCACGGGCAAGAAGGGGATGGTGAATTGTATTCTTACTCCGTCACCACACGGATTATATAAATATAACTCAAAGAAACAAAAATTGTTTTTAATGTTTTTTTTTTCTTTCACACATATAATACAGAAATGCTTACGTTACGAAGAACTTCACAATCAAATAATTATACAATATAAAATAAAATACTTTTATTTGTGAAAAACATGCATAGATAAGGTTTTAAACAATTTCTAATTAACATTAATTATTTTCACTTACATAATTACTAGCAACCCGCCATCGCTTCGGTTTCATTCGCATTACCCGCGTAATCCCCGTTCCCGTGGAAATACCGGGATAAAATATAGCCTATGTTACTCCCAGCTTTCCATTAGTGCAAGAATTTTTTAAATCGGTTCGGTGGTTTAAGCGTGAAAGCGTAACAAACAAACATATTTTCGCATTTATAATGTTACTAAGGAAGTAAGGAATAACAATTGAAATAATTTGGAACCATAAATCCCGTTAGTATAAAGCGTAAATCTTACTGTCCCACAAAAGGAAGGCAATTGACAACCACTACTTACCTCTCTTAGTATTCTCTTATACCTATGAAAAACGAAGGGCTGACGATACTTGTTATTTTTAGACCCTAATCATAGCAATGTTTTTTGCTTTATTAATTTTCCATGTTTTTAGCAGAATGCATTTACTACGACGTAGCACTATGCTACGCAATACATGCCTTCTTAAAGTTATTTTAAACTAGCAACCCGCCCTCGCTTCGCTTCGGTTATAGGTTATAGTCGTTTTACCCGCGTAGTTCCCGTTCCCATGGGAATACCGGGATAAAATATAGCCTATTTTACGCCCTGATATTATAGCTTTCCATTGGTGAAAGAATTTTTGAAATCGGTCCAGCCGTTTTGAAGATTACCCGGAACAAACAGACAGACAAAAAATTTTTAATTGCTATTTTAGGCATAGGTGTCGTGCAAATAACCGTGTGAGCATGAAAAAAGCCTATTATTTTGACATTACAAACAGACACTCCAATTTTATTTATTGGTATAGATTAATTTGTTGCTAGTTAATTTTGACGTTTGATGATGAAATTAGAATATAATTCACCATCCCCTATCAGCCCGTGGATGTCGTAAAAGACGACTAAGAGAATAAATATGCAAATAACATCTATGCAAGAAAAATAAAACTCTAAATAAAACCCTATACCAAACCGTCTCCGGTTAAGGGATTTAGTCTATCACCCGCAGAGAGGTTAGCCTCGCAACGGCGATCGGCGTCTTGGGAGAGGGTACTCGGGGTATTCCGTCGGACTGACCATTGAAGTCAAAGAACTCTGCACAGGTGGTCGGCCCAACGACGAAAGCGACATGCTACATGAGTGGGTTACGGGGCGGCGCGCCGCCCCTCTGTCGCCCCGGACGGAGCCGGGCGGTGGATGCGCTGACAGTAGACTACAGAATGAAAAAAATACTAAACCGTCTGATCAGCGTGGTCTAGTAGATAATTTCCCTTCTATTGCGAAGGAGGCTCGAGCCAAACAATGAGACTTGTGAAATTAATCCCTTAGACGTCATGAAAATTTAATCAATCTAATAAAATTCGTTGAACAGCTTTCCATAAAATCTTGGGCAAGTTACTATTTACGCGAATGGAAGCTAAAAAATAATATATCCGCGTTGAAGATTTATTTATTAACAACGAATATAGGTCCCGTATAGTCTATTATTATGAAAGTTGAACCATTCTGTTGTCAACAAGACCCTATTGTGTACAGTTGAATGTCATGTCTAATGCCAATGTTATAACTGCAAAGTTTGCATAAAACTCGTCTCGTAACTAGTTTCAAAGCATTTTCTGTTTCCTAACGTAGCAATATTATTTTCAAAGACAGTATCGATTATTAATAAAAATAATATTTTAGTTCTCTGTCTGGTGACGGGAGTAAGAACACAATTCACCATTCTCTTTTATACACATTTTTTTTAATAATCATAGCCCACTGTAGCTCGTCGCCTTCATCGTTGGGCTGACCACGGAGGACAAGAAACTCGGTACTGGTTCATACCCATGGGAGTTTGCCTTCTCTTGCATAGATGTTATACACATATTATATCCATTAGTCATTCTTTACGATACCCATGACTTCCCGGGTTGGCCATGGACATTATGGAACTCCGTATCAGTTGTCGGCTGACAAAGGGGTTGTAATACGGTGGGTTATTGGATCGCGCCTCGCCCTTGCGTCGTCCTGGGTGGAATGGACGGCGTGTATGCTGACCTTAGCCTGCCAAAAAAAACGATACCAACGAAAAAAAAAATTACGTATAGAAATGTATTTTTAATTCTGTTAAAGACAATATGTGTTGATGGAGTATGCCCAAGGTGATGTCTTTCGCAATAATTTTCGCCGAAAAAGCAATATCCAAAAAATTGTTGGTCAATGTCATTCTGGCTTATTATTTCAATATTGATTTAGAAATAATATTTATTGAGGTTAAATTTATTTAATAGAGATGTCATCTCGGTTCATATACGTCCCACTGCTGGGCTCGAGCTTCTCCCATAAGGGAAATTGACCATGCTGGTCAGACAAGTTGCTATACGCATATTATATTCCTTAGTCGTCTTTTACGAAACTCTCCGGGCAAGAGAGGCCGTGGTGAATTGTATTCTTCATCACAACACGGACAATAGAGATTTAATAAAAAATAGGAATATATTTACCATGGTATGGGCATGGTCGGTCACCGATAAAATTCCTAATTAATGAAATGATGCCTTTTGGACACTAATACTTGGAATTTCAATATTACAATTATTTTAATCATCAATAAATATCGATGATTTAAAAATGAATGATAAAAAATGAAGACGAAAAAATTTTCGTCTTCATTTTGTGTATATTTGTATGTCAAGCATGTAACTATAGTGTCCAATAATTCTTATTTTCTTTCTTTCAAATAGAATAAAAAAAATGTATTCTTATTCCGTCACCACACTTAAGGATTACGCATCGCTTAGTTTTAATAACATCTATAGAGCAAAATTTTACAATAACAATCATAGTGATCATTCTACCACTCATTAAATTCTATCGTCCATGAGGCATTACCATTTAAACTGTCAAATGTGACATACATGTAGATTTGAATGATAATTTTATATACGTTGTTTTGTTACAGATACTGCAATTAAGAATTATTATCAGTAATGGTGAGTAATTCAATGTCACTGTAAAGGTCATGAATTCATTTAATACTAGCAGCGTCCTGCGATTTCACCCGCAGTTCCTCTTCCCGTGGGAATATCGGAATAAATTATAGCCTATGTGTTATTCTGATATGTAAGCTATATTATTGTGAAGTTTCATCAAAATCAATTCAGTAGTTTTTGCGTGAAAGAGCAACAAACATCTTCACATCCTCACATACAATATTTCGCGTTTATAATTAAAATTCAAATCATTTATTATGCATAGACCCCGAGAGGGAACTTACATATTGTCAATTTTACAAAATAAAATAAAATTATCCAAAAAAATAAACCACCGGATCGGAACGCGACCGCTACTGAGAATATCCGGCAAGAAACTCAGCGGGCTTGTCTATTGTTTTTAATTATTTTTTTTTCTTCTTACTAGATATACAATTGTGTACATGTTTTGTAAGAACTAGCTCCAATGTGATGCCCTTCGAACTGCAAGATACTTAATATAATTCAAACGATTATGGCTGGACCAGATCCCATAAGCGGCACCCGATCACGAGTTAACTACTGGAGCAGCCATCACTCCCCTCAACCATTATGGAGGGAAGGGAGAGACCCGCTTCACGGAGCTACCGCAAGTAGATCCTTCAGTGAGCATGACCAAGACCATATGTTATAAACGATGAAGATACAAAATTTCGTTAGGCAAAACACGCTACGCTTTACAATATTAGAGTTAATAAAAAAAGAGTATACTTAAAATAACAAGGAAATTGCTGAATGAGGAGCTGCTCACAACCAATCTATATTATCATCTACAATTCTACATAATCCGAGATTTTATAATAAGCTTTCTTACAAAGTTTATTCTTGATGGCTTTTTTAAACTTTTTCGTTGGCAGGTCTCGGATATCTTTAGGTAATCTATTGTAGAAACGTATACATTGCCCCATAAATGATTTGCTAATTTTTTGGAGACGAGTAGTATGTACAACTAATTTGTCCTTAATAATATTATTAGGAAGTAGGATAGGATAGGACATACATAGATTCGCGCCTCTATCCCATAGGGGTAGGCAAGACCACTTCCCTCCACTTGCTACGATCTTGACATACCACTCCACATTAATCTTCTTATACATATTCTTCGATTTATGATACTTCTAACCTGGACTTTCTTAAGAACGTCCCTGATTTGAACGTAGAAAGTCTTTCCCTTCCAACATTTTTGTTCACATTATTTTTTTTTTTATCTATACTATAATATTATAAAGAGGAAAAATTTGATTGTTTGTTTGTATTGAATAGGCTCCGAAACTACTGGACCGATTTCAAAAATTCTTTCACCAATGGAAAGCTATACTATTAGGGAGTAACATAGGCTATATTTTATCCCGGTATTCGCACGGGAACGGGAACTACGCGGATAAGACGACTGAAACCGAAGCGAAGCGAGGGCAGATTGCTAGTTACTAATATTGGCAAACGAGCGAATAGTACACCTGATGTCAGTGTTGCTGCCGCTCTTAGACCTTTGCTAGGCCGTTGCCTACCGTGAAGAGAGTGAAGGGAGTGTGAATGAGTGCAATGAGGTTTGGTGAAACTAAAGACAACACCAAAACCCATTACACGCAATCACCCTCAGAAAGTTTAGCTTCCAGCTCTCTCGCTCACCGAACGAAGCGTAGTAACAAATTGCTACTACTCAGACGTCGATTTTCTGCTCAGTGAGGTACTACCCCGGACGGACTGGCCTGCGGCTGTTGCCAGACAACTGTCAACAGGGTGGTCCTACCACTATCCAAAGTGGTATTTTATGACAACAAATAGTAATTAATATAGGGGAGGTGAATTGTATTATTACTCCGTCACCAAATCAAATCAATCAAATCATTTATTCTGCATAAGCCCCTTAAGGGCACTTACATATTGTCAAATTACACAACGTTTGAACACAATACAATAATCTACCACCGGATCGGAACGCGGCCACAAACTGAAAAGATCCGGCAAGAAACTCAACGGGCAGTAATTTTTTTCTTTAATCTTTTAAATATACATAATTTTATGCTTCGTACAAGATATATGGTATTAGCTCCAGTGTGAAGCCCTTCGAAATTGAATACATGTATAAATTTTCAAAATTTAGTACAAAACAAAAAAAAATTAAAGTATTAAAGAAAGGAAGAAAATATGGCTGGACCAGATCCTACCACGTTAAAGCCTAGTCTAGCATATCAATTGCTGAATCTCAATAATTAAAATGTCATCATCGTCCTCACCGCAGCTCAAATAAGTCCTACTGCTGGGCACGAGCCTCCTCCATAATGGGAAGGAAATTGACCGTACTGTACTATGCCGCTCAGAAACGTTGGTATAGGGATTATTCGAGGTTTGCTTCTCTTGCATATATGTTTAATACTTATTAAAGCCCTTAGTCTTCTTTTACGACATCCACAGGCGAGGTTGAATGATGAATTGTATTCTTATTCCGTCACCACACGAAAATATGTATATTTTGCAAAATAATTTCCTAAATAATGCTACAATTTTGTTCTTTAGAAGTTTAAATTCTGCTCGGATGGCGATTGTCCGCTGTGGGCGTTGGCTGCCTTACATGCACTCGGCAGTCTACCAGCAACGCTGTTCAGAACTTTGCTGCAACATGTCATGGAAGAACAACCAGTGAGTATCATCTGATGAGCCCATATATATCCCACTGGTGGGCTCGGGCCTCCTCCACTATGGGAGGGAAATTGACCTTCTGTACCACGCTGATCAGACGTGTTGGTATAGGATTTTATTTCAAGTCTTCCTTCTCTTGCATACATCATCATCATCATCGCAGCCCACATATGTTTGGGTTTGGGCCTCCTCCACTATGGGAGGGAAATTGACCTACTTGGCCACGTTGGTCAGACGTGTTGGTATAGGATTTTATTTCGAGTCTTCCTTCCCTTGCATAGATGTTATATGCATATCATATTCCTTAGCCGTCTTTTATGACAGCTACAGACAAGATGTGAAATCAATACGGGAGTGATGAATTGTATTCTTACTCCGTCACCACACGGAAAAATAAATTTTATATATTAAAACTACGTTTTCCTTAGTTTCACTTACCATAGGAATAATGTATCTTTCTACACGAAATTAGCCTTTCAGCGATCATGTTTACTCCAGAGGGAAATTGACCTCGGGTGACGTGACCGGGGATTAATCCGTCACCCGCCGAGAGGCCGACCGCGTGAGGAAAGACCGACGTCCTCCCCGAGGGGAGGACGTCGGTCGATGGGAGGGTACCCCACGTAGGGGGTATTCCGTCGGGCCGACCACTGACGACAAGTAAACCTGCTCCGGTGGTCGGCCCAACGACGAAGGCGAGGTGGTTTTCGGGTGGGTTGCGGGAGTTGCGTGATTAAGCCCCTCTGTCGCCCCGGACGGAGTGGTGCGGAGGCGAGCCGACCGCAGCCCCCCCACAAAAAAAAAAAGAGGGAAATTGGCCTACTATTATACACTAGGCTGTTTGGTTTAGGGCTTTATTTCGATAGTATCTTTTCTTGCATACCTACATATTCTTACCGTATTATATCGCTTAGTCAACTTTTGCGATACCCACGAGCAAGAAAAGGAGCGGTGAAATGTATTTTTACATCTTAAATAAAACTACTTTACGGATTTTATCGCGTTTGTATTTGATTTTTGATTGCCCGACATTTCACAGTCAAAATTTTTTTCATAATCACACGATTATTTGCATGATCATGACATACATTTTTGTCTATCTGTCAGTCTGTGCATTTGTTCCGAGTAATCTTTAAAACGGCTGAACCAATTATAATAATATTTTACTACCAGACGTCTATATAAATTAGGCTGTTTTTCCTCTCGGCAAATTCTATAAAATGTTGCCCAGTTCGATTGTAGATCTCATGGACTGTAGTCGCGTACGGTAATATCTTAAGAAATATTGGATATTTAAAATGCGGAAGCAAACTGACTGTAACAGAAGCGAAAAGGGGGCGTTTATTACTTTAATATCTGGTTGACCGAGCTTCGCTCGGAATATTTTTGTTGTATTTTTGTCGAATTTATTTAGATACTAGCAACCCGCCCTCGCTTCGCTTCGGTTATAGGTTATAGTCGTTTTACCCGCGTAGTTCCCGTTCCCGTGGGAATACTGGGATAAAATATAGCCTAGTTTACGCCCTGATATTATAGCTTTCCATTGGTAAAACAATTTTTGAAATCGGTCCAGCCGTTTTGAAGATTACCCGGAACAAACAGACAGACAAAAATTTTTTAATTGCTATTTTAGGCATAGGTGTCGTGCAAATAACCGTGTGAGCATGAAAAAAGCCTATTATTTTGACATTACAAACAGACACTCCAATTTTATTTATTGGTAGATAGATATATTAATAAAAAAATAAAATTAAAAAGGTAATGAAAAAAATATAAAAAATTACAAAAAGAGAATAATAATAACACCGAGATTCGATCCGACGCTGTTTGAATTCCAAAACAAAACTAAAAGAAAACTAGACAACTTCCCAACTGAGCTACCTTAACTCATGACGTTGACGGCGAAATTTGAATTCATATTCTTTTAAAATTTAATATCATTGTATTGTTTTGCTAAAAACACCGACAAAACAACATTTCTATAAATAAAACCTAGCTAGATCGATTTTTTGGCCTCGAAACCTCTTATAGTATGCCAAGTTTCATCAAAATCGTTGGTGCCGTTTCCGATATCCTAATGTGTGTATATATATATATATATATATATATATATATATACAAGAATTGCTCGATTAAAGATATAAAATACGTTTATCTTGGTACTTCGTGTTAAGCATGGCATAATTCACAAGTAGCGTGTGAAAAATCATATGTATGCTTTTTCATACATCACTCCTGCTACCTGCCTTAAAAATCATGCTCTGCTACTTCTTTGCTATATCCTACCTACCTTGCCTATATCGCACATCACTGATCATTCGGATATCATTGTATAACATCGACGACTCACGACATTAGAAAGAGGGAGTGGGTAAGGACGAATATTAATATGTATTTAGTCGTGTTAAAAAGAATAAATATAATTTACGGATTCGTTGCTATACAAAGTACGAACAAGTCGCACGTGTAACGTTATTTGAATTTCGACCTTAATTAGCTTAGGCAACTTTGCAATGATTTGTAGCAGATCGCCAAATAATCTGTTTTTTTTTTATGAAATGATTAAAATTTCATTTGTCGCGTGACATTCTTTAAGTTTAATACGTGTGTTTATTAGATTAATAAATATAGATTAGTGTTTAGTGTAAAGTGTATTCCAAATAGGTTTGTACATGTTTCTTTCAACACAATAAATAAAAAAAGAATAAATAAATAAATAATAAAGAATTCAGATCTTTGTGTATTTGAAATAAAAGAACATGAACCTTGTCGCATTTGTAGCATGTTTCCGTAAAAAAGCTAATAATTTAATTCATATAGCATTAATCATAAATCATTCTATATTTGCAATAGCAAACGCCTAGCAAGTGTGACATTAGATCATTACGAAAAAAAACATTGGTTGTGAAATTTCGCATGTGAAATAACTGTGAATAAATTAATAATTGCGTCAAATGAATGAGAAATAAAAGTAGCAATCATTTTCATGTCTACTTCGTGCACATGAACGAAGTCGCAGACTTAAATTAGTGCTATATATTCTTCTAATGTTGAATTCTAGTCTCATATCTATATCTTTGTAACATTTTCAATATTATCTTCAATATATGTTAATAATTCGGTATCGTTTGACAAAAGTGTATCGATTGAATACAGAACAATACAGAACAATTGTCGCATTTCACCCCTGTCACGTTGTATAAATTCAATTTTGATATAATATTACATGGCGCCGTTTTGTGAAGTGCCTGTAATATATACTAGTATTTATCTTGTGATGGAATTAGAATACAATATGGCAACTATTATTTAAATCCCAAATGTGTAGTTAAGAGACTAAGGGAGGAGAATCTCCAAGCAAAACCACTTCTACTATATTGAAGAAGTTCTTATTACTTCTTTAATGTTTTTTTTTTATTACTGTTGGTGGCAAACAAGCAAACAGCACACCTAATGGTAATAGACTAAGAGCCTGTGGACCCCAGACCTTCGTGATTTTATTAAAGCTGAAAGTTTTTCAGCGCATGCTCCCAACACAGGTAAGAACGGTGGCCCATTATGAAGTTTGGGTTACAGTGACTTTGGCAGATAAAAGGTACTAAAGGTGTGTAAAATACCGATCTATTTTCGTCAAATTATTAAGCGTGATTTTTTGATATTACCTTCAGAACGTTATTAAAAATCACTTAACATAGTGGCAACCCCTTGCCAGATACCCTTAACGTTCATGAAATTATAATTCTACTTACGTTATAGTATAAAAGCTGATTTTTATATATAATACTTGGGTCATTAGCTATGGAATATTCTTTTTGTCGAATAGAGGTCCACTAAGAACGGATTTTCCGAAATGCCACCTACAAGCAGTGTTGCGGGGGCGTTAACAATAATATACATTTAAAGGAACAGGGTGAGCCGAAGCTACTGAAGCTAAAAAAATGAAATTTAGATCGTAATTTCATTTCATGACGTAGGCACCCACTAAGAAAAGATATTTTGATATTCCACCCTTAAAGGGGTGATACGCGTTTTATCTGCCAAAGCCACTGTAACCCAAACTTCATAATTGGCCACCGTTCTTACCTGTGTTGGGAGCATGCGCTGACAAACTTTCAGCTTTAATAAAATAACGAAGGTCTGGAGTCCACAGGCTCTTGTGTTATAAGTGATACCGTTCATGGACCTTTGCTAGGTCGCTGCCTACTATGAAGAAAGTGTAGTGAGTATGAATGCAATGTAGTTCGGTGATACTAAAGGCGTCACCAAAACACTTCATACGAAAACAACCTCAGAAAGTTGGGTTTCTGGATCTCTAACTCTGCGAAAGAAGTGCAATAACAAATTTCTACTACTCAGACGTTGAATTTTTCGATAGTGTTGTACTGTCCCGGACGGACCGGCCCGCAGCTGTCAATAGTGTGATCCTAAGACATATAATATGCCAACGATTCTTCGAATTCCACAAGTTTCGTTAAAAGGCTAATGGACTACGAGAGAAAATCTCCGATCAAACTCACTAGATCGATGGAGAAATTATTCAACCACGCGTTCTGCCTGTTTGGTTTGGTGGGTTTTATTTTTATTATCTGAATAATAGTTTAAATAAAACTAAAAAAACACGCTTAATTTGAGCGCCTGCTACTCTTGAGTGAGATAGCTAGTTTTCAGATTTCCTCTCCTAAAATTTTATTTTATTTAAAGTTTACTTATCGGAGAAATAGGTGATCAGTAGGTACACCTGGTAGTTGCCCTTCTTGGTCACGACGCAAAGACACTACCGGATATTAGATACTGAAAACCACTATAGCTGAAAATTCTGGTATAGATAACGGGACTGTTTAAAATATTGAATTGTCATCGGTCCTCGATAAATATGCCAAATTGGGAGTCAATCCGATGTTTTGAAGGTGGTCAAAATTATGTTCAAAGTTTCCGTTCGGCATGTATACTTATAAACATACGTATGGACCTAATAAAAGCGTGTAAAAATATTCATACTGAATATTTATGGGTTGAGAAAAAGAAGACATAAGCTACAAGGAAGGTTTGCTTTTATTATAACAATAGCAAGGAATCTAGTTATCAATAATTTACTTTATAAGGGCTGTATAAAAAAAATAACAGAAACTCCCTTTGGAATATGCATTATTAATTTGCTTTCTCAAGGCTTTTTATGAAGCATTTTCTTTTAAGATATTTCAATCAGCGTAATTTTTTATTTTCTATATTAATATTTTACAATCGAAGAGCTGCCGTGACGGTTTAATAGTATATTATCATCATCATTTCGGCCCATATACGGCCCACTATTGGGCTCGAGCCTCCTTCACTATGGAAGGGTAATTAATTTACTATACCACGCTGGTCAAAACATGTTGGCGTAGGGTTTTAATTCGAGTATACCTTCTCTTGTATAGATTTTATGTGTATATTTAATTCCTTAGTCATCTTTTACGATACCCCACGGACTTCGAATATTATGTTAAGCAAAATTGTTATTAACTTATCTCGTGGTATTGCCTGAGAAATGTCTCAAGCGAGCATGATTTCTTATCATCGTAATATAGTAGTTCATATTCCCTCAGATAATAAAGGAAACTCGAATTGAGCAAGACGTATATGAGCTGAAATGATGCTGTTATATTTAAGTATCACAAACTAAAGTTCGTAAGAAATTCCTGATATTTACTAATGTGTTTTTCCGCTAGGATACATCACAATTCAGTTACATTCCCTTTGACAATTTATTATGGCGATGTCCATCTAATGTACTTGTAAGAGTTTCTTTGTAATACGGATAATTGAATTGTTTAGTGGTGTTTTAATAGGTGTTAGGTAATGTGACCTTTTTAAATATACAGTATTTACACTAATATTTATTTAGGATCGAGAATAAGAATAATAGGAGCTATAAACCAAATGTTATATTCTTAACTTGATAACGTCTTATGATTCTGTAGGTATGGTGACGGAGTAAAAGTACAATTCACCACTCCTATCTTGCCCATAGATGTCGTAAAAGACGACTAAAGGATTATAATAGACATATTAGCAACCCGCCCTCGCTTCGCTTCGGTTTTAGTCGTTTTACCCGCGTAGTTCCCGTTCCCGTGGGAATACCGGGATAAAATACCTTTTGTGGAAGGATTGTGGAAGGGCGCTGTGCGGCCATAACCTGCCGTATTATACCTCACCGTCAATTGAACGTACTACGTTGACTGTTTGCGTGACTTTCGAGCCCTTTCGTTTATACTCCATCGACAAATGTTGCCAGGGCCGTCGGTTTCGGCTTCTCTGCGTGTGAGGACCTAATACCTCCTCCGATTAGAAATATCATTCCAAATTTTAGTAAATATATTATATATTACTTTCTGAGAGTATTGGGATTCTTGGCGTCGAAATATCGAGCAAAGTCCAGTTTGGGAGTCATTTGGAGGACTA
Organism: Lymantria dispar; assembly: GCA_032191425.1. Classification (NCBI taxonomy): domain Eukaryota; kingdom Metazoa; phylum Arthropoda; class Insecta; order Lepidoptera; family Erebidae; genus Lymantria; species Lymantria dispar. The sequence goes on along the minus strand of CM063462.1, from coordinate 3,303,742 downwards.
AGCCAAATTGGCAAGCAAAAAGTTGGGCATCCTGAACAGAGCCAGGCGATATACCAAGCACAAGGTGGTGCTATACAAAGCACAAGTCCGTCCTTATGTGGAATACTGCTCACATCTCTGGGCAGATGCGCCCAAATATCAACTGGACCCACTTGACTCCCTGCAAAGACGTGCCGTTCGAATCTTCGGGGATCCCAATCTTAGGGACAGATTGGAGTCGCTGGAGCGGCAGAGAGACTTTGGGTCACAGTATGTACTTCACCGACTCTTTCACGGGGAGTGCTCCGAGGAACTGTTTGACATGGTACCACCGTCACCATTCTACCAACGTACCACTCGACATCGTAGCAGGGTTCATCCATTTCACCTAGAAACGTTATGGTCTTCAACTGTACGTTTCCAGCGATCATTTCTCCCGCGCACGTGCAAGCTCTGGAATGAACTACCTGCTGCTGTGTTTCCCGAGCGCTATGACATGTCCTTCTTTAAACGAGGTTTAAGAAGAATATTTTCTTCACGGTAGGCAACGGCATGGCTGTGCCCCTGGTATTGCAAAGGTCCATGTGCGGCAGTATCACTTACCATCAGGTGTGTTGCTTACTCGTTTGCCACCATTGGCAATAAAAAAATATATATATAAACTATAAAAATGTGTGATAGTTTCTACGAAGACTACCAATTACTTTTGTTTTATGTACGACTAGCAACCAGCCCTCGCTTCGCTTCGTTTATAGGTTATAGTCGTTGTACCTGCGTAGTTCCCGTTCCCGTGGGAATACCGGGATAAAATATAGCCTAGTTTACGCCCTGATATTATAACTTTCCATTGATGAAAGAATTTTTTAAATCGGTGCAGCCGTTTTGAAGATTACCCGGAACAAACAGACAGACAAAAATTTTTTAATTGCTATTTTAGGCATAGGTGTCGTGCAAATAACCGTGTGAGCATGAAAAAAGCCTATTATTTTGACATTACAAACAGACACTCCAATTTTATTTATTGGTATAGATGGGAGATGAATACATAATGCTTCAACCGCAAATAATTGTGATTGGGATAAGAGCACAGGATGATGATTTCATTGTGTATATACTCACAGCTTATAAACGTCCCACTGCTGGGCACGAGCCTCCTTCACGACGGGAGTGATTTTTTTTTTTAAACAGCACCCTGCCCTATGGAAATAATCCTTGTACTGCGGGGGATTTTACAAACATATAATTAACGAACACAAATTACATCCAGACTCAGAACAACAATTTGTTGATCGCACAAAGTGTTGTCCCGCGTGGGATTTGAACCCTTAACACTGGCGCTAGTCGCTATCTTAACCACTACGCCATCTGTGCTGAAATTGACGTACACGTATACCACGCTGGTCGTTGATTGATGGTGGCTGATAGGGTTTTATTACGAGTTTTATTCTCCTGCATAGATGTTATCTGCGTATTATAATCCTTTAGTTGTCTTTTACAACACCCACGGACAAGAAAGGGGTTGGTAAATTATAATCTTACTCCGTCACCACACGGATAATTGTGAATGCAATTTCATCAAAATCTATTGTTTAATCTTCTTTTTTAAACGGTTTTATTTAGCTTACCCCGTTTCATTATTTTTCTTTGTTGGGTCAAATTTAGTAATTGAAATTTCACCCTCTTCCTGTCAACCGATTGATCTGAAATTTGGTATACGCCTTTGGTTTTGGTGACAATACAATTATGTATAGTCAATATTTTTGTAAATTCAAGATGGCGGACGTTACAAAATGGCGGATAACCTATTTTTTTTTTCAATCCCTTCAATATGGATATCAAATGAAAGGGCTTGCCAAGTAGAATACAGTGCTCTTTATAAAATCAATATAAAAACTAAAAACTTCAAAATAAAAAAGGAAAATAATAATTTTTAAATTAAACGGTTTTATTGTAAAGAATCAGTAAAAATAAAATCGTGGGGCACGTCAAATATCTACAAACGGCGATTAAAATGTTTGTTTTGTAGTGTCCCACGATTTTATTTTTACTGTTTCTTTACAATAAAACCGTTTAATTTAAAATTTATTTTTTTCCTTTTTTTATTTCTGATTGAAACCTCGTCAACCAGCTGCTCTATTTTCATGTCATTTGTCTAAAGATAGCAATGTTAGTATTATCAATAATGCTTAATTTACAGGATGATGGCATCATGGAAATCCTGAAAGACACAGCTTTATCTTCACGCGACGAGTGCGCCCGTGCCGCCGCTGTCATTCGCTGGGTGGTGCAACAAGCCTGCGCGTGCTCGTGTAGCGGAGCGCAATTAACAAGAGACTTACTGGTGTTGGGTGTGCCCAGAGCTCATGCGAATGCTCTTGCTGATGCCGTTGATAATTACCGCCCAGAGCATCTAGCTCATGTTGAGGCTAATGGATTTATGAGTAAGGATTTTTTATTTAACTTTGAGAGTTTGACTGAGGATATCGTCATCATCACAGCTCATACACATCTCACTGCTGGGCAGGACACTCCTTCACAATATGAGGGAAATTGACCTTACTATACCACGCTTGTTAGACGTGATGATATAGGGTTCTATTTTGAGATTTCCTTCTCTTGCATAGATGTTATATGCACATTATATCCCTTAGTCGTCTTTTATGACACCCACGGGCAAGGGTGGGGGTGATGAATTGTATTCTTACTCCGTCATCACAAGGAATACTGAGGAACTGAGGATATATTTGATTGAATTAGGTGATACATCCTCGATAGTACTCTCTATCTTGCCTGCGGATGCGATAAAAGACGACTAAGGGAATACGCATATAACATCTATGCAAGAGAAGGCAGACTCGAAACAAAATCCTATAGCAACCTGTCTGACCAGCCTGGTAAGGTCAATTACCCTTCCATTGTGGAGTAGGCTCAAGCCCAGCAGACCCATGAGCTGAGATGATGAGGCGATATATTGCAGAAATTAATTGTAATTTGAAAATGAAGGAAAGGAGATCCACCACATTCCCGGTTCCAAAAAAAACTGGATACCTCGTTTAGAGATGAAGCAAACTCCAAATCAAAGTTTTGCGACAAATTACAAGTTAAAGAAGATTTCCTTATAATCTTATATTTGATGTTTACGCGAGCACTACACATCTATACCAATAAATAAAATTGGAGTGTCTGTTTGTAATGTCAAAATAATAGGCTTTTTTCATGCTCACACGGTTATTTGCACGACACCTATGCCTAAAATACAGATTAAAAAAATTTTGTCTGTCTGTCTGTGTTTGTTCTGGGTAATCTTCAAAACGGCTGGACCGATTTCAAAAATTCTTTCAACAATGGAAAGCTATAATATCAGGGAGTAAACTAGGCTATATTTTATCCCGGTATGCCCACTGGAACGGGAACTACGCGGGTAAAACGACTAAAACCGAAGCGAAGCGAGGGCGGGTTGCTAGTTGTAAATAAAACTACTTTTACGAATTATGTCGCGTTTGTATTTGATTTATGGTTGCCCGACGTTTCGAACGCTTTGCAGCATTCATGGTCACGGGCGGACCAAGGTGTCTCACGTCCAACAAGTCATCGCTATTACAGACATTTATAATTATCTACCCGATACAGAAAATTAGTTATTAAATTTATTAGCTGGCATAAAATTTGTACTAAAGTGTGGGTCAAAATTTCGATCGGCCAATCATAAATCAAATACAAACGCGATATAATCCGTAAAAGTAATTTTATTTACAAGACTAGCAATCCGCCCTCGCTTCGCTTCGGTTATAGGTTATAGTCGTTTTACCCGCGTAGTTCCCGTTCCCGTGGGAATACCGGGATAAAATATAGCCTAGTTTACGCCCTGATATTATAGCTTTCCATTGGTGAAAGAATTTTTGAAATCGGTCCAACCGTTTTGAAGATTACCTGGATCAAACAGACAGACAGACAAAAATTTTTTAATTGCTATTTTAGGCATAGGTGTCGTGTAAATAACCGTGTGAGCATGAAAAAAGCCCATTATTTTGACATTACAAACAGACACTCCAATTTTATTTATTGATATAGATTTCCTTATATTTTACCTTCATATTTAGCAAAAAAGTCTTGGTCTTGCGGTCTTGGTCTTGGTCTTGCGAGAAATGCGAGACCGAGACCAAGACCAAGACCGCTTAATTTTTGCAAGACCAAGACCAAGACTGGCCCTGCAAGACTTGAGCAAGACCAAGACTGGGCCTGCAAGAGTCTCGCGGTCTTGCATTTAATTCAAATCACCATTTCAGCTTATATACAGTTGAGCTCGTGTCTTCTACATAACAGGAGGAGAATCGGCCGTGGCCGGAGGGGAATCGCCACGGTGATCGGCCGTGTTGTTACAGGTCATACATGTCAAGTTTTCCTTCTCTTGCACCGATGTTATATATTATAGCCCTTAGTCGTGGGTTCGCAGTCACGGGTAAAATAGGGGGTGATGAATTATATTCTTACTCCGTCACTACACGGCAAGTCAAATCAGTCTTGAGATATCCATCTATTGGCCAATCGATTCCCAATGTTGGTGTTGGCTTTTCAGAATTACTCTTCGGAAAGGCTTAAGGACAAAAATACCGTAATCACAAGAGTGCTCTTGCCCATTATACATATTTATATATCCGTTTATTCATTAGCCCAACGACGTTCAATATTGGACATAGAAATATGCCTACAATTAATCTATATAAATGTCCATGTAGGGACAGAGTACGATCACCATCAGGCAGTACATGAAGCGTTGCTCCCAGCGCTGTTTTGCCTCTGCCACGACTCACCCCAATCCACTAGTGGTTGGGGCGGTAAACTACGTCCCCTCAAAAATATCCGCGGTCTGACGTCCTCGTCATCTTCTTGAAGAAGAAGATGACGCTATTATGATCGCCCAAGAAAGGACCTACACAGCTCGCGCAGCGATAACAGATAAAACTCTGCGGTATCGGCCTCGCCGTCGAGGTCGAAAACCGTGCCGCGTAAAAGTCATTACCCTAAACTTGGCCACGCCCACTTTGCTCTCAGCGACGCCCCGAGCCGGGGTCCATTCCCCACAGGGGGGAGCCCTCGGGCGATGCTCGCTTAACTTACCGGGTTGAGAGCCATCAGCGCTCACCCATTGACTGCGTTAAGCTGTCAAGGTCATCTGCGACCAACAGCTACACACACACAAAAAAAAAGACAGAGTACGAATATAATTCACCACTCTCTTACCCGTGGATGTCGTATCAAATCGGATCGAGCAATGGTGTTAGGAACCCATGAAAAAAAATTGAAATAAAAATATCGATTCGTTAATGAATTGAGAGACATGTAAGTTCTCAATTTTGTCATCGTTTTTTCGTGTAAATTGATTAAAATGTATATAGGAATGATACTTAATCTACAACATATTCGTATTTTGTTAAATGTTCATTAGAATTTGAATAAATCAATGATTACGTTTGCATAAGCAAGACAAACTTCGCTTTAACATAAATCAGCTGATCGGCCGATGACCGTTGATGAGTCGCCTTTGTACCTACGTAACCATTGAAAGGTTCGCGCAAATCTAATACCTATTTATACTGTCGAAATTTTACATGCTTACATATATCCTGTCTGTACATACCTACATAATGCATAAAATTTAAGGCATAAACTCTTAGACACACATTTTTGTAATCACTATAACTTTTACGTTATATTGTTTTTGTGTAATATACATTCTAATTATGATCTATGACTGTTGAACTACAACATACATGAACAGTTGTCCCATAACCTGATACACCCTGTGTATATATGAACAAGAGAAGTGAAACTAGAAAGAAAACCCTGTACCAACTTGTCTGACCAGCGTGGTATAGTAGATCAATTTTCCTCTTACTGGAAGGAAGCTTAAGCCCAGCAGTGGCACTTTTATGAGCTGTGACGATGACGACGAATATCATACATTTTACAAGTATTAAAACCATAAAATTTTAAATCAGTTTTATATGTTCTTGAATAAATAGTATATTAAGAGCTACATGGATCCAGCGGCCAAAGTATTTATATAGGCAATAGAGCAACAGGTTTTTTCAAGTATCCAGAGTATCAGTAACTAAACTGGCAATACAATAGATACATACCACTTAACTTGAAGGGGAATATAAACAATCGCATTAATTGTAAAATATCGCATTGATTATAAAATGACATAAAATTTATTGTATCAACTGCCTCGTGTGGTGACGTCTTAAGAAAATAGGGTCGAAAGTCCTGTCATAAGAGTAGTAACGCTGTCTAATGGAACACCAGGGGAATAGAAGAGTAATTTTCCCCAGTGGTAAGTATTGTATTCAATAGTGAACTATAGGTTAGCAGATGGATAGATAGGATAGGATATTTGATTAATTTAGTTGGATTTTTCATTGCCATGATAAATTACTGTTACGTTATTCTAACTGCAAAACTTTGCGAGACTCTTGCTGCAATACCAAGAATCGGGTGCGCAAGACCAAGACTCGGGTGCGCAAGACCAAGACCAAGACGAGACCAGGTGTGATGTTGCAAGACCAAGACCTAGACCGGTCCAAGTCTCGTCTTGGTCTTGCATTTGGGCAACACTATTCATATTGTCCTATGTGATATACTTAATCTCCACCTACCTCCATTCTTGAGGGATGCACCCACCGTGGGAAAGTGGTGGTCTTCCTTTTCTTTTTCTCCCATTCATAATAATAAGGATACAAGTTACTATCCCTAAATTTTCGCTTTATGTCGTAATAGACGATTATGATCTTTTTATACTATACACTCTTGGACTCGGGTCTCCTCCACTATGACCTACTGTACCACGCTGGTCAGACGTATTGTCATAGGGGTTTACGACTAGCTTTCCTTCCCCAGCATAGATGTTATGTGCGTATTACATCCTTTTTTAGGATTCCGTACCCAAAGGGTAAAAACGGGACCCTATTACTGAGACTTACCTTTTTTTTTGTGTGGGCTGCGGTCGGCGCGCTCCTCGCACCACTCCGTCCGGGGCGACAGAGGGGCGTAAGCACGCACACCCGCAACCTACCCGAACATCACGTCGCCTTCGTCGTTGGGCCGACCACCAGAGCAGGGTTACTTGTCATCAGTAAATTACTGAGACTCCGCATCCGTCCGTCCGTCTGTCACCAGGCTATATCTCAAGAACGGTTATAGCTAGACAGTTGAAATTTTCACAGATGATGTATTTCTATTGCAGCTATAACAACAAATACTAAAAAAAAATATTTAAGGGGGCTCCCATACAACAAACTTGATTTTATTACCGTTTCTTGCTCGCTACTAATAACGGTGACAGGTAGACGCTTTAACTATTCACAGAATATTTAGTTTTATGTTCTCTTTAAATATAATTAATTAAAATAAAATAAATAATTAAGGGGGCTCCCATACAATAAAAGAGGTTTTTTTTATAGATATTGGTGATAGTACGGAACCCTTCGTACGCGACTCGACTCGCACTTAGCCGGTTTTTATTTTACCATGCGCCTCCTGAGTCGCGCACTGCCTCCTCCTTCCATGAGATGTCTGCCTCGCAGAAGGCAGCGAGCGCGTCCTAGTTCCGGACGCTGCCGAGCGTCTCCCTAGCGATGGTCGGCAGCATTAGGTGGGCACCGATGATTGCGACGAGTTCACGGAGCTGCTCAGCCCACGCATCACAAACTTTGTGTGCTGTGCCGTGTCCTCGTCGCAATCGCAGTTGTGATAGGGCGGTGTACTCTCCTAACGACGGTCGTTTGACGGACTGCAGGTGTTTGGCGAAGCAACCATGCCCCGTCAAAACCGCGTATTACATACTAGTCGTGTTTTACGACACCCATAGGCAAGAGGCAGGGTGGTGAATTGTATTCTTACTCCGTCACCACCCCGAAAAATTTTATATGATATTTGATATTTCTATTTTGTCTCTTCATAATAGCGAACTCCGCGCGCGGTTCACTACACCGTATTGTTTCGTATTGATATCCGCTAGATGGCGATCGAACTCTATACCTGGCCATTATAGCCTGTGGCTGATATATAGATTTTATATAGAAATAAATAAAACGCTAACATGAAACAGTATGTATCTAATCAAGAACTTATATTCCAGTAAACAAATTGACGGATGTATCAGCCGTCCCTGGTCCCGAAGGCACCATAGACACTATAAAGCTGACGATGCACAGCGATGATGTCTTCACAGGCGAACAGAAGAAAAGAGATCTTATCATAGATAAGTCTCAAGCAAAATTATTGTTGGAAGAATTGAAGAAAGTCTATAACAAAATTGAAGAAATTGATAATTAATTCATAGCATAGTACAGTAGAAACTCGATTAACCGGATTAATTGTTGTCGTTAGGCATTCGGATAATCGAAAATCCAGATAATCGAATGTATGAAAAACCTCCTTTGGTCTTGTGCATATGTAATATGTACATTATTTTGTGCGTTTATTAAAAGATAAATACATATCCCACGGGGCAGGCACGTCAAAGCGGAGAAACAATTACCAACTAAAACAATAACAAAACGCGTGGAGCACTGTGCTTGCATAAATTTGATTTGCAGGTGCAATACTTAGGTCGCGGTTGGTAGTCCGGATAATCGCGAATCCGTATAACTGAGGGCCGGATAATCGAGTTTCTACTGTATGTACTTTTAACTGTTCTAGCAATTGGCGCGGTTACGCTCGAGTTAATGTATATTTTTAAAACTATTTTTATATTTATCGAGCTCAGTATTTTTTCATAGATGATAGATGTTTACTCTGTACATCTACACTCTATACAAAATAATTGATGAGTCGTTAAATTTCAAACAACTCCAAAGATGTTCTATTTCAAGATTTGAAATTAAATAAAACGATTATCGTACTAAAATTATATCTATTTTAAGATCGTTTTATTTAGTTTCAAAGAATCGTTTTAATATTTTCAAAGAATCGTTTTATTTATAGTTTGCAATCCTAAAATAAAAAATCTATTGTGATGGCCATGTTTGGAATTCAACGACACAATTGTCTGTGACAGCGCATATGTCAATATGATCGGTTGAGTATTTAAGGCGTGTAAATGTAACAAACAAACTCAAATGTTTATAATACACATTATTAGGTTTACTATTTTAGCTGCTTGCGTTGAAAGCGAGACTTCTGTTGTTCTTGTAGAAAATTACATAGCCTTTAAAAAGATCTCGTAAAACAATTTTAAGTCACCCGCGTGACTGCACTGTTGGGATAGAAATACATTAATACATAATACATTAAATTTACTAATAACTTCGTCCGCATAGATAACTAAAGGTCTATCAACATATGGCAGGGCCGTGCCCTATCAGGGTCTCAAAAAAGTGTCGATGCGTACATTTTATATGAATTTGTTGCTGAATATATAGCGTCTTATATAACCTATTATGTTTTTTTTTATTGCCGACGGTGGCAAATGAGGCAACAGCACACCTTATGGTAATTGATATTGCCGTGCATGGATTTTTGCTAGGCTTCTGCCTACCGTGAAGGGAGTGTGAATGTGTGCCATAAGGTCTACTGACATTTAACGCATCACCAAAACCTAGCGATGCGAAAAAAGTATCGATACTTTTAGGTATCGAGTACTTTTCTTTCGATACCGATACTATTGTACTCGATACTTTGTATTCCATACTTTTACTCAATGAGTACTTTTTGGCAGGTATTGTATTGAATAAATAGTAGAAATTATCCATGTTAAACTTGACCTTATAGCTCATGTTTATGGTGACGTCATCTAGTTCTAACGTAATGAAGCTAAAAATGTGGCTCGAAATATTTTAATCCGTTCACAGACGGTCAATTTCCTAAAAAAAAAAGTACTCAGTACTCGATACTTTGAAGTTTCGATACTTTATTGAGTACGATACTTTTTCTTTGATACTACTCATATGTACAGGCGTAGTCTGGGCTAGTGGACTAACGCCGTGTTTGACAGAAGAACCTAAGGTTATAGTTTGAAGTACCTAAAGCCCTTAAGTTCCTAGCCTATATGATGGGATACCTGCACCGTGCTACCTAAGGTGACAGGTGGATGTGAGATGGATGTTGGGTGGAGGATTGGTTATTCTCACTGCCAGTCAAGCAGACTCACTCGACTAATCAGAACTGACGGCTAAGGGTGTCTTGGCCACAGTGAGATGGAGCTTTGGGTGGAGGATTGGTAACTCTCACTGCCAGTCAAGCAGACTCACTCGACTAATCAGAACTGACGGCTAAGGGTGTCTTGGCCGCAGTGAGAGGGATGTAACTGAGAGATGAATAAATTCAAATCTGATTTATTTTACACAATGTACACCTTATATACTACTTATTGCTAATACACACATATACCATTTTGTGTTAGTGTGTCGTACGTGTAAAGTATAACGCAGTGTCTTTAAATCATGTCAGTGCTAATTTTGCACATTATGTTGACATGCTTTACTTGTATGTTGACATGCTCTACTTTTGAGTTTGCTGCGTTGCATGTTCAATGTGCATTGAACATTCTGGGGTCTCTCAGGAACACGACTGCAAGTCGTATAATTCGATAACCTCATATGGTCCAATGTGTCCTTCCGTCGTTTGTGGTGTTTGGACTGTAGTCTGGGGACGAGGTTTCCCATACCGTGGCCGTGGTTGTGGTGGAGCTGCCCGCTGTTTGTCTGTCTCTGTGGCTTGTGTTGTAGTTGTCTCCTTGTCTTGTCTTCTCGTAAGTCTATCTCGACATTGTTTGAGTGGTCTGAAATAAATTAAAAGACAAGCTAATACTATTAAAGAAAGAGATGTCACGGTGCTAACCACATAGGAATGAGACTCTATTCGCCTCCATATTGTGTTATCTAATCTTGTTTTTAGCTTTGCTTCTGAAGCGGCTAAGTGGTCAAATATACTGGTGGAGCTATCTAATACTTCCTCCTTCGGTATGTCTGGTATCTCTGATTGGACTACTTGTGTGTCTAGAGTAAAATTACTCCTTTTAAAATATGATGCTTGCACAGTTGTTGTTGTTATTCGTTTAGCTGCAAGAATGTTGTTCAACGTCTTTACTACACAGCTTTCTGAAATGTGTAGTACTCCTATATCCTCTAGGTTAATCTCTTGTCTTTGTCCATCACATATTATCGAAGCTGATTGTGTTTTTGTAGTGATAAACATCCACGTATTCTGCATGTAAAGTTGTTTCCATAGAATTGTAGATTGAATGTTGTATCTTCTTGATGTGCATTGTGATTTAGTGTTATTATTGTTGCTGAATAGCTGGTCAACAATGCAATTCTTGTTCAATTGCATGTTCTTAACAGCCACGGGATAGCAAACAAACTCCGATTTTTTGTGTAAACAATCTTTGAACTCGTCTTTACTTAATTCAAAGTATCGTTCATTGTTATAGTCGAAGCCTATGAATGCTCTTGGGATTGACAAGCATTCAAAAGAACTCCCGGTCAACTTTTGAGGAATCGCCGTTATGTGTATTAGCGTATATTTTCTTATGTCATGAATAGGATAGTACGCAAATACGTTTATATGTGTTGCATTTATTTCCATGTTAGTCTGTATTAATTGATCCTGAATTATTCTTAAGTTTCCAGGTAACTTTTGATTGGTTGTTTGTATTATATCATTAGCGTATTTAGGACTCAAAATCGTGTATATCGATGCGTTATTTAGGTATATCTCAAGTAACCCGTTGTAATAGTGAATAATCTCTGTTATGTAATTGCTCGCTAATTGATACGTTTGTATTACTTGTATTTTCACATTGTTAGCGTCTACCATCTTATACCATACGTCGTTATCGTACATGAATGCTATAGCTTCATTTAACTTCTTTTCAAAATTCTCTAACTTTTTCTTAATCCGCTCCTCGGTTTGGTTTACAGCGGATACTGTAGATATCATTATGTTTGTTTGATGATTGGCGGCGTTTATAAGTTCTTGTTGATTGCTACTCAATGAGTCAATACTTCTGTATACTTCATCGTTAACTCCGAACACGTATGTTAACATTTGTCCTAATAATCCACGTCTCCTTCTAGAAATCTTTATCCCAGTAAGGTAATCCTTTATCTTCTCAAATCGTGCTTTCTCTTCGTTCAAATGATAATAAAATTCTGCACAATGGGTGTCTTTTGTATACTGTTGTGTGTCAGTGCATAACTTTTGAAACTGATTAGTTATTTTTATCGTATTATTTAAATTCAGTTCCAAATCACTCCTTTCGTAATTAGTTTCTATTCTAAAACTTCCTCTGTTTATTGTTGAAGTACCTATTTGTTCTACATATAGGCCTGGATTTAAATGTTTCATAGTAAACATTGATGTACTTGTTACTTGTCCGATACACAATAATAATGTAGTATAGAGTAACACGCCTGACTTAAGTGTCTTAGACTTTTTATTTATGTTATTTGCTATGTTACTATTCACAGGCGTTTCGGTATTTTTTCTTAACGTATTCGTGTTAGTCATTAATTCTTCCTGATATACGGGTAAAGGAATTAATGTATGTATTGATCGTTTTTGACATAAACCTGTCGATTTTTTGAGTGTCACTACTCTTATCACCCCGTCGCTTCCTGGGTGAACGCTTTCCACTTTTGCCAAGGGCCACTTACTTGGACTTATGTTTTCATCTTTTATTAGTACTATGGTTCCAATTTTGATATTTTCTTGAGTTTCTTTCCACTTGTATCTTTGTTGAAGTTGATGTAAATAATCAGATGACCAGGCTTTCCAGAAATCTTTCTTCATTCTTTGAATTTGTTTCCATCTATTTATTAAATCAGTATTTATGTTTGATAACGGATCTGGGATTCCAACTGCTTCCCGACCAATTAAAAAGTGACTAGGCGTTAGTATTGTATTATCATTGATGTCTTCGCTTTGTGCACATAACGGCCTCGAGTTTAGGCAAGCTTCAATTTGATGTAAAAATGTTATCATTTCTTCGTACGTTAATGTCGATTCTCCAATTACTCGACGTAAATGGTACTTTACTGATTTTACGCTGCTCTCCCAAATCCCACCAAAATGGGGGGTTGCTGGCGGATTAAAATGCCACTGAGTACCTATACTGGTCATCGTATTTTGGAATCCAGGTGACTGTGTTATTTGCAATAATTCTTGTTCCAAAAATTTCGCTGCGCCTACGAAGTTCGTGCCATTGTCACTATACATATGTGACACGTGTCCTCGTCTGGCCATGAACCTCCGCAGTGCCGCAATAAATGTTTCAGTTGTCAAATCTCCCACTAATTCTAGATGAATTGCTTTTGTTGCTAAGCATACAAATACAGCAATATATGATTTGTAGGACTTGTGACCTCTTCCTTTCATTGTTCTTGTTTGTATTGGTCCCGCATAATCCACTCCAGTGTGACTAAATGGATATGATTGCGTGACTCTTGCTTTTGGAAGTATCCCCATTTTCTGTACTTTCGTTTCGGACCTATATCTCGCGCATTTGACGCACTTTTTTAGTGTACCTTTGACAACTTGTTTTCCACCTATAATCCAGTATTTTTGTCGTAGGACAGCTGTAGTTAGTTTATTTCCTCCATGTAATGTTTTCATGTGTGCGTTTTGTATTATTAATGACGTTATATGATGTCGGCGTGGTAATAGTATAGGATGTTTTTGATTATATGGCAAGTCAGCGTTTTCTATTCGACCTCCAACTCGTAATAATCCATCGTTATCAATAAATGGATCTAGTGTGGATAATTTACTGTTTTTCTGCAGTGATTTTTTCTTTCGAATAATTTCTTTTTCATCGTAAAATTCTTCTTGTTGCAATATGCATAGAATTCGTTTCTCTGTTTCTTCTAGTTCCGTACAGGATAATGGTTCGTGCTTTTTGCGCTTGCTGATAAATCTGTAGCAATACGCTAATGTTCTTATCATTTTATTGTAGTTAGAAAATCGACTCCAGATGTCATACTTTTCATTCGTAGTATTAATTGTTGTTGATAAACAGTACTTGGCTTCTTCATTTGGCTGTGGTGCTGTTGTTGTAATAGGTATTTCACTCGTCTGTAACCATGGTGGGCCGTTCCACCATAAGGAACAGTTAATTAATTTTTCTGGCTCCAATCCTCTTGATATAATGTCCGCTGGGTTTTCAGACGATATGACATGATTCCATTGAGCGTTAGGTATTATGCTGTTAATTTCTGACACTCTGTTGGCCACGAACGTATGCCATCGCCCAGGATCTCCTTTTATCCATCCCAACGTGATCATAGAATCCGTCCAGCATGAAATCACGGTATTGTTATCACCGTTTAGAGCATTTTTTATTTTTTCTATTAAATTAGCCAATAATACTGCGGCGCATAGCTCAAGACGCGGTAATGTTGTTTTTTGTTTTTTCGGTGCAACTTTTGACTTAGCTTGGAGCAATGTTATGTAGTAACTGTTATTCACCATTACTCTGCTATAGACGACAGCCCCGTATGCTTTTTCTGAGGCGTCGCAGAATCCATACAGCTCAAACTTTGTCCTGTCTATCGTGTGACACCATCGTGGTACTTGTATACTTTCTATGTTTTTTAACTGTTTTTGTATTTCTGTCCATTTATTTCGTATTATGTCATTTACTGGTTGGTCCCATTCCATCCCAGACGTCCACAGTTGTTGTACTAGTAATTTTAGTGTTATGATGATGGGGGCCAACCAGCCCAACGGATCAAATATTTTCGCCACCTCTGACATAATGAACCGTTTGGTGGGTTTTGTGTTTTCTGTTATAGTTATTTGAAAACAGAATTTATCTTCGCCTGGAGACCATATAATTCCCAACGACTTTCTTGTTTCGTCTAAGGGAAGTTTCAGCATCCGACTTTCTTCTTTATCGCATGTTAAATTGTTCAACAATTCCGAACTATTTGAAGACCATTTTCGTAGTTGGAAACCACCTTTGTTTAACATTGCTATTAATTGTTCTTGTAATTCCTTGACGGAGCTTTCCTGGGATTCTCCTGACAAAATATCGTCAACATAGAAATCCTGTAACGTTACTCTACTGGCGATAGGGTAATTGTCTTGTTCGTCTAATGCTAGTTGTTGTAATGTTCTCACGGCCAGATAAGGCGCGCTTGTTGTGCCATACGTGACCGTTGTTAGTTCGTATTCTCTAATGGCCTTTTTTGGAGAAAATCTCCATAAAATTCTTTGATATTTATAGTCTTCTTGGTTTATTTTTATGAACCGGTACATTTTCATAATGTCGGCCATGAAAGCAATCTTATGCGTTCTCCAGCGTAATAATATGTTTGATAAGTCTTGTTGAAGTCGTGGTCCTTTATGTAAATTTTCATTAAGGCTTATTTTACTACTTGTTTTACTACTAGCGTCAAATACCACTCGTAGTTTTGTTGTAAGAGAGTCTTCTTTTATTACCGCTTGGTGGGGAATATAATACTCTCCTGTGTAATATTCTGGTTTAGGTACTTTTCTCATATGACCCATATTTAGGTACTCGTACATAAATTCCTTGTATTGTTGGCGTAAATTTTCATTTTTTTCGAACTGACGTTCTAGTTGTAATAGTCGAGCCACGGCTTTTTTCCTTGACTCGCCATATTTTATGTTCGCGTCCTTAAACGGCAGTCGTACCGTATAAGTGCCGTCGAAACTTCGTATTGTAGTATTTGTATAGTAATTTTCACACAACTCATCATCTTTGGTGAGTGCATAGTGTCGTGGAATTTCTTCTAATTCCCAAAATTTTGTTAATTGTTGTATGTCGTCGGTGCGAGTCATCATGCTTAATACTTTGATGCCACCGTTTGTGTCTTGCGGATATAACCCGGATAAAATCCAACCCAATTCTGTTTCTTGAGCGATTATACCGCCTTGTAGTCGTTTAAAACCTTGTAATAGTATTTTACTATATTCTTGGGCACCTAAAATTATGTCTATAGGTCCCTTTTTGTTGTACGTTGGGTCTGCCAATAGAACATTGTCCAACTCTTGTAATTGTTGTAAGTTACTTCTTGGTAACGAGTTTGTAAGCTTTGGTAGTACTATAAGTGTTACAGGTAGTCTGTACTCACTAGAGTACCTTGGTTGTAGTTTTATGTTAATTGTATATTTCGATGTCTTAGGTTCGTTGTCTCCAATGCCTTTTATTTCGGCTCGAACCTTTTGTCTTGGATACGACAGCAGTTGTGCTACTTCTTCCGTGCAAAATGACGCTTCTGAACCTTGGTCACACAATACTCTTAATAATTGTGGTGTTCCATCATACGACGTGGTTTGTAATAGCGCTGTGGCTAATAAGACCGTATTTTTTGCCTCTAAATTGGTAGCTGATAAGTTCGATAACGTTGTGTTTTGTTTTTTATCACTCATAGTTGGTTTAGGAGTGAACTTTTTCGTATACTCAGAAGACTCTGGTTGTCTTTTAATTGAATCGAATGTTCGGTGTAATAGTGTGTTATGACCTTTATGTTGACATATTTCACATTTTGTATAAAACTCGCTCGTGCATTTTATTTGTTTATCATGATTTAAGCAGCGTTTGCACATTTCTTTGTCTGAGACTTCCTTATATCGTTGTGTCACGTTCAAGGTTTTAAAACTAGGGCATTTATTTATATTATGTTCTGTGCTTTTGCAGTACCAGCAATGCTTACTTTTTGATGATTCTGCTATTGGTATGAGTGTTCCCCGGTATTTATTTATTGTATGATTCACCGAGTTATTACTCAGGTGATTATACGTAATTTTTTGCTGATCGTAGGACTTTAAACTTTTAAATCTTTTTTCTAAAAACTGTAACATTTCTTCAAACGATTCCAATTTGTTTGGGTGTTGTAACTGATCCTCGTATTTTGAGTCAGTTTGTTGGTCCCATTTCCTGGCCAAAAGTCTAGCCAAAATAGGGTCCCATGTTGAAATGTCAATGCCTTGATGTTTTAAAGATTCCAAACATTCTTTTATGGTGTCGTGCATGTCTCTTAAACCCGCTGCATTCGCAACATTTAGCTTGGGTAAATCTAATAATTTATCGATGAATTTAATTGATATCATTCGTTCGTCTTCATAACGTTGCGTAAGCAATTTCCACGCGGTTTCATAGTTCGATTCACTTATCGTTAGATGACGTATAATTTTTGCTGCGTCACCTTTTACATTTGTCTTTAAATATTGCATCTTTTCTACCAATGAAATATTTTTATCTTCATGAATAATTTTTTTGAATAAATCATGAAAAGTATACCATGAGTCATAACTCCCAGTAAAAGTTGGAATAGAGATACGGGGTAGTTTTCCTGACGACTGTGTTAAGGTTTCGCTGGAACTGTCATGGATTTTTTCTTCCAGCATCTCCATTGTAGTATCGAACTCAATTTGGGTGTTTTCAAAATATTTATTTTTGAAGTAAAGGTGTCCCGATGTATCCTCCTCCAATAATAATTCAATGTGTGTTTCTTCAATATCCTGCCATCGTTTTTGTAAGTTGTTTATTGTAGTTTGTAAATGCCATATAGGTTTGTTTTCAGTGACTGATTCTTTTGCCTGAATTAGCCTTTTTGACATCTGGGATATCCTGAACATTTGTATAAACGTCTTGGGATTCCCTCTCCCTTCTTCTTCGTTTGTGTTTTGTTCTTCAGGTTCATATATCGCCTGAACAAGTTGAAGTCTTGCTTCATAGTTTTGTAGGTGGGCTAAGCCCTCGTTGTATTGTTTTTGGATATTTCCAAAGTAATTTGTAGTGATATATTTGTGAGATGATAACATCTCTTGTTTTTCCAGTTTCGAGTGATTCTCTTGCACCCGTTGGAAAATAGTAGTTAGTGTTTGTCTTTTTTCGTCAATGTATTTTTGTGTTCTTCGGCTCACGGAGTCCTTTTTAATGTTTGTAATTATCCTCCTGATCTCGTTATAATCTTCCTCCTGGCTCTTGATTGCTGTGTTTATTTCTTGTATGTCCATAGTGCTTCTTTTGTCTTCTTCCCTAATAGCCCTACCCTAACTTCCCTACTACTAATGTTTTAAGTCAATACTTATCGTACCTGCGCTCTCGCTATAACACGTCCCTGAAGGTGCGACTTCTCAATCAGCTGGTGAGTCCCGCTTGTGGGAGGCCAGTGACCGAACCGCAACGAGAGGCTTTCTGACAGAGTACGTAAGTAAAAGTCTTTCAGTCAATTCCGAAACTGATGCTTTGTTGAGTACACCAGCCCGTTCTTAACTGATTTGTATGTCTGTTATGTCAAACCTACGGGGGGGTTAGAGGGAGGAAAAAAAACTTTACTTTTACTCGAAGGACCAAATGTACAGGCGTAGTCTGGGCTAGTGGACTAACGCCGTGTTTGACAGAAGAACCTAAGGTTATAGTTTGAAGTACCTAAAGCCCTTAAGTTCCTAGCCTATATGATGGGATACCTGCACCGTGCTACCTAAGGTGACAGGTGGATGTGAGATGGATGTTGGGTGGAGGATTGGTTATTCTCACTGCCAGTCAAGCAGACTCACTCGACTAATCAGAACTGACGGCTAAGGGTGTCTTGGCCACAGTGAGATGGAGCTTTGGGTGGAGGATTGGTAACTCTCACTGCCAGTCAAGCAGACTCACTCGACTAATCAGAACTGACGGCTAAGGGTGTCTTGGCCGCAGTGAGAGGGATGTAACTGAGAGATGAATAAATTCAAATCTGATTTATTTTACACAATGTACACCTTATATACTACTTATTGCTAATACACACATATACCATTTTGTGTTAGTGTGTCGTACGTGTAAAGTATAACGCAGTGTCTTTAAATCATGTCAGTGCTAATTTTGCACATTATGTTGACATGCTTTACTTGTATGTTGACATGCTCTACTTTTGAGTTTGCTGCGTTGCATGTTCAATGTGCATTGAACATCATATGAGTACAGTATCGATGCTATCTTTTCGATATCGTGTCCCTACCAAAACCCACCACATGCAAACATCCACAGAAAGTTGGATTTCCGACTCTCTCGCTCACCGAAAGAAGTGCTAGAATGAAGTAAAGTAAATTGTTGATGTGAAACATCTATAGGTGAGGGTGAAACTGATTGTTAGCGTGGCGTTTTTTTTTTTTTTTTTTTTGTGTGACTTAGTTGTTAGCCTCAGATGGCTGTGACAACTTTACCCGGACTGGTGGGTGAGCGCTGAGGGCTCTCAACCCGTTTAAAGTTAAGCGACTGATCCCGAAGGCACCCCCTGTGGGGTACGGACCTCGGCTCGAGCGGTCGCTGGCAAAGTGGGCACTCCCACGTTTATGATTTGTCAAGGCCTCGCGGGCTGTGTATGCCTCAGTCTGGGCGAGAGTAGCGTGGCGTTAACGTCACGCTTGGATATGTACATTTGTGTAACGAAACCATAACCTGTTTTAGAATTTTGTACAACGCCATCTAGTGAGCTCAAAATAAATTATTAATCTAAACACATACCTATAGAGTATACTAATGAAAATTAATATTTATTGAATAAAAATCATCATTATCTGGAAAAAAAATCGTAATATTTTATTAATACGCGCGCCGACCGCAGCCCACCCACAAAAAAAAAATATTAATACTCTATGCTATAGCATACTGTCTATAGTACTGTACTGTACTATAGTACCTATCATAATCTATTCTATTACGCATATATACTGGTACAAAATAATTTCGACGTTTCACATCGGCCAGGCGTCCTGAGCGACGGCTTCCTTTTTTTCTTAACGATTTTGTGGATTTTATCGCGTTTATTTGATTTTTGATTGCCTGATATTTCGAATACTTTACAGCGTTCACAGGCGGACTAAATTGTTACTAAATACTAATACTATTAAACAAATACATAATAGTTTTGTTATAATCTCTGCATCACCAAACTACACTCGAACAATATCTGATACGAAAACAAAATGGTGACTTTATGGCCATAGATAGCCGTTGCTTGGTCACAGACTGAATAGAAAGACCCTGACGAACGCATTCCCGCTCTAACACGACCATGGCTGTATTACGTTCCGAGTACGGCGCGATAATATGTAGATAGACCTTAAGATGCCTACTTACATAATATTATCGCGAAGAACAGGTATTTATTTGTTACTCGTGCTATCTTTTTCTTACGCTCAGGGTATCATATGACATAACGTGAAGTAATATAAGATAGCTTCTTATTCATTCCAAGTGAATCTGTATTTAGATATGTGTATGTAAATAAAAAATACTCACTTTATACCCAATTGCTTATTATTTTAACTTTAACAGCGTACCAGTTACCAGCTTATTAACACTTTACCAGCGTAGTTCCGCAGTTGTAAAATATTTAACCTGTTTTTTTTTTAGGCAAAGGTATCGTACACATAACTTTTTTCCTTCTCTTGCATAGATTTTATGTGGTTATTACAATCCCTTATGACCTTTACGATACCTACGGGTAAAAATGCGATGGTAAATAGTATTCTTAGTCTGTCACCACACGGAAACTTTCTCGTTGTCATTTTACATGATTTTAAATTGATCCCGGCAATTAATAAAGGAATACAGAACTTCTCGGGTACTGACAGAAGAACAAGCTAAAGATTTAATACATAATTATGATTTTAAACGAACCCTAAATTAGTATCTTCTTTATATATATATATATATATCTACACCAATAAATAAAATTGGAGTGTCTGTTTGTAATGGCAAAATAATAGGCTTTTTTCATGCTCACACGGTTATTTGCACGACACCTATGCCTAAAATAGCGATTAAAAAATTTTTGTCTGTTTATTTGTTCCGGGAAATCTTCAAAACGGCTGGACCGATTTCAAAAATTCTTTCACCAATGGAAAGCTATAATATCAGGGCGTAAACTAGGCTATATTTTATCCCGGTATTCCCACGGGAACGGGAACTACGCGGGTAAAACTACTAAAACCGAAGCGAAGCGAGGGCGGGTTGCTAGTATACAGGGTGTATCAGGTTATGGGGCAACTGGTCAAAACGGAGCTAGGCAATGGTGGTAGAAACCCATAAAAAAAATTTGAACGGAAAATATCGATTCGTTAAGAAATTAGAGACATGTAAAGTTTTCAATTTTGTCATCGCTTTTTCGTGTAAATCTGATTGAAATGTATAAAGTCAATGATACTTAATTCGCAACATATTCATACTTTGTTAAATATTCATTAGAAATTGAATAAATCAATGATTACGTTCACATAAGCAAGACAAACTTCGCTTTAAAACAGCTGATCGGTCTATGACCGTTGAGCGCTTGCCGTTGTACCTACATGTCATTGAAGCGTTTGCGCAATTCTAGGTATAAATGAATGAAATTATACTGTCGAAGCTTTACATGCCTACATGTATTCTGTCTGTACATGTCTACATAATACGTAACATTTAAGGCATAGACTTCTTAGACACATTTTTTTGAAATCACTGTAATATTTATGTTATATTGTTTTTTGTGTAATGTACATTCTAATTATGATCTATGACCGTTAAACTACAACATACTCGAACAATTGTTCCATAACTTGATACACCCTGTATATATAAATGTATTTCTTGTGTACGTGTGTATGTCACTGAACTCCTAAACGGCTGGACCAATGTTAATATTTAGTGTATACACACACACACACAAGGGGATTCGAGTATGGTTTAGATTCACAATTGGATTCGGTAGTTGGCTCTGCTGTCGATTTAAAGGAGAATTCCTTTTATTCTATTTGAACAGAACAACATCTGTTGGATCAGCTAGTAACTATATGTATTTATCCTAGTGCTGCCTAATTGATTGAGCACATATTTAATATAGATGATATTGTACTCATAAATAAAATAATATAGCACATATTCAATATAATAGGGCGTAGTGGTTAAGATAGCGAACTACAGCGCCAGTGTCGGGGGTTCGAATCCCACGCGGGACAACACTTTGTGCGATCCACAAATTGTTGTTCTGAGTCTGGATGTAATTTGTGTCCGTTAATTATATGTTTGTTAAGTCCCCCGCAATACAAGGATTATTTCCTTAGTGCAGGGTTATCTTAAATAAATATTTTAATAAAAGAAGTAGATGTTCAAGAGATATTATGATCATCATCACAGCTTATGTACGTCCCACTGTTGGGCTTGAGCCTCCTTCATGAGAAAGAAGTTGACCTACTACACCACGCCGGTCACACGTGTTGGTATAGGCTTTTATTCCCAGTTTTCCTTCTCTTGCATACATATTATATGCATATCATATTCCTTAGTCGTCTTTTACGACATACACGGGCAGAAATGTATTCTTACTCCGTCACTACACGGAGATTGATAATAATTGATTGTACTTACTCATGAATCTATACCAATAAATAAAATTGGAGTGTCTGTTTGTAATGTCAAAATAATAGGCTTTTTTCATGCTCACACGGTTATTTGCACGACACCTATGCCTAAAATAGCAATTAAAAATTTTTGTCTGTCTGTCTGTTTGTTCCGGGTAATCTTCAAAACGACTGGACCGATTTCAGGGCTCAGGGGATCAGGGCGTAAACTAGGCTATATTTTATCCCCGTATTCCCACGGGAACGGGAACTACGCGGGTAAAACGACTATAACCGAAGCGAGGGCAGGTTGCTAGTAAAATAATATAGCACATATTTAATATAAATAATATTTTAATAAAAGTCGAAGACGGTATTTATGAGATACTAGCAACCCGCCCTCGCTTCGCTTCGGTTTCAGTCGCTTTACCCACGGCGTAGTGCCCGTTCCTGTGGGAACACCGGGATAAAATATAGCCTATGTTACTCCCTGATATTATAGCTTTCCATTGGTGAAAGAATTTTGAAATCGGTTCGGTGGTTTAAGCGTGAAAGCGTTACAAACAAACAAACAAACATCCTTACTTTCGCATCTATACCAATACATAAAATTGAAGTGTCTGTTTGTAATGTCAAAATAATAAGCTTTTTTCATGCTCACACGGTTATTTGCACGACACCTATGCCTAAAATAGCAATTAAAAAAATGTTGTCTGTCTGTTTGTTCCGGGTAATCTTCAAAACGGCTGCACCGATTTCAAAAATTCTTTCACCAATGGAAAGCTATAATATCAGGGCGTAAACTAGACTATATTTTATCCCAGTATTCCCACGGGAACGGAAACTACGCGGGTAAAACGACTATAACCTATAACCGAAGCGAAGCGAGGGCGGGTTGCTAGCTTATAATATTAGTATGGATAAGATTTTATTACTTTTAAATACAAAGTTTTTTGTAAATATTTTCTTTTACTAATTAATTATTGCTATTGCCTATTATTATTATATTGTATCTTAGTGTCACGGGTATCTTCTACTTAAGGCTTACATGGGGGATATGGATCCAACACGCAGAGACCTTTGGAGAAAAATGTTGAAATGGGATGGGACATCTACCAATGACATTATTATCTTTATTATATGGATCTCCGAGTGTCACGGATAACTTCCAGGGGAAGATACCCGGTCCTTTGAGAAGCTTACATGGGGATATGGATCCAACACGCAGAGACCTTTGGAAAAATTTAATTTAAAAATGGGACGTCTACCAATGACACTCCACGTCTGCACATAACACTCGTGGACTGCCAACGGTAGGTGTAAAACTATTGTGTGATGGATGGTATCTAAAATCTGATTATGGGGTTGGAGGTTTAATGGACGGGTTTTACTAAAAACGATTGATTTGGAAACTGTCATTATTATTATCAATATCTGGTTGACCGAGCTTCGCTCGGAATATTTTTGTCAAATTTATTTAGATATAGGTATATTAATAAAAAATAAATAATGAAAATTATATAAAAAATTACAAAAAGAGAATAATAATAACACCGAGATTCGAACCGACGCTGTTTGAATGCCACAAAACCCAAAATTAAAACCGGCCGTCTCCCCAACTGAGCTATCGTAACTCATGACGTTGTGAACGAAATTTGAATTCATATTCTTTTAAAATTTAATGTCATTATATTATTTTACTAAAAACACGGAAAAACCGTTTTGCCGTATTTTTTAGTTCCACACTATTCCGCGCAAATGAGGGAGGCCGCCCCGCATCGCGTATATTTTTGGCGTATATTCACTAATTTGGTTACAGACATCATGTCGATAATGTTGCTTCTGTATATAAATAATTAAGTTTTTATCGATTTTAATTAATAGTTTAATTGCGTCACACAAATTGGCACCGTGTAAAGGGAAGCGGGGCGATTACAGGAGTGAGGGGCGGGGTTGCGCTGCTGCGTGATTCTTGTTATTTGCTATTTTAATATTTTTTATGTTCTATATTAGTTTATGTGTATATCGATATTTCTTTATATGTATCATGTTGCTTCTGTGTATAAAATAACAAGTTTTGATCAATTCTAATTAGTGATTTAATGGCGTCACATAGGTAAAATGTCATCGTGCAATAGGCAACTTGGAGATATATGCTCGTCAGCAATTATAGGTAGAAATAGGTTATAACTAATATTAAATTTTTCGTGTGTTGACGGTAAGAATATAATTCACTACTCCTCTCTTACCCGTGGATGATAAAAGACGACTGAGGGATATAATATGCATGTAACGCAAGGACAGTATAACTCAAAATAAAACTATAGCAATCTTCTGACCTCTATCTGACCAGCGGGGTTATAGTAGATCAATTTCCCTCCTATGATAGAGTTATGAGTTATAGGAGGCTCTGGCCCAGCAGTGGGACTTTTATGAGCTGAGATGATAACTAATGTACACAAAATTTTTCATAGTGGTAGGTCACGGCCCCGTCCGACAGGGGTAGTACCACACTCCCGCAGAAAATCGACGTCTGAGTAGAAGTAAATTACTTCTACTCCACTATTGCTCCGCTTTGTTCGGTAAGTGAGACAGCCGGATGTCCAACTTTCTGGGTGTTTTTGTCTGGTGGGTTTTTGGTGATGCCTGAAACTTGGGATGGTGAGGTCTTGGTTGGAACATTGAGTGTGAGGGGCTGATATGTGGTACAGGGAGACTGGAATGGTCACTTGCGCCCACCTGCCGGTCAGCAGGGTCCCCCTAACCCAGGATTGGCGCTCCCAACATTGGTTCTTCCAAAGTCCTAAAATTCCGTTGGGTGATCATCGTGCCGGTGTGGGAAAGTGGAGTGGACCCCGGCGGCTAAATATGGGGAGCATCGGGAGCCCTCCCGTGCTTCGCTATCAGCTGCACACAAAACTCACTTCTCAACCATGCACTATGCCCGCCCTTTTTCTCTTTTGCTATCACCGAACCCCGTTATACACATTCACAATTTCACATTCCCTTTCACTTATATATAACCTAATGGTAAAGAACAATAAAAAGAGAAGATTTTACACAGCGGTCCCCTTATTCACATTTAATGTGGATTTTTGCAATATCGGTCTGCCATGCTCTTTTTAACGAAAACACCCCAGATAACATTTTGTACCTAAATTACCCCGGCTACGAGTTGATGCACATCTTCCGTCGTGAAGCGGGGGGGGGGCATGATCATTCGGAGCGAGATCTGTTGTTGCCGCTTTTGGGTACACGAGCACAGTGAACTATCGATCTTATGGTTGCGCTTAGATTATCAGCTTACCCGCATCTACGCGTGTGCCTCTACTGGTCCCATGGCAGTGATCCGGGGTCAATTAATTTCTTGGAAAACGTTCAATGGGGGATTGACGAAATATTGGAGCAGTGTCTATCCGCGGAGATTGTATTCTTGGAGACTTCAACGCTCATCATAAAGAATGGTTGGGATCCCGAACCATTGAGCACCGCGATCGAAATCTTTTCAATATGGCTACGCCCTATGGTCTCTCACAACTGGTGACACAGCCCACCCGTGTCCCAGATATTGAAAGACTGAGTCTTCTTTACTGGGTCTCCTTTTTTTTCTTCTGACGACTACTTGGTTCATAGCAGAGGCCCTGTTGTATGGCCTAGTCCCTCTACGGCGACTGAGACATGCAGAATCTGGCAAAGTAAGTCAGAAGATTGGATGGAGTTTGACGCATCCTACCTATGGAAGCGGTTTTGCTTTGCTTCTGAGGTATCTGACGACTGTGCGGACTGCATTAGCGCTACGGTTATTATGGGGATATAATATTCATTCCCAACACGGGAACACTAAAATATCCATCGGTGGCTGCAACCGACCTTTGGTTAACAAAACCTGCAAGAAGACTGCACGCCATAAGCAATCTGCATATTAGGCCTGGAATAGGGCCCAAATCTTTCAGGACCCGAACGCCAAAGAGGTCTCTCAGTGGTAGGACCATACTGTTGACAGTTATCTGTCTACAGTCGCGGGTCGGGCCGTCCGGGGTAGTACCACACTCTCGCAGAAAATCGACATCCGATTAGTAGCAATTTGTTACTGCGCTTCGTTCGGTGAGCGAGAGAGCCGGAAGCCTAACTTTCTGAGGGTGTTTGTGTGTGGAGGATTTTGGTGGTACCTTTGGTATCACCGAGCCTCAATGCACGCATTCACACTCCCTTCACTTTCTTCGCGGTAGGCAGCGGCCTGGTAAAGGTCCATGAGCGGCAGCAACACTTACCATCAGGTGTACTGTTTGCTCGTTTTCCACCGTTTGCAATAAAAAATAGGTGAAACGATAATTTAATGTTGTTTCTATATTTAGTAAGAAAGCTATTACTAGAGGTAAGGCGGAATATGTTGCAAGAATTGGCGAGCGATTGGAGAGCTATCCCGCTAAGAGTCGTGCATTCTAGTCATTCACCAAGGCTGCACAAGGCAAATTCTGTCTGCCCAACCTCCCTTCACTACAGAAGCACGATGGCTGCCTAGCCCACAGCGCAAAGGAGAAGGCCGATCTTCTAGATCAATTCTTTGTCTGTAACTATTTTGGACGCTGGAGCTGCCCCACCACCTACCATACCTCGGTATGAGAGCTCGATCCCTAAACACCGCATCACGCATCGAACGGTCAGGCAAGAACTGCGGCTTTTAGATGGCCCTAAGTCGTGTGCACCGGATAGCATCAATGCAATGATTCTACAGACGTGCGCCCATGAATTGACTCGCATCTTCACGCGCATATACCGACTTGCCTACGTTACTAATAGGGTTCCGTCTTCATGGAAGGTAGCCCATGTCCACCCGATTCATAAAAGAGGAGACCGGTCTGACTCATCGAATTACAGGCCAATTGCCATAACATCCATGCTCTCCTCGATAATGGAGAAAATTATAAAGCATCAACTTCGGCAGTACCTTGAGGATCACCAGCTGCTCAGCGATCATCAATACGGCTTACGTCGTGGCCAATCGGCTGGTGATCTTCTTGTGTATCTTACACACCGTTGGGTAGAGGCCTTGGAGGGCAAGGGTGAGGGGCTAGCATTCAGTATAGATATCGCAAAGGCGTTCAATAGGATCTCTTCAATAGGCGCATATACCGACTTGCCTACGTTACTAATAGGGTTCCGTCTTCATGGAAGGTAGCCCATGTCCACCCGATTCATAAAAGAGGAGACCGGTCTGACTCATCGAATTACAGGCCAATTGCCATAACATCCATGCTCTCCTCGATAATGGAGAAAATTATAAAGCATCAACTTCGGCAGTACCTTGAGGATCACCAGCTGCTCAGCGATCATCAATACGGCTTACGTCGTGGCCAATCGGCTGGTGATCTTCTTGTGTATCTTACACACCGTTGGGTAGAGGCCTTGGAGGGCAAGGGTGAGGGGCTAGCATTCAGTATAGATATCGCAAAGGCGTTCAATAGGATCTCTTCAATAGGCACAGGTCACTTCTTTCGAAGCAACGATCATATGGAATTCCCAAGGGACTCTGTACTTGGATCGCCAGTTTTCTGAATAGTAGAAGTATAAAATTCGTCGTAGTTGGCTCCTGCTCCGATACCATGATCATTAATGAGCCGAGCGCCGTCGGTTTTCTACAAGAAAGCCGGCGGCGCTTTTCTACAAGATTTCTGAAATTTTCTACAAGAGCTTTTGAGTGGAATTATGGAAAAAATTTTTGAAGTCCGTAGACCATTTTTTAGACGAGAAAAATTTGGAAATTCTTTTTTTTCGTTGTTTCCTTGGAATTTCTCCAGACTCAAACATGAAAAAATTTTTATAAAAACTAGATACTTGGCTACAATTTGCTTTTTTTATTTGCTGTACGATTATTTTCCTTGGTGTTACAGCTCATTGAATTATACCCAAAATTTTTATTTTTTTTATGTCCCTTAATTTTTGTTCCTAGTTTATCATACATAATAATTTTTATATAGGGATAAATTTGTTGTCATGTCTGTTCCCAAGTTTATATAATTATTTTATTTTAATCGACTTCAAAAAAAGGAGGGGCTTCTCAATATGTCGAGATATTTATTTTCTAATTACTTGAAGACGGCTGGAATAAAATAAAGTATACGTCATCGATCTACCTATAAGTTTAGGAGGAAGCGACAAACTCGAAATAATGTATAGAGTACATACAGAAAAATATTCGGTATCAATATAGTCTCAAACGTAGTAGGAAGTAATATAATTAATGAAATGTATTGAATAAATACAGGATAATATACATAATAATATACGGACGCGATATACCCATATATTTATACGGATTTAGGAAAATCGGAGAAATGTATTAAAAATTAAGAAATATACAGAGTGCCACATGATTACCATCGCGAACGGACGCGACAAACCAGCGAGAATTATTCCAATTTGAATATCTTCTTTTCGTGTTGAAATAAAATTTCTCGTTGATATTGGAATTCACATGACAGCAATGAAACAATATTCGCACGATTAACTATTGAAATTACATTGACAATGGTGGACGCTACAGGATTCGACTTTGAAAAGACGCCACAACACTTCAGCGATTTATATATATATATATATATATATATATATACACAAGAATTGCTCGTTTAAAGATATAAGATATATTATCATTACTAGCCTTTGTAGGTGTACACTATGGTCGTAGTTACTATGGCCACTTGGCATAACCCTTTAAAAAATTCTTATTGAAAATAGTAATAACACAAATGATAAGAAAATAGATATTTTTATTCTTCTTTTAACAATTGACAATTTGAATTTTCTTTCCTCACAACGATATCGCCGACATCGTTAACAGTTATTTCTGGCATACTCTTACTGGAACTGTTATTTAAAGTCACCGTGACAGGTTTGTCGATCAAAGTTACAGAATACGGAGTATTTAATTCAGTCTTAGCTGTTATTATCTGTTTAATAATTTCACCCTGTAATTTATCCGAAACGTGTTTCGGCATATCCTTTAATAACGAAATTATATATTGTCCGAAAAAATCTATAGTATTCGTTTTTGCCGCCTTCTTTGTTGGTGCGTCTTCGTCGGAGCTGTTATCTTTATTGTTACTATAGCGTATGTCTCTTTTGAATGGTCTTTTCTCAGGTCTTTTAGGTCTATTTGTTTTCTTTTGTGTAGTTCCAGGCGTAGATGAAGTTGGTTGAACTGCCGTTACTGTTTCAAAATGGTCAACGTAGTCGTGATCGAGTGACTCTTCTAACAATACCTCGTCTGTTTGTATCGGATCCTTCTGTATATAAGAGGTAATACATATATGGATTTCTATCCATCAAACTATGGACGTCTACTCTAAGACAGAGACCTCCAAGTTACTACGTATCTAACACATTCACGCTGAAATACTACGTCTGAATTGTAACAATTTGATAACAAAGTGTTTGGTTCGGGAGTGATAGTGATGGAAGCACAAATCTTTACGATGGGTAGAGACCTCCCTATGCCCCTGATATTGCAGAGTTCAATGAACGACAGTTACCACTTACTATTAAATTGGCTGCTTACTTCTCTGCCACTAAAGGCACTCGTGGCAGCTCATATACAACTCTTCTACTTCCACAATAGAAGTAAAATTGACCTGCTATACCACGCTGGCCAGACGTGTTGGTATAGGATTTTACTTTTGAGTTTGCCTTCTCTTGCACAAATGTAGGCATATCAGATGCCTTTGTTGTCTTTTATAACACTCACAGATAGGACCGGGGGTTGGTGACTTGTATTCATAATCCATCCCTTGGCCGAAAAAATAAAATATCAAACCAAACAAAGCCGTATAATAAATCATCTTTATTCATTAATTACCAGCAAGCTATGGTATAATAAGAGGGAAAAACTTGAAATAGAACTCCATGCCAAACCATCGGACTAACGTAGTATAGCAGACCTTATATTTTGGAAGGTGACTCCAAATTATGAATTGAGAAGTAGGAGATGAAATATTATGTGCTAAACATTCTAGAAGAGAAAAGAGAAGAAAAAGGAAGATTACCTCATCATCCGTAGTTTGAATTTCATAGAGTTGACCATTTGTTGATATTATTACTTTATTTTTCTGTAAAAAAGACATATATATTAAATACTAGCTGACTTACTAGTCGTCAAGATCCACGTCTCCTTAATTGTAGCATAATATTATATAGCCTATAACCTTCCATAAAAAGGGCTATCCAACACTAAAAGATTCGTTTAATTCGAACCAGTAATTCTTGAGATTATCGCGTTCATCCAAACGAACTCTTCAACTTTATGATGTTAGTATAGAATCACATTTCTATTTTGTTCGATTTTTTTTTTTATTGGTGGCAATCTAGTAAACAGCACATCTGATGGTAAGTGATACTGCTGATCATGGACCATTGCTACGCTGCAGCCTACCATGAAGAAAGTAAAGGGAGTGTGAATGCGTGTCTCCGTGTGGTGACGGAGTAAGAATACTATTCACCACTCCCTATCTTGCCCGTGGATGTCGTACAAGACGACTATGGGATATAAAATGCACATAACATCTGTGCAAGAGAAGAAAAACTCGATACAAAACCCTATATCCAACATGTCTGACCAGCATGGTATAGTAGGTCAAATTCCCTCCCATTGTGGAGGAGGCCCGAGCCCAACAGTGGGACGTATGAGGGCTGCGATGATGATGATGATGAATGCGTGCAATGGGATTTGGTAATACTAAAACCTACCACACGCAAACAATCTCACAAAGTTGGGCTTCCGGCTCTCTTGCTCAGCAAATAAAGCGCAGTAACAAACTGCTACTAGTCAGACGTCGATTTTCTGCAAGAGTGTAATATTATCCCGGATCAGGCGACTGCAGACAGACGACTTTCGACATTGTGGTGCTATCACATAAAGATAATCACAATAAAACTAAATATTGATTTATGTGGTGATGGCGCAAGAATGAAAAATGGCACCATACCTTTCCTCCCCGCGAGTGTTGGAAATATCGACAGAGAGAGAACAATAGCTAATGCAGAATAACAGCAGCAACCAATCCGCCTGCCAAACCTGCTATTACTCTCGTCTTAGGAAGGACTATGACTAACTCAGTGGACGTCTATATACTGGTGAATGGGTGGAAAATAAAGATAAAAAACTTTTTTTTTTCAAAACAAGTTTTTTTTATTTGTTAATAAAATGAACTAAAAAGTTAACTCGTCAAGACCAATAAAATGAGTCCAAATTCGATGGGGTTGTGTCGTTTAATTACAGAGTTCCCATGGCCAGCTTCTAGGTCCATCATCAGACGCTGGTTACCATATAGTATCAAAGTACTCGTCAAGACGAATCAAGTGAGCCCAAATTCGATAGGGTTGCATCGTTTAATTACGGAGTTCCTATGGCCAGCTTCCAGGTCCATCATCCAATCAGCTCTATATCACAATATTATTGCATTGTTATCCGATTCATACATAAATGCAAAATTTGAGCTCAATCGGAAACCGGGATGTGGCTCAAATTTAACGTGCAAGATTTGATTACAGACAACGGGACTGGTGAAAATAAAAGCTTGTAAAAATAATAGATGCTCCTTACTCGGTTACATGGATTAGGTTTTCCTAAATCAACATTAGGGTGTGCTCGTTGGAAATGTTTCTTCAAATTGCTAATGCTTGACGCGTAAGATAGATTCTTGTTGCAAAGCTTACAGCGGGCGGTCCCCTCATTCACTGGATTAAAGAAGCGCCATAACCTTGATGTACGTCTCGACTTTTTGCCCCAATAAGATCTAAAATAAATTACAGTTTATATATAACTTATTTTCAAGCGAAAAATGATTGTGTGTGACAATAGGACTAAAACTGACTAGTATTGGAAATCCGCTTCAATCGTGCTACTAAATGGTGACGCTCGAGCTGCTGTATAACAACAAAATCATCATTATCATCTTAGCCCATATAAGTGCCACTGTTGGGCTCGAGCCTCCTTCGCAATGTGACGGAAATTGACCTACTATTCTGAACTGGTCAGACGTGTTAGTTTTATTTCGAGTTTTCCTTCTCTTGCATAGATATTATCTGCATATCATATTTCTTAGTCGTCTGGTACGACATCTACGGACAATAACTATATCTCATCTCAATCTCTATATCTATAACTAGTAAGAAGAAAAAAAAAAAAATTAAAAATAATGACAAGCCCGCTGAGTTTCTTGCCGGATCTTCTCAGTAGCGGTCGCGTTCCGATCCGGTGGTAGTATATTTTTTTTGGAAATTGTAAACCTGACAATATGTAAGTGCCCTCTCAGGGTTTATGCATAATAAAATAATTTGAATTTGAATGGTTAATTATATTTTTACTCCGTGACTAAACGGGTAAGGATCGCCAACTCACTTGCGAAGCGTGGCGATTATTTTACCTCCCTGTTTTTTTATTTGAAAATAGTTTTATGGCCGGCCGCCGTTCTGACATCAACCCTTTATACAGACTCTATCAGATGGATTTGGCCCAGGTCGATGTTTACATCGATAGAGCTCTTAATAAACTTTTACGACATCCACGAATAATATAACGGTTGATAGTATTTGTAGCTGCTACCACACAGCTAATCATCATCATTTCAACCTATCGCTGTCCACTGGACGTAGGCCTCCTTCATGTTACGCCACAAAGAGCGGTCCTGTGTCGCCTGCATCCCAACGATGCCCAGCAACTTTCACCAGGTTGTCGGTCCACCTGGTGGGGGGTGTCCTACACTGCGTCGTCCAATACGTGGTCGCTACTCGAGAACCTTTCTTCCCCATTGGTTGTCGGTTCGTCGAGCGATGTGGCCTGCCCGTTGCCACTTCAGCGTGCTAATTCTTCGTGCTATGTCGGTTATACCCGTTCTTCTGCGGATTTCCGTATTCCGGATTCTATCTCGCAGAGAAATGCCGAGCATAGCCCGCTTCATAGCACGCTGAGCTACTTTGAGCCTTGTTATGAGGCCTACATTTAGGGACCAGCTAACACATATACCAAAGTGTCATATCATAAACTCACTTATCTCCCAAGTCTAATTCTTGTTTCTCTTCATCAGACGCAAACTCATCATGTTCCTTCACGTGCTCCGTTAGCTCCGATACGGAATCATAGGTGATATCCTTCTTACAGGTCTTGCATCTGGCTAAAAATTTATCACTATCTGATATATCAAAATGTTGCCATGTCGAGCTGGAATTCGACTCTTTATCCATAGAGTCATTTTTCATGTCATCGTCGCTAAAATTAAATTAATTCCATAAAGTCCCATAACAATGATATAATTGACTAATATAAGGTAATAAATTCAAATCATTTTTAATCGAAATGAATAGAAAAAGCGTAATACTGATAATAAAAAAATATACAATGAAAGAATTAAAAGCTTTTGAAGTTAATAAGTGATAGATATTCTCTCCTGTTTTCACAAAATAATGATTCGTTTGGGATAAGCGGAGATTAGTATGAAGATTGCGAAGTATGACGTCATGTTTTAGTATAACTCTCTCTGTCTAAGTATTACAATTAAAATGATTGTATATAACTAGCTTTGTGTGGAAAAAATTCACACCAGGTGAAAATTATCCCTGTGAAAGTCCGGAGTCACATATTAAATTCTTAGCTCGTCACCACATATGAATCATAGCATATTTAGACACAATATCATGGAGACAGAGAACACTAGACGTTTTAATTGAATTCAAAATAAAATAATCATCAACTTAAAAAAAAGAAAACTAACAGTTAATTTTACCTATTATCACTGGCCTCATCACTATTCTCATCATTTTGATTGAAAGTATTTAGTGAGAGACTTCCATGTTTCCTCCGCCAATGCTTTCCCAAATTACCAAGCGAAGTTTTGTATGAGAATTCCTTACCACAAGAATTGCAACTAGCTAAGAATCCGTCTCTTTTCTTGAAATAATTCCATATTACAGATCGTCTTGGGCTGTTAAAAAAATATTGTCATAAATAATCTGTGCAGTGACGGAGTAAGAGTACAGTTCACCGCCTCGCTTTCTTCGTTGGTATCGTAAAATACGACAAGGGATATGATATGCTCATAATATCTAAGCAAGAGAAGGAAAACCTTGACATAAAACTCATGCGAGCACGTCTCCCGCCGATTGACCAAAGAAGTCAAGGAACTCGGTACCAGTGGTTGATCCAATGGCGCACGTGAGAGAAAACACATAACTAAGGGAACATACCAATACTACGTAACCTATTTTTTTTAATTTTTCCACCCCGCTCTCCCCTCAGTAACCAATCGTAGTATAGGCCAAGATCCCCCCTCGCCCCCTTTAGTTTTCATGAAGTAATTCATAATTATGATTTTTAATGAATTCACAGGCCAACAGTAAAAAAAATTTGCCCATACTCGTCTTTATTGCATATTAAAATTATAGTAAGTTATAGTATATTATGAAAACTTATTCGAATATATATAAAAAAAGTACGAGATTTTACTAGTAAAATCGACTAACGTGACAAAAACCCGAGTCACCATCACCCCCCCCCCCCCCCCCCCCCGCTCCTGTGACTAACCGTAGTATTTTAAGGACCCCGCTCCCCCCTAAACGGGTCACGTAGTATGAGTAGGTTCCCTAATATCAATACGTTTAGAAATAATTTAACTAGATACCTTAATCAAAAATGTTATTATAATTTAAGAGAATTCTTTGAGGACATGAATGAAACAAAAATACTTTAATACAATAAGCCACGAAGATATAATATATAACCAAAAAAAATAACAATACTTTTAATAAAATAACATATAATAGTTAAACTATTTATTAAATTGACATTGATATAATTATTAAGTAAATTACAATTGGACATATTAAATTAATAAAGAATAATATATAATGATATCTGATGTTTACGCGAGCACTACACATTGTAAATAAAACTACTTTTACGGATTATATCGCGTTTGTATTTGATTTATGATTGCCCGACGTTTCGAACACTTTGCAGCATTCATGGTCACGGGCGGACTAAGGTGTCTCACGTCCAACAAGTAATCGTTATTACAGACATTTACAATTATCTACCCGATACAGAAAATAGTTATAAACTTATTAAATTGTTACCCACATTTTAGTACAAATTTATTGCCAGTGTAAGAAGAAAATGAATCTATATGAAAAATTATATTGTTTATGGTTAGTAATTATTAATTATTAAATTTGTAGCAATTATTATTACAATTTGTTGATTTAAAACTAACAAAACAAATATACTACTCTTGTGGTTTCTCAGTGTGGCCGCGTTCCGATCCGGTGGTAGTATATTTGTTTTGTTAGTTTTAAATCAACAAATTGTAATAATAATTGCTACAAATTTAATAATTAATAATTACTAACCATAAACAATATAATTTTTCATATAGATTCATTTTCTTCTTACACTGGCAATAAATTTGTACTAAAATGTGGGTAACAATTTAATAAGTTTATAACTATTTTCTGTATCGGGTAGATAATTGTAAATGTCTGTAATAACGATTACTTGTTGGACGTGAGACACCTTAGTCCGCCCGTGACCATGAATGCTGCAAAGTGTTCGAAACGTCGGGCAATCATAAATCAAATACAAACGCGATATAATCCGTAAAAGTAGTTTTATTTACAAGAATAATATAGTTATAATTTGGTAATGCATTAATCTAGTTTATACCGAGATATTATATTAATATTATATTTATACATTGATTGACATTATATTTTAATTTTAGTAACGTATCCTTACTTATATTATAAATGCGAAAGTTAGGATGTTTGTTTGTTTATTTGTTACGCTTTCACGTTTAAACCAACGAACCGATTTCAAAAATTCAATTACCAAAGGAAAGCTATAATATCCGGGAGTAACATAGGCTATATTTTATCCCGGTATTGAATCCCGGGACTGAAACCGAAGCGAAGCGAGGGCAGGTTGCTAGTATACAATAAATTAATGAGGATATTTAAAGGTAACAAAGGAAATATAATGACAATTCTAAATTCGAAAAATTGTTGTGTCCTATATCAGGGTTCATGTTGACCTGTAATATATTTGTAACACCAAATTGTACAGATGAGCGCAATAAACTATTTGAATTAGGAATTCGGTGGATAATATTGCCATACGCCGCCCTTTCGTAACCCCGGATGAAAGATACCTATATGACCATAGCCCACCCAAAAGAAATGTCAACACGTCTAACCAGCGCGTTGTAGTAAGCCAATTGCCCTTCCATTGCGGTGAAGGCCGAGCCCAACAGTGATATTTATATGAGCTCTGTTAAATAAAAACCGCCTTCAAAAACAACAAGGTATTAAAAAACCAAAAAATAATATAATTTCTTACCTAAACCTGAAAATAAAAATTATTTTTGCAATTCCTTTTTTATTTTTTAATAACACTTTCAGTTGATGTCGTAGGCAGAAATTCGCAAAATAAGATTGTAGTAGTTTTTGATACTTTAGTTGAATAAATATTTAATTAAGTTTACCAAGAGTAGTCAGGTTAGATAGTAGTTTATAAGAGGCAACGACTTCATAAGGCGTTTAAAAAAATAAGCAGAACAGAATTGCAAAAATAAATTTGTTTAAATAGGAAATCATATTAGTTTGGTTATTAGTACCTTAGTGTTTTTATAGGTGGTTTTTATAGGTGGCTTTTACTTTTACTTAAAAATATTTATCTTTTGCTTAGTACATGATACTATGAGGATCACCTCATATATCACCTCACTATAAAAATTATCAAAATAGCTTTAAGTGTGCATAGAAAATTTTGATGGCTATTTGCAATAATTCATAGACCAGATTTTTCTTTACTTACCGAACACAGATCACTATATCGACAACTTAAAGTATTACCTAACTGCCAATCCTTATAGAGTTCAAAGAATACAATTAAAGGTTTATCCTTCAATTCATAACAACCATCAACATGAAATCACTGCCAGATGCAAATACTTGAATAGCTTTAGAAAATATATGAAAAACGTAATATTTGCCTGCAAATTTAAGTGTTGCCTTCTATTTTCCATCATCAGACCCTGTCTTGATGATAACAAGACAACCTCGAAATTCTCTTTGGAGCGAAAAATTATGAAAATCCGGCCATTTTGAAAATCGGTTCGGTAACCGAGTTGAATTAAAAGTCCCGTTTTTGCAAACAAACCCTAAATGATAATTTATTATACTGATGCAAACATGTCCTACAACTTTTTACGTCCTCTTTTTTGTGCTTTTAAATTCATTGTTTTATCGATTTCTACGTGTTTCTCGTTATAACAAAAAATATGGTCACATTAGGAATCCTAAACGGGATGTTTGCATCCTAATTTAGAATGCAAACATCCCGTTTTCACCCTTAGATAATGGTGGTATGTATAGGTAAGATATGAAATTGTAAGCTAAAAAAGACAAGGATATATGAAGTTTTGCAGGAATGGATAAAACTGGACTTGAAATAATATATTTCCAAAATTCCCATGGCCACAGTGTCAATGGTGTGCAAATGTGTCAATTTCTAGCTACATATATTTACTCTAAACGCTTAAGAACAGATGGAACGATTATTTCGAACCGTTCAGTCAGGGGCTTTTCGTGCACGACAGATTTGCGGTCCAAAGTCTTATATTAATTTTAATACGATCGCGTGGCAAAAGAAAATCGTTGTACATGATTTCCCTAGCAGAATAATACAT
This sequence comes from Lymantria dispar, assembly GCA_032191425.1. Lineage (NCBI taxonomy): Eukaryota > Metazoa > Arthropoda > Insecta > Lepidoptera > Erebidae > Lymantria > Lymantria dispar. The sequence goes on along the minus strand of CM063462.1, from coordinate 3,265,694 downwards.
ATTATACTATTACGCTCGTCTTTGCATCTCCAAGTCGGCTGGCGGCACGCCTGCAAGTACTGACAAAGTTTCAGTACGAACTGTGCTGTATATTAACGCTGAGTTGAACTTGGAGAAATTTACGCCGCGCCACGCTATGGTGGTTCATTTACACCCAAATGTAATGAAGTATACCTGTACACGGTCGCTAGGAGGGAGAGCACACCGTCCTGCCACCACTGCGATTGCAACGGGGACACGGCGCAGCATACGCTCGAGGCTTGTGCCAAGTATCCCTTACTAGTCTGTGGCTTGTGCCGCCTGGGCAGGGTAGCGTCGTGAACTCGTCGCAATCATCGGTGCCGACCCGACACTGCCGACCATCAATAGGGCGATGCTCGACAGCGCAGTGTTACCAACTCCCTAAAATATTTATCCCTAAATCATAGTTAAAAACCCCTAAAATTGCCACAATTACATGAAAATCCCCCTAAAAATGATTTCATTAAAATAAGAATAAATAATAAATTAGTACCTGTACTGAATAAATATATATCCAGGCAAAAAAAGAAATATGCCTCATATATGTGACATTTATGAGACAGTTACTTAATTAACAATAATAATAATAATTAGGTAAGCTCCAAGCTCTAATGGGACCGGTCTATCACCACGGACAAGACTATTCTTGCGAATAAGCCTGATATCGTGCTGATAGATACTAGATGTCGCAACGCTGGTATCTTTATATTTTTTAATCAAAAAATCCCCTAAAAAACCCCATTCCACTTATTTACCCCCTAAATTTGGGGGGCAAACCCCTAAGTTGGCAACACTGCGACAGCGTCAGGAACTGGAACGCGGTCGCAGCCTTCTGCGAGGCAGTGATCTCGCAGGAGGCCGCGGGTCGCGCTCACAAGGAGCGCAGTCTCTACGAGGCGACCCGCCCCCGGCGACTGGGGCGGCGTAGGCGCCACTACCTGCACGTCATGCCGCCCTAGCCGGGGCCGCGGGTGACGTGACCGGAGAATTAATCCGTCACCCGCATAGTGGCCGACCGCGCGAGGAAAGACCGATGTCTTCCCCGAGGGGGGGACGTCGGTCGGTCGACATGGTCGATGGGAGGGTACCCCACTAGGCGGTATTCCGTCGGGCCGACCACTGATGACAAGTAACCCTGCTCTGGTGGTCGGCCCAACGACGAAAGCGACGTGGTGTTCGGGTGGGTTGCGGGTGTGCGTGCTTACGCCCCTCTGTCGCCCCGGACGGAGTGGTGCGAAGAGTGCGACGACCGCAACCCACCCCCAAAAATAAAAAAAAGTGTAATGAAGTAAAATTTTAATGCGTGCGTAAATTTTAGTGCATAAAAATTTCGTTTCACTTTTTGATCTACAGTTTAATATTTTCAATGAACGAGATTTTTTCCAAGTTAAACAGAGATAACAAAATGACTTTTAACTATCACGTTACTAAATTGTATCCATGGCATGAACTGCAAATTACCTTTTAACAAGAGATGATAAATTGTATGTGGAGCGAAATTAAGTCGGTTTTACGAACCATTTAAGTATTAAGTTCAGATACATATCCGCCAATTTCTCCAGTCTATCTCTAGTGTTTGATTCTATAAGTAGTCGTCTGTTGACAGCGTAGCTGATCAACGAGTAAAATATCCCAAAAATTCATAAAACCCTAGATTCCATAATATGAGCTTAACACGGATCTCTGACAACAGCCTATCGTCAGTAATTTAGACACAGCATGCTGATTGCGTCTCATAACCTTGCAGAAATTATCATCTACTAGCATCTACTAGCCTTTAGCTTAAGTATTAACATCGGTCACCAGTGATTTTGCGGGTCAATGACAAAATGATCAACGAAATAAAAGTCTAACACTATTAAAAATAAAAGAAATTATGTAAAATACCGCCAAATTTCTTACAACTATAAGGGAATTGTTCAAACGCTTCGCTTGGCGACTTAACACGCATTTGGTTGATAATTGGTTAAATTGACACCCGCCTAAAGCAAAAATGCCGTCCGTATCTTTAAATATATATATATATATATATTAGTATTTTATAATATTAGAGTATAGTAGCGTGAACAGGGACATCATTTTTCTATAGTGGAAAGCCATGAAGAACCTAGAGCTGGGCGACATGCTTAATCCACCTGAAACTGCAGGGTAAAATACTAAGTACTTAAAAAATATGGCAAGTATACAGCATTCTGTTTGGTATTGTTTCGATATTCTCACAAGACGCACCGCCTCTATACTACAAAATGGCCGAACTATGAGGTCACGTAGGTAGTGTCTTTGTTAAAATGACATCACGGCATAGGCCACAATTTCGCGCCTTAAATCGTGGCGGTTTATGTAGACTTTATCTGGAATATAACCACAGTAACCTTATTGCAACTCCATCTCCCCGCTAAATTTAATTAAAGCAAATATTTTAAAGTAGCATGCCTGTTCTTGTAAGCATGTAGATCTTTTCCCAGAACAGAAAGAAACACCATTTCTAGTAATACCTCAAAGTACCTATTATTGCACACAAACTTGAGAAAACCAGTTATAACATCGATTCCAGGTACAACTGGACCAATACATTAATGAAAAGTACACATTCGTTACGACAGAATTAGACATGGACCTGTTACAACTGATAACCTGACCTGTTGGATAACCTGTACATAATATTTATACTCTTAAATACTTATAGTTTTAATGTTTCTTGAAAGAAAGATATAATCAAACTTATTAAATACGTTATGAAATATACTTGAGTTATTTAAGTATTGGTAAGTATGTATTAAATAACGGATACTAAATATTTTTCATAGTATTTACTCACTTGGATGTATCCATTACCAGAAGTCACTTGTATTTTTGTCAAATGGTAGTGTTGCAAACACACGGAAGAAATTAATACTATTTTTGGTCGCATTTATATACTTTTTTTATTGTTATTTGTCAGTCTGTAAGACTTTAAGAAAATATTTTTTTTATTTATTGTTAGAGTATTACAGTTCATTTTTGCAAATTCTAATATGAAACAAAACATTAATATATGTTTCTTCAATATTATTAGGTTTGATTTAACGTTTATATAGAGGTTAATGATATTTTTAAACTATGTTAATAAATTATAATAGTAATCCTCTTAGAATAATAACATATAGAAGGTAAGTCCACGCACAAAAAGTGAGGCATTTCAATTGGAGCCTAATGGAGCTTACGCCGGAACAGTCCCGTAATGTACAAGTCATTGCACTGCACGAACGTACGCAACTCTTAAAAAATAAATAGGTAATTATGACGGCTTGTGCATTCAAATGGTGCCACAACACATTTGAAAAACATAAAAAGGTTTTTAACATTACTTTTAAAAGTATTTCGACGATTTATGTTAATAAAAACAAAATTTGATTTCAGAATTTGTATAGTGGTTTCCGTGTATACGTGTGTAATCGTCTGCCCGCCATTAGTATTTTTAGATTCAAATTTTTAAAGTTTGAAGTACTGACACTATCCTTCTATACGTTATTATTCTAAGAGTAATCCTATAATAAACCCTAATATTTTTTAAAGAATTATTAAAGGACTCTTTCATAGTAATTTATTTTATATATTTGTCATTACGCACACATATATATAAATATAAAAAAAAGATCTCGATATCAAAAGTATCTTGATTGCATAGATGGCGTAGTGCTATAGTGCAATTGTTTCTGATCGCGAATATCGTTGACAAGTTTATGTGTGTAATCTACAAATATTGGCCCTGAATCTGACAATGTAAACTTGATACCTTATATTATTTTTAATTGTTTATTTATTAAAAATTCATGGGTGTTGTAAAAGGTGACTAAGGGATATACTTTGCATATAACATCTATGTAAGAGAAGGGAAACCTGACATAAAACCTACATATGTCAACCAGTTTTACCAGCGTAATATAGTAGATAAATTTCCCTCTTATAGTGGAAGGGGCCTCAGCTCAACAGTGCGACTTTTATGGACTGCGATAATATTTAAAAACTTCTTTGTTACAAGGATTTATTCCTTAATGCATAAAGTTGTTTTAAAAAAAAATTAAAACCGCTGCGTAAAGTTATCTAGGATAGATAATAAGTAAAATAAGGTTAGTAAAAAATTGCCAATATTTAAAAGTAAACATTAATGAACTAATAAGTAGTTGTACTAATTATGAACAACTATATTACTGCTGTAAAATAAAATTGAATACGTCTAACAGAAACTATTTTTAATTTCTTATTATTTAATTTTCATTTCTTAAGCAATATTAAGAAACATATATTTTTCTTATACCTTCAGTAATATGTATTTCTAAGAACTAGAATGAAATATACACAATTAAATAAATAATCAGTTTAAGGAAAACCTACCACAATATTCTACCAAAGTGTATTCTGTAGAAACAGTCGCCACTGTGGCGGAACCACAGGTATTTTAGATCCTGATTTACGTTAGAGTTGGGAGAGATTGGGTAGAACCTATAGGTACCAGTGCGTATTCCCTAATATTTAGAGTACCTAATGTCTGTTTTCACCACGAACCGTAAATCTTAGATAATATAAACGATATGATATAGAAGTAAAGATGCTCGTTAATGAAAATCGCTATAAGTAATCTACATTTTACAAATAATTTGAAAAACGTTCTCTAATGCAATCGAATTATTAAAAAAAAATCCTTAAATTGCATATATCTATATTAGGCCTGCTTAAATAAAATATCGATAAATCAAAATATCGATATTATTACTTAAAAATATCGATACTTATTACGATATACGATATTTTAAGACGATATATCGTTAGTTCGATACTAAAAAGTAAGTATCGACGGTCGATATTTATTTGAATGTATGTAAAAATGTCGGCATGAAATTGATGATAAATTATCAGTATCACTTATGCCTAGAATTTAGCTAAAAAATTAAACATGGTTGTCTGTAGAGTCGGTTTACGGACGATAGTTTAACGTGACAACGTCATAACAAAACATTGATGAAATGACTGCATAATTTTATGAATAAAATTGAATCAGCGTAACGGGACAATTAGCATAACGGGACAATGAGCATAACGGGACACTTTTTCGTGCATGCAGCCAGCGTTCATCGGTTTATTAGACGTTGTCACGTCAAAAAAGTTCATCACGGAAATTCCACAAAGAGGAAGCTAAAAAGTAGTCATATGGAAAATATCTATATACCGATTCTTTTTCGATATATCGATTGCTGATATTGATATATTTAAAAATATCGATAAATCGAAAGACCTGTATTTTTTTTAAATATTACAGGTCTAATGTATATGGATGCTGTGTGGCCGTGTAGGCCTACGAATACTTCTAATCCTTACATAACTCGTGGGTGTAGTAGTGTAAGATGACTAAAGAGCTTTACATCGATCTGGGTCCACTTCAACTGATGCCATCGGGTCAACAATTACAATTCCAAGTAGTGTGTGATCTTATAACCCTGATTTCATTCTTACAAAGAAATATAATATGTATATGTACTTTAAAATTTTGCGGCATTGCCGATATGCATGCGATTGAGAGAGCGTCTCTCTTGTAGAGCGTCGCATATACAAAATATATGCAAAAGTATTAAACTTCCTATGTTATCATTTAAAAGTCAGAATATGTGTTCTCTAAAATTAAATGCTTCTGCGTTATTTATTTCTATACTTTCCTTTTTTGGCCATTTCGATTGTTTTTATTCCACATATAATTTACACTGAAGATATATTTTCGACAAAACAGTGTAAAACACAATCTCCGATTTTGCTATTTATAACTATGTTTAACGAAATAAACACCCAATAGTGTCAATTAATGTTTTATTAATGTTTAATATTTTATAACGAGTGTTTTTTTTTTCATTTATTCGCCCTTATGAGTAAAATATAGTCAGTAGACCATACTGCTTTGCAAAGGTGGGCATTAAATCGTTAATCGAAGTTAACATTTTGCTTAACGGATTAACTATTAAGTTAACTTCAAGAATTGTTAACGCTCTTGTTAACTATCGTTAAATTTAACTTTCGTTAACTTTAGTCCGTTACATTAGATATTTGTTGATATGCCGTCATTTTGTGTGTTTGAATTACGCACCATGCTACGTTCATAATTTCCACGATACACAGTGTATTAAGAACCCCATTTTTGTTGCATGCTGTTTTTATTGTAGAAATCGATAGTTCTTATCATTTTAAGCATTAGAGTAAAACACCGAAGTCGATACGACAAGTAGCCTTAACTTTATCTATACAAATAAATAAAATTGAAGTGTCTCTTTGTAATGTTTAAATACTGAGCTTTTTTCATGCTCACACTGTTATTTACATAATACCTATGCCCAAAACAGAGTTTAAAACTTTTTGTCTGTCTGTCTGTGTGTTTGGAGTATTCTTCAAAACCGATGGACCGATATTGATAATATTTTACTACCAGGTCTAAATAAGGAGTAACAAGCTATATTTTATTCCAATATTGCCACGGGAACGGAAACTATGCGGGTAAGGCGACTGAAATCGAAGCGAAGCGAGGGCAGGTTGCTAGTATTAAATAAAATATCAGTAAAATTCTTTAATATAAAACTCTAAAAAAAGAAATTATTCAAGAGATAACACTTCCATATTCCTGCCGACGCCTGCCGAAAACCCTATGATAAGTGAATAAAAAAGGCTAAAATGACTACGTTATATCCTCTGTTTTTTAATTAGAAAAACCAATAAATCCAATCATCGAATGTCACTAATGTTGTGTGCCCAAACCTACCGATTTTTCAGTATTTCTACCGATATGGGCCGCTCTCTATCGAAATGCAACGATTTTTCAACGATTTCCAAGAATACATGGAAAAATCTCCCGATTTTCTACCGAATGGTGATTTAGTACTTTTAAACTGGCAATGTTGTTGCCATTGTTCCCGAAAATCATAATTTGTTTGAAAACATAACTAGAATTTTGAGGACTATTATTGATTGCTTTTTGAAAAGAGAATATATAACTAGCACTCTAATTGAAAAAAGTGATTTTAAAAATACTAAAATTTTTTTGGATATTGATGCTATATACTGTGCTGCTGCTGACATCAATACACTACTTAATAGTACAGGAGATCTAAGCGCAGATCAAGTAAATTTTTTTAAATGCATACGCCTAGATTTTTATTTAGAATCTTGTAAACAGATAACCACGCAGTTTCCATTAAAAGATAATCCAATAAAAGGTTTGGACATAATTGATCCAATAAATGTAAAAATGGTAGAATGGCAACAATTGTTCCTATTAAAAGGCTCTTTCCTAGAATTTCTCAGAGCATTAATTTACAGGATATTGAGGCAGAGTAGCGCCTTTAGAGAAATTGCGAAATAATCAAACTCAAAATAAAAAAATAATTTCATAAAAATCCAAGAGCGAAATAGGCTGTCTACAGCAGTGGTTCTTAACCTTTTTGGGTCTGTTATCCTTATGACCTAACTAGGGTCACTGATTTTATCCCTCCTCCCAACGTTGAAATCAAAGGTACACATTGCGCGCTAGTCGGCGCTCATATTTGTCATTTTAAAATTCGGCGTTCGAGACAACAATTGGCTCATCGTTACCCCTCCGAAATACAAGTTTTGCCCCCGCGGGGGTAATTACCTCCAGGTTAGGAATCAATGTTCTACAGAGTTAATCTCTGGTTTGTAGCATACAAAACGTTTCGTTACCGTTTTGACTTTATAATAAAACCAGAGATGACTGCGGGTATGGCCAAAAAACATTGGTATGATTCAAAAAAGTAAGTATATTTAGCCTGTAAGATAATATATAATAAAAAAAAATTGTTTGTAATAAATAACTAAGGTAAAAATAAATAGACGAATTTGATTCTATATTGTTCTTTTTTATTTACCGATTTTAGTACAAATATACCAAATTTTGTGGGCAGCTTTACCAATTTTGCGTTTTGACTTTCGAGACCACTGCTAATTAGGGATGATCGAAGTTGGAAAAACATCGATGTTACAGAAATATCGATATCGTCAAACATCATCTGTCGAATATTTTTGACATCGATGTTACGACGATGAAGTAAAAAATCTTCCAGGCAAATTCTGATGATCTTTTTTTTTTTCAGGAAATCTGTCGAATGTTTTTACATCGATATTATTTTAGGAAATTTCGTTCTGCCCGTAGCAACATCGATGTGTTTTCCTTTTAACATCGATGTTTTTCTTTCAACATCGATGTTTCCTTTTCAACATCGATGTTAAAAACAGTTAACATCGATGTTACGATGTTTTGCCTATAGCAACATCGATGTTTTTCCTTTCCACATCGATGATCATCGAACATCGATGTTCATCGATCATCCCTACTAATGTCAATGTTTGTTTTGTAGACTGCAGTATAAAATTTAAATTGATAAAACTATAACAGTTTATTCTTTATTATTTTAACATGAGATATTAAAATATATTTACTATTATTACTTTAACAAACATTATGCTATGTATATAAACTTAAATTCTCATTTTTACCTCTTTTTAATTGATTTTACCAATATTTTTTATAGCTTTTAATGTAGGTAGGAAGCATATCGTTTTTTGAATAGTTATAGATATAAAATAATAAGGTAAGCACTACGTTGAGTTACATTACAATAAGGTGCTAAATTAATAAATTTTTGGTTTTTTAATAGGCTTTTGGATATATTTATCTATGATAACCTAATTGCAAATAATACGACTCCTGTAAACATTTTCAGATGAATATTTTGTGTACAATCTGTAGTGATCTTGTTAATCAAGCAGAGAACATATATGTGACAAAATGTGGACATATATTCCATTACTATTGTCTGGTACAATGGATTGAAAGGTAATTAATAATATAATAATAATAATAGCCTTTATTTCAGACAGTTTTTCATTTACAATGTTTAACTTCAATATTCTATATCTATCTTATACTTGTATTATATTTCTTATATTCTACACTTATTAACTATTTTGCATCAACAACCCTGTCTGTGTGCCTATCATTGGCAAAAGCCTCCTCCAACTTTCTCCATTTCTCTCTATCTTGAGCAACTCTTGTCCATGTGCCTCCTCCTACAGCTTTAATGTCGTCCACCCATCTTCTAAAGGGTCTACCTCTTTTCTTTTTCTTGTAACTTATGAACCAGTTCATTACCAATCTTGACCATTTTTCCTTTCCTCTGATTGTATGTCCTGTCCATTGCCATTTCAACTTTTTTATGGTTTTCGTGACATCTCTTGTTTTAGTGAATTTCTTTATGTCTTCGATTCTTACTCTATCAGATAGTCTCTTCCCCATCATACTCCTTCCCATAGAGTTCTGGCAAGTTTCCAACTTTTTGATGTGTAATTTGGTAAGTGCCCAGGTTTGACTACCATAAGTGAGTACAGGAAGAATGCTGGTATCAAAGAGTTTCTGTTTGATGTTTATGTTAATATATTTATTTTTCATTATTTCCTTTAGGCTCCAAAATTGCTTCCAAGCATTTCTAATGCGTCTATTAATTTCTTTCGAGGTAAGGTCGTCAGGCAATATAATCTGTCCCAGATAGATGTATTCATTAACATATTCAATAGGATTGTTATTGATCAGAATAGGTTCTTGGCTAGCGTTGGTCATAGCTTTGGTCTTTAGTGTATTCATGAACAATCCCACCTTACTACTTTCTCTAACCAGGTCGTTCAGCATTACCTGCAATCCCTCACTTGATGTCGAGAGGATTATCAAATCATCCGCAAATCTCAGATGCGATAAATTTTCCCCGTTTATTGACAATCCACATTTCTCCCAGTCTAATTGATGAAATACTTCTTCTAAAACTGCTGTGAAGAGTTTCGGCGATAACGGATCGCCTTGGCGCACACCTCTTTCGATGTTGATCTCTTTACCTTCCTTCTCTAGTTTAATTTTAGTCTTACTGTTATCGTAGATGTTTTTTAGTATTCTGATATATTTATTTTCAATACCTTGGTTTTTGAGTGCCTGCCAGATTTTTTCATGGTCTATTGTGTCGAAAGCCTTACTATAATCCACGAAGCAGCAGTAGAAGGTTATATTATATTCTTTGCCTTTTTCAAATAGTTGTTTAATGACATGAATGTGGTCTAATGTGGAATACCCGCTTCTAAATCCTGCCTGTTCCCTCGGTTGATTTTCATCCAACGTATTGGTTATTCTATAGAGTATGACTTTAGCGAAAATTTTATATAAGTTCGAAAGTAGGCTTATAGGTCTATAATTATTTATGTTGTTTTTATCTCCTTTCTTGTGCAGAAGTACTATAGATGATGTTGTCCATTGATAAGGTATTGTCTCGTTTTGTAAGATTTCATTGAAAAGATGTTTGATAATTGGTATCAAGTGGTTTCTATTTAAGAGGAGAAACTCGTTGCTTATGCCGTCTGATCCTGAAGCTGTATCTAATTTTTGGGTTTTCACAGCTGTTTCTATTTCTTCGTGTAGTATATCAGGTATTTCATTTCCTCCTGTTAGTGCTGTTGTATGTGTAGTTTTTGAACGTGAATACAATTCTTTGAAAAATTGAGTGGCAGCCAACATGATTTCTTGACGTTGCCTTTCACATTTATGATTTTTGTTTATTAAGTTTGGTATCCAATCTCGCTTTTCCGATAGTAGTTTAACTGCTTTTTTGGTGCCTCCAGTTCTTTGTATACATTTTTCCAGTTGTGTCAATTTGTATCTCTCACGGTCTTTTTTCATAAGTGTTTTTATTTTCTTACTTATACTAGCTATATCCTTTGCTGTGTAGTAGCGGCTTCGAATACTACCAACCCTTGCTTTGCTCGTGGGTGTCGTAAAAGACGACTAAGAGCCCTAGATTGACCCGGACCAACTCCATCTGGTACCATTTGGGTCAACGATTATTCATTCCCAAGGAGGGTTGACGTCAGGCAGGCGGCCGGTCATAAAAGTATTTGCCGAAACTTTTTGCAATATGTCAAAACAGATGACATATTGCGTCGACCCCAAGTAATTGGGATAAGAGCAAGATGATGATGATGACTAGCTATATCCTTTCGTGTGGATTTTGTCTTTTCAAGTGTGGATATGAGGTTTGCTCTCTTTCTTATCAGCTCTGTAGTCTCGTTAGTTATCCATTTTGGCCTATCTTTTCTGTTTTTTGGTTTTCCTTTTTCATTGGTAAAGAGAAATTCTTCAAATTTGTTGGGAGGGTAATAGTCTTCTTCCCCCACGGTGACTGGCCGGTTTGGGGTGCCATTGAAAGGTAATTACAATATATTATTTAAAAAAAAATTAATGCACATATTATTAACGTTTAGTAATCCTGGTAATTAGTAATATTAATCTAAATTAGTCGTCTTAAATCGTAATTAATTAGTATTCCTTACCTATGTTGCGACAGAATAAGTTTACAATTGTCGCCCCCCTTGCTTGCACGTGGGCGTCATAAGAATCATGAAGTTGTTTACAAGAAGAGTGGGCATCTACTATCTTCTTGGAAATGTCACTGCAATCGCTAACCCGCCTGTCAAGCGTGGCGACTACGGCATTATCCCCTAATATAATGGACAAAAAACAAATCAATCCCAGTTACCGCAGCTCTGCTATCCTATTTGCTCATTTTAGGAGGAATCTCCGCCAGTGATTCGGCTATGTCGGCGAGTGTAGAATGCCCCCAATAGGTGAACTGATGACCTGGTGAATGTGGCTAGGTGGCACAGGACTACACTGTGTGGAGAAACACGAGGGAAGGCAGCAGTAGATGGTGATAAGTTGAATGATGATGATGATGAGTAATCTCATGGTCCAAACATTACATTTCCATAGGTGTTATAAGGATATGAACTGCTAACACTGCAACAAAACCCTTTGCTAACCTATCTGGTTGAAATTAACCAGTCAAATGATCCTTGTTGAAGAGACTCGTACCTTCACACACATCTATCCATCACACATCCCTTATTATAGCATGCTAAACACTTTTAGTCCCCCAGTAAATCTCAAATAAGTCATTAACTCAGCATTGTTGTAAACTTTAAGCTCGGTATTGAGAATTTTTTTTTTTATTTATTTTTTATTTACTACAATCTGTCTCCTTCGTGGGACATTCAGAAGTATGTTGGTTGGTGCTATCGTTGGCTTGCTCGGTGTGTGACCTGTGTCACATCCTCATTGTCTAACAGTAGTTATATTTACTGTAATTGGATTAGGTCTTGAGGTATTTTGCGCTTTAGTCGTCGCGCTTTGTTGTGATTCTCCATTAGTGACTGAGCCAGAGTATTTGGGTGTTGTTGGATTCGTTCTTTATAGGACTTGGTATAGCGTACGATTTCCTGCTTCACAGTGGGCATTCCTAGGTCACGGTGTAGAAGTTCGTTGGCTACAAACCACGGCGCGTTAGTTATCATGCGCAGAGCTTTGTTTTGAAGCCTCTGTATGATTTCTATGTTTGAGTGAGATGCGGTGCCCCATAATTGGATCCCGTACGTCCAGATGGGCTTCAGTATAGCCTTGTACAGAAGTATTTTGTTTTCGAGAGAAAGCTGAGACTTTCGCCCTATGAGCCAGTAAAGTTTTCTTGTTTGGATACCAAGTTGCTTCCTCTTAGTAAAAATATGTTTTTGCCAGGTAAGTCTTTTGTCCAAGTGCAATCCAAGATATCTCACATGATCTGCTTGTGGGACTTCAATGTTATTAACGGTATTGAGAATTGGCTCACAAAATTGAAGAATTCTGCAGAAAACTTGTTTCAGTTTTTATATATGTTACACTGGAGTAACGAATCTATATCATAACTATATTTTAATTAAAACAAAATTTTACAGATCAAAGACTTGTCCACAATGCAGAAATAAAGTGACAGAAAAATGTATGTTTCGTGTTTACCCCACTGTCTCTAATGAGAATAACAGTGAAAATGCAGCTACATTGCAATCTCAGCTTGACAATGCACAGTTGGAATTGAGGCAACAGAAAGCTAAATTTCAAGAGAAAGATGATAAGATTGCCTCTATCACGGCCGATTTAAAAAAGCAAGAGTATGTATGAACTTTTTTTTAAATCTTTATTTTAAATAAGGTCCTTTGAACGCAGATCATCTCAGACCTATCGTAAACCTAACCATACATTTTAATCTTAAATATTAACTAATCTATACACAGATTTTGCTTTGCAAGACATTGTCCGAGTTAGAAATTCTAAAAATACCCCCATATCTAACTTACTAATGTTTAATGAATATTTTTTGCTGAGCGACAGACCCTATACATAAAAGAGTGACTTAATTCTTTGCTATGGCATTGTTTTCTTTTTATGAAGCAATTTCATGTGTTATAAGTTTGTTGTGTCTCTCTTATGTCTGGTATTGCATCCCCTTAATGAATGAAGTAATTATAATGCTTTTCTTTTTGTTTCAAACCCATGATTGATTGACATAATTGAGTTGGTTCTTAGCTACAATTTATGAATATCTAATAATAATATGAGTTCAAGACAATAAAGGTATTGAAGGCAGATGACAGTTTTTAAATCACTAGTTTTTAGTTTCCAGTTCATCAAACCTCCAACCCCATAAACAGATATTAGATACCATCATCACACAATAGTTTTACACCTGTCACCATTTTGTATTGAATTAAAATTTTTGTATTATTAATGACTATTACAGAGATATCGTAAGTACATATGAGAAGCAACTTATCAGTTTTGACTCAAAAGTGCGAGCTTTAAGGGAACAGCTGACATATGCAAATTTACAAAGTAAACAGACGCAGAAATTAAAAGAGGAAAATGAAAGTCTGAAGATGAATATGCAAACATTAAATGGGTAAGTAGTGTTAGCTTGGTTTATAAGACGAGCCACTTAAGTTCCTGTTAAACATGTGCCTCTGACTTTTTGAGGCTTTTAGTAGAATTTGATCTGAGTATCTTATAATCAAAGTTTTTTTTTGTTGTTATCTGCAATCAATCAATTTTTGACTATAAATGGATTTGGTGTAAGGCTTATAATAGGTCTTTACCTATGTAATTGCCGTTCTGCAGTACTGGCCATTTCAAATCAAAATAATTTTTGCTTGGGTAAGAATTCTAATTTCAAATTAATTTTATTTTAAAACATGGAATTCATTTTCCAAAAGTAGTCATTTGTTTATTGTTTAGTGTTACGTTTTCATGGCATTTCAATATTTTTCGTCATCATGGATACGTTAAAAATTCGAATAGTTATGGAATATGAGTATCGTCGTGGCAGCAACGCGGCACAAGCGGCACGCAACATCAACGACGTTTACGGAGCTAACACTACAAACCAACGCACCGCCTGTTATTGGTTTGCTCGCTTCCGTTCTGGAAATTCGACCTGAAAAATGAACCTCGCGGTCGTCCGAAGACTTTGGTCGACAATGACGAATTAAAAACCATTGTGGAAGCCGATGATACACAATCTACGGCTGAATTAGCAGCAGCTTTCGACGTTAGCGTCAAAACAATATTGGTCCATTTGCGTCAAATTAGCAAGGTAAGAAAGCTTGACAAATGGGTGCCCCATGATCGCAATGACCGCCAGCGCGAAGTACGCGTCGAGACATGCCTTGCATTGCTCAACAGACACACAAATGAAGGAATTTTGAAACGCATTGTTACTTGAGATCAAAAATGGATTCTGTTTGATAACCGCAAGCGCTCAGCAAGTTGGTTGAATCTTGGTTCAGCACCTAAACAATGCCCTAAACGAAAACTTACCACTAGAAAAGTGATGGTCACTGTTTGGTGGTCTAGCGCCGGTGTGATTCATCACAGCTTCTTATCAAACGGGGTGAGAATTACTGCAGATTTGTACTGTGAAGAACTGAACACAATGATGGAGAAGCTGGCACATCTCCAACCAGCATTGGTCAATCGCTCGTCTCCGCTGCTCCTGCACGACAATGCGCGACCTCATACTGTACAGCAGACGGTCTCCAAGTTGCAAGAACTGGGGTTGGAAGCTCTCCGTCATCCGCCATACTCACCAGACCTTGCGCCTACAGACTACTTCTTTTTCCAGAATTTGGATAACTTTTTGGCGGGAAAGAAATTCAATACCTGAGAGGCAGTAGAAAATGCCTTTGAAGAATTTGTTGCCTCCCGTCCAGCTGATTTCTTTAAGAAGGGCATCAATAAACCGCCGCTGCGTTGGCAAAGATGCATTGATTGCATGGGTGATTACTTCGATTAATACAAATAAAAAATACATGAAAAATAATCGTTTCATTTTTTTCATACATGAAGGCAATTTCATAGGTAAAGACCTAATATTTAGTTGAAGGTGCTCCCCAGCGGTAGCAACCTTTCTTAATATCTAAATTCTAGATGTTGAATATTATAATGCTTCAGGCGTAAGTGATAGCTGGTCTTCATCAGGTTAGATGTCAGATCATTAGGGTCTTTAGACGGGTTATATATCTCAGAGCAGTTTTCTTTTTAAATTTAATCTAAATTTGAAAGTTCTTTGTAAAACTTAAAGACAAGAAGTTCATTTGCAGAACTTTTGAGAGGCTGGGGGTAGTCTTTATGGCACATCCATTGAAGGGTTTTCATGAATACGTTGCAGAAAGCAAAAGCACCGGGAAATCATTTTACGCCTAGTTTTGTCTGTCAAATGTATATTTGTAAAGTCCTCCAAATTCATTACTTATTCCTTAAACATCCACTCGCATTATATACAATGAATTTATGAGTAACAAGTTATAGTTAAGTTATTATGTTATTATGTGTAACAAGTTATGTTATTTATGTGTAACGAGTTAGGCCAACAAGCAACAAGTTATGTTATTTATCTGTAACAAGTTAGGCCAGCAAGCCATAGAGCATATTTAACATCTCTTCAAACTGCACTGCAATCTAACAAACAACTGACTGAATTTTACGTCAGTAATATATTTGTAAAGTCCTCCGACCCAAAGATTATAACGTTTAATATAGTAATGCAATGTGGAAAATATTTTAATATTATTCTTCAAAATAAAGTCAAATTTATATATTCTATTTTTTGATTTACAGATTGCAAAAGGTATTAAACGCAACAAGTGACGAAGTGGAACAAATGCTACAGAGCTATTCAGATGTGCGTACAATAGCTACATTTGCCACAGCACTGAAAAGGTATTTAAATAATTACAAGTTATAGAATGTATGCGGCACAAGATCTCATGTGATCTCATCTCAAAATTTTCTACCTTTTATTTCGGCATGAGATTCCTCTATAATAGTAGTTAAAATAACCTACTAAAAATCATACATCGATGCAGGACAACCGCCTACTTTTCATTATCATTTAACTAGCTACTTATTTATAGTTTACATTTTAACAAAATAACATTCACTCGTGTAGATTTTTTAAGGTGGTGTGATTTTTCTTAGTATTATAAATTCAGAAAAAGCTTTATGAAAGGTACATGTGACACCATCACACATACATACTTTAGTTTCCTACTTCCCCAAGATTAACTAATTTAAAATATTTTGCAATTAAGAATAATAAAATTAAGTAACTGTATTTTATTTTAGTCGTTTATAGATTTGGAAATGTCAAATGATTGCGATAAATAAACCATGTTTACAGGGCACTATGTGAATCTGAATCAAAGAAAAATGAATGGAGAGATAGATTGCATATGACGAAGCAACAGCTCGCATTGGAAAAGAAGGCTGAGGCAGATTTACAAATTAAAGTCAAGTAAGTTTCTTTTATTTTCAATGGGTCGCGACGCTAAATCAGAAATTATATACATAATTGTAAATACAATATTTTTCTTTCTCCTGAAGCAAGCCCTTTTATTGGTAGCTATGGTGTGTACACATTCCGTCCGAAAAATTTGGAGCAACGGAAGGGTGGCCTGCGAGACCATAACCTACCGTATTACTTCTCCATAACCAATTGGGCGGACTGTTAATTCTTAAAACTTTTGTGGTTCGCCCGATGGGTTATCATTTTAGATATAATCCTTGCTGATTCTTCGCTTTTGCCTGGTCAGCCTCTCTGTGGGCCCCAGATTAATCTCCAGTCCGCTCACTTGAAGCATTCATCCCCTAAGGTAAAATAAACACATGTACATACACAGCATTTCGACACAACTCTCATCCCACGTAATAGGGATATAATTGCGCTCTGCACTCTTGGGATGCCGGAAAACTGTCACTTATTGTACCCTGATGTTAGTGGTGGTCGTTGAATAAACGAACAGTTTTTTTCGACTGTTTCTTTGCCGTGAACTAATAAACCAGTTTATAGTTGACTGATAAACATGTTTACGTATGAACGGCTTTGCGAAACGGTCGTCGTATCAACGAATGACATGAACGCGACGACTTGCAACTATTCGAAAGCGCCCGAATCGGCCCGAACTTGGAAGACGAGATGCGCGCGTGCTCGCACGGCTCGTTACGCTTTTTACCCGCCCCGCAAACCTCACCGCCCGTAGGCGTGAGTTGAGCCGAAATCATAACGCATAGATAGATTGATTGCAATTCATTGAACTCTGCTATCATGTGATGGGACTATCATTACATATTGAAGCGTCAATGTATATTGTACAATGAAACTGTTGTCTAATAAAATTCGTTGAAGTTTCGTTGTCCTTTACCAATGGACGATCAACATACGTTATAATATAAACTAAACGTTTCGTCTTGTCTAAGCGTCTACGACGTAAACTAGTCGAAAATTAGACTGTTTATTCAACTAGTTTACCATCGACGATAAACGGTCTCGTTGCGTCGACTGTAAAATCGTCGACGACCCACTACTACCTGATGTAGATACACTTGCCTGTATTTGAGCTGATATATTATTTATAAACTCTTCTACTGTAGAAGGAAAATCTGCTATACTTATGCTAGCCAGCCGAAGTAGTAACGAGTTTTAATAGGAATTTTCTTTCTCTTGCACTGATGTTAACTCCTTTGTAAGTTAAATCCGTTAGTCTACACTACTATCAGGAAAGGCAGTCGTAAAATATTCTTACTCCATGCCACATGGATCAGATGTTACACAATAAAATTATTTTAGGCAACTAGAAGCAGATCTACATGAAAGTGAAGTCACTATAGAATCATTAAGAACAGAATTGAAGTCAGCAAAAACAAAGAAGATGAGTACTCGGTCTATAGAAGTAGAAGTTCATATGCCACGGAAGGAAATAGAAGACAGGATATTGACATCAAACAAGCGGGACATGAATGACACTATATTAGAGACTGATATTAGTAACACTAGCTTTGTAAGTTTTTTTTTCTTGTGCATCCATTTCTTTTGTATAGTTATCATATAAGACAGTAAAGTGTAAGCATTTCCCTTATTATTCTTATTACATTGCCTCTACTTCTGCATCTTTCACTGTCTGTAGGTGGTGACTCTGCTGTTTCCCCGATATTGCTGAAATCTACTACGTACATAGATTTAAAATATGTTACCTGTTTTTTTTTTCACAGAACACAATGGTTAATAATATAGAGAATTCAGACTCACCATATTTGAACCTAAAACAAGGAGGCTTGTTGAGCTTAACTGCTTTGCAAAGGGCGCCCCTGAAGATACCTGATAACGTGAAGGTAATGTTTGCTTAACAATTACATTTTGTGTACCCATCCTTCATTATATCGTTTTTTACTGAATATATACTTTTTCAAGGAATATAGTGCATTAATAGGTGGTCACAAATAGGTAGTAGGCGGTTTTTATACTTTTGATTTTTTCGACTCCAATGGTTTTTACGACTGTTATAAAAAAGTGAGAGCTCGTGAGATATTCAAACCCGTCACTACACTGACTGCTTCATCATCATCATCTCAGCCTATATAAGTCCCACTGTTGGGCTCCGGCCTCTTCCACAATGGAAGAGGAATTGACCTACTATAACGCGCTGAGCAGACGCGTTGGTATAGGGTTTTATGTCGAGTTTTCCTTCTTTTGCATAAGCATTATTTGCATATCATGTCCCTCAGTCGCCTTGACAACGTTCACGGGTAATAGAGAGGGTGTTGAACTGTATTCTTAGTCTGTCACTACACGGACTGCATACACTATGTATATTTGTGAAGTCCTCTGAAACAATTGGATCGCTCGGTAAATTATCCCTCGGCAATAGTACTTTTTTCTAGACAAAAGTTATGTATCGGATTTTTTGTATTCCTTATGTTTTTTAATTATTGCTCTTGGTCGTAAACGAGCAAACAGCACACCTGATGGTAAGTGATACTGTCGCTTATGGACCTTTCCTAGGCCGCTACCTATCGTAAAGACAGTGAAGGCAGTGTGAAATATAGTGTGCATGAGATTCGGTGATACTTAAGGTATCATCAAAACTAGTAATGGGTCGTCGACGATTTTACAGTCGACGCAACGAGACCGTTTATCGTCGATGGTAAACTAGTTGAATAAACAGTCTAATTTTCGACTGGTTTACGTCGTAGACGCTTAGACAAGACGAGACGTTTAGTTTATATTATGACGTACGTTAATCGTCCATTGGTAAAGGACAACGAAACTTCAACGAATTTTATTAGACAACAGTTTCATTGTACAATATACATTGACGCTTCAATATGTAATGATAGTCCCATCACACGATAGCAGAGTTCAATGAATTGCAATCAATATATCTATGCGTTATGATTTCGGCTCAACTCACGCCTACGGGCGGTGAGGTTTGCGGGGCGGGTAAAAAGCGTAGCGAGCCGTGCGAGCGCGCGCGCATCTCGTCTTCCAAGTTCGGGCCGATTCGGGCGCTTTCGAATAGTCGCAAGTCGTCGTGTTCGTGTCATTCGTTGATACGACGACCGTTTCGCGAAGCCGTTCATACGTAAACATGTTTATCAGTCAACTATAAACTGGTTTATTAGTTCACGGCAAAGAAACAGTCGAAAAAAACTGTTCGTTTATTCAACGACCACCACTAATCAAAACCCATTGCGTATGCAAACACCTTCAGAATGTTGGCCTTACGACTCTCTCGCTCACCAAACAAAGTGCAGATTGCTACTACTCAGACATCGATTATTTGCCAGTGTGGTACTATCTCGGACGGACTCTCCTCCCGCGCCTGTAGACAGAAGATTGTCACTAATTTGATCCTATCACTATATAACGTATAATGTGATTGCGATTTTCAATGAAGATCGAATTAATTGTAGAGGCGTGAAAGTGCAATTAACAAAAATGACTGTACAGATGGCGTAGTGGTTAAGATACCGACCTACCGTGCCAGTGTTGCCGGTTCGAATCCCACTCAGTACTCACTTTGTATTATCTACAAATTGTTGTTCTAAGTCTGGATGTAAATTGTGTTCGTTAATTATGTTTGTAAAGTCCCCCGCAATACAAGGATTATTTCCTTAGTGCAGGGCGTAGCGGGGGACTTTACAAATGTAAAGTCCTCCGCAATACAAGGATTATTTCTTTAGGTAGTGTAGTGCAGGGCGTTCTCTTTCGCATTTATAAATTCATTGGAATTGATACTATTTAACCGTTTTACAAATAAAATAACAGATTTTCCTAAAGTATACCTAAGTAAAGATATACTCCTGTGTAGCAACGGGCATAGAATACATTGTCATCATGTCATCCCAATTCACATATACATCCCACTATTGGGTTTGAGACTCGTCCACCACCCTTTTCAGACGTGTTGGTATGGGATTCTATTTCAAGTTTTCTTTCTCTTGAATAGATTTTGTGCTTATTATTGTTCTTATACTATTTGCGCTGTAGCATGGTGCAGGTGACAGTTATGGCGAGTTTCGTTTCACTCTTGAAAGTTGCCGCGATTTATAATTATGATCTATTAATTCAGCTGTACCACATTGGTAATATATTAAATCACTAATAACTGTAGTAATAAAGGTATACCTTCCAAATTAAACCCAACTAGAATGTTCTAGCCTACAAATCAAATGAAATTGAAAGAAAAAATAATCAAAGTGGTATGCGTATAACGTAACACCAAAGATGTATTTAGTGATGGGATGTACTACTACGAAGAATTGTCGATTAAAAAATAAATAAAAAACAATTTGTGCGCTCAATTTTTTATTGTTAAAAAGTATACAATTATTACA
This sequence comes from Lymantria dispar, assembly GCA_032191425.1. Taxonomy (NCBI): domain Eukaryota; kingdom Metazoa; phylum Arthropoda; class Insecta; order Lepidoptera; family Erebidae; genus Lymantria; species Lymantria dispar. The sequence continues at coordinate 3,244,567 of CM063462.1, read as the reverse complement.
TATTTACTTCAATTTTTCATTCAATTTTAATCCTCTTCTAAACTCATATCAGAGTCAGGAACATCGGAATTGTCACTTTCATCATCCGTATCTGTGACGTACTGACAGCATCGCACGGGTAAACAAAATGGCCGACTCGGCGATGCGCCACAGAATAAAAATATGCCACGAAAAAATATGAAATACCAGTTGTTTTGAATGCGTTTACGAAACTTTTTAAAATTTTTGAACTATTAAATTAATTGAATAATTTGTATGAATATATTTTTTCCTATATATAATTTTCGTGACAATAATAAACAGAACAACATTTATTTATGCTACGAGTATAATTAGTGATAAAAATTTAATTGCGAATTGTCACATCCCTAGTCACCTGGTATTGACATGTGTCACCCTCACCATGCTACAGCGCAAATAGAATAGTTGTCTTTTAGGACACCCACAAGCTAGATCGGGCGTGATAAATTGTAAATTAGATTAAAATACAATCATCATCATCGTTGCAGCCCACATACGTCGCACTGTTGGGCTCGGGCCTCCTCCACAATGGGAGGGAATTTGACCTATTATATCATGCTGGTGAGACATGTTGGCATAGAATTTCATTTCGAGTTTTTCTTCTCTTGCACAGATGTTATGTGCATATTATATGCCTGAGTCGTCTCTTACGACATCCAGGGGCAAGATAGGGAGTGGTGAATTGTATTCTTACTCCATCACCACACGGACGCATATAAAATACAATAATTATAACACCAACTGTAATGGCGAAACCCTGAATCCCATGTGAGTTTCAGCGTTTTTTCAAGGTTTGGCAGTTACCAAGAGGAACAATTAGAGCATTATTCCGTTTTCAACAATTTTTGGAGAGGCTTTATGCCCCTATAAAACTTTCCAAAAACTGTTGACTTCGGCAAGCTGATGGGTGCACTGGGACAGTTATCTATTGTACTGTCACTCTATTTAAATTTATAGCAACAATAGTCCCTAATATCATTATTTTCTATGTTACAGCCTACAGAACAACTCTTCTTGAACTCTATAAAGAATGCTCAGAAGAAGCGGATGGAAGGACAGAAAACTACAAGCATTTTTCACAGAAAGGAGCCAATGAAGATAGATTTGTTAGATACAACATCCCATTTGGATATATCCTATGATGGGATGGGTGGGCATTCCAAACCTGACATATTTCCAGTACCAAAGAAAAGTCCTATTATAAATTGTAAACCTAGGTTAACTGCTAAGCATAAATTAAAAAGGCCTAATCCGGTAGGCAGTCAGGATATTGAGCAAATGTTAAAGAAAATTAGGGATAAATAGAGAAATATTTCTGGTTATTGGATCTGAATGAGTACAGGTACATAGTGTCTGTCGATTTTAATATCCTGGGATAAGACAGCTGATTTTATTCCACGTTTTCCAATCTGGTTAGCTTACCATGTAAGCAATGAACTTCGGAATGAAATGTCGAGCTACCTGTTAAACCTGTTTTAATCCATTAAATGGTATTGTTATCTGATAGCTGTTTATGCTTACTTCATCATCCCCTCTCAATTCATACACGGCCCATTGCTGGACTCGAGCCTCCTCCACAATAATGGCTTGATCACACGTACCGAGCAAACGGCCGAGTACTCGGTGCATATAAACATAGCGCCGAGCACTCGGTCGAGCGCTCAGCCGAACGAAGTAGCGAGCCAGTAGTTCGGCTTCTGTAACAATATACCATGTCTGTTAATATCAAATGGGACTCTAACTAACGCTAATTCTTTAAAAACAGAGTTTGTAACGCCAAAATCAGATCTCAACATCCATGATCTTGTTCAAATCCGGCGTTGCTCTTTTACCAACAATTCCTTTAATTCTTCTGCTAAAAGTGGAATGAGTAATTTTGTATAATTTCTAATATTCTTTTTACGATCCATCGTGTCAGAATTAAAGTCTCAATAGAACTGAACTGACTGTACTAATTTCATAACATGTGTGAACAGCTACTCGCTTACATCACTGTCTCGGCCGAGAAACATTTTACTGTCTCGCCCGTTTGCTCGGTACGTGTGATCAAGGCATAAGAGTGAAACTGAGTCATCTCCAAAGGAGGTAAATTGGTTGAGGTTTTACTTCCAGTTTTACTTCTCTTACATAAATGTTATATGCATATTATGTTACTTCGTCGTCTTATACGTCATCAACGCGTAAGATCCATCCCCTAAGTATCAAAATGTGTTCTTATGTGTCGAAATCACGGTATCCTCCTATGTATGGTTTATGGATCAATTTTGCTTGTCTCCGCTTTGTATAGGATGGTAAATTGAAGTTTCGAACTCCTGTTTCCCTTTCGAATTAAATTTGTTGCAGGTCCTAAGGCAGTTAACATTATTTTACGGCATTTTCAAAGAGTCAAATCTCGAAGGCATTTAAGGAGACCATTGTGGTGCTAGCTTAAAGGAGTTACTGTGATGGAATTTCCATCCCAGTAACTCCTTTACTGCTTACCCTTTCCTTTACTCTATCATAGAAATATGTTGTAGAATTAGTCGAAAAAAAGGTGCTGTTATATTCACGGATCATTCCAATGCTTATTTACTCATTTTGAATGTTCAATGCCACTTCTAAATTCATTGGGGAGGCATATTTGATTAGTTGTTTAGCCCACCGATAATTGTTTTATCTATATAATTCATATATATAAATAAATAAAATTGCAATGTCTTTTTTTAATGTTAAAATTAAAAGTTTTTATTCATACGCGATTATTTATACGACACTTATATCTAAAAACCAGTTAAAATATTTGATTTTTTTTATTTATGAACATGGAACTGGCATTACTTCGGCCTTCGCGTGACCTCAACGTGTGCTCCATACGTTTCGTTATTGTTTTATTTAGTTTTGTCGCTCAAAGATAAAACCAGCATTATTGATTCATTTAGAAAGGAACCGGTCGTAAGTTACCTAATAAGTACATAGGTTTATTTACGTTAAGTGATATTAAGAACAATACGGATTCAATATTGAAGTATACCTGAAAATTAGATAGTAAAGACGTGATTAAACTTCGAAGAGTTTAAAAGAAGCCGAAATAGGTACTTTTAGAAGATGCTTTGTATTATTAGTTAAAAAAAAAACAGCTGTGTGTGTAAACCTCTGTGAAAAAGTAAAACAAGTCGTTTCAAATTATGTATTATGTACAAAAGCAGTTTTTCATCGTACATCCGAATGTCCGCATTTTTGAAGTGAAACTTCTTTGCTTGAAGGTAAATTTTTTACGGATGAAACGCAATTTAACGTCACGAAGATGTGCAGCGTTTTTGTCGAAGAATAGGGAGAGACTGATTGAGAGAGAATGAGAAAGGGCGAAGATAGCACGAAGCGCAGCCATGGCGCGAGAGTAGGGAGCAAGCGAATCAGAAAGATCAAGAGATTTTTTTTGTTTTTTTAATACTGATAAAAAACACATGGAACCAAAGAAGTTTCACTTCTGTTATCCGAATGCCTAATGAGAAGGATTAATCCGATTTATCGAGTTTCCGCTATACTTTGCACGTGTAAACAGGCTTTAAAATGTTGTGGGCAGTTCAATATTAGTTATTTTATATTAAAATGTTAAAATTACAATACATACTTGAAGAATCTAGTTAAAAAATTGTATTGATTTAAGACTAAATATAAAAAGATGAAATAAATGATAAATATTTTTGCTACATCGTTTTTATTCTATGTATCTGACGATTTTCCGTGTGGTGACGGAATAACAATACAAATCACCACCCTCTGTGTCGTAAAAGACGACTAAAGGATGTAATATGCAGATAACATCGATGCAAGAGAAGGAAAACTCGAAGTTTAACCCTATACCAACACGTCTGACCAGCGTGGTATAGTAGGTGAAATTCCCTCCCACTACGGAGGAGTCCCACTACGTTGTTGTCTTTTTTTTCAAGTTTTCCTTTTCTTGCACATATATGCTATCTCCTCAGTGCTGAGAGTTGCCAGGTAAGGCTCAAAGTCGCTCAGCGGGCTATGTTAGGGATTTCTCTGTGAGATAGAATTTGGAATACAGAAATCCGCAGAAGAACGGGTGTAACCGACATAGCACGCTGAAGTGGCAATGGGCAGGCCACATCGCTCGACAAACCGACAACCGCTGGGGAACAAAGGTTGTCGAGTGGCGACCACGTATCGGACGACGCAGTGTAGGACGCCCCTCTACTAGGTGGACCGATGACCTAGTGAAAGTTGCTGGGCGTCGTTGGATGCAGGCGGCACAGGACCGCACTTTGTGGCGTAACATGAGGGAGGCCTACGTCCAGCAGTGGACGGCAATAGGCTGAAATGATGATATTATGTGCATATTGTATCCCTTAATCGCCTGTTACAATCTCCACAGGCAGGATAGGGGATGGTGTCGTTTTACTCTATCACCACAGAGGCATGATTCTCTGAACATATATGTACGTCGAGAAATCACGAGGCCGAGCATGGCTGACGGCCAACGTCGTGGGTTCGATGGGTATCGATGCAGAGCAATACAGCGTGTAATCTTATAAATTGTTTTTCTGAGTCTGGATGTAGTTTGTGTTTGTTAAATTATGTTTTTAATATGAACAAATAATACAAGAAGAATTTCCTAAGCGCAGTCTTATTTTTTTAAATGAAAATGTTGAGGTTAGTGACGTCTGTGTGGTGACGAAGTAAGAATACAATTAAACACCCCCTCTAGCCCGCGGGTGTCATAAAAGACGACTAAAACTATAATATTGCAAGAGAAGGAAAACTCGACACAAAACCCTGTAGCAACATACCTGACCAGCATGGTATAGTAGGTCAATTTCACTCCTATGGTGGAGGCCCGAGCCCAACAGTGGGATGTATATGGGCTGAGATGATGATGATGATGATGATTGAGGTTAGTTATGTATGATATACTTGGAGACCACTGTGCCGTATTTCGGTAAATATTAGAGTCATAAAAGGCTAATAAGGGATATAATCGCATATAACAACTAGGTATACATAAGAAGGAATAATGAAATGAATGCATTTGTACCGCATGATACGTCATCATCAACATCTCATATACGTCCCACTGTTGGGCTTGAGCCTCCTCTACAATAGGAGAGAAATTGACCTTACTATACAATGCTGGTCAGACAGATTGATATGGTATGGGGTATTATTTCGAGTTTTCCTTCTCTTGCATAGATGTTATATGCATATTATGTCACTAAGTCGTCTTTTACGACATCCACAGACAAGATAGGGAGTAGTAAATTGTATTCTTATTCCGTCACCACACGGAACGTTAGTAATACGTCATATTCCCTTATATTCTGGAGGCAGTTCGAGCTTAGCAATGTATTTTCCTTCTCTTAGATAGCCAAGAGAAGGGGCATCAGGGCTATTTGTACCTTTAAATATCTTTGGTGAGCCCCAAACTCTTACAAATTGGGATACAAATTCGTATTGACGTATTATAGTCCACTCATTGTGTAAGGATTTTTTCGTTCTTTTAGTGGTAAAATGTGACGGAATTAATCAGATTTCACAAGTAGTTACATATTTTACACAACAGTTATTTGTTTACACGGTTATCCCCTGATAAAAATTTGTTTAATAAACAAACGACAAAGGTTCAATGTTCAAATGCACGTTAAATCGAACGCATTTTTCTTTACTTTGTTGACAATTTCAACAATTTGACATTTACTTTGACAGTTCGCGGTTGGCCCGTGTTGTGCTTCTTACTGATTTTATTTATAAAATATCACATTTTGTCTATTAATAACCAACTGATTGCTTTTAGAACAACATTTAGATACAGCAGAGGCGCTCCAAGGTGCAGTGTTCAAAATATAAGCATGTAATTGTATTAGTACTCTCTGAATGATAGCTCGCGAATTATTTTGGTGCCGAAAGTGTTTTCATTTACAATAACAAAAGTTAATAATGAAAATGCGATTCAAAGTAGTCGTGGCGAGTGTTCGTGCACTTCACATAACTGTTTCACGTAATAGTGATCTATTCAAATCAGTGTATTGATAAGATATTCAAATTTTTGTTGTCCTACTGATTAGAACATTTGGGACGATAATACTCGGTGAAGGAGGTGATAATATAATATACAATGTGTTTATAACAGTTCTTATATGCTGTTAACGTTTTTATTTGCAGTTTGTAGTGCTAATTGTGATTTTAAATAAGTAAAAATGCCGGGTAAAATAAAGGTGAAAGTGTTAGCGGGTCGGAATCTTCCCGTGATGGACCGGGCAAGTGATACGACAGATGCATTCGTCGAGATCAAATTTGGCAGTGTTACACACAAAACTGATGTCTGCCGGAAGTCTTTAAACCCACACTGGAACAGCACAGAATGGTATAGGTTTGAGGTAAATTGATTTTTTTTTTATTTAGTTAAATGGCATAAGTATTAAACTGCCAATCGTGAGGTTTATTTTTTTAAGAAAATAAAAAGTTATCAGGTAAAATGTTTAGTATAGAATATTCTTCTTCTTAGAATTAGTATATATCACTATTGAGTAGGAGTCTCCTTCAGGTGAAAGATAAAGTAGGCAAGTTGGCATAGAGTTTTATTTCAAGCTTTATTTCTTTTGCAGTCAGTTTATCTGTTCACATTAATTAATACATTTTTAAAAGTATGTGCAGAGTAAGAAAGGCTAAACTTTCCATTATGGGCCATTGATTTCGAAGTTCATTTTTTTTTATCGATAGTACTCGTAAATAGAAGGCTTCTTACAAATTTTCAAGTTGCGGAACATCACGGTTTACGAGATATAATTTTTTATACTACTATACTACTACTGTAATAAAGAATTAGAGGGATTTCAGTCATAATATTCTACATATACTTAACAGTGTTTTATCACGTCAGTGTGACAGCAGACTAAGAATATCACCCCTTTTTTCTGAAGATGTAAACAAGGCAAGTAAAGGGTCTTTCATTAGAGTAGTTCCATCCATTCACCTGTATACACCCACTGCTAAATATAGACTTTTCCATTGGCAAACAATGCTGTAATATCCACACCAGGCTTTTGGCCTTATAAGTATCCTAAAAGGAGAGCTGCTGCCTATTTTCTTGGTGATCTTTCAACTGATTTTTATGATTGCAGGTTTATTTTTGATCTGACACTATGGGGTGTTCAGGACCTGGATAATTCATATTGTTTTTATTGTATACAAATTGTATGACATTTTTGTTATTAATTAATGAGCTTTCTGTGGTACCGAGTTTTCCATTTTGTGAATATTTTTCTAGGGCTTATTTTATATGCAGATTATTTCATGTTTTCCTTCACTATTCAATAAAGTGATTACAGTTACTTTTAATTATTTCATTCATTCAGCTCTTCATCATTCACTATGGGATGCCTCCTCCACAAATGGAGAGATAATTCTGTAAACACCACAGGCATTTAACTAGCGTCATCAAAAGTTCCCGTTATAAGAGTCAATATCGCCACCGCCACTAGTTCCTAGTTGATGTCAAAAGTCTGTTGCTGCTACAGGGTACCTAAAAGGCGAAATGGTTCCTAATTACTCATGGAAAGAAAAATCACAAAAATAGTTGTAGTGTTGATTGGCCTAAATGTATTTGAATATCAGCGTCATAGGACTGCTCTTTAATACGCTAAGTATCTTTAGTAATGGAGTAGGTGAATGATGTAACTCAAAATGGAAAGAGGCTGAGTGATTGTTACTATAAACAAACGCCAGGCGTTTATAGGTAAAAATTTGGAGAGACATATCCCTCGTTATAAATTATTGTTACTGTTACTATAAAACTATTGTTACGACATTCCCAACGTCGGACAATCAAAAGTCAAATACAAACGCGATGAAATCAGTAAAAAAATATTTTATTTGCAATCGTTTAAACATCAGAAATCATTATATCCCTCTTAAGTTCTGTTTTCGAAATATCACATAGAGAAGGGTAAGAACTGACAATGATTGTGGCAAGTTTATGATTTCAGTACCATTCTGATTCATCATTCTATAAGTTAAGATATCCAAGGAGAAAATTAATAAGACTTGTCACACTTGCAACAATGCCTCGACTAGTGCCACAATAAAAAAAAAACAACATTATCCAAGATAGCCATCGTTAAATATTCGGCACATCAAATACTTCTGAATTTTGTGTATGACGACAAATTGCAATAACCATCGTGAAAACTATCACTATAACTTTAGCATGTTAAGTTCGCCATCTTTATAAAGGTCGACGTGTAAAAGCAAAGGCCTAGACAGAACTTCAGTATTATGTAACCGAAACTATAACCCGCCGAGTGTGGCTACCCAAGTCAAGGAATCGGTTCCGGTGTTCCGCTCAATAAGCGGAGTGGGTTAATAGTTAAAAGCATGTTATGGGACAGCACACTTTTTTACTGCTGTTGGAGGCAAGTGAGCAAACAACGTGAATGCGTGTAATGAGGTTCGGTGTTGCGAAAGGCATCACCAAAACCCTCAGGAAGTTGGGCTTCCGGTTATTTCGTTCACTGAACGAAGTGCTAACAGTGTGTAACAAATTGCTATTACTTAGGTCCCCAACAACCGAGACCGCGGACAGACTGACCCGCATCTGTCGGCAGAAGACTGTCGTCAGCGTGGTCCTGCCGCATATAATTTCTTTCCTTTCTCTTTTCAACGAATTGTGTGCTTTATATTTATCTTGTAGTCCGAGTGACATCAATTTCGTTGGGAGTAAACGAACTAATAAGAATAGCAAGTTAAGTTCCTAACCAATTCTGATTGGCTCGGTCGGAATTGAGGCTCTGATTAAAAGGTGAGAATGCTTCTTCAGTAACGAACAACGTTTTGATAGCTGTGTGGAGTAGTTATCTCCTTTATTTGCCAATATGGTCGAATAAAGTTATTACAAGCTGTTTGTGATTTTTAGGTTACATGGTCATTATATTTTGATAATAGTCATTGCTGATCGGAGCCTATAAAATTGAATTTGTTTTTTAATATGTACTTCATCATGACAGTATATAAACGTCACACTGCTGAAGTCAAGCCTCCTCCACAATTGGAGAGAAAATTTATCTTCTGTAGCACGACTGTTCAAACGAGTTGGTATAGGATTTTATATTGAGTTTGCCTTCACTTACATATATGTTATGCTAGCAACCCGCCCTCGCTTCGTTCCCGTGGGAATACCGGGATAAAATATAACCTAGTTTACGCCCTGATATTATAGCTTTCCATTGGTGAAAGAATTTTTGAAATCGGTCTAGCCGTTTTGAAGAACACGGAACAAACAGACAGACAGACAGATAGTCAAAATTTTTTTAATCTGTATTTTAGGCATAGGTGTCGTGCAAATAACCGTGTGAGAATGCAAAATGCCTATTATTTTGACATTACAAACAGACACTCCAATTTTATTTATTGGTATAGATGTACGAGGCATGCCTTTTAAGTTTTTTCGTTTGAAGAAAAAACACAACTAGAACTTTATAGTACTTTTTATTGTTTTCAAAGCATTCACCACGTAGCTTAATACACTTTTCTATTTGTTCAAACCAGTTATTATAATATTTATTCCACTCTAAAGTGGGGGTGTTCAAAATGGCTGACTTGAAAGCGTCGACTGCTTCTTCACCGGACTGGAACCTTTGACCAAGAAGACTTTTCTTAATTTTAAGAAATGTAAAGAAATCGTTAGGGCTTAAGTCTTCTTTGAAGTGCTTCGAGAACGAACAACTTTAGTCGGCTTTGGCTCGTCTTGAAAGACCCAGATTGTAGATTGTTGTTTGGAATCAGGATCGTAGGCATAGATCCAAGATTTGTCACCATTGATGATGTCGTAGACGTGATTTGACTCTCCTCGGTTGAACTTTTGCAGAGTTTTCTTACACCATCTGACGCGGGTCGCCTTGTGATCGTCGGAAAGCAGATGCGGTATCCAAGCGTATTATTACACCAAGCGCTTCATGCAAGATCTTCTGAATGGTTGTCCCTGAGGTGCCTAATAGAGCCTCTATCTCTCGATATGTCACATGACGATCTTCGAGAATTAGTTGTCTCACAGCAATGATGTTATTTTCAGTGAAGGCGGATTTTGGGCGTCCTTCGCGAGATTTGTCACTAACACTAGTATATCCACGCTGGAATTCTAAATACCAGCGTTCTACAGTCCGCAGACATGCGGCTTCATCACTGAATACAGATGTTAGCTCTTCAAAACACTGAAGCCGTGTCAGGCCTCTTCTAAAGTTGTAGAAATTATTCTAAAGAATTATTGCACGAACATTTTCCTTAGAAAGATTCATTTTCGTACGTAACCTGACAGATTCCAATCGACGCTGTGACTAAACAATAGCATTAATCCTAATACTTTCAACTGTTTTGAGATTCAAAATTTAAACACATTCGAATATAGAACAGTTCCAAATTCAAAATTGCCGGGAAATATGGAAACGACAGAACTTAAAAGGCATGATTAAATTCCTTAGTCGTGTTTTACTACACTCACGGGCCACATAGGCGTTAGTGATTTGTATTATTCCTCTAAAAAAACTGTGAGGAGTCACACGGTTTATTTTTATTGCTGTTAGTAGCACAGGAGCAAACGGCATATCTGATGGTAAGCGATATTGCCGCTCATGAACCTTTGCTAGGTCGCTGCCTACCGTGAAGATGAAAATGAAATGTGTGTGAATGCGTGCAATGAGGCGATACTAAAGGCATCACCAGAACCCACCAGTCGCAAAACACCCTCAGAAAGTCGGCCAAAATGTTGATATGTAGTTGTTAAATATTTAATATATAGTTATATATAAGATATAAAATAAAGATAAGCTAGCTGAGTTTCTTGCCAGATCTTCTTGGCTAAGGTCGCGTTCTGATCCAATGGTAGATTATAAGATAAATTTAAAATATTACGTAGAAGTGACAAGATGGAAGTTTATCGCAGGTTTTGTATATTAAATATTATTTGAATTCGATTTATAATGCTTGCACAACCGTGAGCAGTTATTGTATAGATTTGACCCACAATAGTATTTAAAAATTATTTTATAAACCATAAACTTTTTTGTAAGATAAAGTCAACCGACTTAAAAAAAAAAATAGCATCATGCCCTCTGAATTTTCTTGCCTGATCTTTCTCAGTGTGGTCGCGTTACGATCTGGTGCTGGTATACTAGATTTGTTAGGTTTAAATGAATAAATTGTCACAATCATTACTACAAATTTAATGTTTAATAATTACTAGCCATAAATAATATTTTTTATTTCATATAAGTAGAATAATTTTTCAATCAAATTTGTACAAAAATGTGGGTCAAAATTTAATAACTAATATTAGTAGCGAGTAGATATTGATAAATCTCTGTAATAACGATGACTTGTTAGACGTGAGACATCTTCATCATCATCATCTCAGCCCATATGCGTCCCACTGTTGGGCTCGGGCCTCCTCCATAATGGAAGGGTAATTGATCTACTATACCACGCTGGTCAGACGTGTTGGTATAGGGTTATATTTCGAGTTTTCCTTCTCTCGCATAGATGTTATATGCGTTTTATATCCCTTAGTCGTCTCGTACGATCACCCACGGGTAAGATCGGGGGTGGTGAATAGTATTCTTACTCCGTCACCACACGGACCTCTTAGAGGCGCCATCTTAGTCCGCCCGTAACCTGTGTGTGTGTTCGAAAATCGGACAATCAAAAATCAAATACAAACGCGATAAAAGCCGTAAAATAGGTGTATTTACAATGTGTGATACTCGCGTAAATATCATAGTAGATGAATTTCCCTCCCATTATGGAGGAGGCTCGAGCCCAACAGTGAGATTTATGTGGGCTGAGATTTTTTTTTTTAATTGTCTTGGTAACTAACGAGCAAATAGTACGCCTGATGGTAAGGGTTGCTGCCGCTCATTGACTTTTGCAATACCAGGGGCACAGCTAGGCCACTGCCTACCGCAAAAAAAGTGAAAGAAGTGGGAATGCGTGCAATGAGGTTCGGTGATACTAAAGGTATCACTAAAACTCACCACACCAAAAATCCTCAGAAAGTTGGCTTTTGGCTCTCTCGCTCACCTACCGAAGCGCAGTAACAAATTGCTACTACTCGGACGTCAATTTTCTGCGAGAATGGTACTACCCCGGATGGATCGGCCCGCGGCTGTAGACAAAACTGTCAACAGTGTGGTCCTACCACTTTTAGATGATGTGAAACGCTTATTTCTCTTTTATGATCTTATATCTTTAAACGAGCAATTCTTGTATAAGTATATATATATATATATATATTCAGGATCTTGGAAACGGCTCCAACGATTTTGTTGAAACTTGGCATACTAGAGGATTCGGGTTCAAAAAATCGATCTAGCTAGGTTTTATTTATAGAAAATGTTGTTTTGTCCGTGTTTTTAGCAAAATAAACAATGACATTAAATTTTAAAAGAATATGAATTCAAATTTCGATGACAACGTCATGAGTTACGATAGCTCAGATGGGAAGGTGACAGGTTTTAATTTTGGTATTTTTTTCAATCAAACAGCGTCGGTTCGAATCTCGGTGTTATTATTATTCTCTTTTTGTATTTTTTTTATATATTTTTCATTATTTATTTTTTAGTAATATATATCTAAATAAATTCGATAAAAATATGCCGAGCGGAGCTCGGTCAACCAGACATTACCTATTAGTACTATAAGTGTTGGTAGTATTTGTTTACAACTAGTACACGAAACGAATTGCACGCATATGATGTGAATATTTGGCGATGTTGCATTTGGCGTCATGATATGCCATATGTCGCTAGTATTTCTGTCCCAACGTCTGGCGTTCGTCTGCCTAACTATTTGTTTATATATTTCCACAATGTGGCAGCAATGATTCAATATTGTTTTGGATGTATGCCAAATAAGATTTTATTAGTTGTTAGTTTTTGCGCAGTGTATTTTTTTTCTCGTGAATTTATAATATTTTCAAGCGCAAATTGCTATTACCGAGCATCTGGAATTTAAAACTATTAAACTCAGGAAATAGTCACCTGGTATTTCTATTAGTTAACGGCTCGCTTGAATATTTCCTGTCGTGCAATCTTCTATTCGCGTTTACTGTAGACGTATTGACGTGATTTTGACATCACAGGAAGAATTTAGGAATTTGCGCAGTCTCTCTGATACTTTGATATTGTTGTAGTATTCGAAGTGTCGTGACGGAGTAAGAATACAAATCACCACTCCCTCTCTTACCCGTGGGTCTCGTAAAAGTCAAGTAAGGGATATAACAGGGCATATAATATAATAAGGCATATGCGTAATATAACATCTATGCAGGAGAAGGAAAACTTTAAACAAAACCCTATATCAACCTGTATGACCAGCATGGTATAGAAAAATCAATTTCCCTCCTATTATGGAGGAGGCTCGAGCCCAGCTGTGGGACGTATATGAGCCGAAATAATGAAGTCTCTAATTCATTTATTAGGTTGGATGCAGTGCAATATTCCAAAAGTTATGTTGAAGTGATTATGTATTTCTGCAAAAATTTTCTACGTTAATCCGTGTGGTGACGAAGTAAGAATACAATTCACCACCCCTTATCTTGTCAGTGGATGTCGTAAAAGACAACTATAAGATAAAATATGCATAGACTTTATGCAAGAAAAGGAATCCTCGAAATAAAACCCTATATCAACCTGTCTTACCAGCATGGTATAGTAAGACAATTTGCCTTCTATTGTGGAGGAGGCGTCCAGTAATGGCGCCCATGAATGGGAATTCCTTGAGCTGAGAAGTAGATACTTTTTCTCATTCCTATTCATTCACTAAATTAATTGTCCTTAAGGACCCGTAATTTAGTCAATTACTTCACACTTTATAGATAGGTGCTGTTCCCAGTTTTTCATCTATGGCAGCGGATATCACCGCTTTATAGGCGTCACCATCATTCAGGCTCTCGCCATCCACTACTTGATGTAGGCCGCCCTTAAAAATGAAGGTATGGTGCCATAATTGGCATGCTTGATAAGCGGGTTGGCGATCACACTGAAGTGTATATGTTTGCTGTGTATATGTTCACTGAAGTGTGTATGTTTCCCAGGATAAAGTTGTTACCCACTCTTTTGGTAAGATCCTTAACCTTTTTTTACTATTTCCACGGACAAGAAAGAGGTGACGCAATGTCTTCTTACAATTCACCACCACCTATCTTGCCCATGGATGTCGTAAAAGACGACTAATGGATCATCATCATCATCGCAGCCTACATACGTCCCACTGTTGGGCTCAGGCCTCCGCCATAATGTCAGGGAATTTGACCTACTATACCATGCTGGTCAGACATGTTGGTATAGGGTTTTGTTTCGAGTCTTCCTTCTCTTGTATAGATGTTATATGCGTATTATATCCCTTGGTATAAATTTGAAACAAAACCCTATATCAACCTGACTAGCATGGTATAGTAAGGTCAATTACCCTTTTATTGTGGAGGAGGCTCGAGCCGAGCAGTGGAACGTATATGAGCTTAAATGATGATGATGATGATGAATGTATTCTTAACCCGTCACCTCACCTATAATCATCCCTTAATTTGTTCCGTTCGTCTCGTACGACCTCCACGGGAAAAGAAATGTTGATCACATAGATCACAGATCACATACATCTGGGCTGTAAATAAGATTTTATAAAATGAACCCATTTTAATATACGGTAAATCCGTATTAGTGCTTTTCCTATTAATTTTCTTTTAAAAACATCATAATTTTGCCGCGATTGGCTTTGTAATTATTTGCTTGGTAATAAAAACGTTAAATTTACGCCGTTACATTGTTTTCTGAATACATTTAAGCTATCAATCGATCAGTTTTTATGCGCTGTCCGTTGTTAAAATGTTTGGGAAATAGTAAATTTATTGCGGACTTTAATGATTGTTAAGATTAGTTAAATCTTTTGTGAAAGGTGTTTGTGATACTATTTGATGTACGATGTTTAAGAAGATGAAGTGGTTCATAATTGATGGTTAGGATATTGTACCTGCAGATTTTTGACATCCACGAATGAGGATACAGATGCGGAGTTTGTTATACTGCCTAAGGTTCTGTTAGTATAATCACTTAAGCCAAAAAAGACGTTAATTTCTAAATGGAAGATAATAAGCTGTAAAATCGGATATACCGTTCAAATATACACTCAAAATTTCACCTAAAGCTGTCCAGCCGTTTAGCACGGGTTCTATTACATGCACAACTTTAATATAGTATAAAGTAATGCAAAATTTTGGACTTGGGACAGACACGAAATTTTATGACACTCACTTTTTTTTTTGGGGGTGGGCCATGGTCAGCGCATTCGCCGCCCGGCTCCGTTCGGAGCGACAGAGGGGCGCCGCCCGGCTCCATGAACTACCCGTGGCACGTCGCCTTCGTCGTTGGGCCGACCACCGGTGCAGAGTTCCTTGTCTTGAGTGGTCGACGGAATACGCCGGTCGCAGGGTAAAAACCCTCTCTTTACGACGTCTCCCCTCGGGAACGTCTGTCGCCGTCGCGCTCTTGGCCTCTCAGCGAGTGATGGACTAAATCTCCGGTCCAGTCACCCACGGCCTCGGCTAGGGCGGCGCAGGCGCAGGTAATCGCGCCTGCGCCGCCCGAGTCGCAGGCGCGATTGATGACAAGCCGCGGAGCAAGTCGGCGGAAATGCTCCCGGAACCACCGATGCCCGTCGAGCACCAAGGCCCAAATATTTCATATGGGCCCGGATGCTGTTATTTTATGACACTCTTGAGACAACCTTTAGAACACCAAAATAAAGGTGTAGGTATACGAGTTTACAGCTTATTCTTTCTCATTCTGAGGTGAAACCTCTAACATGATTGTACTATGTCGCGACCATGACTACTTGTTTGAAACGTAAGGAAAGTCAAAACACCAAAATACAAAACTTTTCATTCGTAAAAATCATCATTCATCGTCATTTCAGCTCGTATACGTCCCACTGTTGGGACTTGACCTGGGGAACTCTGGGAGTCTGACTAGCATGGTATACCATGCTGGTCAAAAGGGTTGGTATAGGCTTTTATTTCGAGTTTTTCTTCTCTTATATAGATGTTATATGCGTATTATACCCCTGCGTATTATAACGCTGTGTGGTAGCGGCTTCGAATACTACCAACCCTTGCTTTGCTCGTGGGTGTCGTAAAAGACGACTAAGAGCCCTAGATTGACCCGGACCAACTCCATCTGGTACCATTTGGGTCGACGATTACATTCCCAAGGAGGGTTGACGTCAGGCAGGCGGCCGGTCATAAAAGTCATTGCCGAAACTTTTTGCAATATGTCAAAACAGATGACATATTGCGTCGACCCCAAGTAATTGGGATAAGAGCAAGATGATGATGATGCGTATTATATCCCTTAGTCGTCTTTTGCGACATCCACGGGCAAGATAGGGAGTGGTGAATTGTATTCTTACTCCGTCACCACACGGAAATTCGTAAAAAGTCTATAGATTAGAGTATATCTCAATATTTTTTTTATGATTTAAACAGTTTAATCTCGATATTAATGTAGAAATGAGATAAAACAATATGTTTTAAGAGCTTTATTTAATTTTACTTGTATGTATGCCCTTGAATTTTGCTAATCAATATTTCACCCAATTCCACTGAAGCTATCGGGCTGAAAATTGGCACACACGTATCGTTCACGTGACAATGCACGTTTATTAAAAGCTTTTATACAACTTCATTTGTATGTATATCCATTCGTACGGTGACGGAGTAAAAATTACACGGCCGTGAACTCCACCAGCCTGTTGTACCATCTACTAAGTGCCTTAGAGAACCCTCGGTGGAGAAACGAAGAATACATTATCTCCCGTACAAGTCTACTATTAGGCCAGTGCTTCTTCAACAATAGAGAGTGAAATTGGCTTACTAAACTAAACTCTTCAGACGGCTGTAGAATATTTTTTAATTCGAATTTACATACTTTAGGGATATTTTTTTTTATGTGTGAATTAGTTGTTAGCCTCAGATGACTGTGACAACTTTACCCGGACTGGTGGGTGAGCGCTGAGGGCTCTCAACCAGTCCTTTAGGGATATGGAGTATGAATTACTTTTCTAGTTATATTATGCTGTGTGGAGGCGGTTGCGGATACTACCAATCCTTATGTTGTTCGTGGGTGTTGTAAAAGGCGACTAAGAGCTATACATAGATTTAGGCAAACTCCTACTCATGGCGACTAGATATAACACACAAAATAAATTTACAATAATCCGTGTGATGACGGAATAAAATTCAGTTTTCAACTCCTTTTTTTACCCGTGGGTGTTGTAAATTATAATAAACGACTAACTATCTATACCAATAAATAAAATTGGAGTGTCTGTTTGTAATGTCAAAATAATAGGCTCACACGGTTATTTGCACGACACCTATGCCTAAAATACCAATTAAAAAATTTTTGTCTGTGTTTGTTCCGGGTAATCTTCAAAACGGCTGGACCGATTTCAAAAATTCTTTCACCAATGGAAAGCTATAATATCAGAGCGTAAACTAGGCTATATTTTATAATTTTTATAATTTATAATTTTAAGACAACACCATGCACTAAGGAAATAATCCTTGTATTGCTGGGCACTTTACAAACATATAATTAACGGACACAAATTACATCCAGACTCAGAACAACAAGTTGTGGATCACCATTATCCCGGTATTCCCACGGGAACGGGAACTACGCGGGTAAAAAGACTATTATAACCTACAACCGAAGCGAAGCGAGGGCGGGTTGCTAGTATCACATATATGCAGATAATGTCGACGCAGAAAGGAAAACGCGACATACAACTCTATAGCAATCAGGGATGTCGAGAGGTGAGGGTACCTGAAAGGGTATTCCGTCGGGCCGACACACATTCACCACAACCATCACAATACAGACCAATCACATGTCTACCCACGATATACAAGATGCTTACGTCAGTTTTAGCAGAGAAGATAAGCACACATGCTGAAAATAACCACATAATAGCTGAAGAACAGAAAGGTTGTAGGCGGGGTTATATGGGGTGCAAGGAACAATTGATAATAGACTCCACTATTCATAAGTATGCAATTACTAAACACAGAAATCTTCATTGTACCTATATAGACTATAGAAAAGCATTTGATAGCGTCCCACATTCTTGGTTACTAAAAATCTTACAAATTTATAAAATAAACACTAAAATAATAGCATTTATGCATAAGATTATACCCCTATGGAAGACAACACTACAACTGCAAAGTCATGATAAAATAGTTACAACTCGACAGTTATCTATCCGGAAAGGTATCTATCAGAGTGACTCCTTAAGTCCCTTATGGTTCTGCCTTGCCTTGAATCCACTATCACATATGCTGTACCGCTGCCGAGCCGGATATAATTTAAAACACCTTACAGATGATACAGTTATTTCGCATTTACTATACATGGACGACATAAAGCTATACGCAAGAACTGAAAAAGAAATGCAAAAACTAATTCAATTAAAAAAAAAAAAAAAACTAATTCCGTCCGGGGCAGTACCATGCTCTCGCAGAAAATCGACGTCTGAGTAGTAGCAATTTGTTACTGCGCTTCGTCCGGTGAGCGAGAGAGCCGGAAGCCCAACTTTCTGAGGGTGATTGCGTGTGGAGGGTTTTGGTGGTGCCCTTGGTATCACCGAGCCTCAATGCACGCATTCACACTCCCTTCGCTTTCTTCGCGGTAGGCAACGGCCTTGTAAAGGTCCATGAGCGGCAGCAACACTTACCATCAGGTGTACTGTTTGCTCGTTTGCCACCGTTTGTAATAAAAAAAAAAAAAAGTTACAACAGAATTCAGTAAAGACATTAATATGGAATTTGGTCTAGATAAATGTAAAACATTACACATAGTTAAAGGCAAAGTTCGACCTGGTAATTACATAGTAGATAATAGTAATATAATAACGGCAATGGATGATAATGACCTATACAAATATTTAGGATATAAATAATTAAAAGGAATCGACCACACAGCAATCAAACTCACTCTCACCACAGAATATAAAAGGAGAATTAATACACTCTGCAAAACTCAATTAACTGGCAAAAATCTAATAAAAGCACTAAACACTTACGCTATTCCTGCACTTACGTACTCTTTTGGTATAATAAAATGGTCTAAAACAGATATAGAATATATAGAACGAATTACACGCACAACACTTACGAAACATAATTACTTACACCCAAAATCAGCCATAGAAAGAATTACCATCAAACGACAGAATGGAGGCAGAGGGTTAATTGATGTATGTAATCTCTGGCAAAATCAGATCCATAACCTAAGAACTTTCACAATAAAGCAAATACAAGTAAAATTCATAACGCTATCGCACTCAACGATTATAACTTCACACCGCTCAATCTCAACGAACACTTACGATACGATACAAACCGTTATAATAATGATCCACAAATACAAAAACTTGAGGCCTGGAAAAAGAAATCGCTTCATGGACGACATCCCAACGACTTACAACAGGCCCACATAGACTCATTAGCGTCCAATAAATGGCTACAAATAGGTTCTTTATTTCCAGAAACAAAGGGTTTTATAACAGCAATACAAGATCAAGTAATAAATACAAAAAATTATAGAAAGTACATCATTAAGGATCCGTCTGTTATAGATGATAGTTGCCGTAAATGCCACACACAACCGGAAACTATCCAACACATAACTGGAGCATGCACAACGCTTACTCAGACAGACTACACACACACAGACATAACCAAATCACAAATATTATACACCTGAAATTAGCTATCAAACATAATCTCATAGAAAACACAAATACCCCATACTATAACTATAAACCTCAAACAGTACTAGAAAATACCACTCACAAACTATACTATGACCGCGCTATTCTTACAGACAGGACAATACATTGTAATAGACCAGATATCACACTCAAAGATAAACGTAATAAAATAACCTATTTAATTGATATTGCCGTACCTAACACCCATAATATACAAAAAACAATAGCCGAGAAAATTAGCAAATATAGTGAACTCAAAGAAGAAATGACTAGAATATGGAAACAAGATAAAGTTTATATAGTGCCGATAGTGCTATCTACCACAGGTATCATCCCTAAACATTTGAAACACAGCCTAAAGTTGTTAGATCTCAATGAAAATACATACATTAGTCTCCAAAAAGCCGCAATTTTAAATACTTGCAGATTAGTACGTAAATTCATGGCAATAGATGAAAGCGATGACAAAACTTTATAACATCATAAAATTTAATTCCACAAACTTTAAATTTACACACTGCATTTACTTGGTTATGACCCGTAAATGTAGTTTAAACCAGCCAAAAGCTGAAAAAATGGATAAAAATCATAATAATAATCTTTATTTCCAAAAATATGGTTATAGTAGGTCTTAATTATATAACATGATCCAGCATATTCTACCATATATGTATGGCGTGGAAATGTTCAATACATTGTTTTTATTGATACAGCTTATTAGCTATATCTAGTCTTTGAAACTAATTAATTAAATAAATTCTATTCATTACAATTATTAAAATATTAAAACACAATTACTTTATAGCATGTCAATAATAGTATAAAAATTTCAAATTATATGTAAAAATCTTCAACAGTGGACAATGTTCAATATGTAAATATAAGTATATTCAATTTAGATGTCATTTAAATTTTAAGATGTCACAACTTATCATTAAGGTATTCATTAATATTATAATGATTTCTTTATTCGAACTTAATAATGTTTTGATTTTAGGTTGACGAATCTGAGCTCCAAGATGAACCTCTACAGCTTCGCCTTATGGATCACGATACGTACTCAGCCAATGACGCAATCGGTAAAGTGGTGATCAGTCTTGCACCACTTTTAGCGAGAGAGGCCAATAATGCCAAGAGTACGGCAACACCTCATGGTGGTACGTATTATTTGAGTTGGTTACTTATTGTATTATCTATACATCTATATTTCTATACTAGCAACCCGCCCTCGCTTCGGTCTCTATCACCTTATCCCCGTAGTTCCCGTTCCCGTGAGAATACCGGGATAAAATATAGCCTAGTTTACTCCCTGATATTACAGCTTTCTATTGGTGAAAGAATTTTTGAAATCGGTCCAGCCGTTTTGAAGATTACCCCGAACAAACAGACAGACCGACAAAAAAATATAAAGTGTATTTTACGCATATGTATAGTGCAAATAACCGTGTGAGCATGAAAAAAGTCCATTATTTTGACATTACAAACAGACACTCCAATTTTATTTATTGGTATAGATTTGCCTTCTCTTGCATAGATGTTATCTGCGTATTATAATCCCTTAGTCGTCTTTTACGACACCCACCGGCAAGAAAGGGGTTGGTGAATTGTATTCTTACTCCGTCACCACACGCAAACTAAGCCCAAAGTCAAAACAACTTATTTGTGGATGGTACAAAGAATTGAACGAGAAACGAACCCAAATATCATGTGGTGCGGAGACAGCGACCATGAGTCTGCCTGCCTGCGTGAGCCACAGAAATCAATAAAACTATACCGGTGACTCAGTCAATACTTGGCATTTCTTTTACGGCATCCACGGGCAAGATAGGTAGTGGTGAATTGTATTCTTTCTACGACACCAAACGGAGAAAATAATCTATACTAATAAATAAAATTGGAGTGTCTGTTTGTAATGTCAAAATAATAGGCTTTTTTCATGCTCACACAGTTATTTGCACGACACCTATGCCTAAAATACAGTTTAAAAAATTTTTGTCTGTCTGTCTGTCTGTTTGTACCGGGTAATCTTCAAAACGGCTGGACCGATTTCAAAAATTCTTTCACCAATGGAAAGCTATAATATCAGGGCGTAAACTAGGCTATATTTTATCCCGGTAGTCCCACGGGAACGGGAACTACGCGGGTTAAACGACTAAAACCGAAGCGAATCGAGGGCGGGTTGCTAGTTAACAATATTATTACAAAAATACATCATAATAATAGAAAATAGTTCGAAAAAACTAAAAAAATACGCTTTACACTCCGGATCTCAGGAAAACAAAAAATCGCTAATCCTGATTATCCTAGTAAGGATAACGGGTCAAACTGGTTAAAATATTGAATTGTCATCGGTCCTTAATATGTATGCCAAATTTCGAGTTAAGCCGACGTTTTGAAGGGGGTCAAAATCATGTTCAAAGATTCCGTTACATACTAACATACATACGTCTGAAGCTAATAAAAGCGTAATAAAAACGAAAATAGAGACTTCCTTTTAACAATGAGCACGTTAAAAGTTTACCGTTTATAAAAATTATCTGTTCGTTTCATGCTATTAATTTACTGTTAATACTTAGAATAATAAAATTACTTTGAAGTTTTGAAGTACATAAACTGATTCAGGTTCCAAAACATATTTGATAGTCTGTATACACGTTATTAAGATCGCGTGAAATGCCAACCGCCATGTTTCAAAGTTGTTCTGAACTATGATCTTTAATGCTCACTAAATATACATTGGTCACGTAATATTGAGCACTAGCAGTTCGTATAATGGTCAGTTATAGTAGCGAATTGAATATACAGTTGTATTTATATGTTAGCTATTTGGTGGCGGTTACGAATACTAAAAGACTCATAAAATACATAAGGTTTACATCGGTCTATTTTTTGGGTGGGCGTTTCGTTCGGAGTAACGAAAGGTTGGACCGCGGCCCCATGATCACCGTATTCCCTCCCCATTGTCATTGGGCCGACCACCGGTAGCGGGTTCCTTGTCTATGGCCAGCCCGGAAGATTTACATCGACCTGGGCCAACTCCTACTGATACCGTCTGGTCGCAACAGACAAAATAACTTTTACGAAAAGCCGTGTGATAACGCAATAGGATACAGTTTACGACTCCCTTTGTTACCGGTAGGTGTTGTAATAGACGATTAAAGGATATGCAGATAACATCGATACAAACGAAGGAAAATGAGACATACTCTAAGACAATCAGTCTGACCAGTATGGTGTAAATAGCTCTTTCCACTGTCAAGGAGGCTGAGGCTCAGCAGTAGGACGTATTTGGACTGAAAAGAAGATCGAATCCCTGATTCTTCGATCACCAATCATTACACATTGTAAATAAAACTATTTTACGGATTTTATCGCGTTTGTATTTGATTTTTGATTGCCCGACGTTTCGAACACTTTGCAGTGTTCATGCTATTTTAAAATTTAAACTATTTTAGGGTTTTTTTTGTACAGTATACCATAAAAGCGAAATAGAATCATAAAAAATATAAACAACTATATACCATCTAATATAGAACTTCAAGCTTCTTTGAAGGTATTAAAAAATGGTCAATGTTTGATAAATTTTTTTCAGGTGCCGTCATGTCCGGTTGGATTCCTGTTTTCGACACAATGCACGGTATCCGCGGCGAGCTCAATGTCATCGTTAAAGTTGAATTGTTCTCCGACTTCAACAAGTATAAAACATCCAGCTGTGGCGTACAATTCTTTCATTGTGAGTACTTAAAAAAATATTGTGTGGTTATATCAAACCACGCTGAAAGTGAAAATTTTTTTTCGCATTACAAAAAAATAGCAACACTTACATTAAACATTGATAAAAACAAACAAATAGCGTGGAGCACTGGCACAAATGAGTATTAGTCTATAGCTCTACACGGTCAGCTGATGCGAACGCCGCCATATTGGCCTCGGCTGCTCTGTAGAGGGCCTTTCACTTTATCCCTACTCCGCGGCCGACCGTCACGCGACATGCAATAGATGGACGCAAAAGTTTGAGGCGATGTAATAAAAGTTTCACTTTAAAATGGATTGTCTGTAAAGTCAGTTTACGGACCATAATTTTACATGATAAGAAAACATTGATGAAAAATTGCATACTTTTATAAATTGGATTTAATTATTATCACTGAATTATCATTATTTTATATAATACATAGGGGTTTATTGAAAACAATTTACAATTTTTTCGATAAATTAATATTTATTTGTATTCGTTAATTTAAATATTTTTTACTTAAATTATACAGATTAATTAGAAGTAACAATGTCACAAGCCGAACGCTAAGGCCGATCGTGCGCTCTCGCTTGAACGTGATAATGAGCTTTTCCGTTCCTGCAGCCGGTGTTCATTGATTTGTAAGACGTTATTACCTCAAGAAACGTAAAAAAAAAACAAAGCGTATTAAACATTGAAAGAAAGAAACGGGACAAAAATTACTATTCTCATTCAAACACAGCGTAGTAATATACTTACAAAATTATTGACGATTCGTGTATAGTACGCAACGGTATGGGTCGATGACGAAGCGGCCTGGTAGACATAATTTCATCCTTACTAATATTATAAATGCGACAGTAAGTTTGTTTGTTTGAAAGTGTAACAAACACTTTCACGCTTGAACCAACGAACCGATTTCAAAAATTCTTTCACTATTGGAAAGCTATAATATCAGAGAGTTACTTAGGCTATATTTTATCCTGGTATTTCCACGGGAACAGGAACTATGTGGGTAAGGCGACTGAAACCTGAGTGAAGCGGGGGCGGGTTGCTAGTACCATAACGTCAAATAATCCAACTTTAGATCAGAATTGTCATCAAAATATTGACAATTTCATTCCCTTTGCTAAATTGAGTATTCGATCTGTTTGATTAAGTTCCTGTAGATCAAAACCAACTAATTCCAAACTAAATTAATTCTCAGAATTGTAAAACCAATGATTTTTTTTAATATTGAAAAGCTTTTTAAGGAAGCATATTCTGGGTGGTGTTCTGACGGAACAAGTATAAACCAAATCTTCTTTTCCTGCGGGTGTTGTATGACCGACCGGAGTAAATACATTCCGTATTTACGTCGGTCGGTAAGTATAAACGTGATTATAATTTTTTCCTGCAATTTTAGAGGAGGCCTTTACCCGAAACAGATTTAGTTCTACTAAATTTTAAATTTTTCTTATTCCAGGTCCAATGATACCGCCCGGTTACAGAGCAACTGCAATACATGGCTTCGTAGAAGAATTAGTGGTCAATGACGATCCTGAATATCAGTGGATCGACAAGATCAGAACGCCTCGAGCTTCGAACGAAGCGAGACAGGTTGCTTTTATAAAGCTTAGTAACCAGGCAAGTTGAATTTTAATTTTTTAAAGTAAGCTTTTTGATATTTCCGTTAATTCAGATAACAAAATTAATGTTAATACAAAACAAGCCGGAACCGTTCCGTAATGTACAAGGTCACTTATTCGTTCTTCGACTTATTCGTCACACATTATGACGATTTGTGCATGCAAATGGTGTCACAACACATTTGAAAAACATAAAAAGTATATTAACATTATTTTTAAAAGTATTCCGACGATTTATGATAATAAAATCAAAATTTGATTTCGTAAAATCGTATAGTGGTGTGCGTGTGTACGTGTATAATCATTTGCACGTATGTAGTATTGTTTGCTTCATATTTTTTATGGCTTACGTATGGACACTATCCTTCTATACGTTATTATTCTAAGGTATGTAGCTTAGAAAATCATACCTTTATACTTTTCTATCTTCTTGAGGTATGGTATGGCGACGGAGTAAGAATACAATTCACCACTCCCTGCCCTGGCCCTATATTACCCGTGGTTGTCGTAAAAGACGACTATGGGATATAATATGCATATGACATCTGTGCAAGAGAACGAAAACTCGAAATGAAACCCTATACCAACATGTCTGACCGGCATGGTAGGTATAGTAAATTAAATTCCCTCCCATTGTGGAGGAGGCCCGAGCCCAACAGTGGGACGTATGTGGGCTGCGATGATGATGATGATGGTTGAAGAACTTCACAGATAATCTACGGGATGATGAGTTTTGAATATGTATCCTTTTCTTCGGCTTCTATGCGTCACCCTATTAGACGAATTGCCTCCACAATACGAATGTACAAATGCCAAAGCGCTCCTTTGTTTCTCATATGTTTAATATAAGGGGATTACTGTAACATTACTTTTTAACTAATAAAGATTATTATTATTATAACAAAGTCGTAACAGAATAAATCAACCATGATAGTCAGACGGATTGATGTAGGCTTTCAATTCGAAATACTCAATTCTTGCTATTGGATGTCGACTGAAGGATATAAGTAGAGAACATTGTTCTATACTTGTATCCCTTTCGTCGTCTTTTACGATATTTACGGCATAGGAAAGATCAATTGATTAATTGACTTCTTTGTTTCACTACCGGATTCGATCCTTCTCAACAGTAGGTTTCCTTTTATTTTGTAAAGACCTTAGGAAATGCACTGAGGACATAGCCCTTGTATTGCGAGGAACTTTATAAATATACAATTCCATCCATCCATCCATCAGCCTATAGACGTCCACTGCTGGACGTAGGCCTCCCCACAAGAATGCCACCCGGAACGGACCTGCCCTACTTACATCCAACGGTTCCCTGCGACTTTGAGAATGTCGTCAGTCCACCTAGTGGGGGGTCGTCCTACGCTGCGCCGTCCGATTCGTGGTCGCCATTCAAGAACCTTTCTTCCCCAACGGTTGTCGGTTCGACGAGCAATGTGGCCTGCTCATTGCCATTTCAACGTGCTAATTCTGCTGGATATGTCGGTTACACCCGTTCTTCTACGGATTTCCGTGTTCCGGATTTTATCAAGTAGAGAAATATCGAGCATAGCCCTCTCCATAGCACGCTGAGCGACTTTGAGATTTGTTTAATATACAATTAATAGCCACAAATTACACTCAGACTCAGAACAACAATTTTTGGATCACCCTCGACATTAGCATAGTAGGTCGGTATTTTAAACACTACGCCATTTTTGCACCCTTTTGTTTCGAGTTTTAGTTGTCTTCCAATGATGTTATCTGCTTCAATCTGTTAGTCTTCTTTAACCATCATCCAGAAGGTAAGGAACCGTATTCTTGTATTCTTTCTTCATCAGCATACGGATAACATTCGCTATTGACAAAGGATGGCCTTTCGCTAGGCCATCACAAAATTCGTTAATAAAATTTCTGGCGTGTTTTGGTGTGACAATTTTATACTGTTTCAGGTACAAAGGCTTGTAGGTCTGAAGGCTGCAGAACTGGGCGCTAACGCGGTGATCGGTTATCAGCAAGACTTTGATTTGGAAGGAGAGGCGGGCGTTGTTGCCAGAGCTATTGGTAATATGAGATTTTTTTATACACATATATTTAACGGATACAAATTTACATCCACATTTATAACAAAAATATGTGGATCGCACAAAGTGTTGTCCTGCGTGGGATTCGAGCCCTTGACACTGGCACTATAGATCGCTATCTTAACCGCTATGCCACCTGTGCTGTCAGAAGTTGACTATACTTCCCTTTTTCTTTTCTATCAGTTTTGCCAATTGGATACTGCTCTCCGTGCTGATTTTTTTTTTTATTGCAAGCAGTGGCAAACGAGCAAACAGTACACCTGATGGTAAGTGTTGCTGCCGCTCATGGACCTTTACAAGGCCGCTGCCTACCGCGAAGAAAGTGAAGGGAGTGTGAATGCGTGCATTGAGGCTCGGTGATACCAAAGGCATCATCAAAACCCTCCACACGCAAACACCCTCAGAAAGGTGGGCTTCCGGCTCTCTCGCTCACCGAACGAAGTGCAGTAACAAATTGCTACTACTCAGACGTCGATTTTCTGCGAGAGCGTGGTACTGCCCCGGACGGACCGGCCCGCGGCTATAGACAGATAACTGTCAACAGTGTGGTCCTACCACTCCACGAATAGAATAGAATAGAAATAGAATAATAGAATTTATTTTTGAAGTTTATTATTGCACCTAGTCGTATATATCTATACCAATAAATAAAATTGGAGTGTCTGTTTGTAATGTCAAAATAATAGGCTATTTTCATGCTCATACGGTTATTTGCATAACACCTATGCCTAAAATACAGATTTAAAAAATTTTTGTCTGTCTGTCTGTTTGTTCCGGGTAATCTTCAAAACGGCTGGACCGATTTCAAAAATTCTTACACCAATGGAAAGCTATAATATCAGGGCGTAAACTAGGCTATATTTTATCCCGGTATTCCCACGGGAACGGGAACTACGCGGGTAAAACGACTAAAACCGAAGCGAAGCGGGGGCGGGTTGCTAGTCTGTCAATAAATCAAGTCGTATTTATTGAGGCGATACCACTATAGAATTTTTTCTCAGGCAATTCTAACAATAATAGCTATTCTAGCAATAGCAATAGAATTCTAGCAATTCTAGTAAATAGTAAGGAAAATTTATCCGTGTGGTGACGGAGTAAGAATATAATTCACTACCCCTTTGTCTGTGGGTAGTGGCGTCGCCGGGGTTGTCGATTGGAGACGGTATCCGAAAGGCTAACCCGCCTGAATGGGCCACTAATGACGGACGGGTACTGGCGGTCCGTCTACTTGGCGTTTGAAAGTATGCATCCGGCGAGCTATGGGCTCATTCGCTGCGACGACGAGAGGGGCTCGTCGTTCCGAGCGGATCGAACAGCCCGCGAAGCATAATCGTCTGCTGCCAAAAAATAATCCTGTCTGTGGATGTCGTAAAAAACGATTAAGGGATATAATATGCAAAAACATCTATGCGAAAGAAGGGAAACTCGACATAAAACCCTATGTCAACACGTCTGACCAGCGGGGTTTAGTAGTTCAATGTCCCTCCTATTGTAGAGGAGGCTCGAGCCCAACAGTGGGACGCATATGAGCTGAAATAATGATGATCTCTACTATTAACTTAAGATATTAATTGAAACATTGCTCTTATTTCAGGTACCGCAGTATGCATAACGCCATTACCTATGCCGTCTCAACCATTGAACATGCCACCATGCACACAACAGTGAGTTTCAATTAATTTATTATGAAACTAGCAACCCGCCCTCGCTTCGCTTCGGTTATAGGTTATAGTCGTTTTACCCGCGTAGTTCCCGTTCCCGTGGGAATACCGGGATAAAACATAGCCTAGTTTACGCCCTGATATTATAGCTTTCCATTGGTGAAAGAATTTTTGAAATCGGTCCAGCCGTTTTGAAGATTACCCGGAACAAACAGACAGACAGACAGACAAAAATTTTTTAATTGCTATTTTAGGCATAGGTGTCGTGCAAATAACCGTGTGAGCATGAAAAACGCCTATTATTTTGACATTACAAACAGACACTCCAATTTTATTTATTGGTATAGATTAAATTTTACATGAATAGTCTATCAATTATTTCAATGCGATTAACGCTCTATTAAATAACCTTTGGATTTGCTCATACCTAAATATAGCTCGTGTATTTAAAGTATACTAAAATTTAGTCTAGTGCTGATGTGGAACATTTTTTTTTCGAGTCGGCACACGCCTCTTCATAGCTTAGCGTATTGCCTCTTCTTCGCCATAGTGCCGAACACTGGTACCGATTTCCTTGCCCATGTCCAGCCCAGCGGGATACCCTTTTGGGTCGTCCCACCCCGTGCCATTACCCTCATATAGTCAGTCTCTCTGCGGCTACTTGTGGATTATACAAATGATGATAACACCGATAATGAAGCCATCCAAAATCAACTACGTTCTTTATGGCCATTGTTCTAAGTTTGGGTGTAATTTGCGTGCGTTAGTTGTATGATTTTAAATATCCTCGCGATACAGAAATAATTTAGTATGACGGGCGTTGTCTTTTAAAAGAAACAAAGCAAAAAGATTGTACCTTGCAGTAATAAAATAAGCAGGACATAGATAATAATAAAGAAATTAATAAAACATTGATTGCAGTTTAAAGACATGGGTAATAACTGAAACTAAATAGGCTATAAAAAGTATTGTACCTTATTTAAGTAATATTTTCCTAATAATTTTTTTATATATCTAAGTTTGTACAGTTTCCATTGTTGCCTTATCTACTTTAAATTAATATAAAGCTTTCAATGTATTATTTAATAGTTACAACAGTAGTAACGTAGATAAAACTGAGTTTTTAAAATGAAATACTTATAGTTTATTTTTGCATGGTTTGTCGTGTCCGTCTGCTAACCTAAATAGACAATTAAAAAAATATCTGGACATTTTGGCGACAGATAACGAAAGCTTGACCGATATGAATCAGTATTATCAAACTCATCAAGATGAGTTACAGAAGATGCTTAATATATTAAATCCTAATGCTTCTGCGATGTTAGACGAAGCTGATACATTTGATGATGATGAAAAAAGCATAGATAATACTAGACATTCAAGTAATGCGAGTTATGCAGGCAGCTTGTCTATATTTCAAGACGAATATATCCATCATAGGAGTCTCAGACATTTGTCCGAAGATCAGACTGATTTGAACAAGCTTCTAAACAGAGAAAGCGATGATTCAGACTCATCTGGACCCTTGCAAACGATAAAAAAAATCAAAACCAATTTCTTTACTAAAAGATTTTCAACTCGATCGAAGAAATCGGATAAACAAGACGATTCTATTTCGTTAAAATCGAATTCATCTGAAAGTTCGCGGTTGTCTTTAGGTGATATTAAGAATGAATTCAAAAAATTCAAGAGGTTGAAAAAACCAAAATTTCGTAAAGTAGCAGCCATAAATAAAGATGATCAAGGTGAAGGTATGGCATCTATTCTTGCCAGATCAGTTATACATGCTCAAACAAGTCTAGCTTGCATTGCTGAAACTCAGGATTCTGAACATTCTCCTGGGTCAACTATGAGACGTGCAAGTGAGTCTGAGCCTACTCTTACACTATCAGACGATGAAGAAGTAGAGTCAAATGAAAATATAAACTTTAAAGAAGATGAAAAAAATGTGCCTGAAATACGTTTTACATCTCTTAGTAATATTAATACTGAGGACACAATGCCAGTAAGGCAAAGAAAGATATCTGAATCCTGTCCAGCTACGCCTATGCCAAATAGAAGTGATAACCTTCTTACTTTACCTGGTGAACAAGGCTATTATGGATCTGTTTCCTCTGCGCTCTCCGCAGAGAGTTCTGAACTGGATTCAAGAGAGTCGAGTACTGACGAAGACGATGAAAGCTCCGACTTAAAAACAGATGCAGAACAGTCAATAGAAACGACCAGTTCTGTTGTTCAATCGGTCTTAAATAATGAGGCAGACCCAGTGTTAATTGCACATATGGAAGAAAAACTTAATATTCTTGAAAATTCCAGTCCTGAACTAAAAGTGACAGCTTATGAAATGAAGCAAGAGCTTGATAAAAAGATTGAAGTAGACCAACAAGTTTTTGACAGTCAAGTTCTAATAGGCAAAAGTAAATCTTTAGAATCAATGCCTCATGTAATTGAAAATAATACACTTAAGCCAGCAAATTCTAATGAAACTTCGATGTCTTCGATGAAAGATACGAATTTAACCAAACCTACTAGTCATCACTTAAAATTTCATAATCCTTTTGCTCACAAAAAGGCTTCAAAGAGCATTAGTGAACCGTCATCACCTGTAGAAAAAAGTAGTTTCGTACATCGTTCCTCCAAACGTATTCGTCGTCAACTCTCAAAACTGTCTAAAAGTAGTATGATAAAAAGTATTTCACATTATTCTTTGCATCCGAAGAAAAAACATACTCAATTGCCTTTAAGTCAACCCGGATCCTCTTCTGATATTCAATCAAAAGTACCCAGTGATACTGTATTAGGAGCTCCGTTCTTATCTTATAACGATTTGTTGAGTCTAGACAGAGAACACAATGAACCAAATAAATATTTTCATAAAAGTGACGAGTTTGACCGCAGTAAATTTTCAATGTATATAGGATCAGAACCAGCCTCGAGGGCATCGCTTAGTGGGCCGTCTTTTCCTCATCACAGAGAGGAACATGACCATCATAGAAAATCTTCGACGTGTCTTAAATCTTCTGGATTAGTTCATACAGCTATGGAGACGATTTTGCTTGATAAAGTTCAAAATCTACTTATACCTACATCTCCTGATCCAGATTCTGTCAAAACGACTCAATTTTTTGCCGATGTGAACGAAAAATTAGGTATAGTTGAGCAAGAAAGGAAAAAAGAATTGCCCAAAGAAAGAAAATTGCAACCGATACCTTTAACTTTAATTAAAGCGCCATCTGTGAATACTAAACCAATTATTGTAAGTACTCTTTATAAAAAAGATAGAAATACAGGCTTAGTTAAAATTGCCATGGAAACGATGCTTATGGATCGAGTCCAATCAGTATTAGTCCCTTCAACTCCTAGTTCACCAAAACCTGAACTATTATTTTCTGATGCAGATAAGGAGTTGAATCATGAAGGATCTAAAGGTAAACTTAAGAAACCTCTGGACATTATACATTCGTTAATTGCACCCAAATCTCCAGAACCAACATCACCAACTGAAAAATTTTTTGACACTAAGAAAAAGAAGGAAAAAAAGCATAGTGGACTTGTCCATACTGCTATGGAAACTATGTTGATGGAAAAAGTACAATCTGTACTTGGACCTGATACACCGAAACCGAGTTACTCTAGCGTATTTGATAGTCCTGTAATGCCCAAGATAAAATATAAACAAGATAGCCACATTAAACCGAGTGGATTGATTCAAACTGCTGAAAAAACTATGCTTTTCGATAAAGTTCAATCCGCTGGTTTGGAGGCAAACATTGTAAATCCTATAAACTTCTCAGATAAATTTGATAATAATGAGTACTGTACAGCAAGTACCATACCTGATGATCACACTATTGATAAAAATTCTGAATATTTGACTAAACATGATGAAACTAAAGATCTATCACATAGTGCAATAAAAACAATACTTCGGAATAAAGATTGTCCTTTAGTTGATGAAATAATTACGAATTTAATTGAACCAAAAGGTTTTACAGAAGAATCGGCAAAAGTAGAATATATAGTTGATAGTTTAAAATCACCAAGTCTAGTACAAACAGCTGTGCAAACTATATTACGGGATAAAGAACAATCGCTATCCGGAGACGAAGTGATATTGGTTGAAAAACCAAAAGATATATCTAAAGACAGTATCAATAGTAATTTAAATTCTATTAGAATAGGTGAAGGAATTGAACCTATCCTTTCAGAGAAAAGTCTATCTATTGTTCTGCATGATTCAGAAACGGTAGCAAAAGACGATATCAGTGATGAAGAAATAAAAAACTCAAGTAAAAATAAGCCTGACCTAACTAATACAATATTACATACAAGCACTCCTGATAATGATCACTTAATTTTACCCGCAGAGGAAAATATTGAAGCAGAAACTAAGACTACCATAAAATTAATAGAAAAAAGTAAATCAGTTCCGGAACCGAAGTTAAAATCAAAACTTGTCCGCCAAGATAGCATACATTCTATAACAGAGAATGAATCGCCTAAAATGTCCGATAAATCTAACAAATCATCGCGCGATATAACCAAAACGCCATATCATCCAACACTTGGAGTGTTAGAGACTATACCTTCGCTACCTGAAGGCAGTATAGATCATGAGAGTGTAGAGGAAACTAACATTAGTGTGTGTGATAACTCGCATGCTGTGTGCGATGCCAACAGGTCCGAGAAGGAGCGAAGACAGGAAGATAAGTGCGAAAAAGATAAAGGATCACCAAGACACGCAAGGCACGAGTCGTACGGCGGAAAGGATCCGCCGCCGCCTTCTCATGTCCAGAATTCATCGTTGAATGCATCGTCGAACCCAATGGGTATTCACAGGCGGTCGTCAGATTCAGATCTCAGTGTTACACCTAAAGGTAAGATTCCATTGTCATTAGAAAATGAAAGAAATACCCATTACCGTATCATAATTTAAGAAGGCAGGTTTTGTGTTAAAGTACCTTGGGTTTTAAATATTATGCATAACATCGATAAAAGAGATTAAAATTATGCAAATTGTTATAAATTCTTGTGGGAATATGAAAAACTAGCAGCTTCCTGGGGTTATACCCTCATAGTTCCCCTTCCCGTGGGAATATCGAGATAAATTATAGCATATGTGTTATTCTGATATGTAAGCTATATTATTGTGAACTTTCATCAAAATCCATGCTGTAGTTTTTGCGTGAAAGAGCAACAAACATCTTCAGATCTTCACATCCTCACATACAAACTTTCGCATTTATAATATTAGTAGTAGGATTAAGTATTCATTATTTTATTAATATAATAATTACACCGGCACACAAAAAAAAAGTGGAATGTACTTTGGACCGGACCTACCTACTGACATGTTTTTCGACCCGCTGAATCTGAATTTCAAGTCCGTTTGGCCCGGTCACACAAAAATCATACGTGATCCGGGTCCACAATAATTTTTTCATTGCTGTGACTGCTGTTTTTTTGCATTTTTTGGAATTTTTGTTGAGGTTTTTTGCATTTTACTCAAAACTGGAGGGTGACCGGGCCAAACGGACTTGAAATTCAGATTCAGCGGGTCGAAATACATGTCGGTAGGTAGGTCCGGTCCAAAGTACATTCCACTTTTTTTTTGTGTGCCGGTGTTATTAATGCATATTGGCTGTTTACGTTTTCATTGCTTCGCCGATAATCATTAAAATTTGTGTACACGTTGTCAGATATAGAAAAGCACATCGGATACCTCCTATCCATACAAAAGTGCTGTGCCTGAAAGATAGAAAAATAATCTAACATTTAGACGGCCTTACAGCATAACTTGGCCCAATAGCATGAAGAATTTGTAACATAATTTCTTTATATTGTAAACTGTAAACTATTAATCATAGTTAGATTTAACCTTTAAGCAAAATGCCGTATTTGAAGAGTCTTATAAAAAATTCTAGAAAATACCTGAATTCTATCCCTCATAAAATACTTTAAGCCGTTCGACCCGGCTGTCTTGGACGCATGACAGCCAATTTCGTGACTCCACTTGCATCTCATATATTCTAGGATATCCTAAGATTAGACTAACTAATCTTAGAATATTATTATCCTTTTGGTTCGCGAATAATAAATAGGAATCACTTCATGGAAAAATATTCTGTCCAAACTGGTTAAATTCTTGCCTCGGAGGATTATATAGTCACTGCATTTTTTATGTTAATAACAGGTAGTTCACTAAATACATCTGCAGGCAACGTTGGAAGTGGCGGTGGCGCAATCTTGCGTCCATCTATGAACAGCAATAACCTTGATATGTTGGAGTATCCATTCCTCACCATGACTGAATTTCCACCTGGTTTTATTGTACACATTGGTAAGTTCCTTTAATTATTTTAAGCTATGGCCTCAATCTGTTACCAGTTTTAGATTTCAACATTACCATGATTATTCACCACCATCTGTAGCAGGATTAAATTCGACATTTCAAGTTTAGACTGAGAGAGCAATACAAATAAGATGACGTCAAATTTGCAATGAAATCGTTTTGAAATGGAATAAGCCACTCCTAATTACCCCAAAAGTTTTATTGAATTGAGCATATTTATAAATTTATATTTTTCTATAAAGTAGTAGTAAAATTCAACTGCTTTTTTTAATTATATTTTTTTCGTTTAATATCACCGGACCAGTGCCATAGTTTCGATTCGCATGCAGGACAATACTCTGTGCGATCTACAGACTGTTGTTCTAAGTCTGTATGTGTTTTGTGCCCGTGAAATATATGTTTGTGAAGTCCGTCGCAATATTAGGATTATTTTCGTAGTGCAGCGCGTTGTCTTTGAAAATATAAATAAAAAAAATTATTGCGCGTTTCGCATGCTATATATGCATTTATTGTGCAGGTGGTACTGTCTGCGCTCGCTCTGTGAAGTTATCAGACGGCGAAGGTGCGGCCCGTGCTGCCGCTTGGGCTGAATTGCGTACTGAACTGCGTGCGCACGCCCGTGCACTGAGGTGTAATGCCGTACTCGCCTATAGCGACACTGCTGCCATATGGTATGAATATTTGTTTTTATCTCCGTCTAGAGATGGCTTCTATTAGGCTTAGTTCCACCGTGCTGCTACTGAAAATACATAAACGAATATCTGATGTATTTTTGCCTAACTCCATAATCACAGTCTGTAATGGTCAGCAGTGGTGTTCTCATACAACGACGTCAGCTGGCTCATCGAGTAAATTTACGTTTGTGTGTTAAACAAATACAGGTGCAAGGTGGGATCCCTGTGAAACACCTCAAAGATTATACCTACATATATCAACCAAGTAACAATGTGAAACTTTGCTCTTTTAATTGACGTTATTACAAACTTTGTTGTCTTAAATTAAAAAAGCGACTATCGTTAACTTAAGGTTTAACATTGTCAATACATAGACGACTGTATGAAATGCGTTTGCCTCGACAACTGTTACAATGCTTATAGCCACTAGATAAATAGTATTTTTAGCTTTGATTTCGGGATTAGGTCTAGACGAATTGATCCTCTGTTCGCGCATAAGTGCATCAAAAATAATAATGTAATATGAAATAACTAGGATTATTTACTAAAGCATAATTAGATGATAAGAAATAATTTATTTGAAAGGTAATCGATGGCATACAAATGAATTGATTTTCCTCATGATGAGATTGATGGAATAAAAATACAATTCAGCGGTCCTTCCTTTTCTGCGGATGTCTTAAAAACAATGTAAGCAGATAACATAACTAACAGATGATATGTCAACCCTTGGGGCCACTTTTTTTGCCATTATGGAGAAGACCAATGTTGATATGTTGATGAAGAAGAATATGGATATTGTAATGGCCATTTTCTTTTGTTTCAGTGACGATGTGTGCGTACTATCTGCATCAGGGACGGCGGCTGTTATCAATCTCGATTGCGATTTTAATGCAGACACAGATGCAAATATTGCAGGTTCTTGTTCTTCATATGGCTTTTACAATCGATATCTATACTAATATATAAAACGGAAGAGTTTGTTTGTTTGAACGCGATAATCTCAGGAATTGCTAGTGCGATTTGAAAAATTCTTTCAGTATTAGTTATGTCTTCGGGTCTTCTAGGTCTTCTATTGAGGAAAGCTATAGGCTATATATGCTAAGGCCAATAGAAGCGGAGCACCATTGAAAAAAAAAGGGCTTCGTCTACAATGGGAGGGAGTTTAACCTACTATACCGTGCTGGTCAGACATGTTGGTATAGGGTTTCATTTCGAGTTTTCCTTCTTTTGAAAATATTAATTAATAATAATTGTATTGTTATAATTTTTTTTTGAGAGTTATATTTTAAAATATTTTCATCTTCTATGTAAACGAAGTCGCGGGTTAGCAGGGCAAAAGTTTGCATTAGACCAAAGTAACTATTCCACGCGGACGAAGTATTATTTAATAAGTTAGAAGATATACTAGGACATATATAGTTATATTAGATAAGAATTGGGCATTAATATACCCATTTTTTTTTTTTGTGGGTGGGCTGCGTTCGGCGCGCCTCCGCACCACTCCGTCCGGGGCGACAGAGGGGCACGCAATTCCCGCAACCCACCCGAAAACCACCTCGCCTTCGTCATTGGGCCGACTACCGGAGCAGGTTTACTTGTCGTCAGTGGTCGGCCCAACGGAATACCCCCTACGTGGGGTACCCTCCCATCGACCGACGTCCCCCCCTCGGGGAGGACGTCGGTCTTTCCTCACGCGGTCGGCCTCTCGGCGGGTGACGGACTAATCCCCGGTCACGTCACCCGCGGCCTCGGCTAGGGCGGCATGAGGCGCAGATAGTTGCGCCTACGCCGCCTCAGTCGCCGGCGGCGGATCTCCTTATCGAGGCTGCGCTCCACGCGCAGACGATCCGCCGATTAATATACCCACAACGAGAATTGATATTGGTGGAAGTCTGAAAATTGTCACCAGTGGTAGAAATGATGTTGATGTTTTGATATAGATACGTTATAAGGAGGTATTAAAATCATGAAAAAGAGGATTATTAATATAAATTAGAATGAGCATAGGAATCTTGAGACCAAAACGAGATGGATGCATTGCGTGAATGAGGGAATGAGTGTGAAAGTAATGAGTGTAGACATGACGGCTGAGAACTTTATGGCAGGTTTTAACAACCCGCGATTTTAAAGACTGACATCCTCCCCGAGGAGGAGACGTCAGTCGAGGAGAGGGTACTCCTCAAGGGGTATTCCGTCGGGCCGACCACTGACGACAAATCAACCTGTAGTGGTCGGCCCGACGACGAAGGCAACGTGTCACAGGTGGTTTACAGGTGTGCGTGCTTATGCCTCTCTGTCGCCCCGGATGGAGCTGGGCGACGGGTGCGCCGACCGTAGCCCACCCAAAAAAAAAAAAAAAAAAGGTTTAACGACCCCGTTTAGGGTGGGATGAGGGTAGGCTATTGATGAGTGCGCACGAAATATATTTTCTCCCAATCATTAACAATCTATACCAATAAATAAAATTGGAGTGTCTGTTTGTAATGTCAAAATAATAGGCTTTTTTCATGCTCACAGGGTTATTTGCACGACACCTATGCCTAAAATAGCAATTAAAAAATTTTTGTTTGTCTGTCTGTCTGTCTATCTGTCTGTCTGTCTATCTGTCTGTCTGTCTGTCTGTTTGTTCCGGGTAATCTTCTAAACGGCTGGACCGATTTCAAAAATTCTTTCACCAATGGAAAGCTATAATATCAGGGCGTAAACTAGGCTATATTTTATCTCGGTATTTCCACGGGAACGGGAACTACGCGGGTAAAACGACTATAACCTATAACCGAAGCGAAGCGAGGGCGGATTGCTAGTTCATTATAAGATTATTCGATCGTTTATTGTCATTCTGGATAATCAGATGCAGTGTGGACAGATTAAAGCCAAAAATGTTTTGTACCGTATCCACCACCCCCTTTCTTGCCCGTGGATGTCGTAAAAGACGACTATATATGCATATGTTAATGATTTCTGATGTTTACGCGAGTATTACACATCTATACCAATAAATAAAATTGGAGTGTCTGTTTGTAATGTCAAAATAATAGGCCTTTTTCATGCTCACATGGTTATTTGCACTATACATATGCCTAAAAATCACTTTATATTTTTTTTTGTCTGTCTGTTTGTTCCGGGTAATCTTCCAAACGGCTGGACCGATTTAAAAAATTCTTTCATCAATGGCAAGCTATAATATCAGGGAGTAAACTAGGCTATATTTTATCCCGGTATTCCCACGGGAACGGGAACTACGGGGATAAGGCGATAGAAACCGAAGCGAAGCCGGGTTGCTAGTTTTTAATAAAAATAATTTAATTTACAGTGAACTCTGGCTCAAAGAATACCATTGACGAGTTAGAGAATGAGTCTTGCAGTATAGCGCACGTACCTTATTCACCAGGAACTGGGCCGTATAGAGCTGAGCTTGCCACTTGCGGTGGCTGCAGGTTGGTAAATTTATTATTCTATTGAGTATGAATACAATTCCTCACGCCTAGGGACACGATATCGAACAGAAAGTATCGGTAAGTATTATCATACTCATAAGTAGTATCGAAGAAAAAGTATCGTACTCAATAAAGTATCGAAACAAAAGTATCGAGTACTGAGTACTTTTCCCAGAATTTATGTCGTGATGGGTTTTTTCTTTTTATAAATTTGACCGTCTGTGAATATTTCGAGCCACGATTTAGAAGGTTCATTACATTTGAACTAGATAAACATGAGTCGTAAGGTCAAGTTTTAACATGAATAATTTCTACAATTTATTCGATACGATACCTGCCATAAAGTACTCATTGAGTAAAAGTATCGAATCCAAAGTATGGAGTACAAAAGTATCGGTATCGAAAGAAAAGTACTCGATACCTAAAAGTATCGATGCTTTTCTCGTGTCCCTATTCACGTCTTCCATGTGGTGACGTAGTAAGAATACAATTCACCTCCCTTTCTCCTACCCGTGGGTGTCGGTAAAAGACGAGTAAGGGATATAATAATGATATCTGATGTTTACGCGAGCACTACACATTGTAAATAAAACTACTTTTACGGATTATATCGCGTTTGTATTTGATTTATGATTGCCCGCCGTTTCGAACAAGTGCTGCAAAGTGTTCGAAACGTCGGGCAATCATAAATCAAATACAAACGCGATATAATCCGTAAAAGTAGTTTTATTTACAAGGGATATAATATGCATATAACATCTATGCATTACCTTTTATTATTTTTTACGACATCCACGGGCAAGAGAGAGGGGTGGTTTTGTTTTTTTTTTTTTTTTTTTTTTTTTTTTTTTTTTATTATTATGGGTGGGCTATGGTATGCGCACGCGCGGTCCAATCCATCCGGGGTGATGAAAGGACGGCGCGCGGGCCCGTAACCCACCCGTACCCACGTCACCTCGTTGTTGGGCCGACCACCGGAGCAGATGTGACTTGTCGTCAGTGGTTGGCCCGACGGAATACCCTTTCGGGTAACGTCACCTCTCGACGTCCTGGGACGTCGGTCGCCGTCGCGCGATCAGCCTCTCTGCGGGTGACAGACAATTCCCCGGTCCGATCACCCGCGACCTCGGCTAGGGCGGCATTAGGCGCAGATACTCGCGCCTACGCCGCCCGAGTCGCCGGCGGCGGAACGTGTCGCCGAATAGGAGCTCTACTCGCACACGATCCGCCGCCTCCTTCCGTGAGATTACGGCCTCACAGAAGGCGGCGACCGCGTCCCAGTTCCTGACGCTGTCGAGCATCTCCCTGGCGATGGTCGGCAGCGTCAGGTCGGCACCGATAATCGCGACGAGTTCACGGCGTTCCCCCTCCCACGCAGCACACACCTCGAGCGTGTGCTGCGCCGTGTCCTCGTCGCAATTGCAGTGGTGGCAGGACGGTGTGCTCTCCCTCCTGACAATCTTGTGCAGGTACTTCGCGAAGCAACCGTGCCCCGTAAGCACCTGCACCAGTCGGAAGGAAAGCACCCCGTGCGTCCGCTCCAACCACTCCATCAGCATCGGCCGGAAGGCCTCGACGGTCCTGACACCGTACCGAAGACTCTCCAGCCGGACTGCCCAACGGGCAATTACTTCCCGGCGGGCGTCGACCCGCCAGGCGGTGACCTCTTTGATGGAGACCATACCGCCGCGGGCGCGCGTCTCCGATACCCGCCGATAAATGTCGGCGAGCATCTCCGCCTCCAGGTCCCACGGGGGGGTTCCGGCCAGGAGGCACGCTGCCTCCGTCGCCACCGTGCGGTAACCACGTATGGCCCTGATCGCCATGACCCAAGAGAGAGGGGTGGTGAATTGTATTTTTACTTCGTCACCATACAGAAATTTATCCATTTAGTTATAATGCCATATTCGCTACGTTTGGCGGGTAGTTTGGCGATCGCAGTTGATGTTATAAATTTCCTAGAAAATGGAATGGAAAGCTACATTATAAGCGAGTAACATAGCCTTTTTCGTGTGGTGACGGAGTAAGAATACAATTCACTTCCCCCTCTCTTACCCGTGGGAGTCGTAAAATTCGACTCGGGGATATAATATTCATATAATATCTATGAAAGAGAAGGAAAACTCGAAATAAAACCCTATATCAACACTTCTGACCAGCGTGAGCAGATCAATTTCCCTCCCACAGTGGAGGAGGTCTGAGCTCAAAAAAGGGAAGTGTAATATGCATCTGACATCTATGTAAAAGAAGGACTCTATTTAAACCCTATACAAACCCGTCTGACCAGCGTGGTATAGTATGTCAATTTCCCTTCCACAGTGGAGGGAGCCGAGACCCAACAGTTGGACGTATATGGGCTAGAATAACCCTTCCATTGCTCGTGGATGTCGTATAAGACGACTTAGAGCATTGACCTAGGCCGACTACATCTGATACTGTCTCGTTAATTTCATTGATGTCAGACCGGTAACCAGTCATAAAGCTACTGCCAAAGAATAAGAACATATTGCATTGATCCTAATATATGATAAGAGCAGGAATATGATGATTTTCTGTGTGGTGACGAAGTAAGAATACAATTCATCACCCTCTCTTGCCCGTGGGTGTCGTAAAATATGACTAAGGGATACAATATGCATATAATGTCTATGCAAGAGAAGGTAAACTAGAAACAAAACCCTATTGTTAAGACTTTAAGTCATTTCTGAACGTTCTTCCGTCCTAAGCCAATCCTATTCCATTATTCAAACACGCTAACATTCGTATCGACCGTGGCGCCACCTAAACAAAACGAGTTCCGATTTAACGCGGCGTTAAAAAAAATCGAATAAATCGATGACTGCGAACGTAATATAATAAAATGTAGTATATATAATAATAGACAAGAAAAACTTCGCTTTAATATCAGCTGATGGGCTGATAACCCCTAGTCGCACTCGACGGCGTGCCGTTTCGTACCTGCTTATACCGCATGCCTACATGTATCTTGTTCATAATATGTAGCATTTAAGGCATAGACTCTTAGACACATATTTTTGTAATCACTATAACTATTATGTTTTATTGTATTTTATGTAATATACATTCTAATTATGATCTGTGACCGTTAAACTACAACATACTCGAACAGTTGTTCCATAACCTGAGACGCCATATATGTCTTTTTTTCAGACGTGCCCGCGTTCCAACAGTACTTCTAGCGACATGCGCCAAGCCTAACAAATTAATATCGCACGCTAAAGCGGTCACTCTCACTGCAGTCGGTAAGTTATCTTCTTTATATTCTTCTTCATACAGCCAGAACACTTTCTTCTATTAAGGTAAAAATCTTTCAAAGGATGAGGCCAAATAGTCTGCCAAATAAACCTGCTCAGATGTGTTGACCTAAGTTTGATGGATGGTTTATGAAAATTGTTGATTTTTTTCAAATTGCTGTCTTATGCTGCGTTTCTATTTAGTTATTTCATCATCATCATTTTGGCTCATATACGTCCTACTGCTGGGATCGAGCCTCCTCCATAATAGGAGGGAAATCGACCTTAATATACCATGTTGGTCGGACAAGTTGATATAGGGTTTTATTTCGAGTTTTCCATCTCTTGCATAGATGTTATATGCGTAATATGGGATATATTTATTATTAGTCGTCTTGTAAGAAACCCACGGGTAAGAGAGGGAGGAGGGGGGGTTGAATTGTATTATTATGCAAGGTCAATTTCCCTCATATTATGTAGGAGGCTTGAGCCCAACAGTGGCACGTATATAAGCTAGGGATGATCGATGAACATCGATGTTCGATGATCATCGATGTTGAAAGGAAAAACATACATGTTTTAACATCGGTGTTGCTATAGGCAAAGCATCGATGTTAACGGAATTTATCATCGATGTTTTTAACATCGATGTTGAAAGGAAAACATCGATTTTGCTATAGGCAAAATATCGTAACATCGATGTTAACGGCACTGATAATTCAATATCGTAATATCGATGTTAATTCCCTAAAAAAAAAGATCATCACAATTTTGCGCTGAGAAAATTACTTAGTACTACTGGTATTTAATCTTATACTATACAAATGTTAAAACGTTACATCGATGTTATAGACTTTTGATAATGACATCGATGTTACAAGTCACCCTATACGTTATGAGATCCGACTCAGATTGCCTAAAAAAAAGCTCATCAAAATTTGTCCGGAGAATTTTATTTCTTTAAATATTAAAACGTAACATCGATGTTATA
Organism: Lymantria dispar; assembly: GCA_032191425.1. Lineage (NCBI taxonomy): Eukaryota > Metazoa > Arthropoda > Insecta > Lepidoptera > Erebidae > Lymantria > Lymantria dispar. The sequence goes on along the minus strand of CM063462.1, from coordinate 3,200,932 downwards.
GACTTTCAATAATGACATCGATGTTTTTCTAACATCGATGTTTTTCTAACATCGATGTTTTTTTTCTAACATCGATGTTCGGTTTTCGATAAATATCGAACATCGATGTTGGGCTTTTAATTATAACATCGATGTTTATCTAACATCGATCATCCCTATTATAAGCTAAAATGATAATGATGATTATTGTCTTTTCTTTCAGCTGCGCGTGTACGTCGAGCTCCGCCTACCTCGGAGCCGGGCGCCCGTGACATATCTGATCAACTGCCATTCTTGGAATACGAATTACATAAATTGTTGTTAGCCAAACTTAGAATGCAGGTAATTTTTTAAATTATCATCATCATTTTAGCCCAGATATTTTGATATAATAATATCGATATTTCGATATATCGATATTTTATCAACAACTCTCCTTCTGATATCAAGTTGTTGTTTGTATGTTTCTAGTGATTATTTTGTATTGTTATCCAGTTATTTCATAATAAGTTATTAGTTTTCTGTGTTCAAGTATTAATCTTTGTGAATAAAAGACTTATTACAATGACTGAAACCGGTTTGGTCAAAGTACCGTCAGATAATCTTCCTAAAATAGACGTGTATATGATGACAAAGTATTTCGCGTCTAATTTAGATTTAACGTCTGTTTTACTCGGAAGAATAAAAGCTGCAAGGTAAATAAGATATAATATATTTAATTATCGTAATAATAATAAAAATATCGTTATATCGATATTTTTTTGTATCGTAATATTGATATATCGATATTTTTTTCCGACATATCGAACCCCGATATTGATACATTGTATAATATCGATATTTCGAAAACGATATTTTTAAAAATATCAACAGCCCTAGTTGACTCGTGCCACTCGTGATCGGGTGCCGCTTGCGGGATCTGGTCCAGCCATGGTACTTTTTCGTTATATTTAATAACTGTATTGTATGATGGTTCGAAAGGTATCACACTGGAGCTATTAATAGACATGTTGTTGTATATTATCTTATTTAAAAAAATAGTAAATGAATAAAAAAGAAGTCAATCCCACTGAGTTTCTTGCCGGATCTTCTCAGTGCGGTCGCGTCCGACCCGGTAGTAATTTAAGGTAAAATATAAAAAAGTGACCATATGTAAGTGCCCCCGCGGGGTTCATACATAATAAAGAATTTGAATTTGACAGTCCTAGCAACTTGTGCGAGCACTCTGACGTCACTGAATATGCGCGCCGAAGTAGCCGCGTTTACATCGCCCAAAAATGATAGCGATTTTTAAATTTTTTTTTAGCGTAGTGGTTTATATTTTGAATGTGTTATATTTATTTCTAGTAATGTAATAACTAGTAGAAACGTTTAAAAAAATAAAAAATATCATGCATATTCCCTATTGGATAAATACCAATACTTCTTTTATATAATTTAGTAGTACATTTCCGTCTACATATTTTTCTTGATTTTAGAAAAAAATAGAAGAAAGAGACGAAGAATTTATCTACAATTCCGTAGTAATCAATGTGTTAGCGGCTCTCGGTCAGTTGCGAGACATACGAATTTTTATTTCGATTTTTACTTCTCTCGCATAAATGTTATCTGCCTATTATATTCCTTAGTTATCTTTTATGACATTCAATGTTATCAAAGATGGTGATGTTGTATCCTTACGCCGTCACCACATAGAGAATCGGACACGACACCGGACGAACTGACACAAACACGAACAATATGCCATCATTATAAAAAAATATTTGTAAAAAAATACTTTATGTTTTCTTTCAGGGTGCGAATGCGTTATTCTCTCTACAAACGCAAATAGCCGTTGGTGAGCGGTGTGTGATGGCATTAGCCAGCGGTACTGCCGTCAGATTAGCCGCCTTACCACCACCTACGCCGCCGAGAATTAAGGTGAGTTTATGCGGATTTTTTAATTAGAACCGCTCAAACAAGTAAAGGGAGAGTTAAATTTTGTTATTGCACTCATAAATGAAATACAATCGGTAGAAATAACACTCGGTTTCAGAATGTCAATCGCATAAAAAACGGTTCCTTTTTTTTTTGGGGTAGGCTATGGTCAGCGCCCCTGCTGCCCGGCTCCGTCCGGGGCGACAGAGGGTCGGCGCGCGGCCCCATAATCCACCCGTAGTCACATCGCCTTCGTCGTTGGGTCGACTACCGGTGCCTAGTTCCTTATCTTCAGTGGTCGGCCCGACGGAATACCCTAAGGGGGTACCCTCTCCTATCGACGTCCCTTTCCCGGGACGTCGATCGCCGTCGTGCGGTCAGCCTCTTTGCGGGTGACCGACTAAAATCTCCGGTCCGGTCACCCGCATAAAGAACTCTTGTCTGGGGGGGTCGAACTCACGACAGTATTTTTTATTGTATTAATTACATTTTGAAAAGAAAAACAAATTATATTCTATTTTGAAGGGCACCACACTGGAGTTAATGCTGTGTGTATATACAATTTCATTTAAAAGAAATTATTTAAAAACTGACCGCTGAACTTCTTGCCGGATCTTCTTGCGTTCTGATCCGATAGTAAATTATTGGATTGTTTCAAACGATGTGTAAATGTATACCAATAAATGAAATTGGAGTGTCTGTTTGTAATGTCAAAATAATAGGTTTTTTCATGCTCACACGGTTATTTGCACGACACCTATGCCTAAAATACAGATTAAAAAAATTTTGTCTGTCTGTCTGTTTGTTCCGGGTAATCTTTGAAACGGCTGGACCGATTTCAAAAATTCTTTCACCAATATAAAGCTATAATATCAGGGCGTAAACTAGGCTATATTTTATCCCGGTATTCCCACGGGAACGGGAACTACGCGGGTAAAACGACTAAAACCGAAGCGAAGCGTGGGCGGGTTGCTAGTTTGACAATATGTCTGTTTCGTTCGGGGCGACGACAGAGCGGCCCTCGTCTGCATAACCCATTGTATTACCTCTTCATCGCCATTGGTACCGCCACGGGTACCGAACACTTTTGTGGCCACCCCAGCAGGATATCTTTCTATCATTCATTATAATAGTCATATTATATATTTTATTTCTTAGATATATTTGCTATGTCTGCGCGAATGGAAACCATGATGAATTGTATCCTAATTATTTCGATTTACTGGAATTTGATATTTGAAAAATCTTGGAATATCGATAGAATTGGACAAAACGATTCTTTTCCTGCTTTTTTCTGCTTAAGTCACTGGACGTAAAGACAGACAATTTAATATTTAATTTTATACCTTTTCAGGCGTCGGAAAAGGATAAAGACGCAGTTGAAATACAAAAAGCTCTCTGGGACTCGTTTACAGCGAACAGAATCGCGAACGGGTATGACATAGGTAATGTAAATATTCTTCATTCATTTATCTATCTACTGTTATTTTCTAGATCTTAGGACACATCGTGTACAGTAATACCCTGACTTACGCTGCCCCGATTTACGGGAATTCAAAGACACGCCGTTTTCTCTTGGAGTATTCAGGCTTTAAATTTACTTGTTTATTCATAAAATTTCAATTAGTTTTTATATAATACTAGCAGGCTCGGCCACGCGTTGCTGTGGCTAATGTTTTTGTTATATTACAGTTTATTAAACTATTTAAGTGGAACTGTAGGAGAACATCTCTCATGGAGGTCGTCATATTTTTGTACAAATGGCATCTATGTAAAAAAGCAAGTTAAAATCGTATATGACACGTTTGTAGGTTTGCCTTTCTATTAATTAATTACTCAATCCAGTCAACAGATATCGCCATCTGTTAAAATCATTTGGAGTTAACAGATAATTGTGAATGTCAAATAATAGACAAATAATTTGCAATAAAATAATATTACGACTATAAATTAAGCTATCCTATCTTTCAAGTTGCATCAAACTGCACACGGTGTGAAAATTTGGTTAAAATTAGTTAAGTAGTTTAGGAGTCCATCGCGGACAAATAACGTGACAGGTAATTTATATGTATATATTAAGATTGTGACCATATTCTTAAAAATTATTGTCTTCTATAAACTAGTTTCAAATAGCCCTTTTTTGTACATCCATACTAATATTATAAATGCGAAAGTAAGGATGTTTGTTTGTTTGTAACGCTTTCACGCTTAAACCACCGAACCGATTTCAAAAATTCTTTCACCAATGGAAAGCTGTAATATCAGGGAGTAACATAGGCTACATTTTATCCCGGTATTCCCACGGGAACAGGAACTACGCGGGTTTAAGGGACTGAAACCGAAGCGAAGCGAGGGCGGGTTCAGTGGCGTAGCGTGTATCACTGTCGCCCGGGGCGGAGTTATAATTTGCCGCCCTTTTGACATCGTAAAAATAATAATTGTTGGTGTTGGTAAGAAAAAACGTGATGAAATGAAAGAATTGAGAGAAAAATATTTATTTCAAAACTATGTAAGTACAGGTGTAAGTAACATGACTGTGTTAAAACATTAATAATTTACACTATAAAAATAATGTTTAATAAACTCTAAACAGTCTAAAATTCTACTTTTCGCGACTTAACGCGCAGCGAAATAATTTATTCGGTCCTTGGACTCATCCTGTGGAACATCGGCTACGACTGGGCGTTGGAGGGGGAGCCTCCCGCCCGGGTTGGGCGTGATTTAGTACGCCGACGACACGCTCGTCACAGCCCGCGGTGGGACGCTAGAGGAGGCGGCAAGCCTGACGACTCTAGGCACCAAAGAGATCGTCAGGCGGATCGGGGCGTTGGGGTTGAGGGTAGCCCTGGACAAGATGGAGGCCGTCCTGTTCCACAGGCCCCGCATGGGCCCTCCCATCGACGTCTCGATCACCGTCAATTCGGTTGATATCAGCATCCGGGCCCATATGAAGTATTTGGGCCTGGAGCTCGACGGGCATTGGTGGTTCCGGGAGCATTTTCGCAGGCTTGTTCCACGGCTCATCGGCGCGGCGTCCGCCCTATCGTGGCATATACTGAACGTGGGCGGACCGAGCACTACGTGTCGACGGCTGTACGCGAGGGTCATCTGGTCGATGGCCCTGTATGGGGCGCTGGTGTGGGCGGGGTCCCTGATCGTCCGACTCAGGGCTCTACTGTGGCGATCACAGAGGGCCGTGGCGGGCAGGGCCATACGCGGATACCGCACGGTGTCGACGGAGGCAGCGTGCCTGTTGGCAGGGACTCCCCCGTGGGACCTGGAGGCGGAAATGCTTGCCGGTTTATATCGGCGGGTGTCGGGGGTGCGAGTGGAGGGCGGTGTGATCTCTTTGAGGGAGCTCAGCATCTGACGCGTCGACGCCGGCTGAGACGTCATTACGCGTTGGGCAGTCCGGCTGGAGAGGCCTCGGTTCGGTGTGCGGACCATGGAGGCCTTCCGTCCAGTACTGATGCAGTGGTTAAAACGGTGGCACGGGGTGCTCTCCTTCCGACTGGTGCAGGCTTTGACGGGGCATGGATGCTTTGCCAAATACCTGTACACGATCGTTAGGAGGGAGAGTACACCGTCATGCCACCATTGCGATTGCGACGAGGACACGGCGCAGCATACGCTCGAGGTTTGTGAGTTTGTGTTCGGTGCTGGGTGAACTGAGACGCGGTCGCAGCATTCTGCGAGGCAGTAGTCTCGCGGAAGGTGGCGGTGGAGCTCGTGCGCGTGGAGCGTCTCCTCGACGACGCGAACCGCCGCCGGTGACTGGGGTGGCATAGGCGCGACTACCTGCGCCTCATGCCGCCCTAGCCGAGGCCGCGGGTGACTGGACCAGGGATTTACTCCGTCACGGTCATGGGTTACGGGTGTGCGTGCTTACGCCCCTATGGCGCCCTGGACGGAGTGGTGCGAGGAGTGCGCCAACCGTAACCCAGCCCTAAAAAAAAAAGTGTCCGCACAAAATATTTTTCTTCCAATTTTGCCGCCCTTCTAATAGTGGCGCCCGGGGCGGTCCGCCCCTCCTCCCCTCCCCCCGCCCCCGACCTCGATTTTCTGCAAGAATGTGTTACTACCCCGGACGAACCGGCCCGCGGCTGTAGACCATTGATGTAACAAAAACCCAAGATACACAAACAGCGTCTCAAAAACGTCCCCATAAAAAGAGAGCTACAACAAGAATTTAGCATTCTTTTCAAGTAGTTTTGTGTTGACTGCGTTATTGTATGAACGTTAGAAATGGTGAAGTGTTCATTGAACAATTGCCAAAATAATACGTCAAAAACGTTCAAAAAGGATGGGATTTCGTACTTCCAGTAAGTTAAACAGTTTATTGATTTGTTTTTATTGTTTACTTGACTAAATATCGGGTGGGATATGGTGATTTAAATTTTTTGTTTCAAAATTTCACTCAACGGTGCAAGAATAATACGACAAATGTCAATGGAATCATTTTCAATGTAGAATAAGACATTACTAGATGCTTTTATTTTAGTCGAATAATATGGTGACCATTCATGCATTGTTCAATTGGCGAACTTTGGTCATAAAATTTTATTGCTATTATACACTGCTTTTATAAATTCAACTTTAAATCGTGCCTCTTAAAGTTTAAAATATAAAAAATATTTTTATAGTTCATTATCATCATCATCATTTCAGCCCATATACGTCCCACTGTTGGGCTCGGGCCTCCTCCATAACGGAAGGGTAATTGACCTACTATACCATGTTGGTCAGGCGTGTTGGTATAGGATTTTATTTCGAGTTTTCCTTCTCTCGCATAGATGTTACATGCGTTTTATATCCCTTAGTCGTCTCGTACGATCATCACCCACGGGTAAGATGGGGGGTGAATTGTATTCTTACTCCGTCACCACACGGAAAAGTTATAATATATAATAGTTTTTATAGTTATAATATAAATATATCTGTAACTACCTATGCATAATTGAGGACACTTTAGTGTGTTAGTTTTGTTGGGGACTGTGCATCTTGGATTTTTTGTTACATCAATGCTGTAGACAGATGACTGTCGACTAGGGCTGTTAATATTTTTTTTAAATATCTTTTTTTCGATATATCGATATTTTTAAATATATCAATATCGGAGTTCGATATATCGAAAAAAATATCGATATTTTTGCGCATTACCAATTTTTAGCTTCATTCTTTATGGGGTTTCCGTGATGAGTTTTTTTCCAGCTAAATTCTAGGCGTAAGTTGTAACTTTCAGTTCTTCTTTTCACTTTTAACATCATCAATTTCAGCCGGCATTTTCATAATAAATTAAGTTTGCGGTGATTTTGTAGAATACATACTTTACAAAAAACGATAAAACAACAAATTTATTCAAATAAATATCGACCATCGATACTTACTTTTTAGTATCGACATATCGTCCAAAAAAATATCGGTGATAAGTATCGATGTTTTTAAAAAATAATATCGATATTTCGATATTTTGTCAACAGCCCTACTGTCGACCGTGTACGCCTATCATATAAAAGTATTTTCAAACATGGATTATTTGTCTAATGTGTTGTGTATATCAGGTATTACGGAGCATAATACGAACGGAGTACTCCCTGAACTGGAGGGTGAAGACCCACCAGCGCTCGACTTGTGCGTTGACAAAGACGCTTGCGTACTCGAGTTAGATGAGGCTGAAGATGTAAGTAATTAACAAATATTATGAATACCTCCTATATCAACACGTCTGACCAGCGTGGTATCATCATCATCATTTTAGCCTATTGCCGTCCACTGCTGGACGTAGGCCTCCTTCATGTTACGCCACAAAGTGCGGTCCTGTGCCGCCTGCAGCAAATTTCACCAGGTCGTCGGTCCACCTAGAGTGGTATACTAAGGTCAATTTCCCTCCAATAGTGGAGAAGGCCCGAGCCCAACAGTGGGACCTATATGGGCTGGGATGATGATGAATGTTGAATAAAACTATTTTAACGGATTTTATTGCGTTTGTATTTGATTTTTGATTGCCCAACGTTTCGAATATTTACAGTGTTCATGATCACACATAGACTACGAACGTACGTACTTTGTCAATAATGTCTGATACTCGCGTAAACATTAGAAATCGTTAATTAAGAGATAGTTTACAATTCTGATGGATCATCAGGGTTATCTGAACTCCTCGGCCTCCTCCACAATTGGGGAAATTGACCTAATATATCACGCTGGTCAGACGTGTTGGTATAGGATTTGATGTCAAGTTAGCATCGATGTAATCTGCACACCATATTCCATAGTCGTTTTTTGTATTTGGTGTACTGTTATTTTGCAAAATTGTATTGATGATTGTATTTTTTGTTCTGAAAATTGTCAAAAAATGTTTCTCCGATTCGATCGGTGCAATCCGGTTAAAGTAATCTTTAGTATGTTTTTTATTACCTAGGTGGAAACAGCGCGGACGTTAGCTAAACGACACGTGAACATGCAAGTATATACAAATTCACTCAAACCAGCCCTAGGAGCACCTCCTCATGCATTTGCGCAGGTAATCTATACGTGAAGCTAAAACTTTGTACCCCTTTTTACGAAAATTAAGTGAATGGTATGTGAATGTATGGTGAAGTATGAAATTAGGCACAGTTGAATTATATAATGAGGAGAAGTGCAGAAAACTGAAATTTCATACAATAATGGATTAGAATGTATTTCTAATCCATTATTATATTTAAATTCATTAAAAACGCACACTACGCATACTACCATACAATCGATACATAATCACACGCTCATTAACGCTTAATACATTTTTGTTTACGGTTAAAATCTCTGATCGAACTGAATGTCAAACAATCATAATTATGATGACAATGTCTAATAGACATTTGTACTTGTTGAGTCATGCAACTCAACACGACTGGAGCACGGCGGGGAACGCGGTGAGGGGGCGCCGCCAGCGGTTCGTCGTATATAATCGGTTATTCCGCCCACCAACTAAGGAATCACCCCAATAGTACTTATATATTAGTTATTAGTGAAATACAGCTTGCTTAATATACAATCCATACTAATATTATAAATGCGAAAGTAAGGATGTTTGTTTGTAACGCTTTCACGCTTAAACCACCGAACCGATTTCAAAAATTCTTTCACCAATGGAAAGCTATAATATCAGGGAGTAACATAGGCTATATTTTAGCCCGGTATTCTCACAGGAACGGGAACTACGCGGGTTTAAGCGACTGAAACCGAAGCGAAGCGAGGGCGGGTTGCTAGTTGTACATAAATATTAAAAGAAAATTATTTAAATCAATTATGGTCGAATTTCGACCACTCGGCGACCACTAGTCTTTATAATTACATCTTATTCTTCAACCTGAGAGCCCTCACCGCTCACCCATAATCTAAAAAATGCCAGTAAAAGTGGTTTAGTACTATAAAGTACCAGACGGTCGAATGTATTTGCACCTCAGTTTTTTCCTTTAGTGTGAGACCTAGTGGTAGGACCACACTGTCGACAGTTTTCTATCTACAGCCGCGGGCCGGTCCGTCCGGGGTAGTACCATGCTCTCGCAGAAAATCGACGTCTGAGTAGTAGCAATTTGTTACTGCGCTTCGTTCGGTGAGTGAGAGTGCCGGAAGCCCAACTTTCTGAGGGTGTTTGCGTGTGGAAGGTTATGGTAGTGCCTTTGGTATCACCGAGCCTCAATGCACGCATTCACACTCCCTTCACTTTCTTCGCGGTAGGCAACGGCCTTGTAAAGGTCCATGAGCGGCAGCAACACTTACCATCAGGTGTACTGTTTGCTCGTTTTCCACTGGTTGCAATAAAAAAAAAAGCCATATATCCCGTATGACGTATCTTAGTTGAAATGATGATTGATTACTATGAAGGTATGGCGAGGGCGTCTCAGCTTATCCGGTGGTGCGGCCTGCAGCGCCGGCGAAAGACACGTTCGACGCGCTTTAGATGGGGTTGCATACAAATTGCGCCGATTACACCCCTGTGCATTGGTAGCGCCTAAATTCCAACTGGAACTTCCAGAGGTAAGTCCAAGTTAACTTTGTACTGATGAATTAAGGTAGAAAGTAGACAGAAAATATTTTATTTGGTGATAGAAAACAGGTAACATAAGTGATAGAAATTAATGATAAAAATGTTTAAAATAATTACTAAAATAGATACGACGCTTTGCTTAGACTGGAAATAAAAGGAAATAAATAAAAATATTAAATGAAATAAAAAGCAACTAATGCAATAAATGACAATTTGAAAGTAATGCGCTAAAAACACCGAAACAAAGTTGAGAATCCTTACTAATATTATAAATGCGAAAGTAAGGATGTTTGTTTGTTTGTTTGTTTGTAACGCTTTCACGCTTAAACCACCGAACCGATTTCAAAAATTCTTTCACCAATGGAAAACTATAACATCAGGGAGTAACATAGGCTACATTTTATCCCGGTATTCCCACGGGAACAGGAACTACGCGGGTTTAAGTGACTGAAACCGAAGCGAAGCGAGGGCGGGTTGCTAATAGAAAATAAAACTAAATTAACTCAGTTTGACAGACTATACGAGTAGGATAATCCTAAGTTAAATACATGCATTAAGTTTGTTGCAAACAGGCTACAATAGCAAATTATAAACCGAAATAAATTAATCTTTTTATTTTATTACTAGCTTCTGCTCGCGATTTCGTCCGCGTGGTATAGATACTTTGGGCTAACGCTAACTTAACCTAAGACTGCGGAACCTCTCAAAAGGAAAAATAAACCCGATTTTGAAACATTCTTCATTGGTGCTCCGCTCCTGTTGTTCCTAGCGTGGTAATATGCTATATATTACCCTTTCCTCGATAAATAGGCAAATACTGAAAGAATTTTTCAAATCGGACCAGTAGTTCCTGAGATTAGCGCGTTCAAACAAACAAACTCTTGAGCTTTATATATTAGGATAGATATTAGACATATACGTCCCACTGTTAGGTTTGGGCCTCCTCCACTGTGGAAGGGAAATTGACTGGTCATCAAACAACATCAAAGGTAATTAAAATAATGATATCTGATGTTTACGCGAGCACTACACATTGTAAATAAAACTACTTTTACGGATTATATCGCGTTTGTATTTGATTTATGATTGCCCGACGTTTCGAACACTTTACACTTTCGAACACTTTACTAAAATGTGGGTCAAAATTTAATAAATTTATAACTAATTTTCTGTATCGGGTAGATAATTATAAATGTCTGTAATAACGATTACTTGTTGGACGTGAGACACCTTAGTCCGCCCGTGACCATGAATGCTGCAAAGTGTTCGAAACGTCGGGTAATCATAAATCAAATACAAACGCGATGTAATCCGTAAAAGTAGTTTAATTTACAATATAACACGGTAGCTTAAAAAAAAAGGGAGCCGTCGCCCAGGACGCCTGGGAGATGTAAAACATCAAAATTATTTTGTACAAGTATATATGCATAAAAGAACAGATACGACAGGAACTAATATGCCATAAAGTATTAATAAAATATTACGATTTTCTTTCCAGAAAATGATGATATTTATTCAATAAACATTTATTTTCATTAGTATACACTATAGGTATGTGTTTAGGTTAATAATTTATTTTTAACACACTAGATGGCGTTGTGCAAAATTCTAAAACAGGTTATGATTTCGTTACATAAATGTACATATACAAGCGTGGCGTTAACGCCACGCCAACGGTCGGGTTCTCCCTCGCCTATAGATGTTTCACATTAAAAATGGCTGTGCTTCTGATATAATAAAAGGTTCCATGCAGGTGAGCTGTTAGCTGGTTGGCGGAGTGACAAAATACCGCAGGTTTTGAATCTTATCGGTCAGATCGTAGGCTACTAAAAATATGAATTAATATTGTTTTATTTCAGGATGAAATCCAGCTAGTTGTATCCGGAGCAGCCATCACCCTCCAAGACCCTAACAATCCAGATGCAAATGGCATTGATAGTCACAATGGTAACACATCAAGTAATAACAGCGGTCAAAGTCACCATGGCGATGACGATGATATATTCGCTTTAGACGAAGAACAGCTGGTGAAGTCCACTCCACAGTCTGAAGTTGTTGAGGAGAAGAGTTGCAGTACTGGCCAGGTAAAATATTTGCATGTGATTAAGTGAGAATACAACCCACCCTCCGATTTTTTGTCCGGTTTCTTAAGACTCGTGTTTCAAGAATAAATTGTTTTGTCAAATCCAAAGGTGCACCCCCTTTATAACACTAATTATATTTAATTGTTTATTATGTTCATGCGATTACACGTTATGAATAAAACTGGTTTTTACGGATTTTATCGCGTTTGTATTTGATTTTTGAACGTTTCGATGACTTGTTGGACGTGAGACATCTTAGTCCGCTCGTGATCACGAGCGCTGTAAAGTGTTCGGAAAATCAAGAAATCAAAAATGAAATACAAACGCGTTGAAAGCCGTAAAAATAATTTTATTTATAATGCTAAGTCTTATAAAAAATATACCAAAAATATATCTGAGTAGTAGCAATTTGTTACTGCGCTTCATTCGGTGAGCGAGAGAGCCGGAAGCCCAAGTTTCTGAGAGTGTTTGTGTGTAATGAGTTTTGGTGATGCCTTTAGTATGACCGAACCTCATTGCATGTATTCACAATCCCTTCATTTTCTTCGCGGTAGGCAGCGGCCTAGCAAAAGTCCATGAACGGCAGCAACACTTATCATCAGGTTTACTGTTTGCTTGTTTGCCACCACATTTTTATTTTTTTTGGGGTGGGCTGCGGTCGGCGCGTTCCTCGCACCATTCCGTTCGGGGCGACGGAGGGCGTAAGCACGCAACACCCGCAACCCACCCGAAAACCACGTCGCCTTCGTCATTGGGCCGATCACCGGAGCACGGTTACTTGACATCGGTGGTCGGCCCGACGGAATACCCCCTATTGGGGTACCCTCCCATCGACCGACGTCCCCCCCCTCGGGGAGGACGTCGGTCTTTTCTCACGCGGTCGGCCTCTTGGCGGGTGACGGACTAATCTCCGGTCACGTCACCTGTTTGCCACCGCTAGCAATTAAAATTTTAATATATAAAAATTATGGATGGACGATGGACTCCTAAACTACTTAACTGATTTTAATCAAATTTGCACACCATGTGCAGTTTGATCCAACTTGAAAAATAGGATAGCTTACATCTTAATTTATAGTCGGAATATTATTTTATTGCAAATTATTTGTTTATTATTTGACATTCATAATTATCTGTTAACTCCAAACGATTTTAACAGATGGTGATATCTGTTGACTGGATTGAGTAAGTAATTAATAGATGGCGCTGCTATGTCAAATCTACAAACGTGTCATATAAGCTACAATTCAATAGCATAAATAGTTTACTAAAATGTAATATAACAAAAACCTTAGCCACAACAACGCGTGGCCGGGCCTGCTAGTAAAAATATATACTTTCAAATAAAATTTTCTCAACATTTTCAGCTTAGAAAAGAGATGCAGCGCATTCGTCGCAAGGATATTTTTCATTATTTATTAAGGTAGACAATGATCTAAACACACCCGGCCCAGTCCGTCCGGGCCGGTGTGCGGCCTCTTTTCATCATTATATATGATCTATCATCATCATGCTAATAGAATATTCTCTGATCAGGTACCAACAACAGTGTCGTTAACAACTTTAAGCAATATAAGTGGAGGGCGTGTCTCGCGTCGGCTGTGCGCTTTGAGACTACTGTTTGTAAGGGAGACCACTGCGGTAAGGGAGTTGGGTGGTCTTAGTGGCTTCCTACACACGTTCACTTGTGAGGTAAGTGATCCTCTCACATATAGGTTATTCAACATTATCATCGTCTCTGAAATAGGCTTTTGGCCAATCCTACATCCACTAACTCAAAATTGTTGTATAAATTGGCAGATCGCACTTTTAATCCAATATCGTCACTATCCTAAATAAGCAAATTTTACAAGAGAGCTATTTAAAGATTTATGACAAACTATTAACCTGTCCTCGCTTCGCTTCAGTTTCAGTCACCTTACCCGCGTAGTTTCCAATCCCGTGGAAATACTGGGATAAAATATAGCCTAGGTTACGACCTGATATTATAGCTTTCCATTGGTCACAGAATTTTTGAAATCGGGCCAGCCGTTTTTAGATTATCCGGAACAAACGGGTCCAGCCGTTTTGAAGATTATCCGGACCAAACGGACAGACAGACAGACAAAAAAATTATCGTGTGAGCATGAAAAAGGCATTGACATTACAAAGAGACACTCCAATTTTATTTATTGGTATAGATATTAACTAATATAAATAAGAGTATATTAGCGTTTCAGGAATAATTGTCTTTTATTTTAATTTTATTAACAACTATTATTTCTATTAAAACACATTTTTTTTTTATTTTAATTATTATTAATTAGTGGATATAAATAATTTAAAATATTAGTGACGTACACATTTTCGAAAAAAATTAAAAATGTAAGTGAATTTAAAATATATAAATTGAAGCAATGTGTAAATTCAGTGCTCAGCAAATAGATGGCATTAAAAACAGTTTTCGAAAAATTTCGTTTAGTCGTAATACCGTCGTATTGGATTAAAGGTGCGATATGTAGTTGAGTGTGCTTGCAATTATGTATTTGGTGATTATTTTGTACTGTATTGTGTGTTGAATCTACTGTTTTTTATAGGGCGATGTCCGTCGCTCAGCGACAAAGCCCTCTAAAAGTCCGACTGTTGGGCTCGGGCGGTCTCTACATTGAGAGTGAAATTCACCTGGTTAATACTGGTCAGACATGTTGGCATAGGGTTTTATGCCTTCTCTTGCATAGATATTATATCCCTTAGTCGTCTTTTAAGACATTCACAGGCAATAGAAGGGGTGTCGAATTGTATACTTACTCCGTACCCACTTGGAGATAAATTTATCATACATCTATACCAATAAATAAAATTGGAGTGTCTGTTTGTAATGTCAAAATAATAGGCTTTTTTCATGCTCACACGGTTATTTGCACGACACCTATGCCTAAAATAGCAATTAAAAAATTTTTGTCTGTCTGTCTGTTTGTTCCGCGTAATCTTCAAAACGGCTGGACCGATTTCAAAAATTCTTTCACCAATGGAAAGCTATAGTATCAGGGCGTAAACTAGGCTATATTTTATCCCGGTATTCCCACGGGAACGGGAACTACGCGGGTAAAACGACTATAACCTATAACCGAAGCGAAGCGAGGGCGGGTTGCTAGTATATTATAAAATAGCACATATGGTGTAGTGGTCGAGATGCCAACTTATCGTGCCAGTTTTGTTGGTTCGAATCCCACGCAGAACAACACATTGTGCGATTCACGAATTATTGTTCTGGTTGTCTGAATGTAATTGGGCCTGTTATTTATATGAGTGCAAAGAAAAGATAATATAAATAAATGAAAAAAAAATTAAAATATATTCATCATCATCATCATTTCAGCCTATCGCCGTCCACTGCTGGACGTAGGCCTCCCTCATGTTGCGCCACAATGAGCGGTCCTGTGCCGCCTGCATCCAACGACGCCCAGCTACCTTCACTAGGTCATCGGTCCACCTAGTGGGGGGGCGTCCTACACTGCGTCGTCCGATACATGGTCGCCACTCGAGAACCTTTCTTCTCCAGCGGTTGTCGGTTCGTCGAGCGATGTGGCCTGCCCATTGCCACTTCAGCGTGCTAATTCTTCGTGCTATGTCGGTTACACCCGTTCTTCTGCGGATTTCCGTATTCCGGATTCTATCTCGCAGAGAAATCCCGAGCATAGCCCGCTCCATAGCACGCTGAGCGACTTTGAGCCTTGATATGAGGCCTACATTTAGGGACCAAAAATATATTCGCTTAGACTTTTTTAAAGAAAAAGAAATATCTATTGAAAATTTTAAACAAATGCCTCTCAGCTCCTATATGTGTTGACTCTCGAGTCTCCTTTAGTCCTATTGTGAAAGAGGCCCAAACGTAGGACTTATCTATACCAATAAATAAAATTGGAGTGTCTGTTTGTAATGTCAAAATAATAGGCTTTTTTCATGCTCACACGGTTATTTGCACGACACCTATGCCTAAAATAGCGATTAAAAAATTTTTGTCTGTCTGTCTGTTTGTGCCGGGTAATCTTCAAAACGGCTGGACCGATTTCAAAAATTCTTTCACCGATGGAAAGCTATAATATCAGGGCGTAAACTAGGCTATATTTTATCCCGGTATTCCCACGGGAACGGGAACTACACGGGTAAAACGACTATAACCGAAGCGAAGCGAGGGCGGGTTGCTAGTATAAGCTAAATGTAGTGTTGGGTAGGACATGACACGAAAAAGAGTTTGTATGAGGCGACTTTTTTGTGTAGTGAGCCAGCATACCCCTTAAACGTCTTATACGACACCAACGGGCTGAACGGGCAAGAAAGGGGGTGGTGAATTATATTCTTACTCCGTCACCATACGGAGAACTCACGCATTCGAAACATCCGTTCACTCCGCTTGTCTAGCGACGACTGAAGCTCTAGCTCCCTGAACGCTATAACACTGGCCCGGTGGCAGGGCAGTCAGGGAGTTAGGTAGACAGAGTCGCTCCGGTCGCCCTGATTAGGGACCCTAACTCACTCACTGTTATTACACCACTCTAAAGCAGGGTCCTATAGCCTGAATATCGTGTAGTGTAATACGCCTTTAAATGATATGATGTTAAGTGTTATGTTTTGATCAGGTCCTGGCGATAGCTCGTGCGTATACAGCTGCACTTGGTGGCAACGCGCTAACATCATTCTATATCACACAGTTGATGTTACAGGATAATGCACACAAAAATCAGGTAAATTTTAAATCATAATTGGTCAACCCTTTACGTGTGATTGGGTAACAAACATCCAAATATCTTCATTAACTTTCATCATAGCTCATATACATCACGCTCGAGACTCTTTCACAATAGAAGGGAATTTGGCTACTATACCACCCTGGTCCGACGTGACCGTATAGGGTTTTGTTTCGATTTTCTCTTTTCTTGCATAGATGTTATAAGCTCATTTAATCCCTAAATCGTCTTTTACGCCACCCACGGGCAAGAGAGAAGATGATGAATTGTATTCTTTTTCATACCTGGTCTTGCCATAAATACTGTAACAAAGAAAAAAACTTTTTTTATTTTACAAATAATATTTATTACTTACAGTGTGTTAGTTTAATACATAACTATAAACGAATTTAAAATATAAAAAGCTTATTCGAGGTGGGCTCCATTGGTAGGGACACGATATCGAACAGAAAGTATCGATACTGTACTCATGAGTTTGATTGTTTTTTTTTAATAGTAAAATTAAATTTTTTTTTTGCTGATTTTTTTCCAAATACGAGCAAAAACTGAGAAAAATTTTTTTTTATGATTCTCAGACTGAAAGCCGATTTTTAAAATAAAAAACAAATTTTCAATTTTTTTATATGCTTATTTTAAAATATGCAATCGCCAAAATAGGAGAGAATACGTTATCTTTGCATCGGTGTACTCAAGAATTTTTAAATTTTTTTGGTTTGGTCTTTACTGTTTGGTCTTGTCTGTACACTACACAAAAAACAATATAACATAAAAATTATAGTGATTTCAAAAAAATGTGTAAGCTCAAAAAATTAAAAACGCATACTTTTTTGATGATTATTTTGATGAACAAATACGTTTTATAATTGTATTCTCTATGCTAAAATATTTGTCTTTTTCTTTTGTAAACTAAGGAGTAGTATAAAGTAGTGGATTTATAAAATAATTAACAAAAAATCAGTTTATAATTATTTTCATAACGTTGCACCAATCCAAAAAAATTGAAAAAATTCCTGAGTACAGAGATGCAAAGATAACGTATTCTCTCCAAATTTGGCGATTGCATGTTTTAAAATAAGCATATAAAAAATAATTGTAATTTTGTTATTTTAAAAATCGGCTTTCAGTCTGGGAATCATAACAAAATTTTTTTTTCACAGCTTTTGCTCGTAAGTATTTGGAAAAATCTTCCGTGTGGTGACGGAGTAAGAATACAATTCACCACCCCCTATCTTACCCGTGGGTGATCGTACGAGACGACTAAGGGAGATAAAACGCATATAACATCTATGCGAGAGAAGGCAAACTCGAAATAAAACCCTATACCAACACGTCTGACCAGCGTGGTATAGTAGGTCAATTACCCTTCCGTTATGGAGGAGGCCCGAGCCCAACAGTGGGACGTATATGGGCTGAAATGATGATGATGATTTGGAAAAATATCAGCAAAAAAAAATTTTTTTTTTTTTTTTTATTTAATTTTTTAAATTTTACTATTGAAAAAAAAACAAAACAAAAAAATAGGTTATTTTTCAATTTCGCGAAAACCGCTTAAGATTAAGAGCTGAAATTTTGATTGAATTATTTTCTTTTGGGACCAAATTGATCCCCATAGTGCCGACAGAAAACTCGGCTGGGGCCGATTCGACCTGCTTATCCGGCTATGCCCTTTAACCGTCTGTGAATACTTTCGAGCTACGTTTAAAAAGTTCATTACGTTTGAACTAGATGATGTTACCATAAACATGAGTCGTAAGGTCAAGTTTAACATGAATAATTTCTACAATTTATTCGATACGATACCTGTCATAAAGTAGTTAGTACTTTAGTGAGTAAAAGTATCGAATCCGAAATATCGAGTACAAAAGTATCGGTATTGAAAGAAAAGTACTCGATACCTAAAAGCATCGATACTTTTTTCGTGCCCCTATCCATTAGCTGCAATACAGTCCTTTAAATATTGAGGTCTGTTGTCAATAGAAGCACGCACTCTTTCCATGCGAAAATTCTTCACTTCCCTGACTGCCACTGACTCCAAATTATCATGGCGTTTAGTGCAAGCCGTACTCTCTAAAACTGACCATAAATCATAATGCAGCGGATTAAGATTGGAACTAGACGGCCAGTCTTCAGCTCTAAGTCCGAAACGTTCGTTTCCAACTAAGACTGCGTAGACCGAGCTTTATGACCCGGCGCCAAGTCTTGCTGGAAGGACCATTCTTGGTTATTTAACATGGTGTTGTTAAGGAGCTTCACTACCTTCTCAAGAATGGTATCTTGATACACTTGTGCCGATGTCTTGATACCTTTTTCACAAAAGTATGGCTCAATCACTCCTTCATAGCTAATACCCCAGCAAACCATCACTGAAGTTGGATAATGCCCACGTTGCACTCTGACGACTAATTGGGAGCTTCCTTAAAGCTTTGGGCACAAATACGGTCATTTTGTTTGTTAAAATGTTGCTCAATTGTAAAAATTTTCTCATCCGTAAACAAAATTTTCTGTGACCTCCCTTTGCGTACCGCTTCAGTAGCTGTTTCGATTTTACCACCCTTTCCTTTTTTAAATTATCAGTTAAGAAATAACTAGTACGTCTCTTATAGGCTACAAGTCCCAAGTCATCTTTTAAAATACGCGACGTAGTTGCTATCTTCATCTCCTGAGAAAAAATGTTTTGCTTTTGGACTGATTTCTTCGAATTCTTTCTTTTCTGCGTTTACCACCTTTTTCATATGAACACTACGTGGACGGCCAGATCTTTTTGTGACAAACAAAGGTCTCATTGTACCTATTAGTAGCCTGGTACACAAACATTTTATGAATACCAAGCATATGGAGAGTTTTAACAATTGCATTTGGCTCCATATCTATTTTGAGTAATGCAATCACAGCGATTCGGTTCTTTTTATCACCCCACTCCATTTTAATATCGCAAAATATTGTTCAATGTATTGGCGCCAACGAGAAAACACAATGAACAATCGTACAGAAATGACAGATTCCAAATTCAAATGTAATATTTTGTTTATTTTTAATTGTAACAGTATTCATGGCTGGACTAAGTATACTTGTACAAAATAATATCGATGTTTTACATATGCCTGTCGTCCTGAGTGACTGACGGCTCATTTTTTTATGTATATTATATCTAATTTTAATATTTGTTTCAGGGTCAATGTCTGCTGTCAGTCGGCGGTGATGTAGTTCATATAACTTATTAAATGTATTAGTCTTTATAACTATTTATGATGACATATCTGAGTTATAGGCGTTTAGGATAAGTCACCATCATGAGTCCAAGGTCTCATAGGTCGTTTCTGATGCAAGAGAAAGTGAAAAGCTGTATTATTAATTAACCCTAAAACCTAAAAACATCGATGTATCGAATAATATAAAAAAAAGAGATCTTTTTTTAGAAATCTATGCGATGAGCTTTTTTTTTTTAAGTTAAATCAAGCATATTTGTTACATGAAACACCAACATTTGCGTGATGTGAGGACTTTTTTTTGCAGACTTTGCTAAAAGTACCATACATTTTAAATCATACAGGTAAAACATCGTATAAAATAACATCGATGTATCGATGTTTTACAATATTGAACTTCTATGGCAAACATCGATGTTATTTTATTGAAACATCGATGTATTGTTTGCATCTCTATATATATCCTACTGTCCCACTCTTGCATAGGTGTTATATGCATTATATCTGTGTTATATCTTTTAGTCGTCTTTTGCGACACCCACGGGCAAGATATAGGGTGGTGAATTGTATTCTTACTCCGTCACCACACGGAATATCTCTTGAGTCAGCTATAGTCTATCTAATCTAAGAAGTGCATTTTGACAGGTGTCAGAGTAAGTTGTCTAGGTATGTGAACCAAATAATCGCTATCGAAAATATCCGATTTTAGTGAGAAATCGATATTGATTCTTTTTAATTAATAATCGGTTTATTTCTTTTTCTCAAAAAGGGGATGAATAAATTAAGTGCTAAATTAATACTAAACAAATTTAATTATTGCAGCATAAAACCTATTCCATCATTTTTAATAGGATTAGGTTAAGTAAAAACAAAAACTGGATTCGAAAACAGTTATTTATTCAGAATCACTACTATTGGTTGAAGAATCATCGTTGCGAACATTAATAATTATTTCATTATCAATAAAATTGTCGAAATGTATGTCTTATGTAAATGTGTCAAAATCATCCAATATATGTTTTTTTGTTTTTTCTACCACTTTGAACCAGTCGTCCTTTGTAACTTGGGAACATGCTTCCTTCAACAAAATTTCCATTTTCTTCACTGTGAAGGGTGGTTTTGTATTGTGGCGTGCTGCGTAGCATGTAAAAGAAAAATATGGGCTTAGAGATTGCTACAATACTTACTAATATTATAAATGCGAAGGTAAATTCGTTTGTTACGCTTTCACGCTTAAACCACCGAACCGATTTCAACAACTCTTTCACCAATGCAAAGGTATAAACATCAGGGAGTAACATAGGCTATATTTTATTCTGGTATTCCGACGGGAACGGTAACTACGTGGGTAAGGCGACTGAAATCGAAGCTAAGTGAGGGCAGGTTGCTAGTGACTATATTAATGGAAAATGAAATATAATACCTATATTATAAAGTTTCATATTCGCATTAAGATATTTAATACAACAACTAACCTTTAATTTGAGCCCATATCAATTCAATGGCATTGTATTGGCAGTGATATGGCGGTAATCTCATTATTTTATGTCCATGTTCATCTGCTAATTCGTCTATAACGTATCGTGGTTTCAGCGGTTTAAATTGTTTTATTAAGGACAACAATTCTGTTTTCAACATGTTAATGTTGGCCTCCACACCTTGTCTTTGCAGCCATTCCACTAAGACTGCTTTTTTATCCATTTGTGTTGGTGCTTTGTCAATTTGGACAGAATGATACGGAGCGTTGTCCATCACTATAATACAATTTTCGGGAAGGTTATGAAGAAGAGTCTTAAACCACTCTTTAAATTTTTCTGCGTCCATTTCCTCGTGGTATTCTTTTGTGCTCTTTGAATGAAAGGCCAATAGACCATTTTCGACAAAACCTCCCCCAGCTGATCCAGCGTGACAAATAATGAGCCGCCCACCTTTGCCCGTGGGCACTTTGGAGCAAGAAGCTTCGGTATCATCTGTCCACGTCCGTGAAATTGTGTGGTTTGCATTGAGCCATGTTTCATCAATGAATATGACGTTGTCCCAGTTGCTTATACTTTTCATTTCTCGTAAGAAAGAAATTCTTTGCAAAATAATATCTTGCCTTTCCATAATTATCTTGCGTTTATCAATTTTTTTGTATCGGAAATCGATTTGTCTTAAAATCGTTTGTAGCGATTCAATGCAACCATTATATAAACTGGCATCGATTAATGACAGTCGAACTTTCATTAAAGTGGATATTCACCTCTTGTAAAATAACTGTAGACGTGGTTTCGAATGGCATCTATATTGAATTGATCGATACCTGTTATTGGTTTGTTCTTTTTCCTCTTTTTTTGTGTATGTAATAAATTGTTTGCAGTGCCTGAAGGTCCATACTTTTCTTTGACAATCTTGCCTACGGTATGCTTACCAATTCCTAGTGCCTCAGCAACACGTTCTTGTACTTGTGTCACTGGCAGTAGAGGCCCACCATTTTGTGACTCACGTTCAAAATATTCATGTAATTTCACAATAAACTCACGAGCCTGGGAGTTCAAAGTACAACTACGTCCTTTTGTAGACATTTTTCGAACAATAAATAAAACAGAGTGTATACAGAATCCAGTATGAGTGTAGCCAAGGTCAACGTATAAAGCAAGATCAGTCCAAAGTATAGCCGAGTTATAAAAATAAAGATTATCACCAACACAAAACACATGCACAGTCCGCTTCCAAGATGGCGAGAGTCTGCACCACAGACTAGGATGTACAGAGTAACTCAAGTCAATAGAGTTTTGCTTTTGGGGTTTTTTTATACAGGTCATGGTCCGCTCACACTCCCTTGCTTACAATTCAGCCAATGAAGGACAAAGTGGAATCACGGTTTTATTTAGTACAAATATTTTGAGAATTTACTCTATTCGATTAATTATATTATTCTAATATTATTACCGATTATTTGGATATTCGTGTATTGGAAGTGGTCAAGCACTACAGTAGTGCTTGACCACTTCCAGAGAGAACGTGATGACGTGATATTGTAACATCGTCAATAACAATTACTATTTTACATGTTATTTTATTTTTAAATTAGTTTTACGAGTTTCAACAATAGATTATTGTACAAGCAACAATAAAAAGACTTTCTTGCAACATTAATTATATAAATAACTTAATAGTTTTTTACAATTTAAGATTTATTGTTTGCAATGATGTGTACACGTTTGGCGAAGGTTATGGTGTATATGGTGTAAACAATGCGAAACGTCAAAATGAACTTCTTAGATTAGATGAACTATAGTATTCAAATTAATAACACCGGCCAAGTACGAGTCCACCTTAAAAAATATATCTTGATCGATTTATTTTTCTTTAACCGATTATTAATAGTCTGTGGACAATATGAAAAAAGTCGTTATGGCACAGCACTTAGCCCAGTGGGCGGTACCCGTCAATGAAAAATGTAATTACCTTCAAAACATTTCGATCGGTAAAAATAGAAAACTTCTTGGACGTGAACTGTCAAAACGAGCCTTTTATTTTGTGACAACTATAGTATATAATGTATGCTCAATATTTTCTTTATATCCTAAACGCCTATTATATGTTAGCATTAAGTGAGACTGTTCAATGTATGTTTGTTATTTATTGTTTTGTGATAATATATCATAGAAGTTCTTTATATATTTGCGATTTACTAAGATATTAAACGTGATGATTGGTTAAGAACATGAAATAATTACTACGTACGCACATGCCGAGTATCTGCTAGTGTCCTATCTATAAAAATATTCATAATATGTCCTATCTTAATATATATAAATTACATGTCACGTTGTTTGTCCGCGATGGACTCCTAAACCACTTAACCGATTTTAATCAAATTTGCACACCGTGTGCAGTTTGATCCAACTTGAAAGATAGGATAGCTTACATCTTAATTTATAGTTGCAATATTATTTTATTGTAAATTATTTGTCTACTATTTGACATTCACAATTATCTGTTAACTCCAAACGATTTTAACAGATGGCAATATTTGTTGACTGGATTGGCTAATTAATTAATAGATGGCGCTGCTATGTCAAACCTACAAACGTGTCATATACGATTTTAACTTGCTTTTTTACATAGATGCCATTTGTAAAAAAATATGACGACCTCCATGACAGATGTTCTGCTACAGTTCCACATAAATAGTTTAATAAAATGTAATATAACAAAAACATTAGCCACAGCAACGCGTGGCCGAGTCTGCTAGTATAATTATATACTTAGGATATTACAGCGTTCATAAAAGATTGCGTCTGAAATAATAATAAAACGATATGAAATAAATCGCGTTTTTAATTGTGTGTTCTTAATCCGTCAAAACGAAGACAAGAAAAGAGTAATGTAAAATTTGATCAACTCTTCGACTCCTAAATATTAGGTAACACATAAAACAAAATAGATTTTTATATAAAAAAATAATTTAACTAAATGTTAACTACATTTAGTAATTTTTTTTATGTATTCAATTAAAATAATAAATCGATATCGGTACAAATAAGATATAACATTAATTTTATGTTATTTAAATTGCTTTAGGTGTTACTTAAACCTTATGAGTCGTTGTTGAAAATGGTCATAAGCGTTAATGATTATTTACTGTATTTGAAATTTAAATTATCGCTTTATAATTAACAAATTATGTCTTCTATTATACATTAGATAGAAAAATGATTATATGAAAGAGTAGTTTAATTAATATTATTAATGTTTTTCTCGGTGTACATTTTAAATCTATACCTTAAATAAGTATAATAGAGTAAATTTTTAATATTTTTATCTAACTATATCGAAATTTAACTAATAAGATATACTCGAAATATCGTCGATTATGCCGGAGAAATATATTTAACAAGGTTATAAATAAAAATAATCACAAATCAAATATAGGAAACCGTTAAACTTGCTTTAGAATATTAAGGTAAATATATAGTTACAAAATCAAATCATATGTCGTAAGATACAAAGGAGCAAAAAGCTGTTTACACAATTATCGCTACTTACGTATTTATCGTAATTTACATATCGCAATTTTATGTATTTACCGCAATTAACTATTTATCGCGATTTACATATTTATCAGTTTCTATGTTTATCGCAATTTATATATTTATCAGTTTCTATGTTTATCGCAATTTATATATTTATCAGTTTATATGTTTATCGCAATTTATATATTTATTAGTTTATATGTTTATCGCAATTTATATACTTATCAGTTTATATGCTTATCGCAATTTATATATTTATCAGTTTATGTTTATCGCAATTTATATTTTTATCAATATGTTTATTGCAATCCACATATCCCAATTTATACGTTTATCGCAATTAACATTTTTTATCAGTTTATCGCTATTCATAAATTTAATAGTTTACATATATTAGGTTTCTACGTATTTATCGCTTTTTAAATTTTTGTCGCTTGATATAATCCTCGCTTTCAAGTAGAATTAAGTTTACATATGAGACTCTTTATTACTATTTTCTTGCCAATAATGGCTCTCTAATTACAATAATAAAAAAATATATATCCATGACCTAGTTTATTAAAAGATTTTAATATGTAACACTGAAAAATCACTAAAAGTTTGCTCAAATTTTTGCACCGAAAGACTTTTGCAATTACGTGAATAACTCCAAATTATAATAGTTTTTAAATTAAAACTATAACTATATATGACAAACTTATTTATAGATTTTGGGGCGTAACTTTGTCTGTTGTTTCTTTATCAAGGTCAAGTTAAGAACTCGCGTTAATCCCACTTTGTAGACAGAAATTTAACATTTTGTAGTAAATTATGTATGAAATAAAACTGTTTTTGGTGATTTTATAACATTATAATTATATTTTGGTTTTACTGACGCTTTGTATGCTTAAAAACAGTCGTAACATTAGCATAACAGAGCAGGCATAGTTCGCGTAAGCAACCACCATTTAAGGTTGCCGTTTCCCATTTCTCTGCCTATTAACCATCGAATCCGATAGTCCGACCGGTTAGTTACTCCTTCAATTACCACTCCAATATAACTTAATTTCATTTTGAATCTGATTATTGCATATAGAAGTTTTTTTGTGCGTGTACTGTAAAAAACTAAATAAAAAAAATCACTACCTTCTTCACAAGTAATCTATATGTTTATCATTATCTTCTCAATGTATATAGTCCCACTCTTGGGCTCAGGTCCCCTCCAATATAGGAGGGAAATTGACACGCTATACCTCGCTGGTCAGACGTTGGCAGAGTTTTGAATCGAGTTTTTCATCTCTTACATGGATGTTATAAGCATATCATATCTCTTAGTCGTCTATTACGACATCCACGGGCAGGATAGGGAGTGTTATAATTTAATAAAACTTTAGTAACTTATGGGTCCATGTGATGACGGAGTGAGAACACAATTCACCACCCTCATCTCTTGCCCGTGGGTGTCGTAAAAGACGACTAAGCGATATATGCAGGTAACATCGATGACGAGAATGAAAACTCGATACAAAACCCTACTGCAACGAGTCTGACTTATGTGGAATTGTAAGTCAATTCCTCTCCCATTGTAGAGAAGGTCTGATCCCAACAGTGGGACTTATATAGGCTTATAATGAATGAAATTATAACAACGGATAATTAGGGTTAATTAATGAATAATCATTTTTCGGAACACACGGTATAATTATTTAATATGATTGTAAAATCGGCGATTTATAATAAAAGTTTTTTATTGTAAGCGTCTTGCCAAGTTCCTATATTTCATTCTTTCATTTTAGGTGTTTTTAATTTCATACTGTCCATATACATGTCTCAGGTTCTGGAACAATTGTTTGAGTATGTTGTAGTTTAACAGTCATGGATCGTAATTAGAATGTATATTACACAAAAGACTATAAAACACTGTGTCTACAGTGATTTCAAAAATGTGCGTCTAAGAATTAATTAAATGTTACATATTATGAACAGCCTTAAAGTATTAAGACATGTAAGTTACGTCGACGATATAAGTAGGTACGAAACGCGCAAACGCGTCGACGGTATGAATAGGTACGGTGGTGCGCCGTCAACGGTCATCGCCTGATCAGCTGATATTAAGGCGAAGTTTGTCTCGCTTATGCGAATGTAATCATTGATTTATTCAATTTCTAATGAACATTTGCCAAAGTACAAATATGTTGCAGATTAATTATATCACTGATTTTATACATTTTAATGAGGTTAACACGAAAAAGCGATGATAAAATTGAAAATTTTAAATGTCTATAATTCATTAACGAATCGCTATTTTACTTCAATATTTTTTTGACGAGTTGTTCAATAACCTGCGGCATTCTGTATATCACAATTTTCACTCATACTTTATAGTCGATTGTAATTTTATTATAGGAATTTTGTTATGATTTATATTTTAAGTTCGAATTATATTTCTTATATAAGATTAGTGTACGCAAACTTAGGGATAAAAGAGGCTAAATTTTTTGCTAACAAAGGAATCTACGAAGAATGCTGTCTTATGTGGAATTAAATAAATATCACAGTAATTGTAACTTGCTGGAAGAATGAACATTAGATTTTTTTTTATTTATTATTATATTAATTTTTAACGCTATATGAATATATTTTTTACTTTTTACTGCCGTTATTGTAATACATTTTTTTGAGTATGACATAATGATGACCTCTTCGCAAATACCCAATGAAAAGTGTAACAGTTATCTGACGTATTCGTAAAAATTTCAACTGTCTAGCTATCGTGGTTCTTGAGATACAGCCTGGTGACAGACAGGCGGACGGACAGACAACGAAGTCTTATTAATAGGGTCCCATTTTTACCCTTTGCGTACGGAACCCTAAAAACAACGTGGCTCAATAATTGAAAAACTATACACAAAGAAGTACGAGCTTTTAAAGTTATGTGTGTTATATTATATCCCTTTCTCGCACAACGATGTTTGTTCAGGGCAGACGCAGTTAGTATGGAAATTGCGGCGATGATGTCATAACATTTGTATAGCTCTCTCTTTCCAATTATTTCAATATGCACAATAAATGTTATATTGTTTTCACAAATCTATATGGTTTATAGTATATCTATTACTAATATGATAAATGCGAAAGTAAGTTTTGTTAATTTTACGGATTATATCGCGTTTGTATTTGATTTATGATTGCCCGACGTTTCGAACAATTTGCAGCATTCATGGTCACGGGCGGACTAAGGTGTCTCACGTCCAACAAGTAATCGTTATTACAGACATTTACAATTATCTACCCGATACAGAAAATAGTTATAAATTTATTAAATTGTTACCCACAACACGTGAGACACCTTAGTCCGCCCGTGACCATGAATGCTGCAAAGTGTTCGAAACGTCGGGCAATCATAAATCAAATACAAACGCGATATAATCCGTAAAAGTAGTTTTATTTACAATGTGTAGTGCTCGCGTAAACATCAGATATCATTTTGTTAATTTGTTTGTTTGTTACGCTTAAACACCTAAAACACATTACCGATTTTAAAAATTCTTTCACCAATGCAAAACATTATTAGAGAGTCGTTTACGTTATATTTTATCCCAGTAATGTGATAGGAACGCGGTTGAAACCGCGGTAATTTGCTAGTTTTATATGTATGCCATAAAAAATTAGTCAACGTCCCAATTGTAATTACTATTTATTATTATATTATATAAATTTTTGGCAGCTATTTGAAAATAGTCTATGTATTTCTATGTTTATATCTGTGTGTTAGAAGGAAATATATTTCAAAATATTTAATGTTTGCCTTTTTTTTATAAAGCCGATATCCTAATCTAGGAAATTCAACAAAAGTGAAACTTCTTGAAGTGATACTTAATTTTTACGGTACGAAATTTAGTGACACGAAAATGTGGGACGTTTTTGTCCAAGAAGAGGGCGAGAGCGATTAAGACCGACTGAGAGAGAGTGAGACAGGGCGAATATAGCACGAAGCACATAGCCATGGAACGAGAGTAGGGAGGGAGATTGAGAGAGAGAATGAAAGGGTACAATTTTTTATTTGATTTTGCTTTTAATTTTTTATTATTTATTTTTTTAATATTGATAAAAAAACGTGGCTCCAAAGAAGTTTCACTTTTGACATGCGTAGTTTGTACGCACACTCTTTTTTTTACAAAATAAACCGACTAAAACTGGATGAAGTTGAAATGAGACCGCCCGGGACTCATCGCGACATGTTGGGTTTTGTTTTGAGCTTCTCTTCATCTATGTAATAAATGATATTATCACTATCATCTCGGCCCGTCCCACTGATGGGTTTGCACCTCCTTCATTATGAGAAAGAAAACTGACAATACCATGCTGGTTAGATGTGTTGGTATAGGGTTTTATTTCGAGTTTATCTTCTCTTGCATAGATGTTATATGCATAATATAATCTCACGGACAAGAGAGAGGGTGGTGAATTGTATTTTTACTCTGCCACCATTAGGGATGCAAATATGGAAACCAAGGGCATCGATGTATCGCTACATCGAAGTGAGACTTCTAATGCGACTTCCAACAAGGTTGCGTTAAACGTTTAACGCTTAACGGTTTCAGATAGAATATAATTTTACTTGACTGCACAGATGGCGTAGTGGTTAAGATACCGACCTACCGTGCCAGTTTCGTTGGTTCGAATGCTACGCGGGACAACACTTCGATCCACAAATAGTTTTTTTTTGAAGTGAAACTACTAATACGACTTCCAACAAAGTTGCGTTAACGTTTAACGCTGCGAGAATAGAAAGAGACAGAGCGAGAGTGAATGCGTGGCACTCGAACGCATGCGCGTAGTATATCGCGCGCCTGTTACAGGCCAGCGCGAGCGTTAGCAACGATTAGTGCCCAATTTAATGCCCAATTTTTTTTATCTTTTTTATATTGACAAAAAAGTTTCACCAAAGAAGTTTCACTTCTAACATGCGTGTTTTGTACGGACGCTCTTTTTTTAAGTTATTTAGAAACACAAGTTAAACTGTCACGCAGGCTCTGCTAAAAGTACCTTCCATTTTAAATAGATGGCAGGCAAAACATCATATAAAATAACATCGACATATCGATGTTTTTTTTTTTGTTGCCAACGATGGCAAACGAGCAAACAGTACACCTGATGGTAAGTGTTGCTGCCGCTCATGGACACTTACAAGGCCGCTGCCCACCGCGAAGAAAGTGAAGGGAGTGCGAATGCGTGCATCGAGGCTCGGTGACACCAAGGGCACCACCAAAACCCTCCACACGCAAACACCCTCAGAAAGTTGGGCTCCCAGCTCTCTCGCTCACCGAACGAAGCACAGTAACTAATTGCTACTACTCAGACGTCAATTTTCTGTGAGAGTGTGGTACTACCCCGGACGAACCGGCCCGCGGCTGTAGACAAATAACTGTCGTCAGTGTGTCTTTTTATTGAAATATCGATGTATTGTTTACATCCCTAGTCACCATACAGAATGAACGGCGTCATATATATATTTTTATATTCAGGCTATTGTTGCGCGATTGTTGATGCACGCGGCTGAGATCAGCCGCGATGCACCAATGAACCTTATCTCATACTTGTGGCAAAACAAAATATTTTTATGATCACATTCTGCTTTAAGGAATATGTTGTTATATCGCTAAGAACTTTACAAACAACTATAGGTCATAATGATTATAGCGACTCACAACAATATTTGTTTACCAAAGAACTGTCCTACATGTCTATAAAACCCACAATACTCGTTCTGGTGAGGTCTTTACTTACATATGGGACATAAGTCCCATTGTTGGTTTCGGGCTTCCTCCACAATGGGAGGCAAAATTGACCTATAAATACTACGCTGGTTTAACATGTTGTTATAGGGTTTTATGACAAGATTTCCTTCTCTTTCATATTTTATCTGCATTAGTCGTTTATGATACCCACAGCAAGCTTAGGGGTGATGAATTGTATTCTTACTCTGTCACTACACGGAAGCTCGAAGGACAGGAGGAAATTAAATATTGCCAAAGTTGTGGTAATAGTTTTATGACCAGTATAACTTCAATTCTCCTCAGCAATGTAATTCCTGATCAGATGGTATCAGATGAATTTGGGCGAAATTGATGGAGATTTTTGTGTCATCTTTTACAATACTCACGAGCAATGTAAGGGTTGATAGAATTCGAAACTGCCACCCAATCCCTAAATTACGCTGATACTAATAATGTGAACTAATTATTTATTTCGTAAATAAATAACTCAGAACTGTCTTCTGTTCTTAGTCTTGAAGTCTTCATCGACATCATCTCATTTCGTATGTATTGCACAAATGGGTTTAACCCTTCTCTGCAATAGAAGAAAAATTGCCGATCGGATGGGTTGGCAAAGCATTTTATTTAGTCCATCTGTCCATGTTATCTGCATATTAAATCCTTTAGTCGTCTTTTACGATACCCCTAGACAAGATAGAGAGTGATAGTAATTATATTCCGTCACCACACGGAACATTCCACAGTACACATTGTAACGATTTAGAAAATTATTCTAGCAGACGATGGTGATAACTATATTCCGTCACCACACGGAAGCCTTTGATCTAGGGTACACATTGTAACGAGTTAGAAAATAATTTTAGCAATAAATAACTCGTAAAAATTTATTAGATCATTTTATCACCATTTGAACTTGTTTTATAGGGAAAATATCTTGTGAAAGGCAGGTTATGATATGTAAAAGTTTGCACATCAATTACAATTTAATATATTACATTACATCCTTGCATAAATTAAATTCATCATGATTCTCTGGCCTCGTGTAGCAAAAGTGGATGTAATTTGTGTTCGTTAATTATATGTTTGTAAAGTCCCCCGCAATACAAGGATTATTTCCTTAGTGCAGGGTGTTGTCTTAAATAAATATAAATAAAATATAAAAAATATAAAAGTATTATTTTAATCTTCCATTATTGCCAGTGATGAATTTATGTCTAAGCCTGTGATGCCTCTCTAGCTGAGGCCGCGAGTGGCTGGACTAGGAAATAGGCCGTTACCCCCTGAGAGGCTGACCGTATGACGCCCCGAGAGGTGCGACGGGGATGGTACAAGAAAGGGTATCACACCGGGTTGACCGCGAGCGACAAGGGGGCAAAGGGAGTATATACGGTGGATTATGGACCCGCGCGTCGCTCTATCGTCGCCCCGGACGGAACAGACGGTCTGTGTGCTGACAATCGACCACCAAAAAAAAAAAAACACCTGTGAGACCTAGTATTTTCGGGGCGGGCAAATATTCACAATCTTTTTTTTCTAACATAACGAGTTATTTTGTAAATATAACCAACTCATAAATATCATGCTTTAGTGTGACATACAGTGTACATACACCGCACGTTCCTTTCGGGGTGACGAATGGGCGGCGCGCGGGCCCTATAACCCACTGTATTCCTTCCTGTTAGTCCACTCGCCCAGATGGAGGCATACACAGCCCACGCGGCCTTGACAAGTAATTATCCATGCCGCCCCCGCCGCTGAGGACGGAAATCGTTTCGCGGTAAAATCTTAAACATGGGAATGCCCACTTTGCTAGCAACCCCCTGAGCTAAGGTCCGTACCCCACAGGGGGTGCCCTCGGGACCGTTCACTTAAATTTAAACGGATTGAGAGCCCTCAGCGCTCACCCAATAGTCCGGCTAAAGTTGTCACAGCCATCTGTGGATAACAACTAAGTCACACACAAAAAAAATCCTCTTAGTTATTGTGCCGACCAATGGTATCGAGTCGTTAACGTCCGTAGCGAGCCCGGCAGGTGATACTTTGGGGTACCGAATAAATATGCTAATATATTCTTAAGGCGTGGGAGACTTTACAAAGATACGTTACAAATCAAGCGCAAATTAAATAGTTGATTAGTGCAGGGTTTTTTACATCAAAAGAGGGGATTTTTAAAAATATCGAAATTATATTACATCATAAGTATTACAATGCAAGTTTCCTGGGACCCAAACGCCGTAAATTCATATTTTTTCGAATGCTTGTCCACTTATTGCGAAGTTAGAGCAGAGCTAACTCTGATGTAATTTCTATTTTTATTATTTTAAATTATCTGTGTAAGCTTTTGAAGTTTAATACATCAATGTTAGAGAGCATTAGTAGCTGTTTAATAATAGAGTTTGTCTAAAGGCTGTAGGAGTATCAATAGGTTATCTGAGATTTTATTTATGATAAGAAATTGTTTCTATAAATATAACTCTATACTTGAAAATCTTATTTACGTATTATGAAGTCATATATTGAACTATTTTTCACATAACCTTTGCGAAGCTTTTAACCTTTCACCATTTACGAAGGTATTTTTCATAATCGTTAACCTAAAAAGAAGCACAATTCAAAATAAAATTCTACAGCAACCCTGATCAGCTTCTGATCATAGGTAAATTTCTCTTCCACCATGGAGGAGGCTCGACCCCAGCAGTGGGACATATATGGACTGAAAGAAATAATTATAAGTGTATCAAGCGTCCATTGTCGGACGTAGATCTTCCCACAAAAGGGGATAATACTATATTCAAACTTAAATTTAAGGACTGTTTGCTTAAAAAACAGAAAGTATCCTTGTAAGTTTGTCAAGCATACATGTTGTAACTATGTTATGTTAATGTTTTAGACCTACAACCAAATTAAAAGTAACTTGCGTGATCACATAGAATTCACCCTAGAATTTGTAGATCGGTTACTGTCGACCTGTCGAGCAACATGATTGGATTGAAAAGTTAGGTTTATCTGTGAGATGAGGGTAATGCTAAAAATAATTGTTCGTTTATGTATATTTAGTCTGACCATAAATACTGTTACAATTAAAAATAAACAAAATATTACACTTGAATTTGGAATCTGTCATTTTTATATGATTGTTCATTGTGTTTTCTGATTTTGGCGCCAATACATTGTACAATATTTTGCGATATTAAAATGGAGTGGGGTGATAATGAGAACCGAATCACTGATTCCATTACACAAAGTAGGTATGGAGCCAAATGCAATTTTTTAAATTCTCCATACCCTTGGTATTAGTCACGCTCCCGGTCATGGCTTCGCCGGATAGCGACCGCGAGGCCGATGACGAGAGTGTTCCGCCCATCACGGAGCCAGAGATGGGGGTGGCGATGACGCGTATGCGAGCCAAATCCACCGCCCCCGGGCCCGACGGTGTTCCCAACCGTGTGCTGGCCCTGGTCCTCGAGCACTTGGGACCACGCCTCAGGGGACTGTTCGACACTTGTTTGGTGTCCGGACAGTTCCCTGGGTGCTGGAAGGAGGAGAGGCTGGTACTCCTGCCGAAGCCGGGACGGTCTCCCGAGTCGGCCTCGGCCTACAGGCCTATTGTGCTGCTCGATGATGCGGGCAAGCTGCTGGAGAGGATTCTGGCTGCCCGCATCGAGCGGCATCTCGTCGGGGTCGGGTCCGATCTGTCGGACACCCAGTTTGGTCTTTACCGTCTTCACAGACCACAAGCTACTATCATTTGCCTTCTCACTCAACAGAGACAAGTGTTCGCTTCGACAGTATCGCTACCTGGATTTTATTTCCCAATTTACAACCGACATAAAGTTTATACCTGGACGGGACAACGTCATCGCTGACGCCTTATCGAGAATTGAAGAAGTAACTAGCGCCATTGATTACCAATCGATTGCGTCGGGGTACCAGAAGTAGGATGGCGTGAGGAGATTAGCCATCCTACTGTAATATTGAGTTCGGCGCAGGAAGATGTGAGAAGAAGGCGAACGAGAACGAATAGCGTTGTTTATACGATTGAAGATTT
Organism: Lymantria dispar; assembly: GCA_032191425.1. Taxonomy (NCBI): domain Eukaryota; kingdom Metazoa; phylum Arthropoda; class Insecta; order Lepidoptera; family Erebidae; genus Lymantria; species Lymantria dispar. The sequence goes on along the minus strand of CM063462.1, from coordinate 3,166,159 downwards.
AATTACATGGTTCTAAATTATATACAATAAATTAATAACAAACTAGTGACGACAGTACAAGTGTGCGAGCGAATATCGAAATGAATGAATTGGTTTATCATAGGTTTATATAATAGGTAGGTCAGATGGCCTTGACAGCTTATCTCGGACTATGGGTGAGCGCTGAGGGCTCTCAACCCGGCTGAATGAATAGGCAGCCAAAGGCGGTATATATACTAGCATTCAGTCTGCGTGTGGTCCGGCGATAACACGTGCAACACGCAGCTGCCAAACGCACCTGCGACGCAGGTGTCTTGTTGTATGGCCCAATATTCATTAGCGAAGCGGATTGCTTCGCATTGTTGGGTTGCGGTCCAAGTTGTCTTAGTGGCGGATAGTCGCCACATCCATACATCTCTAAGTTTATAACATTTGCAGGTAATAAGGAGAATGAATCGCCATTGTATTGACGCAGTAATACAATTCATCACCCCTTCTCTTACCCGTGGATGTCATAAAAGACGACGTTGTTCTTACTCCGTTATTACACGGCATTGTGAAAAGTAATAGATAGTACATTATATTATAAACCCGACACCATACAGGGACATTTATTAATCACTGCTTTAGTTGCAGGTTTGATTACACTGACGCGCGTAGGGTCACGATATTGAACAGAAAGTATCGATACTTTACTCATAAGAGTATCGAAGAAAAAGTATCGCATTCAATAAAGTATCGAAACAAAAGTATCGATACTTCAAAGTATCGAGTACTGAGTACTTTTCCTAGAATCTATGGGTCGTGTTGGTTTTTTTTTTGTTTTTTTTTTTATTTAGGAATTTACCCGTCTGTAAACGGATTAAAATATTCCGTCACATTTTAGAAGGTTCATTACGTTTGAACTAATTGGCGTTACCATAAACATGAGCCATAAGGTCAAGTTTAACATGGAAAATTTCTACTATTTATTCGATACGATACCTGCCAAAAAGTAGACATTGAGTAAAAGTATCGAATGCAAAATATCGAGTACAAAAGTATCAGTATCGAAAGAAAAGTACTCGATACCTAAAAGTATCGATCCTTTTTTCGTGTCCCTACACTGACGTCAATTTCGTGAGTTGCTTTTTTACCAGCAGTTAGCGGTTTCATTCTAATCAAAACAAACTCCACGTCGCTGGGGAAAGCTATAGTAAGCAAGACAATAACTTAATACGTATTCTGTGGAGTAAGAATAGGGATTAAGAACACAGATCACTTCACCCCTTTTTTGCCTGTTGGTGTCGTAAAAGTCGCATAAGGTATATAATATGTAAGAGAAGAGAAATTCGAAACAAAACCCTATTCCAACACATTTGACCAGTGTATTTTCCTCCCACAGTGGCGGAGACTCGAGCATTACGGTGGAATGTATATACAGGGTGTATCAGGTTATGGGGCAACTGGTCAAAAGGGAGCTAGGTAATAGTGGTAGGAACCCATGAAAAAAATTTGAACGAAAAATATCGATTCGTTAAGGAATTAGAGACATGTATAGTTTTCAATTTTGTCGTCGCTTTTTCGTGTAAATCTGATTGAAATGTATAAAGTCAATGATACTTAATACGCAAAATATTCATAATTTGTTAAATGTTCATTAGAAATTGAATAAATCAATAATTACATTCACATAAACAAAATAAACTTCGCTTTAAAACAGCTGATCGGCCTATGACCGTTGACCGCTCGCCGCTCGTAGGTACAAATCTACACTGTCATTGAAACGTTTGCGCAATTCCAGGTATGAATGAATGAATTTATACTGTCGAAGCTTTACATGCCTACATGTATTCTGTCTGTACATGCCTACATAATACGTAACATTTAAGGCATAGACTCTTGGACACATTTTTTTTAAATCACTATAACTTTTATGTTATATTGTTTTTTGTGTAATGTACATTCTAATTATGATCTATGACCGTTAAACTGCAACATACTCCAACAGTTGCCCCATAACCTGATACACCTGTATATGGACTAAGACGAATTTATTTTTTTAATGATAACACCCTGCACTAAGACAATAATCCTTATATGGCAGGGGACTTTACAAACATACAATTAATGGATACAATTACATCCAGATTCAGAACAACAATTTAGGGATCGCATAGAGGTTGGTGGCATTGTAGGTTGGTGTCTTAACCAGTACGTCATCTGTGCTGTCAATTTTAAGAGTATAATTTTCCGTGTGGTGACGGAGTAAGAATACATGGGTGTCGTAAAAGACGACTAAGGGATATAATATGCATATAACACCTATGCTCCAAACACTCCAAACAATCATATAACAGCGTGGTACAGTAGGTCAATTTCCTTCCCATAGCAGCGGTGGCTCGAGTCCAGTATTGGGACATATATGGTTTGTGATGATGATGATGTTGATGATGATGATGATGAATGTCCTTGCGTTATATAGAAAAGGATAGGTTTCGGAAGTAAAAATCAAAAGGCTGACATAAATACGTACTTTATTTATTTAAAACGTCATAATAATTATTTAAATATTCTTATTTATCAAATGAAATGCCACAAAAATGTTGACAACAAGATCGTTTAATTACACCCTTAATACTACTAATACTTTATGTAATAAGTACATTTCATTATAATAAGTCTATATCTAATATATTTAATTTAGAGAGAGAGGTCTAGACGTCCGATGTTGTCGACGTCTCGAGATCGAATGAGGATTTTTTTTTAAATCGCAGTGTTCGGATACCTAGCTGTTTGGGAAACGGGACTTACAATATAAAAGGAACTTTTAAATATTTTGGACGAAATAACATAAGAAACTAAATATTATATGTTAGTCATTAAATAATCTAAGCCTGGTCGGTACGGGTGGGTTTGTTTGGGGCGCTGCGTTGGCGCAAAGTGCCCACACGTCAGCGGCGACGTCCGAAACGCAAGAAAGAGTGGACAACGTCTTGTCTCTTCATGCCAGTGTCGAGGAGCTGAGGGTAGTCGCGAACCAGGGCTGTGGAAGTAAATATCTATTAAATATATTGTTTAAATAAAAGATTATTTATTGCGCTGGACCCAAAAGAGACACAGAACAAGATCCGATTGTAAGATTACCAAGTTCATATACATTTCATCCTCATCATCGTCTCAGCTTATATACGTTCCACTGTTGGACTAGAGCCTTAACCGAGCCGACTCGAGGAGGGAAATTGACGGACTATACCACGCTGGTTGGATGGGTTGGTATAGGATTTTATTTTGAGTTTACCTTCTCTTGCTTAGATGTTTTATGCATATTAATCCCTTAGTCATCTTCTACGACATCCACGGACATAATAAGGGAACTCTATTCTTACTCCGTTACCACACGGAAACGTATAAATTTTGTAAAATTAATTTTATATTTTTGTGTAGTATCTTTAAATATATATTTCTTGTGTACGTGTGTATGTCACTGAGCTCCTCCTAAGCGGCTGGACTAAATTTTTTGTATGTGTTCAAGGGGATTCGAGAATGGTTTAGATTTACATTTGGACCCGGTAGGTGGTGCTGCTGTCGATTTCAAGGAGAATTCTTTTTATTTTATTTGAACAGAACAACGTCTGATGGGTCAGCTAGTAGTTATATAGATTTAAAAAGAAAGTGAAAGAAGGAAGAGAAGAGAAGTAGCGATGTTGAAGAAAAAAAGTAGCGAAATTCTTTTATAGTGTCTTTTTAAATGTCTGAATGTCTCGCCTGTGAGTCCATAATCACTTGAGTGTTTGATACCTTGGTACTCGGGCACCTGCTCCCCGGCTGCTTCAGCGTAGAGTTCGAGGAAGGTGTTCAGCGCTTGGCAGAAGCGTTGGGCCCGTGGGTCGTCGTCGGCAGCTGCGGCGCAGAGCTGCGCAGGCGCAGCTAAGGCCGCGCACGCGCAAGCTGCCAGCACGGCGCAAACTAACGCTCCGCGATAACCATCACCACTGTTGACAATAAATACAATTCATTACATTATCAGCATTCCGTGTGGTAACGGAGTAAGAATACAATTCACCACTCCCTATCTTGGCCGTGGATGTCGTAAAAGATAACCAAGGGATATCCCTTGGTTATCACCTAATATCTGTGCAAGAGAGGAAATCTCGAAATGAAACCCTAAACCAACATGTGCATGGTCAAATTCCTCCTGGAGGAAGCCCGAGCCCAGCAGTGGGACGTATATGGTTTGCGATGATAATGATCATCATCAGCATTTCAGCTCATATACGTCCCACTGTTGGGCTCGAGCCTCTTCCATAATAGGAGGTAAATTGACCTTACTGTACCACTGATCGAACAGGTTTGTGTAGGGTATTATTTCAAGTTTTCTTTTTCTTGCATAGATGTTATATGCGTATTATATCCTCAGTCGTCCATTACGACACCCACGGACAAGATAGGGAGTGGTGAATTGTATTCTTACTCCGTCACTACACGGAAAAAAAACAATTATCACTAAACACTATTTAAACTTCCGTGTGGTGACGTAGTGTGAAAATAAGCCATCACACCCTCTCTTGCCTGTGGGTGTCATTAAAGACAACTAAGGGATATGATATTCAATTTAGGAGTGGTAGGACCACACTGTCGACAGTTATCTGTCTACAGCCGCGGACCGGTCCGTCCGAGGCAGTACCAGTACAGTGCTCTCGCAGAAAATCGACGTCTGAGTAGTAGCAATTTGTTACTGCGCTTCGTTCGGTGAGCGAGAGAGCCGGAAGCCCAACTTTCTAAGGGTGATTGCGTGTGGAGGGTTTTGGTGGTGCCCTTGGTATCACCGAGCCTCAATGCACGCATTCACACTCCCTTCGCTTTCTTTGCGGTAGGCAACGGCCTTGTAAAGGTCCATGAGCGGCAGTAACACTTACCATCAGGTGTACTGTTTGCTCGTTTGCCACCGTCTGCAATAAAAAAAACAAAAAAAAAATAACATCTATGCAAGAGAAGGAAAGGTCGACATAAACCCTATTCCAACACGTCTCCATTGTGGTATAGTCAGTTTCTCTCCCATTGTGAAGGAGGCCTCTGCCTAACAGTGCGCTAAAATAATAAAAAAAAAAAAAAAAAAAAAAGATGACTATTTAAACAAAACAGGTGTAATTCGGTAACGATAGTTTTAAATTCGAATCACCTGCGATTATTTTGAGATTTCCCCGTAGGTGTCGTAAAAGATGACTAAGTGATAAAAACTCAACATCAAACTTTATATCAATCCCTTTGATAAGTGAGTGTATGGTGCAACTCCTTAAGATCTGTGATATATTATGTGCTGCTGTTTTTAACTTATCAATAGATACATACTTTTATTTATTTGCTTATTAGCCAATTTTGCTTTATTTCGCCCGCTTTGCATTTGAGGGAGATGAATTTTTCCAACAACTTTTTTGTAATTAAATTTGTTACGTGTGAAAAATTAAATGCGTAACGCAATATTCCTGAGAGTCAAACAAAAAAAGGATTTGGTGTAATTTATGGAGACCATACAAGGCTTACAGTGGTTTGAATCTGTAGTGGGATTATTTCCAATGGAATAAAATATATAGAAAAGATGGTGTAAGTACATGAATAGACAGAGGTTAATCACGGATATATGGCTTCTTATACATAAGTATATGGTTGTTTGGAAGGAGAAGAAATTCCATCCATCCATCAGCCTACAGACGTCCACTGCTGGACATAGGCCTTCCCACGAGAATGCCACTCGGAACGGTCCTGCGCCACTTGCATCCAACGGTTCCCTGCGACTTTGAGAATGTCGTCAGTCCACCTAGTCGTCCGATTCGTGGTCGCCGCTCAAAAACATTTCTGCCCCAACGGTAGTCGGTTCGACGAGCGATGTGGCCTGCCCATTGCTATTTCAACGTGCTAATTCTGCGGGCTATGTCGGTTACACCCGTTCTCCTACGGATTTCCGTGTGTCGAATTTTATCACGTAGAGAAATACCGAGCATAGCCCTCTCCATAGCACGCTGAGCAACTTTGGGCTTTTTTATGAAGTCGACATTTAGAGACCACGTTTCAGTGCCGTAAGACATCGCAGGAGAAGATATTCGACCTAAATAATTGGGATGAGAGCAGGATAATATATGTCCGACGTTTCGAACAAAATTTTTGGACAGTCGGCCTGTGATCATGAACGCAATAAAATCCGTAAAAATAGTTATATTGGTAAAATGTGTAATGCGTAAATATCAGAAATAATCGACTTTTCATCGATAATTTGACTTTAAAAACAGTTCAATTTTATTTATATGCTTATATAATTATAATATAATATCAATTGACGTCACAAATACAATATATTGTTAAGTTTTCAACGATAATATTACAGTATCGTATGATTTATTGTAAACGTTATCATATGTTACAATTACGTCCTCTAGTATCATTTATGTCTAGACAACACAGGCGCCCTACAATTCTAACTACTAAAATAATTATTCTTTAAAATTTTCCGTGTGGTGACGGAGTAAGAATATAATTCACCACTCCCTATCTTACCCGTGGATGTCGTAAAAGACGACTAAGGGATACGCATATAACATGTATGTAAGAGAAGGTAAACTTGAAATAGAACCTTATTCCAACCTGTCTGACCAGCATGGTACAGTAAGGTTAATTGCCCTCCTATTGTGTAGAAGGCTCGAGCCCAATAGTGAGACGTACAAGAGCTGAAATCATGATGAAAATGATGAACAGTGGAAAATGTTGTTTAAACGAATTTGTTTTTTAAGAGAAATTTTTTATAGGCAGGTTTAGATTTTTTTTTTATGGGTGGACTATGGTAAGAGCACGCGCGGTCTTTGCCGTCCAAGGCGACGAAAGGACGGCGCGCGGGCCTATAACCCACCCGTACCCACGTTACCTCGTTGTTGGGCCGACCACCGGAGCAGGGTGACTTGTCGTCAGTGGTCAGCCCAACGGAATACGTTTTGGGTTACCCTCACCTCTCGACGTCCCTGTCCCGGGACGTCGGTCGCCGTCAAGCAAGCAGGTTTAGATGGGGAGTAAATTCATGTAAGTCGTCACCGACATGGTCACGTGACATGCTAACACTATATCTGTAGATATGTCAATGTCACTATATCTGTGTTGATAAATGTCAAAACCAGATAAATATAAGTGTTAATTTACAAAGCTTAATTAAAGGCAAATAATTAATTAAGTTCATAGTTTTAAGTTTTCATTTCTGTCGGTCTTCATGATTGCTATTATTTTGAGTGATTCTGTTAAGCGCGCTTCGTATTCTAGGTATTGACATTCTTTAGTACTATCTCTGTTTCAAGTAAGCAGAAGTAGCTGCGTGAGTCATTATATTATAAAAAAAGTTAAATTTACAGTATATAACGACTATTTTGTTTACTGTTCTTTTGTATTCTTGTTTCTTAAAGTTACATATAGAATTTTCATGTCATGTCCAAGATTATCGAGTTAAAACTTCCAAGTCCTTTGAAAGGTGCTATTTTATTACTAGTGTGAAATTGAATTGCTCGTTGGCGACGTGTTTGGAGTTTGTTTCAAATTTAATTAATCCCTTTTTATCGATAGTGAATGACTTACATCGCTTCAATTTAATTAAGTTATACTCAGTTGACTTTCGTGAACATTTTATTCTATTGAAGTTAGGTATAGTTTAAGAATAAGCCATGACGAATGGGGAATAATTTATCCTGTGGTGACTGAGTAAGAATACTATTCACCACTTCATATATATATATATATACGATTACGATACGATATAACAATAAATATAATATCTGTGTAAGAGAAGGAAGACTCGGTCGATGGGAGGGTACCCCGCGTAGGGGGTATTCCGTCGGGCCGACCACTGACGACAAGTAAACCTGCTCCGGTGGTCGGCCCAACGACGAAGGCGAGGTGGTTTTCGGGTGGTGCGGAGGCGCGCCGACCGCAGCCCACCCACAAAAAAAAAAAATTATATAGTAAGGTCAATTTCCCTCCTACTGTGGAGGAGGCTTTAGCTCAATAGTGGCACGTATATGAGCTGAAATGATGATGAAATGATGACGTGTGGTGACGGAATAAGAAAGCCACACCACCTCATATATCGCACGTAGATGTCGTAATAAACGATTAAGGAATATAAAACGCATATTACATATGTTTAAGAGACGGAAAACTAAGTAAAACTGAAACTGTCTTATCAGCGTCGTATAGCAGGTCAATTCTACTTCTAAAGAAGAGGCTCAAGCCCAGCAGTGGGACATATATGAGCTGAAATGAATGAATGGACATTAAGAATACTATTATGCCACTCTATTTATTGCACCGTAAGAATCATAATAAGGGTAGCAGCACACTTCTTAACTTAGAACGCCAAAAGTGATCATTAATACGCGAAAAGTGACCATTATCGTGTTAATATTACTTGAGGAAATCTATGTCCAGGACGGTGATGGATGAATCATCATTCATCATCATCATTTCAGCTCCTATAGGTCCCACTGTTGGGCTCGAGCCTCCTCCACAATAGGAGGGAGATTGACCTTACTATATCATGCTGGTCAGACAGGTTGATATAGGGTTGTGTTTCGAGTCTTCCTTCTCTTGCATAGATGTGATAATGCGTATTGTATCCCTTAGTCGTCTTTTACGACATCCACGGGCAAGATAGAGAGTGGTGAATTGTATTCTTACTCCGTTACCATACGTGGATAAATACAGGAATTGAAATCACGTAATTACTAGCAAATTTTCATGCTTACTTTAAAGCTTCTTAGAAGAAACTTCAAAATTTACATTGAAACACCTAAAATAATCTCACGACTTATACACGTCCCACTGCTGGGCTTAAACATCCTACACAATGGTAGAGATATCGACTTACTATACCACGCTGCTCAGGAAGGTTAGCATAGAATTTTGCTTAGAGTGTTCATCCTTTAAATAAAACTGCTTTACGGATTTTATTGAGTTTGTGGTCACGGACGGACTAAAGACCATGAACGCTGCAAAGTATTCGAAACATCGGGCAATCATAAATCAAATACAAACACGATAAAATTCGTTAAGTAGTTTTATTTAAAATGTGTAATACTCGCGTAAACATCCGCAATGAGTGTTCAATCTCTTGCATTGATATTAACTGCATACTACAATACTCTTAGTTATCTTTTACGACACCTACGGAGAAGAGAGAGAGAGAGATAAATTGTATTCTTAACTCGTAAACACACGGCAATTTCTCCACAATAGGAGGAAAATTGACCTGTGATACCAGGCAGACATGTTGCTATAGGGTTTTAATTCGGCGGCGCAGGCGCGATTACCTGCGCCTGATGCCGCCCTAGGCGAGACCGAGGGTGACTGGATCGGGGATTTAGTATGTCACCCGCCGAGAGGCCGACCGCACGACGATGACCGTCGTTTCCGAGGGGGGACGTCGTGAGCGTCGTGTCGCCTTAGACGGAGCCGGCACCTACCCCTCAAAAAAAAAATAGGGTTTTAATTCGCAGATTTCTCTCTCTTGCAAGAAACTCATCAGGATTGTCTATTTTTTATTTATTTTCTAATTTCACTTAAATAAAATTACATCTTACAACACGCTTATTAATAATTCCAGTGTGATGCCATTCGAAATATTATTAGAATTCGCAAATATAATGAGACGATAGATATTATATATTAGATAGATATTATCATCATCATCATTGCAGCCCACATACGTCCCACTGTTGGGCTCGGGCCTCCTGCACATTGGGCGGGAATTTAACCTACTATGCCGTGCTGGTCAGACATGTTGGTATAGGGTTTCATTTCAAATTTTCCTTCTCTTGCACAGATCTTATGTGTATATTATATCCCTTAGTTGTCTTTTACGATATCCACAGGCAAGAGATGGGGTGGTAAATTGTATTCTTATTCCGTCACCACACGGAAAAGTACGTAATAAATGAAAGTATTATCAAATATTATTAATAGTTTGTCAATACTGTTTACTTGTACAAGACAGGATGTTATGATAACCTATCAAATGAATTGGGTAAGTGTGTTAAATGTTAAAAGTAATATAATAGTTTATCATAAGTGTTAAAAGTCCGCGTGGTAACGGAGTAAGAATACAATTCACCACTTCCAATCTTGTCCGCGGGTGTCGTAAAAGACGATTATGGGATATAATATGCACATAACATCTGTGCAAGAGAAGGAAAATTTGAAATGAAACCCTATACTAACATGTCTCACCAGTATCGTATAATAGGTCAAATTCCCTCCCATTGTGGAGGAGGCCCGAGCCCAACAGTGGGACGTATGTGGGCTGCGATGATGATGATGACAATGAAGTGTTAATATACACATTTAATAATGGTAGGACCACACTGTTGACAGTTGTTTGTCTACAGCCGTGGGCCGGTCCGTTAGGGGTAGTACCACACTGAGCAGAAAATCAACGTCTGAGTAATAGTAATTTGTTACTGCGCTTCGTTCGGTGAGCGTGAGAGCTGGAAGCCTAACTATCTGATAGTGTTTGCCTGTGGTGGGTTTTGGTGACGCCTTTAGTATTACCGAACTTCATTGCATGCATTCACTCCCTTCACGGTAGGCAGCGGCCCAGCTAAAGTCCATGAGTGAACTATCACTTACCATCAGGCGTATTGTTTGTTCGTTTACCAGCATTTTGTATAAAGAAAACCCATTGGTTTAAATATAAACGTATCGTGACAGTGTAATGTGTTCGATTCCTATGCAAGGATAACTTGTGCAATCCATAAGTTATTGTTCCGAGTCTGGGTGTAATTTGTGCCCGTTATTTGTATGTCCGTTTGGTGACGGAGTAAGAATACAATTCACCAACTCCTCTCTTACCCTTGGATAAGAGATGACTAAGGGATATATTACGCATATGACATCTATGCAAGAGATGGAAAACTCGAAACAGACGAACACAACAACGAACCTGTCTGACCATGGTATAGTAAGGTCAATTTCCCTCCTACTGAAGGAGGCTCGAGCCCAACAGTGGGATATATATGAGCTGAGATGATGATGATGATGACTCCCTTAAATCATTTTAAAATATTTTAAATTGTTGTCCTATAAATATATTTCAATAAAAGATATTTTATTTCTAACCATTCTTTAACACTGTGAATATAAGTATTCCTTTAAAGGGTGTTTAGTTTCAATAAAATAAAATTATACTGCAATGCCTTTGTAGTTTTGAATAGTTATAACAATCTTGTTCTCGCTTCTATCAAACAACTGTTCGTAAACTCGTTCGTATTTTATAGTTTTAAATCCTTACTAATATTATAAATGCAAAAGTATGTTTGTTACGCTTTCACGATTAAACCACCGAATTGATTTCAAAGATTCTTTCACTTATGGAAAGCTATAATATCAGGGAGTAACATAGGCTATGTTTTGTCCCGGTATTCCCACGGGAATGGGAACCACGTGTGTAAGACGAAATCGAAGATTGCGGAAAGAGGGCGGGTTGCTGGTGTCAAAGTTTTTTTTGCAATAACGTAAAATTGGTATTTATTATCATCGTCATCATTTCAGCTCGTATACGTCCCAATATTGGACTCGAGCCTCCTCCACAATAGAAGGGAAATTGACCTTAATATACCATGCTGGTCAGACATGTTATAGGGTTTTATTTCGAGCTTTCTATCTCTTGTATAAACGTTATATGTATAATCAAATCCATTAGTCTTCTTTCAACATCCACGCTCAAGATAGTTAGCGAATTGTATTCTTACTCCGTCACCATACGGAAATATGATTTGCCGAAACTGGCTGGACTAAACTCGACCCTAATATCATTGAGAGTAATAATTATCCGTGTAAGAAAACAAGTAAGAATGGAATAAGAAAACAATTCACCATTCCCTATCCTACCCGTGGATGTCGTAAAAGACGACTAAAGGATATAATATGCATATAATATCTATGCAAGAGAAGGAAAACTCGAAACTCTATTTTTTTATTGCCGATGGTGGCAAACGAGCAGGCAGCGCACCTGATGGTAAGTGATCCTGCCGCACATGGACCTTTGCAATATCAGGAGCACGGCTAGGCCGTTGCCTGCCGTGTAGAAAATACTCTTCTTAAACCTCGTTTAAAGAAGGACTATATCAACCTGTCTGACCAGCATAGTAAGGTCAATTTGCCTCCTATTGTGGAGGAGGCTCGATCCCAGCAGTGGGACATGTATAAGCTGAAACGACAGCAACAATATTATGTCTAGTGCGTCATTTAACTTATGCTCGAAAAATAAAATGGCGCATTTCAAAATGTCACTATTACTTTCATCTCACGAAAACCAAGTTTTAATGTAATGTAATATGATAAAAATAGGCTTTCGGTAAAGTTTGAGTTTATACTTTGTAGATACGGATTAAGGGGGGGTACCCTTGTTTGTTACCAGCTTATTGGTAGGGAGGACTGTTATCCAATAAGTACCATGAATAGCTTGACGAAGTTTTAAGAGTAATTTATTGGCGGTTAAATGAAGTGAATTTGTTATGAATAATTTATACTTTTAAAAGGCTTTGTTTAATGTTTGTATTGCTGTGTGACGTGTGTAAACTAGTTGGCTTATCCCGGTTTTGTTTATCAGAATTTAGTACAAATATTTTTTTAAAGGTGCTATCATAATCATCGCGGCTTACTTAACGTTCCAAAGATAGGCTCGAGCTTAGACCACAATAGGAATGAAATTAACTTACTATAAAACGCTGATCAGATTTCTTGAAATGGGGTTTCATTTCAATTTCAATCTCTTCTATAGATGTTATATGCAAATCATATCCCCTTGTCATCCTTTACGACACCCGCAGGCAAGAAAAGAGATTGTAAATTCTTATTCCGTCACCAAACAGAATATTTTTTCCAACGTATTAAAACAAGTATGTTGCCTGACTTTCATATATTTATATTGTTCATCACCTAAACTCTCTTGTGGACAGCAAGAAGAATTGTACCAAATTGATATCTAATTCCCCAATACTTACCATGAAAAGTCGCTTATTTTCTCTTTTTTTTTAAAGATAACAATGTTTACTAATAAAATAAGCACTCTAGGGTGCGTTATTTTACAAACATCTCAATTAACAAGTTTTTTTACTTTTATAATTATATTTAGTTTACGCAATTATGTTCGTGAAAAAAAAATTGCTAAAGCTCTACTTAAAATGGCCTCTTCTTCAGCGTTGATAATTCGCCTTGCAAATATCTTTTTGTGCTTCCCACATAAATTATTAAGAACAAAATGAGAGCCCCAAATCGAATTTCAAGTCAGGCCTCACTTTTTATAATAATTGCGAGCGGTTAATGAATATTGTTTTGTCTTTAAACTGTCAAAATCTTGACCAAAGATTCCATTGGTTTTTTTTTTAAACCTGTTGCATATGTTATACAACATACAGCCTTTAATTTAAGAAGAAATTTTGAGCGATGTTAATTTCTTTTTTAATATCGTACGCGAGAGGATATATTTTTATTTTCTGCGTGGATTTAAATGGCTTTCGTGTCAAGTGCTGTTAGTAAAGGTGTTATTAAAGATTCCTTACACCTACGAAAAGGAGAGGATTATTATGGGCTTACGTTTTGATTTATTTTTGAAATATATATTTTATTATGTAAATATGAGTTTATTGACTTCTTTAGCAATCATATTAAATTTGTTCGTGAATTGCGTGTTTTATAAAGACAGAATATTTATAGACATCAGAACATAGGTAAATATGTTGACGGAGTTAGAATATAAAACGCGATCCTTTACCTTGCCCGTAGTTTTCGTAAAAGACGACAAAGGGCATATCGAAGAAAAACTCGAAATAAAACCCTATACCAACCCATATGATCAGCATGGTATAGTAGGGCAATTTTCCTACTAATGTAGAGGATGCTCGAACCTAGTAATGCGAGGTATATGAGCCGAGATGAGATTCTATACCACGCTAGTCAGGCACGTTAGTATAGGTTTTCAGACCCTTTTTACGATACCCACGGACAATATATGCATCATCCCTTATTGGATTCTTATTCCGTCACCGCACGAAAAACTTTATCGGGTTGAAAGACCTCAGCGCTCACCCACAGTCCGGGTTAAGCTATTAAAGCCAACTGCGGCTAACAGCTAGTCACACAAAAAAATAACGGAAAACTTAAACAATTTCTTTAAATATCTCCATAAACTTACTTCAAATCTGTGACAGCTTAATGTATGTATTTCGACTGGATGAACCGATTTTGAAGATACGTTTTTGTTTTTTTTTGAAAATTGATGCTTCCTGTGCAATGTCATTTCATTTGTCCCAGTTTTAACAGCGGCATCCATAAGAAAACGGGTGAAGTCGGTTTTTTTATTCAGAATTATAGACAGGAAGATATCACGCCGCGGTATGTTAAGTATTTATTTGCTTATAGTGAATATGAACCATTGAAGATAATATATGAATAAGAATTGTCAATATTTAGTCGTTCATATTATGACGTAAAAACATGAGTCATGGGTAAGTCCCTGGTGTTAAACTGAATGACACCATTGACCACCTTAAAATCAACAAAGGGATATTAAAACGGTGCATTCTTGAAACACTACGTAATTTAACAAAATTTCTTTCACAGTTTCAAAGCTCTAAGAACTGATAATCTTATTATAATCAAATACAAATTGTGTTTTGTGAATATAATCAGCATCTCAGCTTATATACGTCCCACTGCTGGGCTCAAAACTCTACACAATGGGAGGGATTAACCAACTATGCCACGCTGGTCAGGCCGGTTGGTATAGAGTTTTATTTCGAGTTTGCCTTCTTTTGAATAGTTGTTATATGCATATTTAATCCTTCAGTCGTCTTTTACTACATCCATGGTCAAGATAGGGAGTGGCGAATTGTATTCTTACTCCGTCATTACACGGACGATTCTTATATAATTTTATTTAAATATAGCCATGAACATAATTTTTTGCGTCAACCCTAATAAGAAATGTTCAGAAATATATTTTAATGTGTAATATAATTCGATCTTATTAGGGATCCTCTACTAAAAATGATGAGAACGGCTTATGAAATGTTCAAATTCAAAATTATTAACTATGTATAAAGCTCGCGAGAGCACTTACATATTGTCAATTTTAGCATCTAATTAAAAAAAATAATTCAATAAACGGGGTGGTGAATTGTATTCCTGTCCGTGGATGTTGTAAAAAACGGCTAAGGGATATAATATGCATATAACGTCTATGCAAGAAAACAAAACTCGAAATAAAACTCTATATCACCCCTTTTGACCACCATGTCCATTTTCCTTTGTGGAAAAAACCTCAATACCAACCCGTTTGACCAGCATGGCATAGTAGGTCAATTTCCCTCCCTTTGTTGGAGGCTTGAGTCCGACAGTGGGACGCCTATGAGCTTTGATGATGATGATGATAATTACATATGCTATAAAGGTTATTATTTCATGAATTTAGAACAAAAAAACAGCTATATTTTGTATTATTAACCTTGACTTAAACAAGTTTTCACTTCTGTCATGCGGTCTTAAGCACACACTAATTTTTGTTTGACAAATAGAGAAAATCTCAATTAACACGTTAAACGCTGGCCTGATCTTCCAGTTTTTCGTTTGGGCCATGGGAGACACCATGTAGCCGACATACAGTTGTTCCGTTGGAGTCATGGGGAACACAATATGACCGCGAACCAGGGATGACTTTAAGCAAAATAAGGTCACAAACGATGTTTACTACGTGATTCACCACATTTTAAAAGCTGTAAAGCAATAAAAAGTTATCAATTAAATTTAATTCACTATTCTGCCCCGTGGGGCGTGCAAACCCTTACTTAATATTATAAATGCGAAAGTAAGTTTGTTTGTCTGTTACGCTTTCACGCTTAAACCATCGAACTGATTTCAGAAATTCTTTCACCAATGGAAAGCTATAATATCAAAGAGTAACATGGGCTATATGTTATTCCGGTATTCCCACGGGATCGGGAATTGCGCTGTAAGGCAACGGTTATATAATGTCAAAATGATCATTTTAATTGTTAGTAATATAATTTGTGAATAATGACAAAAAAAAATTAAAGATCATTAAAATTTTAGAAACAAGAGCTTTTCTGCTGGCTTCATATATTAGATAAATGAGGCCCACATGGCGATTACCAGCCATGGCGTTCAAAGTGTTAATTAATTATTTCTGCGCCTCTGCATTCTAATAGGAATACAACTTAAGCCTATTGAGAGCAGTTTGCGCGACCAGTTTATTATTAAGTGCATTCCATACAATTAATATATGCAAATGTATCTTATTGTTTACGATACTATTAAACAAGATTTACATTTGCTGCCATTAATAATTATTACAACAAGACCTTGATTAGTGCATTGAATTATAATATTAATATATAAATAATTTATTTTAATGTAAAATAATATACGATAATGTATTTGCTCAGTGCGGTGTGGTGACGGAGTAAGAATACAATTCACCACTCCCTATCTTGACCGTGAATGTTGTAAAAGACGACTATGGGATATAATACGTATATAACATTTGCGCAAGAGAAGAAAAACTCGAAACAAATCCAACACGTGCGACAGTGTTATGGCCACTATTAACGGTGTCAGAGATTTTTGATGGAAACGAAAAGATATGTAAAGCACTTTTATATCTAACACTTTTATATTGTTTTGGGAATTTTCGTTTAACCTGGAAACCTATGTAAAGCTATGTCGTATCATCTATACTACATTTTGATAGTTTCTCTGTTGTTCTTAACGCTATTTAATAACTTAAAATACTAAAATGTTGAATTGAAAGACTGCCACTTCACATTTTTACTCACCAATCATCATCATCATCGCAGCCCACAAACGTCCCACTGTTGGGCTCGGGCCTCCTCCACAATGGGAGGGAATTTAACCTACTATAGGTACCGTGCTGGTCAAACATGTTGGTATAGGGTTTCAATTCAAGTTTTCCTTCTCTTGCACAGATGTTATGTGCATATTATATTACCCACCAATACTCAGACTTATTCTAACAAAAGGATTACCACAGATTATAAATGGAATACATAATCTGTATTTGCTTATAAATGCAAATAAAATGGCCACAGGGATTCATAAGCGTATTGTACAGCCGAATATTACTGCGAAAGAGCGGAAAATTATTCAAATTATCCGCCAGATCGAGTAGCAAATAAAATGTTCGAAACCGGTATGAAAGGTCGAAGGATTAAAGATATGTGGATGCTTTCTCGTTTTGGGAATATATATTGCATTTTTGTGTCTCTGTGGTTGAACAGGGATTGGAATAAGAAACTAAAATAGCTATTTTTCGTATGTTACCGAGCAAGAGGTTTTTATTTTTATGAATTCAATTACGTTTAAATATTTATGCGTCCAAAAACATTTACAGTTAAGATGCTTTTTATGTATGCAGTAACATATTACGACAGGAACTAACATGGCATAAAGTATTAAAAAAAATATTACGATATTTTGCCAGAAAATGATGATTTTCATTCAATAAATATGTATTTTCATAAGTTTACACTATAGGTTGCTTAGGTTAATAATTTATTTTGAGCTCACTAGATGACGTTGTACAAAATTATAAAACAGGTTATAGTTTCATTACACAAGTGTACATATCCGAGCGCGGCGTCAACGCCACGTCAACGATCAGGTTCACCCTCGCCTATAGATGTTTCACATCAATAACTATGTCGTAAAGAGCTTGTATTCCGGGTGGTGATAGAGTAAGAATACAATTTAAGTAAGTAAGAATACTTTCTTGACTATGGGTGTAATATTCGATATAAAATCCATGTCAACACGTTTGACCTTCGTGGAATAGTAGGTCAATTTTCTTCCCATTATAGAGGAGGCCTAAGCCCAACAGTGGGACTTATATAGACTGAGATGAAAATGAGCAATACAATCTATTACAATTTGCTGGCCATATTTTCAATTGGCACATCCAGAATTTTCTAACGTCTGTACCCTAATAGCGTCCGGCTTAGGACTCTTACCCAAGATATTTCAGTTAACATTCAAATTATAAATTTATTTATTTTAATTGGCATTGAAAACTATATATGTTCTAGCTTATGCCCGCGATTTCGTCCGCGTGGTGCAGTTACTTTGGGCTAATGCTAACTTTAATCCGCGACTTTGTTTATGTAGAAGTTGAAAAAAATTTTAAATAATATAATTCTGTCACACATGATTTTCGCGAAACGGTTAGCGTTTATGTAGCGCACGCAGCGGAAGCTCTCAAAAGGAAAAAAAACCGATTTTGAAACATTTTTCATTGTTGCTCCGCTCCTATTGGTCTTAGCGTGATGATAGCCTTTCTCGGTAATGGCCTACCTAACACTGAAATTTTTCAAATCGGAGCAGTAGTTCCTGGGATTAGCGCATTCAAACAAACAAACTCTTCCGCTTTATATATTAGTATAGATATGCATTATATTGTTTTTGTATTGATATTTTTTTCTTTGCTGTGGTGATGAAGTACGATTCCAATTCATTACCTCCTTTCTTGGGCGTGGATGTCTTATGTCGTTCAGAAATGGCCTCTTCTTAAATTAATTTAAATCTTAATTTTATGAAAAGTGTTCATTTTAGACCGTGGTCCACTTATTCATCATTAACCGGCATGATAAACTTTAAAATGAGGGATATGATAAAAAGAAATAAGGAAGATCTCGCGGGCCATTAAATTAAGAAATAAGATTGTTTATTATTAACTACATGAACTTTATATCCCTGAGCTGTATCTTAAAATATAGAGGAAAGGTGTGATAAGAAATTATATTTTCAGTTCGTCACTACAAAAACGGAAAACCAAAGATAAATAAAAAAAAATACTCACACAAAATTCGTCATTAATCCTTTTCACTTTAAAACCAAAATTAAAAAAATATCTCTGTCACATCACTCGGTTCTATTTATAAAAAGTTCTTAAAAATATTACTTCCTGAAAAAGTGATGTTTTAACTATTTTTATATGTATCGATGCACAGTGTAATGATATCGATTTTAAATATAGATAGGGATGCGACGCGTGCGCACGGCTGACGGTCACTGGAGGCTGTGACGGGATACGCATTATTTTATCTCAACACTTGACGCACCACTTAGAGATTCACCTTGCGGTCGATAGAAATTCACTGGGTTTTTTATCGAGAAATTATAATCTAATATATTGTTCGGTATGATTTATATTTTTGAAACGGATGTTTACGCATTGTATGGCTACAAATACTGATAGTATTTACCCTTAAATTGTTTATAGGTGTCGTAAAAGATGGCTTAGAGCTTTACTGTAGTGGTAGAACAACACTGTTAATAGTTATCTGTCTACAGCCGCGGGCCGGTCCATCCGGGGTAGTAATACATTCTCGTAGAAAATCAACATCTTTTTTTTTTGTGGATGGGTTGCGGTCGACGCGCCTCCGCACCACTCCGTCCGGGGCGACAGAGGGGCTTAAGCACGCAACTCCCGCAACCCATCCGAAAACCACGTCGCCTTCGTCGTTGGGCCGACCACCGGAGCAGGGTTAACTTGTCATCAGTGGTCAGCCCGACGGAATACCCCCTAATCCGGAGCCGGAATCCCCCCCTCAGGGAGGACGTTGGTCTTTCCTCACGCGGTCGGCCTCTCGGCGGGTGACGGACTAATCCCCAGTCACGTCTCCCGCGGCCTCGGCTAGGGCCGCATGAGGCGCAGGTAGTTGCGCCTACGCCGCCCCAGTCGCCGGCGGCGGATCTCCTCATCGAGGCTGCGCTCCTCGGGCAGGTGATCCGCCGCCTCCTTCCGCGAGATCACTGTCTCGCAGAAGGCTGCGACCGCGTCCCAATTCCCGACGCCATCGACCATCGCCCTAGCGATAGCCGGCAGAGAAAATCAACATCTGGGTAGTAGCAATTTGTTACGGCGCTTCGTTCGATGAGCGAGAGAGTCGGCAGCCCAATTTCCCGTAGGTGTCGTAAAAGATGACTAAGGGATAGAATATGCATATAACGTATATGCAAGAAACCTCACCAGCATCGTATAGTAGGCCGATCTCCCCCTCATAGTGGAGGAGACCCGAACCCAATAGTAGGACGTCTATGGGCTGAGATGATGATGATTAAGACATTTTAGAATTTCATTTCCTTTTGTGTCATTCATTTTTTATATCTAGCGCTTTTATTTGCGTACTAGCAATCCGCCCTCGCTTCGCTTCGGTTATAGGTTATAGTCGTTTTACCCGCGTAGTTCCCGTTCCCGTGAGAATACCGGGATAAAATATAGCCTTGTTTACGCCCTGATATTATAGCTTTCCATTGGTGAAAGAATTTTTGAAATCGATCCAGCCGTTTTGAAGATTACCCGGAACAAACAGACAGACAGACAGACAGACAAAATTTTTTTAATTGCTATTTTAGGCATAGGTGCCGTGCAAATAACCGTGTGAGCATGAAAAAAGCCTATTATTTTGACATTACAAATAGACACTCCAATTTTATTTATTGGTATAGATATGTAAGTACAGAGGTAAAATACATTTGGTATTATTAACTTTACAAGTGGAACTCGTTATAGGAGATGATACCCAAATATCTTGACATCTTATACTTCCTTATCTATACTCTATACCAATAAATAAAATTGGAGTGTCTGTTTGTAATGTCAAAATAATAGGCTTTTTTCATGCTCACACGGTTATTTGCACGACACCTATGCCTAAAATAGCAATTAAAAAATTTTTGTCTGTCTGTCTGTCTGTTTGTTCCGGGTAATCTTCAAAACGGCTGGACCGATTTCAAAAATTCTTTCACCAATGGAAAGCTATAATATCAGGGCGTAAACTAGGCTATATTTTATCCCGGTATTCCCACGGGAACGGGAACTACGCGGGTAAAACGACTATAACCTATAACCGAAGCGAAGCGAGGGCGGGTTGCTATTAATACTATAAATGCGGAAGTAAATTTGTTTGTTTGTTATGATTTCACGCTTAAACCTCGGAACCGATTTCAAAAATTCTTTCACCAATGGAAAGCTATAATATCAGGAAGTAACATAGGCTCTTAGAATAATAACGTATAGAAGGTAAGTTCACGCACAAAAAGTGAGGCATTTCAATTGGAGCCTAATGGAGCTTACATCGGAACCGTTCCGTAATGTATAAGTCATTGTACTGCACGACCGTACGCAACTCTTAAAAAATAAATAGGTAATTATGACGGTTTGTGCATTCAAATGGTGTCACAACACATTTGAAAAATATAAAAAGATTATTAACATTACTTTTAAAGGTAATTCAACGATTTATATTAATAAAAACAAAATTTGATTTCATAATTTGTATAGTGGTGTGCGTGTGTACGTGTGTAATCGTCTGCGCGCCATTAGTATTTTTAGAATCAAATTTTGTAAGTTCGAAGTATTGACACTATCCTTCTATACGTTATTAGTCTAAGCATAGACTATATTTTATCCCAGTATTCTCACGGGAATGGGAACTACGCGGGTAGGGCGACTGAAACCGAAGCGAGGGCGGGTTGCTAGTATTTTTTTTTTTTTTTTTTTTATTGCCAACGGTGGCAAACGAGCAAGCAGCACACCTGATGGTAAGTGAAACTGCTGCACATGGACCATTGCAATACCAGGGGCACAGCCAGGCCGCTGCCTACCGTGAAGGAAATACTCTTCTTAAACCTCGTTTAAAGAAGGACATGTCATATACGCCTATGATGTCGAGAATAACGTACGTATCCAGTTACAAAATATTCCTTTTAATACCTTAATAATGTTAATAGCCCTTAATAATTCATCATCATCATCATCATTTCAATTCATATACGTCCTACTGCTAGGCTGGTGCCTCCCTCACTGAGGGAGGAAAATTGTCCCACTACATCACACTGGTCAGACGTGTTGATATGGGGTTTTATTTCGAGTGTACCTTCTCTTGTATAGTCGATTTTTACAACACCCAAATGTCAATATGAATTGTTACAAGCAATTATTTCTGTCGAAAAAAGTCTGTTTTGATAAATAAAACTACTTTACGGATGTTATCGGGTTTGTATTTGACTTTAAAATGTCCGACGTTTCGAACACTTTGCAGCGTTCATGGTCAAGGGCGGTAGCCTTATTTACACTGTGATGCTTACGTAAACATCAGAAATCATTCTGTTTTAGTAATTTGTCGTAACTTATTTAATACTAGCAACCCGCCCTCGCTTCGCTTCTGTTTTAGTCGTTTTATCCGCGTAGTTCCCGTTCCCGTGGGAATACCGGGATAAAATATAGCCTAGTTTACTCCCTGATATTATAGCTTTCCATTGGTGAAAGAATTTTTGAAATCGGTCCAGCCGTTTTGAAGATTACCCGGAACAAACAGACAGACAGACAGACAAAAATTTTTTAATTGCTATTTTAGGCATAGGTGTCGTGCAAATAACCGTGTGAGCATGAAAAAAGCCTATTATTTTGACATTACAAACAGACACTCCAATTTTATTTATTGGTATAGATAAAATGGCCATGATTGTTATAAAACTATGCAGTTAGGACAGAGCGAAAACTATTTTACAGCAAAACGTTCATACCTTACATATAAGATAGTTTCACATAGCAGAGCTTTGAAACAAAGTTCTTGCGCACACGGAAAATGACCAAATTCACGCCAGTTTTCATTTGTTTATAATAATTTAATGCTAATATATTAATAGTATATTCCGTGTGGTGACGGAGTAAGAATACAATTCACCACCCCCTATCTTACCCGTGGGTGATCGTACGAGACGATTAAGGGATATAAAACGCATATAAAATCTATGCGAGAGAAGGCAAACTCGAAATAAAACCCTATACCAACACGTCTAACAAGCTTAGTATAATAGGTCAATTACCCTTCCATTATGGAGGAGGCCCGAGCCCAACAGTGGGACGTATATGGGCTGAGATGATGATGATGATGATATTAATAGTCGAATGATTGTCTTTTGTCTTTGATTCCTTATGTTTTTAAATTGGAATCGTAGGATGTTATTAAGATTTTACATCATTAAAAAAAATACAGATGTCGAATTTTATTATCAAGAAACTTGTGCTTTTTTTTGGGGTGGCCTATGGTCAGCGCATCTGCCGCCCGGCTCCATCCGGGGCGACAGAAGGGGGGCGCGCGGCCCCATAAGCCACCTATAGCTCGTCGCCTTCGTCGTTGGGCCGACCACCGGTGCCGAGTTCCTTGTCTTAAGTGGTCGACCCGACGGAATACCCTGAGGGGCTACCATATCTATCGGCGTCCCTTTAAGAAGAAACTTGTGCTGGAAAGACTAGATCTTATCCTAATTTGTCTTTAGATGAGTTTGTGGTAAAGTTTCAGAGGTTATATTTTTACTACAAACATAAAATATGGAGTTTAGTGAGAGAAATTTATCAAGTTCTATTAAAAATAAAATAAAATAAATTAAAAAAAAGTTACGTAAAACGTGGGTGTGTTTCATCTTTACCTGTTTTTTCTGACTTAAAATTACGAAGATAATGACGATTCTCGTTTAAGCATATCTGATGTATTAATACATATTAATTTTAATAAATATAAGGTCAAAAATGACGTCAAAATCACAAGCAGGATTTGAAGCAGAAACAGAATTAACAGTGTTTTGATTGCGTAATTATTGTCAAAATGACGTATTACCTTGACCTGGGCATTGGACAACGCTGACTCAGATTAAAAACTTATCTGTGGTCAGATCAATGACTCTTAACAAGTTCGTCATTTAAAATTTTGAAGTTGCGAAATTAATGATGTGAATATTTTAATTTATATTTATATCCGGTGTGCATCCGGTATGGATATTAATCAATAGCATATTGTATATTTTAATGTGAAACTCCTTTACCTGCGATTTAGGAGTAACTCAAATCTTTTTATTGTATATATCCATCTATATATACTTTAATTAAGTAGTAATAATTCATCATTCACCATCATCATTTCAGCCTATCACCGTCCACTGCTGGACGTAGGCCTCCCTCATGTTACGCCACAAAGTGCGGTCCTGTGCCGCCTGCATCCAACGACGCCCAGCAACTTTCACCAGGTCGTCGGTTCATCTGGTGGGGGGGCGTACTACACTGCGTCGTCCGATACGTGGTCGCCACTCGAGAACCTTTCTTCCCCAGCGGTTGTCGGTTCGTCGAGAGATGTGGCCTGCCCATTGCCACTTCAGCGTGCTAATTCTTCGTGCTATGTCGGTTACACCCGTTCTTCTGCGGATTTCCGTATTTCGGATTCTATCTCGCAGAGAAATCCCGAGCATAACCCATTCCATAGCACGCTGAGCGACTTCGAGCTTTGTTATGAGGCCTATATATAGGGACCACGTTTCTGTGCCGTAAGTCATCACTGGTAACACACACTGGTCGTAGAACTGTGTTTTCAGACACTGAGGTATGTTGGACGAGAAGATTCTCTTAAGTAAGTAGTAATAATTTAAGTAATTAAAAACAATACATTCTGACAGTAGGCTTTTTTTGTGACGTAGAAACTCACTAGCAAAGGGCTTTAGTAAAATCAATTCCTTAAGTAACCTTTTTTCAACCACAAATGGATCACCAATTTGTTTAGAGATTTTTTATTTTTTTTAGTTTGTTCTTTAAATTTGCTTCAAGTTTTTATTCATCCATCCTTTCAGTATGTCCAAATCATATTAATATTTTTTTTTTCAACTTTATTAACACTTATGCAATGCTGCCTTACACGTATTAAAGAATTAAAATATCGTGGACTATAGGTATAATATCCAATATCTTTTAGTCTGTTTTAAATTTAAATAAAATATTTAAATAAATTAATGTAACAACAGCGGTAAAATGTCATTTTTTAAACTTAACCGGGATAGTTGTTTCTTTACCGGTTTGTATAAAGACGTCATTGGGTAAAAACCTTCTTTAAAGAAAGACTGCGATCGGCGAAATGTACCAGCTACTAAGCAGGGTTCCGTAGGAATTTTCCTCAATCCACGCAATGACGTTAGTATTGTTATATTTATTGCGGACCATTTTTATTTATTTTTTGTTGCCGGTTGTAAACGAGCCAACGTACACCTTTTTTTTATAGTAAATGTTACTGGCGTTCATGAAACTTTGTAAGGTCGCTGTCCACCGTAAAGAAAACGAGAGAAAAATGTGCAATGAGTTTCGAGGATACTAACGGCATCACTAAAATCCACCATATGCAAACACCCTCAGAAAGTTAGGCGGCTCACTGCGGCTCACTCGCTCATTGAACAAAATGCAGTAACAAATTGGTACTACCCCGGACGAACCGGCCTGCAGCTGTAAAACTTGTAAACAGAAAAGTTTGTGTGCTCCTTCCAAATAAGTATAAGCCTTCATAATTTTCGGCTAACAGTTTTGTTCCGGTAGAGTATCTTTTTTAAATTAAACTATTATCGTCTACATAATTTAAAAGTGTTTACGTTTTATCTTAATACACAGAATATTAATTCAGATGTTCCAACCAGTTAGTTTTGCATTCCTACTAAATTGTTAATACTGCTTTTATTAATATATTTATAATACTAGCTGACCTACGTAACTGCATTTATTTTACTAAGAAAGAGAGGATTACAGAGAATGGGTCTTAGGCAAAGCGCACGCAACTGATGCCCACCATTGAGAAATAAATTTTCCCCATTTTTTTTTTAACAGACTTCAAAAAAGGAGGAGGTTTCTCGATTCGACCTTATACATATATATGCTTTTTTATGTTTGTACCCGGATAACTTCGTCGTTTATGAACTGATTTTGATGATTCTTATTTACAACATTTTTGATTAGCAGCGCGATGTTGTATAGCCTACAAGAACTAAGGGATATAATCCTTACTAATATTAAACATGCGAAAGTAAGTTTGATTGATTTTTACGCTTTCACGCTTAACCCACTAAATCGATTTCAAAAATTCTTTCACCAATGGAAAGCTAGAATATCAGGGAGTAACATAGGCTATACTTTAGCCCGGTATTCCCACGGGAACGGGAACTACGTGGGTAAGGCGATTGAAACCGAAGCAAGAGCAGGTTGTTAGTATGCATATAACATCTAACATATAACATCTATGCGGCTCGAGCCCAACAGTGGGACGTATATGAGCTGAAAGATTTTAAACGCAGTTTTGTTGAAATATTTTAACATCACTGTGAAATAAATTGTTTAGCTTAGAAAGAGTATTGTTGACACGAAAAAAGCAATTACGTTTATTAGCGATGTTCTCACAAAATGTATGACACGAAGAGATATACGACTTATTTGTGTCGAGTTAATAATTTACGGAACTGGTGACTTCATTTTTCAAACAAAAAGAACAATTGTATTTATTTTCGCACTGAGAAATGGCGGCTATTGTTATAATGCGACAGCTGTTTATATTTTTGATAAGTTTGTGAAAAGACCGCGAATATCAGTGTTCATAGACTATAGACAAAAAAATACAGATATTATAATAACTGCACAGACGGCGTAGTGCTTAGAATAATAACGTATAGAAGGATAGTGTCAATACTTCGAACTTTCAAAATTTGAATCTAAAAATACTAATGGCGCGCAGACGATTACACACGTACACGCTTTATCCACCGCTTTATCCACCACACAGAAGAACTGTTTTAGGTGCTAGTTCTCCACTTGCTAGGTTTTGTAAAGTTATCAACGGTTGTAGTGATGTGATTGATGTACACTCTGACTTTCTGTTTCGAATGAAAAGACAAGTTTCTACCTGTCTGTCTGATGGTTTTTTAAATATTTCCTAGTACTAATAAGCTATGAAGTTATGACGCGCTTACAAGTTTAAATAAACCGAATATTATGCGACATGTTGGATGTGTGTCACTTTGTGTATATTGTCTGTTGTGTCGTAAAGGGAGCAGGGTAATCTTATAAGTTTCATGTTTTCTGTCTGCTCAAAAAATCATATTTATTGTGCATGTGGTGTTTACCTTTAATTAGATGTTACATTGCCATTTGTATTTTAATATGTATATTGTTAAGTATCTATGTAAACAATCTGTTGGTGAACCAAATAAATAAATAAATAAATACACACGCACACCACTATACGAATTATGAAATCAAATTTTGTTTTTATTAACATAAATCATCGAAATACTTTTAAAAGTAATGTTATAAACCTTTTTAAGTTTTTCCAATGTATTGTGACACCATTTGAATGCACAAGCCGTCATAATTATCAATTTATTTTTTAAGAGTTGCGTACGTACGTGCAATACAATGACTTGTACATTACGGAACGGTTCCGGCGTAAGCTCCATTAGGCAACAATTGAAATGCCTTACTTTTTGTGCGTGAACTTACCATCTATATGTTATTATTCTAAGGCGTAGTGGTTATGATATCTACAATATAGGACCACACTTTGTGCGATCCACAAATTATTGTTCCGAGTCTAGATATAATTTGTGTCCGTTAATTATATGTTTGTAAAATGCTTTGTAATACAAGGATTATTGCCTTAGTACAGGATATTGTCTTTTTTAAATGACTTGTAAAAAAGGAGGAGGTTCTCAATTCGGATATTTGTATTTTTTTTCTTTTTTTTATGTTTGTTCGCGCATAACTTTGTCGCTTGCCAACCGATTTCAAATGTTCTTTTTTTTTTGGAAAGGGTATACTTTCCAAATGGTCCCATAAAATATTATCGAAATCGGATAAGCGGTTTTTAAAAAATCAACAAAAATTTAAAAATTTATCCACATTGTCTACAGTAATCTTTTCTAATTTAAAATATTAGTGACACTACCGTTTTATAAAAAAGTGTAAAACTTAAGAAGAATTAAAATATAGGTATTGAAGCAATATATAAATTCAGTGCTCAACAAATAACATTAAAACAGTATTTCGAAAAAATCGTTTAGTGACGGTATTGGCTTAAACGTGCAATATATTATCGACTAGCAACCCGCCCTCGCTTCGCTTCGGTTTCAGTCTTTTCCGCGTAGTTCCCGTTCTCGTGAGAATACCGGGATAAAAAATAGCCTAGGTTACTCCCTGATATCATAGCTTTCAATTAGTAAAAGAATTTTTGAAATCGGTTCAGCCGTTTTGAAGATTACCCGGAACAAACAGACAGACAGAAAAAAAATATAAAGTGTATTTTAGGCATATGTATAGTGCAAATAACCGTGTGAGCATGAAAAAAGCCTATTATTTTGACATTACAAACAGACACTCCAATTTTATTTATTGATATATATATATATATATATATATATATATATCGTAATATAAAACGTCAAAGTCACTCCTCTCTAAATATTCTCATCTCAGTTTTGTTCCAAGGTACATATGTAGATCCATATCTTCCCGTGTTTAGAAGTTTAGGCTTTACTTCTAAACAAAAAGATGTGGGTTTAATGCTTGAGGATATTATTGAGAAGGGACGCCTTCATTGACCCTACTCCATTACACAATTATTAATATTGTAGAGATATAATTAAAATTATTTCTGTTATGATAATTAAAACCGTATAAAGCCTTATACGGATTATAATAATATTTGAAAAGAAATAAGTGAGATTTCTCCGTGTGGTTAAGGAAGGAGTAATACAATCACCATTCTCCATCTTGCCCGTGGGTATTGTGAAAGACAACTAAGGGATTAAATTTCCGACGTCCCATACGTCGGTCGAGGAGAGGGTACTCCTCAGGGGTA
This sequence comes from Lymantria dispar, assembly GCA_032191425.1. Classification (NCBI taxonomy): domain Eukaryota; kingdom Metazoa; phylum Arthropoda; class Insecta; order Lepidoptera; family Erebidae; genus Lymantria; species Lymantria dispar. The sequence continues at coordinate 3,137,423 of CM063462.1, read as the reverse complement.
TTCCGTCACACCGGCCACTGGCGACAAGTCATCCTGCACCGGTGGTCGGCCCATTGACGAAGGCGACGTTCCACGGGTGAGTTACAGGGCCGCGTGTCGCCCCTCCGTCGCCCCTCCGTCGCCCTGGACGGAGCCGGACGGCGACGGAGCTGACCGTAGCCCACCCCAAAAAAAAAATCATGGTTGTCTGTAAAGTCGGTTTACGGACGATAGTTTAACGTGACAACGTCATAACAAAACATTGATGAAATGACTGCATACTTTTATGAATAAAATTGAATCAGCGTAACAGGACAATGTGCGTAACGGGACAATGGGCGTAACGGGACACTTTTTCGTGCAGGCAGCCAGCGTTCATCGATTTATTACACGTTGTCACGTTAAAAATAAAAGCGATTAAATTTGCATATAATATCAAACATGTCTGACCAGCGTGGTATAGTGGATTAATTTCCCTCCTATAGTGGGACGTATATGGGCTGAGATAATGCTGATGATAAGATTGTAACGTAAGAATTAGAGTACGGCTCGCAGGTGTTCGCGCTGACGTGCGACTTGAAAGCCAAAGTTTGTTACTTGGTAATATTTCTTTCTCTCTACTCTCTCTATTGTTGCATCCTGTTTTCAAACCGAATTATTATGCTGTTACCAACATTAAATCCTAATTTTAAAATTTTGAGCTTGGCAACTCTAGGATATTATAATCCTTTAATCATTTTTTACGACGTCGGGTAAGACAGGGGGTGGTGAGTTGTATTCGTACCACCACTTAGAAAAAGCTATAAAGCATAATTTCTCGATATATCAAAAATGTATCAGAACATCCCTATTTGATGCGTACGTGCAAATTCGCACGCAAAACTTCCTATTAATGGAAACCACTATTCCTGTTCTGTCTTGATTCAATAAATTTTTTAACATCAAATTCTTCAATGGAATATAAACATTAACTACCTACAATAAGGTTTCTATTGCTTGGTGAAAAAATCTTCAATGCATATTTTAAATGCGCGGAATTGCCTTTAACGCTATATCACATTGAACTTTATAGAAATCATAGTTAAAGTTGAATTTTGATTGATTTGATTGACCGAATCATTGAATTTTACTGCGATTTTCGCCAAAAAGAAACCCTTCTAAGCTGGGAGTGGTCTTGATATTGCTAAGTCCATATTATTATATTTAATTGGATAATGGCCCAAATATATCCTGGAAAATTGGAGAAGGCTTGTATCTGATAATGGGATATATAGATTTGTTTTAAAAACAACCAATGACCCTGCACTAAGCAAATAATCCTTGTTTTGCAATGGACTTTACAACCATATAATTAACGGATTCAAATTACACTCATACGCAAAATAAAATTTTTGGATTGCAATTTGCCCCTATGTGGTGACAGAGTAAGAATACAATTCGTCACCCTCTTTCTTGCCCGTGAGTGTCGTAACAACAACTAATTCTTTTTATCGGACGCAAATTGAAACGGTCGATTCAGAACACGACTATATAAAGAATTGTCTTCCGTCTACGTCTAGAATCGAAGCTATACTCGGCATAGGGTTTGCTATTTATACCCATACGTATCTCGAAATTTAAAAATTTACTACTATCCTACTATTTATAGTACAAATGATTTGAAAAGGTTTTTAGTTTGGTAATGGAGTAAGTAAATCGACGTCCGAGTAGTTGCAATTTGTTACTGCGTTTCGTTCGGTAAACGAGAGAGCCGGAAGCCCAACTTTCTGAGGGTGTTTGCATGTCATGGATTTTAGTAATACATTCATCACTGAACCTTATTGAATGCATTCACACTCCCTTTACTTTCTTTGCGGTAGGCAGCGGGCTTGCGAAGGACCATAAGTGGCAGCATCGCTTACCAACAGATGTACTGTTTGCTTGTTTGCCACCGTTTGGAATGAAAAAAGATACTAAATAATTTCTACAATCCTTAATGTAAGTGAAAAAGAGTTTGTAAAACTAGTAAAGATTTAATTAAATTTGCAATAAGATCTTTTAAATTGTCTACAAGCTACACGGATTTCTTTAATTGACAACCAACACCAATGCTTGTTCCAGGGACTATTATTAACTTGTATGTTCATTTAATTCGCCTCATTTGACACCTGCAGCAGATTTTAGTATTAAGAAAGTTGCAACAGAGTTTAAAATTAAACTGTTTAATCCATAAAAAGAGAGAAAGAAAAACATTTATTCTTTTATCATTAAATCTAATAAAAACACAAACAACTAAATGAAAGAGTTTCTTACATGAAATAATTTAATTTTAACGGAGAACAAAAACGGTTATTGGCTCAGCTCGTGCTACTTCTTCTTAAAGAAACAGCGCTGATATTCTGCTAACACCTGGTATATATATTCATGTTAAAACAATTATCAAAACTTAACCATAGTGTATCCATACTGCTTTTTATCGTTCACTGACGGCGAAGTAAAATATAGAATTCAGCCCATATACGTCTCACTGTTCGGGCCTCCTCCACGATGGGAGGGCATTTGACCTATTATACCATGCTAGTCAGACACGTTGGTATAGGGTTTCATTTCGAGTTTTCCTTTTTTTGCACAGATCTTATGTGCATACTATATCCCTTAGTCGTCTTTTACGGCATCCACGGGCAAGATGAATTGTATTCTTACTCCGTCACCATTTCGTCGTTCACTGACAGTGAAAATTCGAATGGATGGCTTGCCTAAATGTAGCTTTTCACCATAGAACATCAACAGGAAAGGAATTAAGCAATCAAGCTAGACATTAAAGTAAATAAATAGTAACTATGGTTTAGAAATAAGTACTTTTTTGACTTCACATTTATCGTAAATTAGCAGTTTAAGAAAAAATATTTTGGTTTTGGGCAGGAATGTGGAAGTGCCATGTGGTGGTCCTGTATTTTATTCAATATCTTGGTATTTTAACGTGTTATATTAAATAATTCGATGACATTTTATGTAAACACATATGTGACGGAGGAACTGCTGGGGTATAGTGAATCGGATATAAAAGTGCTTTAAATACCTTTTCGTGTCCACCAAAAATCTTAGAAGATACCGTTAACAGTGGCTATAACACTGTTGAAGGCGACAATATGACTTCCTGACGGACAATGATTAATTAAAAGAAACTGATACTTAGTAAAAAAAATTATAACTCGACACTGGTAAAAATGGTTTGTATTATAAAACTGATTGCTAAGACAAAAAAGAAGAAGAAATGTTCTTTTTTTAAATTGAAGATCTTTAAATAATGCTTGGTTGTTTTTCTGTTGTTATGCTTAGAAAAAAAGTGGACGAAACGCAGATGGTGTTATGAATTTTCTAGAAAAGCGTAGCTGCACATATTTGAAATAACTATTTACGGAGAAAATAAATTTTTATCGTAAGTGGGGATCGAGCCCATAACAATTGACAGGGAAGGTTGCTACTTATTGTAATATGCATTTTCCTTATAAAAGCAATGTCCTGCAAACATTTTATTTTTAATTTGTAACGGCAGATTTAAATGTAATGTAAAATATGGTTCTATAAATATGCGTCATTCTATGAGGTAGATGTACAAATATTCCATAGATACATCATTTCGAAAGAATCTTAGAGAAGTTTTTTTTTAGAAGGCACCGGCGTTTGTGGTCAATGTCTGAACTTTTTTTTGTAAGTCAATAACCGCTCGAGTGAAACATCAATTAATCTTTGCGTACTATATCTTCATATATAAATTTCTTGTGTACGTATGTATGTCACTGAACTCTTTCTAAACGGCTGGACCAATGTTGATAAAAATTTTTGTGCATGTTTAAGGAGATTCGAGAATAGTTTTGATTTAGAATTGGACCCGGTAAGTGGCGCTGATTTGGACAGAACGACATCTGTTGGGTCAGCTAGTTTTTATATAATATAATTAATCTATGCCTGTATGTGGTTATTCTTTTCTTAAACGACTAGACAGAATTTGGTTAAAATTTTCAATTTGAGCTGCTATATGGTATCGCAGCTTTTTTATTTTCATTTTTCAATTTTACTACTGCTTCTCAGGGAATGTTTATTATCATCTCAGCGTATGTATATTCCACTGCTAAGCTTGAGCCTTCTCCACAATAGGAGAGAAATTGATCTCCTATACGATGGATTGGCATAGAGTTTTATTTCGAGGCCACAGGTAAGGTAGGGAGTGGTGAATTGTATTCTTACTCTATCACCGGAAAAAGAAATCATCATTCATCATTTCAGCTCACATACGTTCAAATATTGGGCTCGAGCCTCCTCCACAGTAGGAGGGAAATTGACCTTACTATACCATGCTGGGCAGACAGGTTGGTTGGTTTTATTCGAGTTTTCCTTCTCTGACATAGATGTTATATACGTATTATATCCCTTAGTCATCTTTTAAGACATCCACGTACAAGATAGGGAGTGGTAAATTGTATTCTTGCTCCGTCACCACACGGATTGAGGAAAGAGAAATAAGTAGTTACAAAATTAAAGAGTTTGAAAATACCTATTATTTCAATAGCTTCCTTTCGGTTAGGTCTCTGTTGGTCAGGTAGCTGGTTATTAATGTAAGGAGATAGGTATGATTAATAATGACGCGATTTGTTTAATGTCTTATAAAACATAACTGTACTGTTAGTTTATGACAATTTAAACTGGCTATGATCAAAGAATAACTTAACGGCCTGCTTAATTACACTTTCTTAAGTTTAAGTGTCTAACATGTTATGTATATGTACAATTTTTTACAAGATTAGTCAAAAAACAATATGTAAACAAGAAAAGTTGAAAAAAAAAACACAAACCCTTTTCAGAACAAAATTTTCAAAGGGTCATTTTAAAATTAGAACGCGGATTTGAAAAATTCGTCTAAATTATAATGAAATAAAAATTTTGCTTTTTATTTTTTTAACGTAACAATTTTAATTAAAAATGTCTAGAGTTTAGCCGCGCTGCGTATGAAAGGTACTGTCAACATAGAAACACAAATGGTCATCGTTCATGTCAAAACATTATAACGTTGCATACCTGTCAGTTTAACATACGAGTTCTTTTTTAGGCTGTTGATGCTGCCAAAGTTTCAATAAATTAAAAAAACACTAGTTCTCACTTTTCATATATATTTTGTTACAGTTACATTGTTTCTTTAGAACGCAAGATATTTTCTTATGATTTGTGTAAGTAGATTATCTTACACAACCTTTCATAGTTTAATTTAATAGTTTAAATATCAATTTTCAATGTTACAGAACGTATAACCACTAAAATAAAATAATGTGTTAACAGTGTCGATAGATCACATAATAAATCTTATCTAGTAAAGACGAGAACATGAAGAGAAAATTAATAACAATAAGTAGGTGATGAATATTGAATGATAAATTAATTGAAACTTTTTATATTCATTTGGCAATGGATTTTATAAAAATCAAACGATTACAATTAAAAAAAAATCAATAAAAAAAAAGAAGTCTACGATTTTAAAATGTTTTTTGTTTTGTTTTTGGCGGGAACGTCATATGGTTGGTGTTTTTGTATTATATTCTTGTTATTTTAATGTGTTATATTAAATTATTTTGATGGCAGTGTATGCAATGTGATGCGGAGCTACTACTTTTTGGGATGGGCTATGGTTAGCGCACTCGCCGTCCAGCTCCGTCCGGGGCGACGAAGGGGCGACATCCGACCCCGTAACCTACCGTAGTCCTTCCCCTTCACCGTTGGGCCGTCCATTGGTACAGAGTTCCCTGTCCTCCGTGACCGGCCCGGCGGAATGGGGACTGGGGTATAGTGAATATGATATAAAATGCTTTACAAGAGTTTTCGTTTACCTAAAAGATACCATTAATGGTTTGGCTAGAGACCCTGTTGAAGGCGCCGTTTTCACTTAATAATGGATAATGACTAATACGAAGAAACTAATAATTTGTGAAGAAAATTGTAACTTTGCTCTGGCAATACTGAGCTTATATCAGTAGGGGATTGCTAATATAAAAAGAAGGAAAATAAGGTTTTTTAAAAATATCCTTTTAGGTGACTGGCTTCGAGAATGTTTCATTTGAAATAGCAGGGTCTCGGTTTTTGACTTTATCAAAACGTTCGAAGCTTCATGGCCGTATAGTTTATGTATTTGATGTTTTAACATTGTCTAAAGTGTAGAAACTGCGGATGTAAACTAACTAATCATAACATATACTCAGTAGTTTAACAACCCTACATCAATTCGACCTATATGCTGTTATCGTAACTTCGGTATAGACCGTCCCTTTATCAAACAATGTATAATAAGGTCTAATTTCGATGTTCTAAACGACTGCTCCTAAATAAATAATACAATCAAAGCAAACCATGTGAATATCATGAAAATATTTTTATAATATTATTTTAGGTTATATCATTCTCAATGAATACATATAATTCAGAAATTATTTAGCTATTAGCAGATTCTGTAGTCAGATTAAAATTAAACATTAATCGCTGTTAATTAGAATAACCGGTTTGTTATCATTTTATTTTTCAACAACCCGCCCTCGCTTCGCTTCGATTTCAGTCGCCTTACCCGCATAGTTTCCGTTCCCGTGAGAATACCGGGAGATACTATAGCCTATGTCACTCCCTGATATTATAGCTTTCCATTGGTGAAAGAGTTTTTGAAAGCGATTCAGTAGTTTAAGCGTGAAATCGTAACAAACTTACTTTCGCAATCCACGTTATTATTTTGTTTTGTTGAAAGTTTGAAATTTTTATTTTACTAAAATTATAAGCTAACATTCTTCCGTGAAGCAGGCGCCATTTTTATTTATTTTTTCAAATAAAATAGGTAAATGAAATTATTGAAATACATTAGCTATATAAACTTTACCGCAGTAATAATGATTATTTTTCATATTGTTGTGATTTAAAATGCATCTGAATTCATATTAAACTATCTACTTAATAAAAACTTTTAAGTTTCATAAAAATTTATATCGCATCCCTCTGGCTGTACTAATAAAAAAGAAAACTTAGAAAAGTTAAACTACAAAACTGGTATTTAAGATGATATAAATTTAAAACTTTAACAATATTCTTGTAAGCGTCCAGAGATCAGTGTGCAGACGTTTTGACATTTTCCGACATCGCTTGATTGAAAGTTGCTCGGATAATATTACGGACGGTTATATAATCCAAGTTCGTTTTAAAATCTATATTAATTGAGAATGCATATTTTGAGATGCGTATTCTTATAAGGTTAGATAAGAAATGAATATATTAGGGGGCGACGGACGGACGACAGACTTTCCGTGTGATAACAGACTAAGAATAGAATTCACCACCCCCTCTCATACCAGTGGGTGTCGTAAAAGACGACTGAGGGATATATTACGCATATAATATCTATGCAAGAGATGGAAAACTCGAAATAAAACCTTATACCAACCTGTCTGACCAGCATGGTAAAGTCAATTTCTCTCCTATTATGGAGGAGGCTGAGCCCAGCATTGGGACATACATGAGCCGAAATGCTGATGATAATATTAGGGGAGAGACTGAGAGAAATTGACACTAGTGGTAGAGAAGATTAGGAGCGCGAAATTGTCTTGCTACGTACATGTGTTGACAAGAGATGATTATCATTATGTTGTGAAGGTAAAAATTGTGGCAGATTCAAAAAGAGCTGGTTTGTGTGAATGAGGATATGCGTATGAAAGCAGTTAGTGCAGATATGACGGTTGATAGAAGTCTATGGAAAGTTAAAACGTGTTATGCCGATCCTCTTAGCGTGAGATGAGGGTAGGCTAATGATGAATGATGATTAATCGTCAATTTATCTAAAATAATTTCATAAAAAAAATATTAAGGCAAAATTTTGATTTCTGAGCATAAAACATTATATAAAATCATAAAATTTTATTAAAAATTCATGTATTTTAAACAAAACTTACAGTTATATATTGTAAGTTTTGTTGCTCAAGTGTACTGAACATAATAATAACTAAGCTTTTCATGTGTTTTAATTGCACCTCTAAATCAGAGTAACTCTTGAATCTTTTTAGTAGCAATTTAGTTTTGTAAAAGTGATATTTAGACGTACTAACAGACAATGACTGTAACGCTAAGAGAAATACTAAGAACTTATTGACAGAATAAAAAAGTATGCTGTCTGTACTCCGAACAAAACTATCGCTTAAATCCCTCGTGCGTGTCGTAAATGATGTTTAAGACCTTTACATAGACCTAAGTCTACTCCATCTGATGCCATCTGGTCAGCAACCATATACCAAGGAGGATTGACGTCAAGAAGGGGATTTTTTAGCGGGAATGTGGCGTATCATGTGGGGGGTCTTATATTTTATTCAATATCTTAGTGGTTTAACATGTTATATTAAATAATTTTGATGGTATTGTATGTAATATGTGACGGAGGAACTGCTGGGGTATAGTGCATATGATATAAAAGTACTTTGTATACCCTTTTGTTTCCAACAAAAATCTCAGAAGATACCGTTAACAGTGGCCATAACACTGTTGAAAGCGACAATTTTACTTACTGACGGACCATGACTAATTAGAAGAAACTGATAATTTGTAAAGAAAATTATAACTCGACCCTGGCAAAATAACTCGTATTTATAGCTGATTTCCAAGAAAAAAGAAGAAGAAGACGTGAAGAAGGTAGCCGGTCATAAAAATATTGCCAATAACTTAAAATATGTGCGATAGAAGAGGAGTATTTATTGCAAAAAAACAGATAATAGATAAGCTTTGCCGCCATTTTTTATAATCCTGTATACTTTTTTTTAAATAACTAATTCGAAATTCAAATCCTTTGGGATATGGATAGATTAACTGTACCCATCTTAAACGAAGTAATACAGGTTATTAAGTTTTGTTTGCATTGCGTTCAATCTTAGAAAGGGATCCCTTAGGAAATACTTCAGTCGATTGGTTTTAATATTGTACATGGATCGGATAAAAACCTTGGTCATTACTGTATTAATTTCGAAAAAAAATATCAAAGCAGAGTGTGTTTAACAACAATTTTTATTTTATAACTGTTATAGGTACTTTTTATTGCCTTTTTTAAAAACATATCGTGTGATGACAGAGTAAGAATACAATCCGTCATTCCCTATCTAACCCGTGGGTGTCGTAAAAGATGACTAAGTGATTAAAATATGCAGGTAATATCTATGCAACAGAAGAAAAATAACCTGCGTGGGATAGTAGCTTAATTTACCTCACATTGTGGAGGAGGCTCGAGCCCAGCTGTGGGACGTATATGAGTTATGATATAAGTTATTTTAACAATTAATCTTGAAATTTACCATAGTTGTTGTAACTGTATATGAAAGGGTTGAGAATACAGTGTACCTAATCAACTCTGGTGGGAGTTATAAAAATTTGTTAAGGTAACATCAGGAAAATGAGTTGCAACATTCTTCTAGGCAAAAACATTACCAACTGTAATCGCCAATGTGCTTGCTAATGGTGAAAATGGCATCATCCCCATTCGCGGCGAAGTTTATATCAAACAATGCACGTCTTATAAGCTGATGATGATTATCTCGTTGATTAAGCTGTACACAAATAATCTAGTATGCTGCATACATAACATTTATAAGTTATGCCGTCGAATAATTGGTAACAATAATAGTTTTCCGTGTGGTGACGAAGTAAGAATATAATTCACCACTTTCTATCTCGCCCGTGGATATTGTAAAAGATGCCTAAGAGATAATAATAGCTATGCAAGAGAGGGAAAATACAACCCTATACTAAGATGAGTGACCAGCGTGGTATAGTAGATCAATTTCCCTCCTATTGCGGCAGACGACCGAGCTGAATAGTGGGACTTACACGGGCTGAGATGATTACTTTGCTACTTCTACTAGTTATCCATTATGCTAAAATTAAAAAAAAAGTCTTTCAGCTCATATATATCTATGCTATTGAGATGGGTTGATATATGGTTGTATTTCGAGATATATTTCTCTTGCAATAGATGTTATCTGCATACCACATCTATGGCCAAGGTGACGGTGAATTTTATTCTTACTCCGTCACTACAGGAACTATTTAATATATTAATAAATGCAAACTCATTATTCTTTTCAACAACAAACAGATCTCTGACCATCATTTATATTGTAAAAGTAATTAGTTGAGTTATAATTAACAAGGCTGAACGTAGTCGTGCCATTGCATAATGTCGGCCATCATGGCGGACGCATGTCAACTGTCAGGTTTTGCTCAAAGCGCGTGTTGACTCCTAATCAGATTATCGAACACAGTAATTGCAAAATAGTGGAAACCTAATTTCGACGTGAAAATGACATCAACTGATGTTTTTTCCTCTATTTAGGTACCATTGCATTGGCAATGTTTGGAAATGTATGATTAAGTTCGCGACTTAAAATGACATGTCATTAAAATCTTAATAACTTTTTTTTAAGAACAATGAGCAGCAGCTTACTATCAACCCACGTATTAAAAGTGCATTAAAAGTGCCTTAAATTGAGAAGAGTAATGGCTGCCCTAGTGATAAACTCGCTTGTGAGAACTGGTTCAGTCATAATGTTTTGAGTTATATTTGTGAATTAATATTATAATCCGGTTCAAAATCTGTTAATGATATCACACTGGAGCTAATACGTATTAAACATATTATATGCAATGTTGTATTATTTAAATTAATAAAAAAACAAATTAATTATAAAAATAATAGACAAATCCACTGAATTTCTTGCCGGATCTTCTCAGTACCGATCACGTGCCAATCCGGTGGTAGTTTATTGAATTAATTTTAATTAAAATATTTAAACTGATATTATACAAGTACTCTGATAGTGTTTATATACGGTATTTTTTTTTTAATTTGAAAAGTTAGTTCAAATACTTTGAACTTCAGCAACAATTTAGAAAACTAAAAATGATTCCTACTGACCTAACCTTATTATAAATGATGTCCAATGCTTGTAATTTTCTAGCACCCGCTCGAAGGAAATAATCCTTGCATTGCGGGGGACGACGCAAGCATAACCAAGTTTTAATTAGACTGAGAACAACAATTCGTGGATCATATAAAGTATTATAATGCTTTGGAAGGGCAACCTTCACCCTTGGAATAGCAGCTTGGTATTTACCCACTACGCTATCTATTCAGTCAAGTGGTAGAGATACTGTATCATCTAATATTTCTGTTTAAATATAAAGGCACATCATATACATTGTTATTATACTTAAAGGTGTAAAAATCTCTATTAAAATTCTAATTATCTCACATTTCATAACTAATTTTTTACTAAAAAGATGACCATTGAATACGGATGAACTCCAAAAAAAGACACGTAATAAAAATGTTAATTACGTTTAGTGACCGCCGCCCACTTCGCGTTTAATTGCTTGCTTGTTACTTATGAGGTCATATTAACATTTCAAAGCTTAAACTTTATACATTTGATTTAAATTAGCATTCAAACGCAATTCGCTTTTTTTAATCTCATTTGCTAAATACTAGCTTAATTTACGACACAACACGCTAAAGTTTAGATAATAATAAGTTGTATTCAACATCACTCTTCAGAGAAATACACCAGCTATCCTTGCCGAAAATTCCGCTGCTTTAGATATAATTAAAAACACCGCTATCTTTAATTAACTAATATTATACTAGATATATATTACAATATCAAATCTATCATTTTATTTACAGAGAACTACCGAACGTAAAGAATAAATGAACAAATGAATTACTTTTGAACCGCGAACTAACTTTACTATTCCCAAAATGAACGAATTAGACCAAAATTACTAAATATCACGTAAAACTATCCACAGAGTATAGATAGTATTGTCATTCGATCTTCCTTTATCGGATATTACAGTCGTTTAACATTGTTCACCTGTCTTATGTTTGTCAATTGAACTAGTAATTTCGGAGCGACGTCCCTTCGATTCGTTACAATTATGTAGACAGGTGACTATTTAGTTTTCAATTTGCCACGTCACTATTATTTGCCTTTTCTCATGGCGGGTAACTAAGCTTTTTCATTGCGGAGCGGAGAATAATCAATTGTCATTTTCTTTACGGTGTACGCGTGGGTGTCTTAGGAAACTTCAACGTTTAAGTAAAATAAATATGATAAGGTTTCTAAATAAATTGTTTCTCACATATTCAAATTTTCCAAGCGCTCGGCGTTATCTTTCAAAGTTTATTAATAGAATTTCTTATCATAATATATAACGGCTTACTTATGTCTCTGGGCGTTTAGCAAATGACTCAAAAACTGACGACAAGTCATAAGCCCAATATAGTTTATAACGAGTTACAAATAAGATAAGTTCGCCTACTCAATTTTATCGCCCACCTTTACAATATTCGGTTAGAAAAAGCAGTTTGTACGGCCATTAATAGAAGAACTTATTTTGTTTCTAGTTTTCGGTATACTAGTAATTTTACCTTTTAATTTATAGAGATTTTACCTCCATACATTAGCCTGTCGACCTCCACTTATAGTCTTCCAAAGACAACTCTAAAGAGGTCTCCACAAATTTTATGTGGTAGGACCATACTCGCCCGCGGCTAGACATAGTCTAGAGCCGCGGACCGATTCATCGAGGGTAGTACCACACTGTGGCAGAAAATCGACGTCTGAATAGTAGCAATTTGTTCCCCCAGCTTGAGGATGTTTGCGTGTGACGGGTTTTAGTGATACTTTTAGTATCACCAAACTCCATTGCACTTATATTCATCCCCTCTTCATTTAATTCACGGTAGGCAGTGGCCTAGCAAAAGTCCATGAGCAACAGTATCATTTACCATCAGGTGTGCTGTTTATTCGTTTGCTACCAACAGCCATAAAATAAGGATAACCCAATATGTATTCAGGCGGGTTGGTGATCGTAATTAATCATCATTTGCCTGCCCTCATATCATGCTCAAGTGGGTTCGGCACAATAGATTTTTAGCTTCCATAAGCTTCTATCAGCCGTCATATTTGCACTGACTGTTTTCTTACGTATATCCTCATTCACGCAATCCTCATCTACGCTAATATCTAATACAAATGTGAAATAAAACAATTTATACGAACTTTTCAGCATTTGTGTTTAATTTTGACTTTCTCGACATCACGAAAGGACAGGATTCACGAACTTACTGTGACTCTGAATGCTAAAAAGTACTTGAAGCGTCGGCCAAGTAAAAATCAAATAGAAATGCGATAAAATTAACAAAAATTGTTTTATTTCATATTTATTAAGATATTCTTCTACCCATTTAACTGGTGGTCTCTCTACCACGTTTACCGATTCGCATGAGAAAGTAAGAAAAAATAAGTGCGAGTCGAAGTCGCGCACGAAGGGTTCCGTACCTACCGTTATCTATAAACAAGTTTGTTGTATGGGAGCCCCCTTAAATATTTATTTTATTTTATTTTTAGTATTTGTTGTTATAGCGGCAATAGAAATACATCATCTGTGAAAATTTCAACTGTCTAGCTATCACCGTTCTTGAGATACAGCCTGGTGACAGACGGACGGATGGACGGGCGGACGAGCGAAGTCTCAGTAATATGGTCCCGTTTTTAACCATTGGGTACGGAACCCTTAAAAGTATGGCTGAACCAGGTCCTATAAATAAGTTTTGTTCTTTGCTACACTCATTTTATTTCCCACGAGACATTTACTATAGTGTAAACGCCACAAGTCTTCCCTGTGGTGACGAAGTAATAATATAATTCATCCCTCCCTCTCTCGCCCGTGGATGTCGTAGACGACTAAGGGATATAAAAACAAAGAGGGAAAACTCGACACAAACAACTGAGACAAACACAAAAAGGACATCATAGTCTAAAGAACCTTATGTCAAATATCGTAGGTTTGATCTCCACACAGGACAGTTATAGTCCAATACAAAAATATTTATCTATACTAATATTATAAAGCTTGTACGCTCTAATCTTAGGAAGCTGGTTTGATTATACTGCTTTAACTAAAAAAAATTTTTAGCGTTGTAATTTTACAAAGGGCTATAGATGGTATAAAATCACGCTATAATAATTAGGAGTGGAGCATCAATGAAAAATGTTACAAAAACGGTGCATATTTAGCCTTTTGATAGCTTTTTATATTATTTCGTTTGTGTATAGCTGTTAGCCGCATATGACTTTCACAGTTTTGCCTAGAGTACAGACTGCTAAGGGCATTTAACTCGGTACTTTTTGTCAGCCTCCTTTGCATGTACTGCTCGTTATAGGTGCCTATATTCTATCTCTAACTCTTCTTCTCTCTTTTGAAGTTACACGGCACCTTTTTTTATATTTGGGGCTATTCCCACCACAAATTCTCACTATTGTAAATCCTGTAAGCTAGGATCCATAATGGTATCTATAGATGAGCTTTTTGACCCTCAGGCACACTCGGAAAATAGTTACGGGTCAGCTAGATACATATAATTTGCTATAAAAATTCTCAATATTATCACCAATCGAGTAATATTTCATTGAAAGCTGTATTGGAGCGTTCGTGTCTCATTAGTTGCATGTTTTTTGCAATTTTGGGGGCACGTCCTACACTGCGTCGTCCGATACGTGGTCGCCACTCGAGAACCTTTCTGCCCCAGCGGTTGTCGGTTCGTCGAGCGATGTGGCCTGCCCATTGCCACTTCAGCGTGCTAATTCTTCGTGCTATGTCGGTTACACCCGTTCTTCTGCGGATTTCCGTATTCCGGATTCTATCTCGCAGAGAAATCCCGAGCATAGCCCGCTCCATAGCACGCTGAGCGACTTTGAGCCTTGATATGAGGCCTACATTTAGGGACCACGTTTCCGTGCCGTAAGTCATCACTGGTAACACACACTGGTCAAAGACCTGTGTTTTCAGACACTGAGGTATGTTGGACGAGAAGATTCTCTTAAGTTTCCCGAACGCTGCCTAACCGAGTTGGATTCGTCGGCTGATCTCTTTCTCGAAATTGGATCTACCTAACTAGACTGTTTGTCCTAGGTAAACATAGTGATCGACAACTTCAAGAATCGCATTGCCAACTAGGACCGGTACAGGAATGACATGGGTATTTGACATGACTTTCGTCTTGTCCATGTTCATTCGTAAACCCACTAGTTGGGATACCCTGCTGAGATCATTGAGCATTGTGCCAAGGTCCTCCATGGATTCTGCCATAACGACTATATCGTCCGCAAATCGAAGGTGAGTGATGTATTCGCCGTTAATGTTGATGCCGAGTCCAGTCCAGTCTAAGAGCTTGAAGACATCTTCCAGTGCAGTGCTGAACAGTTTCGGAGAGATGACATCTCCCTGTCTCACGCCTTTCTGCAACTGGATCGGTTTCGTACTCTTATCCCGGATACGGACTGACATTGTGGCGTTCCTATACAAACACTTCAGCACTTCGATATAGCGATAGTCGATTTGGCACCGCTGAAGGGACTGCAGCGCCGCCCAAGTTTCGACTGAATCAAAGGCTTTCTCATAGTCCACAAACGCTAAGCACAGGGGCCGATTATACTCCTCGGTCTTTTGTATAATCTGCCGAAGCGTGAGGATATGGTCTATGGTGCTATAGCCTTTTCGGAAGCCGGCTTGTTCGGGCGGCTGGAAGTCATCGAGCTTGCGCGAGAGTCGATTGGTAATGACCCTCGAAAACAACTTATAAACATGGCTCAGGAGTGAGATGGGTCTGTAGTTCTTTAGAAGAGCTTTGTCACCCTTCTTGAAGAACAACACCACCACACTCCTGGTCCACGACTCTGGAACGTCGCCCCCGAGGATAACGGAATTAAATAGCTTTTGAAGGGCTATTAAGACTGGCTTGCCGCCCGCCTTCAGAAGCTCTGCCGTAATTCCGTCATCTCCCGGTGCCTTACCGTTACGTAGTTCTTTGAGAGCCATTCTGATCTCGTACAAGCTGATGTCCGGGATTTCTTCAGTATAGTGCCGAGTTAGCTTGGATCTGGGATCTTGGACCAAGCCGACAACAGGATTTCGGGATGATTTGTATAACTGTCCATAGAACCTTTCGACCTCTCCCAAGATCTCACTTTGGGATGAAATGACAGTGCCATCGTCGGTCTTCAGCTTAGTCATTTGGCTTTGCCCAATAGACAGATCTTGTGCGAACACTTTTGAGCCACGATTCCGCTCTATCGCTTCTTTAATACGGAGCGTATTAAATCGGCGAATATCGCGACGCACAGACCTGGAGATTTGCCTATTTAGCTGCCTATGTTTGGACCAATCGGCTGAAGACTGCACCGTCATTTCTTTTCTCCGCCCCATGAGCTCGAGAGTCTGGTCAGAAAGTTTTTTAGGTCTATTAACGCGGTGAGCTTTGAAAAATTTCGACCCAACCGCGTGGACAGTTTCCACGAACCTGTTGTTCATATCGTTAGGAGATTCGCATTCGTCCAGACATTGGAAGCGATTGTGTAGTTCGAGTTGAAAGCCTTCGAGGTTCTGGTATTGGACAGATGTAGGTCGGAGTGGAGACTTCATCAAGCGTGACCGCTCGACTTTTGTGTGGATATTCAATGTGGCTCGTACCATCCGGTGATCGCTCCCCGTTTTAATCCTGCTGATCACTGAGACATCATTGAATATCTGTTGTTTGTCTGACAAGATGAAGTCTATCTCGTTTTTTGTTGAACCATCGGGGCTAATCCAGGTCCATTTCCTTTGTGGCTGCTTCCTGAAGAAGGAATTCATCATAAAGAAGCTTTCCTTCTCCAGAAAATCAGCCAGTTTCTGGCCCCTCTGATTTCTCTGTCCATATCCATGTTTCCCCACTCTCAACTCATCATCACTCCCTTTGCCTATTTTCGTGTTAAAGTCTCCCATGACTACCGTGAAATGGGTTTTGGACGTGTGTATGGCTTTCGAGATGTCCTCGTAAAATGCCTCCACCTCGTCGTCGGAGTATGTCGAGGTCGGTGCGTATACCTGTATAACCTTCAGCGAATACCTCTTGGTAATTCTGAGTATAAGGTACGCTACCCTTGTCGACACACTCTCGATCCTCTCCACGTTGTCTACGAGAGACCTACGAACGATAAACCCTATACCACCTTGGGACGGGTGATCGCCCTCCCGGTAGAAGAGCAAGTTTCCAGACTGGAGGATTATCGTGCCCTCGCCCTCTCTTCGCACTTCTGATAATCCTACAATGTCCCAGCGGATTTTGCTCAATTCCTCTTCCAGCTCGATGACCCTCTCGTCAGTCCTGAGTGTCCGAATGTTGTGTGTTACCAGGGCCAAGGGTCGTTTTTGTTGGTAGCCGGATCGCTGCCGGAGATTCCTCGCACCCCCCGCTCCACCACTACTGGGCCCGCCACCAAAATGAGCCCGTAGAGTAATGGAGCCGCCGTGACTGGGGGCCATTTTTTTATTGTACGCCATTTTTTAAAAAAAAGGAGATATTGCCGTAATCGCCACGCTTGGCAGGCGGGTTGGCGATCGCAGTATAGGTGTTTTACGTTTCCCAGGAGAGAGCTGCTGCCCTGCTCTCCTGGTGAACCCTCAGCCGATTTTTACGACTCCCACGGGCAAGATTTGTTATTTCAATATTTTTCAATATTTGTTATTTCATAATAAATTATTATTTATTGTGAAATAACACATGAATAAGTGCGAAAGATTTGCGAATATGGCAAGCCCTTAGAATAATAACGTATAGAAGGATAGTGTCAGTACTTCGAACTTTAAAAATTTGAATCTAAAAATACTAATGGCGGGCAGACGATTACACACGTACACACGAAAACCACCATACAAATTATGAAATCAAATTTTGTTTGTATTAACATAAATCGTCGAAATACTTTTAAAAGTAATGTTAAAAACCTTTTTATGTTTTTCAAATGTGTTGTGGCACCATTTGAATGCACAAGCCGTCATAATTACCTATTTATTTTTTAAGAGTTGCGTACGTTCGTGCAGTGCAATGACTTGTACATTACGGGACTGTTCCGGCGTAAGCTCCATTAGGCTCCAATTGAAATGCCTCACTTTTTGTGCGTGGACTTCCTGTTGATTTAAATTTTTTCAAACAAACACGATTTGGAAACCGAAATAAAGAATATTTTGTTTTGTTTCGGTGTATTGGTTTTTTAATTTGCCAACGTTTCACTTTTGATCATGAAATTGCATAAAGGCCAGAAATTCATTAGACTACGCGCTATGGTTTTTTTTTTGGGACTAATCCCACCACATATGCCCACCATTGTAACTCTTGTAAGCCATGATCCACAATGGTCCCCATTAATGACACCGAGGTTTGACCCTCAGGCAGTCCCGGGATATGATTTTAATTGTCTTGGGACCCGCAACAAATTTAATTAGAAAAGATTAAGGAGGAGGAGTTGGAAAGAGAGATTCTACTTCCTTCCTAGGCAAAGCGGGAGTCAGGAAAACAAAATGACTAGTCAGCCAATAAGTAAAAAGGTGTACAGCTACGATAGCGCAGCAGTACGGCACCACGGATACGGAAGAACTTAACGGGGCCTATATGTGAGCGTTAAGATTGAATGGCAAGAAAGATGGGATTCATCATCGAAAGGTCGTCATATTTATCAATTTTTCCATGCATCCGAGAGCGCCTGGAGAAGGTGTGGCTGGAGGTTGACCACTTTGTGGCCCAATTTTTAACTGGCCATGGCAACTTTAAAAGTAAATTATTTTCTTTTAAACTCGTACCATCACCATTATGTCAATGTTCCACATCTGACCACGAGTATGAACAATCAGCACATCACATTCTCTGGGAGTGCGATCTCTGGCGAAACGAGCGTAACCTTATGTTAAACAGTTTGCAAGTCACCTGTGGGGTAGTATACTATACGGACCTTGTAGCAACTCGAGAAAATTTCCATGCGTTCATGCGTTTCTGCCATACCTACTGTAGCGCTATGGTATGTTTTTTTTTAATAGACAATACTAAGGGAATAATCCTTGTGTTTTGGGGAACTTTACAAACAATTAACGCATACAAATTACATCCAGACTCAGAACAATAATTTATTGATCACACAAAGTGTTGTCCTGCGTGGGATTTGAATCCACGACATTGGCACGGTAGGTCGGTATATCAACCACTACGCCATCTGTGCAGTCAAAAGTGAAAAGTAATTATTTTTTTTTAATTTATACTGATCAAAAATTCACAATTAAAGAAAAAATAAAACGCAAATGTTTGCATGAACACTTGCAATATCAAAACGTACTCATTATAAAGTTATAATACATATTACATTCTCTAACTCCATAATGACGAAACTTCTACTCTAAAACGAGACCCCTTCATCTCATTTCCCTAAATATGTTGTTTCGGACAAATTATTGTTGAATTATATTATGTCATTTTGACACCGAGAACAATTCCCTTTGCAATATTAACTTTATCTTGTAACAGAATATCAAGAACAACTCAAAGAACAATATGCCTTCTTAAAATTACCCACGGTAACGACCAATTTGCTACACAAAGGCATAACAGCCTAAATTTCAGCCACAACCAGTTAAATTTTCTTGTGTAAAATAATTTTCGACTTTATTTTTTAAAAGTTGAAACCTAATTTTAAGAAAATCTGTTTTTCTTTTTAAATTTGATTTTATATTTTTAATCTGTTATATTTTTAATGTGTTCTCTTTTTAATTATTGATTACTTTTTTAATTAAGAATTAATGCTAGTTTTTTTTTATAGAACATCATTAACTCAGCTCATATGGCCTAGAGGGTTATGGCGCGAATGTCAAAATATATGTATTTTGTATTTGCTCTTATATTTTATTCATTATTTTAGTGTTTTACAATGTTATATTAAATAATTTAGCTGACATTTTATTCAATATAATGCAGAGAAGCTTCTGAAGTGTAGTGAATATAATATGATGATGAACTACGTGCATTTTCATTTTCTTGCAAAATTCCTAATGAAAACGTGATTTGGACGTCAGCGATCAAATCAGGATAACGATTTGACTTACTGACAGACTATTTATGTGAATTGTTAAACTACAATTTATTCGGCTGAATGACTTTGTATCCATGGTCATGAATCAATATTAACAACAATCATATGGCCTATATAAGCTGAGATCCAAAGTAGGATGGAAATTCTACCATACCACACTGGTAAGACCACTACCACCAGCCCGTGGTGCAGTGTTCTATCGAGTTTTCCATCTCTTACACTGATCTGCTTATCATATTCCTCAGTCCAATTTTGGGTGTCTTACCCACGGGCAAGACAGGGAGTGAATTGTATTTTTACTCCGACATCATAAGGATTTTTTTATAAATGTATTTTCATTCAAAGCGAGTTCTTTTTTTTATTTTGGCAATCGGTTATTAATACAATTCAGTTTTGCAAATGTCGTGAGTTTTTTTACAAACTTTATCCGATATAATCTTGGACTATCTTACTGAAAGTCTTGCCTAATGGAGCTTACGCCGGAACCGTTCCGTAATGTACAAGTCATTGTACTGCGCGAACGTAGGCAACTCTTAAAAAATAAATAGGTAATTATGACGGCTTGTGCATTCAAATGGTGTCACAACACATTTGAAAAACATAAAAAGGTTTTTAACATTCCTTTTAAAAGTATTTCGACGATTTATGTTAATACAAACAAAATTTGATTTCATAATTTGTATAGTGGTTTCCGTGTGTACGTGTGTAATCGTCTGCCCGCCATTAGTATTTTTAGATTCAAATTTTTAAAGTTCGAAGTACTGACACTATCCTTCTATACGTTATTATTCTAAGACTGAAAGTATTATCTGGGTATTTCGACAAAATGTTAAAACACACGTTAAGCACTAGTATAATATTCACTAGATTAAATCACTGTTTGCATTATTTAACTCGGCATTTCCAAGTTGTTAAAACATTAACTTATCATTTCCTGTTCATAATTCTTGAATCACGATTAGTGACTGGATTCTCGAATCTTCATAAAGAGGTATGTTAATTATCGAAAGGAATTTATGAATTTTTAAGTATCATAATAAAAACCAAAGTTGCTTTAAAAATTACTTAGAAAAGCCAAATTAAAACTTGCTTTGAAGATTGAAAGCAATTTTTAACCCTTTCGATTTTAAGGAAGCGTGGGCTGGTTTTAAAAATCTTTTTCTATGAATGAAAGTTTTGCTAATTTTGTTGGGTGCAAACCAACAGTTTTTTTCAACAACAAAATATAATAATAGTTGCATATATCGAAGACAAGACAAGGCTTTTACCTTCTTTGATACAGTCAAAGTACAAAGAGTATCTATAAAACTAGTCTATTTGAAAATCATACATAGACAAAAATTGTTTTTTTTTTTTTTTTTTTTTTTTATGGGTGGGCTACGGTAAGCGCACGCGCGGTCCAGTCCGTCCGGGGCGATGAAAGGACGGCGCGCGTGCCCATAACCCACCCGTACCCACGTCACCTCGTTGTTGGGCCGACCACCGGAGCAGATGTGACTTGTCATCAGTGGTCAGTGGTCAATAAAAAAAAAAAAAAAAAAATAGTACATCATATTGTTTTTTAAAATAAACTAGCAGCCCGCCCTCGCTTCGATTCGGTTTTAGTCGCCTTACCCGCGCAGTTTCCGTTTCCTTGATAATACCGGGATAAAATAAAGCCTATGTTACTCCCTGATATTATAGCCTTCCATTGGTGAAAGAATTTTTGAAATCGGTTCGGTGGTATAAGCGTAATAGCGTAATAAACAAACAAACAAACTTTCTTTCACATTTATAATATTAGTAATGATTTAAATACAGTAAAAAAATTATAATATCATTAGCAGCATCATCATCTCAGCCCATATCCGTCCATCAGTGTCATCTATGGAGATCATTGTTGATCCCGGCTTACAATAGTGGGAACTTGTGGTGAGATTAATCCCAAAAAAAAAACTGGAGGAAGCCAATCCTTAATAGTGGATCATACATATCCGAAACAGAATAGTTTCATAAATTTTAATTATGTTTTAAAACTTATTTTACACGATTTTTTATTGCCAGTTAATGGCAAATGAGCTAGCAGCTCATCATCATCTTGCTCTTATCCCAATTACTTGGGGTCGACGCAATATGTCATCTGTTTTGACATATTGCAAAAAGTTTCGGCAATGACTTTTATGACCGGCCGCCTGCCTGACGTCAACCCTCCTTGGGAATGTAATCGTTGACCCAAATGGTACCAGATGGAGTTGGTCCGGGTCAATCTAAGGCTCTTAGTCGTCTTTTACGACACCCACGAGCAAAGCAAGGGTTGGTAGTATTCGAAGCCGCTACCACACAGCAGAAATGAGCTAGCAGCTCATCTGATGGTAAATGCTAACTGCCACCCCTGGTCCTCAATCATACCAGGGGTATAGCCAAGTCGCTGCCTACTGTCAGAGAAGATCTCTTCTTAAACCTCGTTGAAAGTAGGACCATAACGCTCTGAGCGTCCGAGTCGAATGTCAAAAGACAAAGATGTAGTGGTGCCGCTGATGATTTTTAGTGAGTATTTCGGGCGGTTATGCCATCCAATGAGTCCCTCATAAAGGTACCTTCGACGGGGGACATGCATAAATGCATTTTCCATCAGTGTCAAGAAATAAAGAAGGACCATAACGCTCGGGAAACACAGTAGCAGGCAGTTCATTTTACACGTACATATGTATTTGATTTTCGACAATATTTCGTTTATGTGGCGCCATATTACAGCAGAATCAATTCTATATTTATAATATGGTATGTTTTCTGATTCCGGAAATTACTCCACTCCTTTGTTATAATGAAGACATAAAATATTATGTTCAGAAATTGTAATACGTGGAATTTTTTTTACTATACGTTCTTTAAAAGCCTTTGTATCTTTCATCGTATATGTCAAAAAATATTATTACTTATTTTCGTATTCAATTAACTATATCAGTTCAACATCTTGCTCTTATTCCAATTATTTGGGAACTGTTTGACTTGGTACCACCGTCACGGTTTTACCAAGGTACCACTCGACACTGTAGCAGGGTTCATCCATTTCACCTGGTAACGTTATGGAGTTCAACTCTACGTTTCCAGCGATTGTTTCTCCCACGTACGTGCAGGCTCTGGAATGAACTACCTGCTGCTGTGTTTCCCCCGCGTTATGACATGTACTTCTTTAAAAACGGTTTACGAAGAGCAATTTTTTACAATAGATAATCGCCTAGCTGTACTCTTGCTATTGCCAAAGTTTATATACGGTAGTATCACTGACCATCAAGTGTACTGTTTGCTCGTTTGCCATCATCGGCAATAAAAAAAATGGGGTCGACGTAATATGGCCTCTTTTTCCACATAATCCTATCATCTAAGCAGATAAGTCTGTCTATCCGTGTGATGGTTCACGTAGTACATTCATCTTTTCTTTGGTCTACCTTTACTTCTTAAGTTTTCAAGACTCATACTTAAAATTTTCCTTACATACTACGTAACTTTTAACTCTAATAACTCTTTTCACTCATCGTCAGTAAAGAGATAAAGATATCCAAAACTACTGAAACCAAGAATTTGACGTTTTGACGGTAATTTCTTTATGTTAGTTAAAAAGAACTGAACTGCTAGGCTGGAGTCTCCTCTACAATACGAGGAAAATTAACAAACCGTCTGATCAGCGTGGTATATTAGGTTTGTATCCCTCCCATTGTGGAGAACCACAATGGCTCGAGCCTAGCAGTGGATTTTATATGAACCGAGATGAATGAAAAACTTTTTTGGAAAAAAAAAAAGGTAAAACAAATATTTTTAGGCCATATTATTAAAAGCCTTAAATAATGATATATAGGTACAGAGCAATAATAGGACTTTCTTTGTGAAAATTATAAGTGTGGTATAGGAACAACTCCTATCTTATTTCGGAGAAGATTCTCATTGTCCAGTAGCACGTATACAGACTATAGAAAAAGAATATAATCTCATTAAAAACTTCCCAGCAATTCGTAATAGCATCCAATACATTATTACATTCGAAGCGTCAGCCATTTTCCACGCTCGACTTGGGAATAAGAAATAATAAGGAAAGCTGTCGCCCGTATAAGGCAACAGGTGTTTGCAC
This sequence comes from Lymantria dispar, assembly GCA_032191425.1. Classification (NCBI taxonomy): domain Eukaryota; kingdom Metazoa; phylum Arthropoda; class Insecta; order Lepidoptera; family Erebidae; genus Lymantria; species Lymantria dispar. The sequence goes on along the minus strand of CM063462.1, from coordinate 3,113,342 downwards.
TGTCGGCGGGTGAGTTAAATTGCGGAAACTTGAAGAAACGGAACAATTTACTTTTATTTAACACGATACTTTTAATATATAACCTGAAAGAGATACTTTATTTTATTTATATATTTTTTCAAACCAGTTAAGATAATTGATTGAATTAGGTGATTCATGGCGGGTATTCATTATTAATGGGTACGATAATTTATACGTGTGTTGACGGAGTAAGAATACAATAATTCACTGCTCCCTTTCTTACAATCCACGGATTTTGTAAAAGACGACTAAGTGATATTAAATGCATATAACAACTATGCAAGAGAATGGATACTGGAAATAAAACCCTGTAGCAACATGTCTGACCAGCATGATATAGTAGGTCAATTTCTCTTCTATTGTGGAGGAGGCTCGATCCCAACAATGGGACGTATATGAGCTAAAATGTTGATGCATTGTCAGCACATTCAAATGATAATGAGCTGGATATCCCTCCCCGAACCGATAATGGTTGAGGAAAAACGATTCTCGAGTGGCGATCACGAATCGGACGACGCCTTACTAGGTGGACGATATCTTGAAAGTCACAGGGAACCATTGAATGCAAGTGGCACAGGACCGTTCCGAGGGGCATTCACGTGGGAAGGACTATGTCCAATAATGGATCATTCCTTATCTTGCCCGTGGTTGTCTTAGAAGGCGACTAAGGGATATAATACGCATATAACAACTATGCATGAGAAGGAAAACTAGAAATAAAACCCTATACCAACCTGCCTGATAGTATAGTAATTCAATTTCCCTCCTATTGTGGAGGAGGCTCGAGCTCAGCAGTGGGACGCATATGAGCTGAAATGATGATGATGAATGACAGGCTGACGGATGGATCTTGAAATGACCCAGAATTTTCCTTATACCACCTTCCCCACCTCGTTCTTTCTTTCTTGAAGTCTACGCCATATCGATTAGCCGTGTATAAGAAGTCTTGCCTATCATCTATGTCAGACCAATTGATTATGAATAAATGGGTATTGATGGTCTGGTTGTAATTTATACCTATTAATAGTCATTTCTGTGCATTTATTATTTTCATACCTATTAGGATCAGTTTTCCAGTGTAATTAGTTATGACAGAATAATGTTTCTTCACAGTAAGTCTACTATCTGACCCCGTAATCTAAAAGGATAGCGATATTCTAAGGTTAGATAAATATTAGAATACTTAGGGATACGGTACGTATTATTTATTGCCCATATTGATTGGAACAGATGTTTATAACAGCCGGGGCTGACAGCTTAGCGTGCTTTCTGAAGCATAGATTTTTAACATATGTGATACCTCAATGTGATGAGAATGTAGGAATAGATTTCATATACTCCTATCTTACCCGTACGTATTGTAATATACCACTAAGGGATAAAACATACATACATTATTTAGAGAGAAGAGCTATAGAAAGCAAATTCAAAATGAAACGCTACTAACCCGTCTGACCGGCATGGTTAATTTCTCTTCTACTGTGGAGGCTTCTTTATAATAGAAGTGAAATTGATCTACTATACCACGCTGGTCAGACGTGTTAGTATAGAGTTTTATTTTGGGTTTTCTTTCTCTTGCATAGATGTTATATGCATATTTAATCCCTTAATCGTTTTTTACTACATCCAAGGGTAAGAGAAGGGGTTGTGAATTGATTCTTACTTCGTTACCACACGAAAAAAGAATTGAGTTTTATATTTACGTCATCCCTCTAGACTATGTTATAAAGCGATCGCTTAATAAGCAGTGTCCAATGTCGATCATATTTTGTTATGTTATGATATTTAAGCATCATTTATCGAAATAATAATTATTTCACTATAGAATGAAATATTTTAATGATAGCTGGGTTCTCCATTATATTTTACCTAAACAATCGGCGGGATCTGATGGTATTCCAGCATATGTCGTGAGAGATTGTCGCATAGTGCTAGCCAGGCCTCTTTTGCACTTGTATAATCTATGTTTAGATGCGGTATATTTTCCAGAATGTTGGAAAACAACGCGCGTGGTACCAGTACCTAAAGGTTCCGATACTGAAGTAAACGGTTTCAGACCTGTAGCGGTCCTCTCGGCACTTGCGAAAGTGTTCGAATCAGCTGTACAGAAAAGTATTCAGGCACAGATATCTGCTCACCTGTCTAAGGCCCAGCATGGCTTTAGACAGACATGCAGCACTACTAGCAACTTGCTTGATGCCATGGCTTACATTGTCCCTCACGTGGACGCGCAGGTGCAGGTCGACGCAGCCTATTTTGACTTAAAAAAAGCGTTCGATCTAGTGGATAATGACATATTACTTTCTAAGTTGGCGGCCGTTGGATGCTCCAGAAAATTACTAAATTTTTTTGCGAGTTACATGAGACCTAGGAAGCAGTACGTGGAATATGCTGGATTTAAATCTGAGAAATATTTCACAAGAACAGGCGTGAGTCAGGGTTCAAACCTCGGCCCATTAGAGTTCATTATTATGATAAACGACTTACCGAGTGTCGTCCAAGAAGCCCACTGTTTGCTCTTTGCGGACGACCTCAAATTATTGATAGCAGTGAAAGACAGAAATGACTGCCAGCGCTTGCAAGAAGACTTGAATAGAGTGGTCGAGTGGAGCCAAAAGAATAAATTGCAGTTTAATATCGATAAATGCTCGGTGATATCTTTTAGTAGGGCAAATACCCCACTACATTTCACCTATAAGATCGATACTGAAATACTGAAGCGCGTGAGTACGATCAAAGATCTAGGGGTCCGTGTGAACGCGGATTTAATGTCCAAAGATTACATAACAAATATTTGTAAAAAAGCTTACAGGAATTTAGGATTTGTATTACGACGAGCTAGTGAATTCACTAATTTAATGGCCATATCTGTATTGTACGACTCCCTTGTACGAAGCCAACTCGAATTCAACGCCGGCGTATGGGCACCGCATGACGCCAAATACAATCAAATGTTAGAGCGCATTCAAAATAAATTCACACGGTACATATATTTTAGATTATATGGTGTTTATCCTTTCTATCCGTTGATGTATCCAACCCTGTTCGTACCGGGCATGGTTGGATACAACAAATTGGAAACAAGAAGGGATTTGGCTCTCGCATCTTATATGATGAGAGTATTCCGGGGCAGGATCTCTAATCCGGATATACTGTGGTTGATGGGGCTATGTGTATGTGTAAAAGCTAGAACTAACCTTTTGACTATGGCACCCTTGACGCGAACGCTACGAATATTGAATCGGCTGGCCGACAAAATTGATCTATTCGTTTGTTCAATTGTAGAATTCAAAAGAGCAATGATATTTGAAATATGCTATAATAATGTATAACTTTATACAACGACTCTCGTTGATAATTTAATAATATCCTATTTTAGCATAGATTTTAGAATTGTAGATTATAATATTTTTTAACTTACGTACGATATAAAATGTATAAATTAATTAATTGTTTATGTAATTATTATGTTGACATTGTTATTAATGGTTTATGTTGATTTACACTATTCCATTGGGGAAACCTGTAATAATAGCTGTAATTGGTAATTTAATAAATAAATAAATAAATTTTTAAAATTATTTTACGTATACCGATGGTGGGAAGAGTTACAGGACGATGAGGTTTATGTACAACTAAATCTTTTTTTATCCAGCCTAGGATTCAAATTTACTATTACACTAGACCTTATCATGTGATAACGGAGTAAGAATATAATTTAACATCCCCTCTTTTACTCATGAGTTTTGTAAAAGACGACTAAGGGATTATTATATAGATAATATCAAGGCAAAAGAAAGTAAACTCAACATTAAATTCTATACCAACGCGTATGACCAGTGTAGTAGGTCGATTTTCCTCCCGTTATGACAAAGGCTAGAGCCCAACAATGGGACTTACGTGGACTGAGATGATAATGATATGAAACATTTTAGTGATAACTGGTCTCTCGATTATATTTTTAAAATTTACACCTTTTTACCGATAGGGTAGGAAGAGATACAAGACACTGAGAATTATCTATGTAAGTATAGATCGTTTTTATCTAGCCCGGGATTCAAATTTACAATCACACTTATGTAGACCTTTTCATGTGGTAATGGAGTAACCCCTTAGCCGTGTTTAATCCCTTAGTCGTTTTACGACACCCAAAAGCAAAAGAGGGGTTTGAGAGTATTTTCTTATTTCGTCACGAAACGGAAAATATTATATTTAAACATAATATATGAAATCAAGAATCATTCTGAGATGTAATTACGCTGATTCTAATAATGCGAGTTATTTATTTGCTCTTTGTATAAATAAATAACTGGGAACTAAATTTATATGATAAGCCTTGAGCGTATTGTCTAAACAGTGGCTTTTAGACCACATTTATATGTCATGTAGTAAATAATACGTAGGCAGTACGTATGTTTAATTAGCCTAAAAGTTATTTAGATTTGCCTGAACGATTGTATTCGATTCCGTGTGGTGACTGAGTAAGAATACAATTCACCAGCCCTCTCTTGCCCGTGGGTATCGTAAAAGACGATTTAAAGATATCATACACAGATTCTTTTTTTTTTTGGGGTGGGCTGCGGTCGACGCGCTCCTCGCACCACTCCGTCCGGGGCGACAGAGGGGCGTAAGCACGCAACACCCGCAACCCACCCGAAAACCACGTCGCCTTCGTCGTTGGGCCGACCACCGGAGCAGGGTTACTTGACATCAGTGGTCGGCCCGACGGAATACCCCCTATTGGGGTACCCTCCCATCGACCGACGTCCCCCCATCGGGGAGGACGTCGATCTTTCCTCACGCGGTCGGCCTCTCGGCGGATGACATAATACACAGATACCATCTATGCAAGAGAAACTCGAATTAAAACCCTATAGCACCACTTCTGGATAGCGTGGTATGGTAGGTCAATTACCTTCCCAATTTTGTGGCTCGAGCTAAAGAAATAGAATAGATTTATAGCACTGAGTGTGTTTAAGTGCGATTCATTAGTTTTGTAATAATATAGAGTGTGATTTTTCAAACGTTTTCTATGTTAAAAGAATACGTAATATGCATAACTGGTGATGGAAAAGGTCTTAAGGAATATCTGAGGCTGTTTTGAGCACCGTTTAATATAAATGTATAGTTATTATTTTATCTTTTATTGATTTTGGTGGTAGATGTGCCTGTCTATTAGTAAATGGTAATTATCACCAGGTAACTGTAAAATCTAACTATAAAATGGGACTTGGCCTCCAGCTCTCTAAAAACTCTTTTTTTTTTCTTTATTTAAAGAGCTTTTTCACAATTGCGAATGTGACACACTGTAGGTATAATCAAAGTATAATGTTATCTTAATACTAGTTTAAACTAAATATTGTTAGCTTTTCTATGATTCAGCGAATATTCTCTCTATAAAATATTGTTAAAAATCAAGGAAGAGGGATATCTTCACCTAACATCTGAAAAGTTTATCGGAATAGATTATAAAATAACCTAGGTTACCTAGTCTATTGGAAAAGGCTATAAAACATACTGAAGTCTTTATGTAAAGACGCAAGCAAGCTTTAAGCTTTACAAGTCCAACATAATATTGAATAACGATGTTTTTTTTATACAAATATCGAAACAATAGACTGTAATGATAATGGTGAATCAAGTTGAAACATGACGTTATTGAGACGTTTAAATGAACACAAATATGTTTACTTAAAATAAAACAGGGAGATGAATTCTGTACATTGTAAATGTATAAGAAAAATAAAATGGCGCGTGGAATAATTGACAGAACACATTTCTATGATTCCTGATAGTCTGTCTGAACAATGAATTTATAGTTTGTGAATCGCGATGTATTATGCGAAATTTTTCTATAAAATCGTTTTAATAATAGCTCTTATACTTTCCACTGCTGCGATAGAGCCTCCTACACAATGGGAGGGAAATTGACTTACGATACCATGCTGGTCGCGTTGCTGTAGGGTTTTATTTCGGGGTTTCCTTCTCTTGCATAGTCGTTATATGCATTAGTCGTCTTATACAACACACGGCTAAGAGAGGTGTCGAATTGTATTTTTTCAAACCAGTTTGGTGCATATCGGTTGGGTGAATTCAAAGTTTATAACAAATATATGTAGAAACAATTTTTCTATATATAGAATGTATATATAGATAAGTAAACAATTGAGCCTGTACGTAGTTTTGATAAACTTGTTACGATTTAATATACTTCTCGGAAGTTTATAAGTTTTAATTAGGTACCTTGTAATGTTAAAATATCTGTATCAGATTTTACGCAATGAATCATCTTGTTATAAATAAGAATAACTTTTATATTTATGAAGTTATTTATATAAAATATTAAAATCGTTATAATAATTTAACAAAGTAATCATTATGAATAGAAACATTTCATGTTTACGCGAGCATTACTAATTGTAAATAAAACTACTTTAAGGATTTTATCGTGTGTGTATTTGATTTTTGATTACCCGATGATTCGAACCCTCTGCAGCGTTCATGGTCACGGGCAATCAAAAATCAATTACAAACGCGATTAAATCCATAAAGTAGTTTTATTTAGAATTGTCTCAGCCATAAGGCCCACAGTCGGATCAGCGTGGTATAGTAGGTCAATTTCCCTCCCATTGTGAAGGAGGCTCGAGGCAAGGATTGGAACTAGTGCGAGCTGTGATAAACCACATATCCATTTAATTTTCGTGGGTAAAAATCTCTATAATTTAATTTCAACCCAGAAGAAATTCTAATCAAATAAAAAAAATCTAAATATAAAATACTACGTATTTTATCGCTACTTATGTGAACATTAAAGAAAATAATTACGTAAAAAAAAATAATTCAGAAATTACGCGACCATTATTTTTTGAATAAAAACGCACGTACCGTTGCATCATATAAAAAAATATATATTAAAAATATTACAAAATATATGACTTACCCTGAAGCCATTTTTGGTTATGTCTGGTTGTTGCTACGACGGTGTTTTTTCTGCTACGAGACTTCTACAGCTCTGAAACTCGTAGCGGCGTGCGAAGCTTTATATCCCGTAGCTGTAGACAAGCTCCGCCCACTTGCAAGCCTACATTTGCACACATATTGCTCCTTGATGGATATTAATTGTTATTCTTTGTGCAAACCTTTTGCCAAGTGCGAAATCTATTTTTGTATACTTTGTGGTTATCTTTCGTAAATTTAAATTTATTTACTTTTATTTACGCGAAAGCTTTTTTATACACAATTAAAATATTTTCATATCAAAAGTAAGATATATTTAAAATTCTGTGTGATGACGGAGTAAGAATACAATTCACCACTCTCTATCTTGCCCGTGGATATTGTAAAACACGATTAAGCGATATAATATGCACATAACATCTGTGCAAGAGAAGGAAAACTCGAAATGAAGCCCTATACCAACATGTCTGACCAGTTTCGTATAGTAGGTCAAATCCCATCCCATTGTGGAGGAGGCCCGAGCCCAACAGTGGGATGTATGTGGGCTGCGATGATGATGATGATATTTAAAATTGCAATTATCCGTGTGGTGACAGAGTAAGAATACTATTCTCTTCTCTTACCTTTGGGTGTCGAAAAAGACGACTAAGAGATATATTATGTTTTTGACATCTAAGCAAGTGATGGCAAACTCGAAACAAAACCCTGTACCAACCTGTCTGACCAGCATGGTATAAGGTCAATATCCCTCCTATTATGGAGGAGGCTCAAGCCCAACAGTGGGACGTATATGAGCCGAAATGATAGTGAATGGTGATTGAAAATAAATATATTTAAAATTACAATTATCCGTGTGGTGACAGAGTAAGAATACAATTCACCATCGCCTTTCTTGTCTATGGATGTCGTAAAAGATGATTATGGGGCTATTTAAATAATAACTATGATAGAGAGTGTAAACTTGAAATAAAACCCTATACCAACCAGTCTGAACAGTATCATAGTAGGTAAAATTTCCTCAATACTGTGGAGGACCGTCGTACCCAGCTATGGAACGCATATGAGCTGTAATCAAATCAAATCATTTATTATACATAGGCCCCTTAAGGTCACTTACATGGATTTCTGTGAAAAACATTCCGAACGCGGCTGCGGCTGCACGTGCTGCCGAGCCTCGGCTGCAAGTGCTGCTGCGACTTGCAGCCGCAGCCGATCGCAGACCAGTAGTGCTGCGGCTGCAAGTCAATACGCACCTAGTTACGGCACTCCAACCTGTTGAGACAAGTCCCAAGTAATCGCTACTCGGAGCCAATTTCACCAAACTTAATTTGCAATCCAATTAGCGTTCATATTGAATAGAATCATAGAATTTTTATCGGCTCTCTGATCGCCACCTGTTGCCTGCCGCAGCACGTGCAGCCAGCCTTGGAATCACTATCAGCTGCGAATGCAGGCAGTGGCTGCGTGTCATGCGTGTGGCTGCATCCGCAGCCTGCATCTGCAGCCTGCAGCCGAGGTTGGAATGGTACCTTAAGGAATAAATGCTCACAACATCTGTGCAAGAGAAGAAAAACTCGAAATGAAACCCTATATCAACATGTCATACCATAGTAGGTCTATTTTCCTCCCATTGTGGAGGAGGCCCGAGCCCAATAGTGGGACGTATATGAGCTGCGAAGATGATGATGATGAATGTTTTGGTTATGGAATAAATGGATGTTTTATTTTATTTTATTACTAGCAGCGCCCTGCTAGTAATAAAATAAAATAAAACATCATGCTGATATTCCCACGGGAAGGGGAACTATGCGCGTGGTTGTACGCGCATAGTTCCCCTTCCCGTAGGAATATCGAGATAATTTATAGCTTATGTGTTATTCTGATATGTAAGCTATATTATTGTGAAGTTTCATCAAAATCCACTTAGTAGTTTTTGCGTGAAAGAGCAACAAACATCTTCACATCCTCGCATACTCACACACTTTCGCGCTTATAATATTAGTAGGATAGTAGAACTATGAGAAAGGAGTACATATTGAGTCAACTCTAAGTATAATTACTAGTATAAGTACAAGAATACAATGATTGAAATGAATATAGGTACTGAATATTAGAACAATATGAAGTTACTCGTATTGCAGAGATTCAAATTTGAAATGTCAATTTATAAATAAATAACGATATTGAATTACGATTAATACATTTTTTAAATATTGAGTTTCTTTCTAAAAAAGTATATGTATGTATTCTGCATGTAGGAATGGGGCAGGAATACAATTCACCACTCCCTTTCTTACCCGTGGGATGAAAGTACGATTAAGGGGTATAATACGTATATACTATATAATACTTTACTGTATAATACTTTACCACTATGGGATCAGGAATAACGCTCTTGAACTTGTAACTTCCTATTTAAGCAACAGAATCCAGAGGGTTGATGTTAATGGTGCACAATCGTCTGGTTCTGTCATAAAAATGGGCGTTCCACAGGGATCCATTCTGGGGCCATTTCTGTTTCTTGTATATATTAATGACCTACCCTAACATATAGGAGACAATCAAAACATTGTGTTGTTCGCAGATGACACTTCTTTGTTATTTAAAATTAAAAGACAAATGCTCAATTATGACGATGTAAACAATGCACTGTCTAACGTTGTTCATTGGTTTAACACTAATAATTTGCTTCTCAATGAGAAGAAAACTAAATGTATCAAATTTACTACTCCCAATGTGAGGCAAGTGGAAACCAATGTCCAAATGAATGGTGTGGCTCTGGACCTTGTGGAATCGACCGTTTTTTTAGGTATCACCATAGATGCTAAACTTCAATGGGGACCTCATATTGAAAAGTTGTCGAGTAGGCTTAGCTCAGCGGCTTATGCAGTAAAAAAAATAAGAATGTTAACCGATATTGAAACAGCTAGAATGGTTTATTTCGCTTATTTCCATAGTCTGATGTCTTACGGCATATTACTGTGGGGATGCTCCGCGGACTTGAATAGAATCTTTGTTCTTCAAAAAAGGGCTGTCCGTGCAATTTATAATATGGGCCCAAGAGTCTCACTTCGAGAGAAATTCAAAGAAATAAATATTCTAACTGTTATATCACAATATATATACGAAAATATATTATATGTCAAAAAAAATATCGCTAACTTCAAAAGATATTGTGACATTCATGAAATGAATACTCGGAATAAGGACAAACTAGTTGTACATACTACTCGTCTCCAAAAAATTAGCAAATCATTCATGGGGCAATGTATACGTTTCTACAATAGATTACCTAAAGATATCCGAGACCTGCCAACAACAAAGTTTAAAAAAGCTATCAAGAATAGACTTTGTAAGAAAGCTTATTATAAAATCTCGGATTATGTAGATGATAATACTGATTGGTTGTGAGCAGCTCCTCATTATGCAATTTCCTTGTTATTTTAAATAAACTCTTTTTTAATAACTCTAATATTGTAAAGCGTAGCGTGTTTTGCCTAACGAAATTTTGCATTTTCGTCGTTTGTAACATGTTTGTAACATATGGTCTTGGTCATGCTCACTGAAGGATCTACTTGCGGTAGCTGCGTGGAGCGGGTCTCTCCCTTCCCTCCATAGTGGTTGAGGGGAGTGATGGCTACTCTAGTAGCTAACTCGTGATCGGGTGCCGCTTGTGGGATCTGGTCCAGCCATAATCATTTGAATTATATTAAGTATCTTGCAGTTTGAAGGCCATCACACTGGAGCTAGGTCTTACAAAACATGTATACAAATTTATATCTAGTAAGAAGAAAAAAAAAAATAAAATAATAGACAAGGCCGCTGAGTTTCTTGCCGGATCTTCTCAGTAGCGCTCGCGTTCCGATCCGGTGGTAGTTTATTTTTATTGGATAATTTAATTTTATTTTGTAAAATTGACAATATGTAAGTGCCCTCTCGAGGTCTATGCATAATAAATGATTTGAATTTGAATATAACGAGAACGAAAACTCGACATAAAACGCTTTACTAACCTGTCTGACCACCATGTAATAGTAAGGTCAATTACCCTCCTATTGTGGAGGAGGCTTAAACACAATAGTAGGACATATATGAGCTGAGATAATGATGATGGAACCTCAAACTACAATTTGGTGATGATTTCTAATGTTTACGCGAGTATTACACATTTTAAATAAAACTACTTTACGGATTTTATCGCGATTGTATTTGATTTTTGATTACCCGACGTTTCGAACACTTTGCAGCGTTCATGGTCATGAGCGGACTAAGATGTTTCACGTCCAACAAGTCATCGTTACTGCAGAAAATTTGTGGGTCGCGGGAGTTGCGTGCTTAAGCCGCTCTGTCGCCCCGGACGGAGTGGTGCGGAGGCGCGCCGACCGCGACCCACCCACGAAAAAAAAAAAAAAAAAAAAAAAAAACTGCAGAAAATTTATAATTATCTACTCGATTCGATTTCGAAATTAGTTATTAAATATTTAAAACTATTTGGTGGTTTAATAATATAACATTTCGGGGGAAGTCGTAAAAACCGCCTGAGGGATCAGCTGCTGCTCTTCTAAATTACCCAAAAGAATACTGCTGTATTCTTTTGGGTAATTTAGAACACCAAATACAATCGAAACAGCTATATATTGATGAAGAATTTAATAGATTGTCAAGTAGTGGTCTTGATTTGAAAGTTAACACGCTGCTTTATGTTTTCGGTTCGGTAGGTATTAAATTTCCGTGTGATGGAGGAGTAAGAATACAATTCTCTACCTACATTTTACTCATGGGTGTCGTAAAAGATGACTAAGGGATGTAATATGCATATAACATCTGTGTAAGAGAAGGAAAAACTCGAAACAAAACGCTATACCAACACGTCTGACCAGGAGGTATAGTAGGTCAATTTCTCCTCCTATAGTGGAGGAGGTTAGAGCCCAGTAGTGGGACGTGTTTGAGCTGAGACGATATTCTTCATATAATATAATAATTTATATTCTCCTCATCATTACCATAAGTCATTGCTGGGAAAGAGTCTCTTCCACAATGGAAGATAAATTGACCTATCTCGTCTCTTGCTTCCATTTTATTAGCACATTATATCTTCCGCTCGCGACTTCGTCCACGTATCCCAACTTTAACCTAAGACTTTATTTACATAGAAGGTGAAAATATTTTTTAATAATACGATTTTGTCACAAATGATTTCTGCCAAAATTTAGCCGTTTACGCAGAGGAAGCTCTCATAAGGAAAAAAACCCGGATTTTGAAACATACTTCATTGGTGCTCCGCTCCAATTGGTCTTACCGTGATGATATATAGCCTATAGTCTTCTTCCTCGATAAATAGGCTATCTAACAATGAAAGATTTTTTTAAATCGGACCTGTAGTTCCTGAGGTTAGCGCGTTCAAATAAACTCTTCAGCTTTATGTATTATAATGATAAAGATAGATAGATAGAATTATATATGATAAAGATAGTCAACTTTTGCGACGCCCTCAGGCTGAAAAGGGGGTTGTGAATTGTATTACAGACTCGTCACCACGCGGGTAGTTAATTATTGATAATAATAGTGAAATACATAGTTAATTACGCATAATAACAGTGAAAATGTACTTAATTAAAACAACAACAGGCACTTTATTAAACTTTATCTGTCGGACACTTTTATCATTGATTGAAACCCCGCCTAAAAGCCTACTAAAACAGATTAACAGATTGCTAAATGATATTTGGAAAGCACATTGAGCGCTGCAGGATATCACTAAATGGTAGTTTGTTGAATATAATATTATTAATAACTTATATTCAATATACACAATTATTATTCGATTTTTAACGCTTCATGTGTCTATAAGTCTAGCCGTGGGCGATGTATGTTTGATCTTGGTGAAATGGGTAGGCATATATGTGAAATATTTTCGATATATAACGTATACGGGAGTTATACACAAATAAGACTATTTTTGCTGATTTTATCGCGTTTGTATTTGATATGGGGTATCAAATGTCGTTCTGTATGCAATATAGACGCCTCTTATACGTCTTTCACGACACCCACTAGAAATGTAAAGGTTGATAATGTTCGTAGCCGCCATGACACAGCTTTGATCTAGTCGTAAGTCAAAAGTGTCCGTAGTAAAATTGAAGATTTTGACCCCAACACAAAAAAAAAAATAACAAAAAGAAAGTATTACGTTCTCATCAACAGAAATTATCAATTCTCATTTAACGATTATACTGGCACGCGTGAAGCACTTTATCAAGTAACCATACGTCATTATATCATTTTTTAAGAGCTGATACTCTTACACTGCTGTACCAATATTAACCAAACATAGCTAAGAACGACTGCAAGGAAACTGGCTTTCAAATGAAAGAAACCACATTGAAATTGGTCCATCTCTTGAGAGCTACGATGTCGCAGACAAACACTCACCCTCTTTTTACCTCGATGGTTAAAAAGGAGTTGTGGATGATATGACAGCGATGAAATGTTTTTAATATCGTCATAATTCATGTTTGTAACAAAAGGTATTAGTCAATAGTCATGCTTACTGCAAAGTCTGGTTACAGTAGCTTCGAGCAGCGGGTCTCTCTCTTCTTTCCATTATGGTTAAGAAGAGTAATGGCTGCTCTAATGGTTAACTCGTGATTGAGTGCCGATTGCGGGGTCTGTCTCGCCTATAATATTTTCATTATATTTGAGAATTATACTAGCAACCCGCCCTCGTTTCGCTTCGGTTTCAGTCGCCTTACCTGCGTAGTTCGCGTTCCTGTGGGAATACCGGAATAAAATATAGCCTATGTTACTCCCTGATATTATAACTTTCCATTAGAAAACTTAACATACAAACAAACAAACATACTTTAGCATTTATAATATTAGTAAGGATTATGGTTTGTAGGGCATCATACCGGAACTATTAATAGGTAGGTACGCCGAGTGTTCAAAATTCGACCATAATTAATTTAAATTTATTTTTCTACTACACAATTTCCTTTTTAAGTATACTTAGATGTAATATACATCTAAGTATACTTAAAAAGGAAACGTCCTCCCCGAGGGGGGGACGTGGGTCGATGGGAGGGTACCCCACTAGAGGGTACTCCTCAGGGGGTATTCTGTCGGACCGACCACTGACGACAAGTAACCCTGCTCCGGTGGGTCGGTCCAACGACGAAGGCCCACTAACCTGCCCTCGTCCCAAGCTAGGTGGAGTCAGCACGCATTACTTTCCATTGAAACAGTCTTTATACCTGCATTTAATGGTTAGATTTTTTTTAACTGGTGGCAAATGAGCAAATAGAACACCTGATGGTAATTGTTGCTACCGCTCATGGACCTTTGCAAAGCCGCTGCCTACCGCGAAGAAAGTGAAGGGAGTGTGAATGCATGCAATGAGGTTCGGTGATACTAAAGGCATCACTAAAGGTCACTACCCGCTAACACCCTCAGAAAGTTCTTTCAGCTCCCTCGCTCACCGAACGAAATGCAGTAACAAATTGCTACTATTCGAACGTTGATTTTCTGCTCAGTGCGGTACTACCCCGGACCGACCGGCCCGCGGCTGTATTTTATTTATTATTTATTTTTATGTATCTCCTAGTTTCACGGCTATCTTCCAAGGGAAGATACCCGGTCCTTTGAAAGGCTTACATGGGGATATAGATCCAACACGCAGAGGCCTTTGGAGAAATTTAATCTAAATATGGAATGGGACGTCTACCGATGACACTCCACGTCTGCACATAACACACGTGGACTGCCAACGGTAGGTGTAAAACTATTGTGTGATGATGATATCTAATACATGATTATGGGGTTGGAGGTTAGATGGACTGCAAACCGAAAACTATTGATTTAAAACTGTCGTCTGCCTTCAATACCTTAATCGTTTTGAACTTTGGCAGATTATTTATTTAATTATTATAAAATACAAATTTTTCTTATTGTTAAAACATAGCCCCACAAAACCGTGTTATCGGTTTCACTGTGGGATCGATGACTCTTTAAGTTACATCTTTACTATAAAACCTACGTAACAATTACACTAGATATTTAAAGTAATAATAGTTATAATATTAAACATGCAAATATTCACACACATACACACACAAACACACACACACACGCACACGCACACACTACCGCACATATGCACACACACATACATATATACAGACATATATATATATATAGGTGTAAGCATACAATCATACATACACACACGCACTTACACACTCATATATATATATATACAGACATCCAGTTACACGCATGGCAAGGTCATATAATATAAGGTCTGTTGAAATGGATAATATCGACATATTTTCAATGACATATGCAACATACAGACACTGCCTTTTAAAGGGCGAGTAATTGCTTCTTTGTTGTACTTTGTTTTTCTTTTTTACTAATAATTAGTTACAAATAATTATATTCATATACAAAATTAGTATCTCGAATTTAATGTGATAATGAATGTCATGCATGGCTATCATCTGTGCAATTACTATTAAGCTAAAATTGTTAAATTTGTAGTATTAGTGCTTCTGTTGTAATTGTGCTGAATAAAATAAAATAAATAAAATAAATATATATATCTAGGTGTATACATACAAACACACATATACCCATTCATACATCTCACACATACACACAAACATACATACACTTACAAGACAGAGCATACTGTAGACAGACATCTGTCTACAGTATGCTCCTACCACTATTTACATATGTATATCCTCATTCATACCATCCATCCATCTCATTTTGGAGTTTCTAAGATTCTAATGTCTGTTTAAAAATTAATAATACCGCGCTAATTAAATAAGAAGAGTGCTAGGATATAAAAAACTAAAATGCTGTTACATACAAAGTTTCCTAACCTAGTATCATGGCCTGCATTTCTATAAATATTTGAACAGCGAATTATTAAAGTTACCAAGTCACTAATTACATTTTTGTTTGGTTTTCACATATAGGAGTTAGGGTTGAACAACACTTTCAAATCACAATTATTTTAGAATTTGGTCAACAATTACCCTCCCTAGGAGGGTTGACGTCAGACAGCCAGTTATAAAACTACTGCCTACCTTTGTAATATATACGATGATGCCAGTATTTCATAATGAGTAATGTATAGACTTGTAAAAAGAAAAGTCTGTGTGGTGATGGAGTAAGAATACAGTTCATCACCCATTTCTCGTTCATGGGTGTCGTAAAACACCTATTAGGGACATATTATGTAGATAACAACTATGCAAGAAAAGGAAATCTCGACATAAAACCCTGATCAACCCCGAAATGATGAAATATATGAACTATGAAAGAAGAATAATTAATTTTAAATAAAACTACTTTACGGATTTTATTGCGTTTGTATTTGATTTTTGATTACCCGATGTTTCGAACACTTTGCAGCGTTTATTGTCACGGGTGGACTAAGATGTCTCACGTCCAACAAGTGATCGTCGTTTCGTTATCGCAGAAAATTTATAATTATCTACCCGATACAGAAAATAGTTATTAAATATTGACCCACATTTTGATACAAATTTAATCCACTCGTCAATATGAACGCTGCAAAGTGTTCGAAACGTTGGGCAATCAAAAATCAAATACAAACGCCATAAAATCCGTAAAGTAGTTTTATTTAAAATGTGTAATACTCGCGTAAACAACAGAAATAATTAAGAATAATTAATGTTTATAGGCTTGTTGTATGTAAACAGTCGTACTCTGAGGTCCAAAATACAGACTAACATCTAGTTTGGGCCTCACCGGATACCTAACACTCAAGCATAAGATGTAATAATATTAACTAGTGGTCGCCGAGTGGCCGAAATTCGACCATAATTCATTTAAATTTATTTTTATTACTAAGCAAGATGTATTACCAACTACACACTAATAACTAATATATAAGTACAAATGAAGAATTAGCACGCTGAAGTGGCAATGGGCAGGCCACATCGCTCGACGAACCGACAACCGCTGGGGAAGAAAGGTTCTCGAGTGGCGACCACGTATCGGACGACGCAGTGTAGGACGCCCCCCCACTAGGTGGACCGATGACCTAGTGAAAGTAGCTGGGCGTCGTTGGATGCAGGCGGCACAGGACCGCTCATTGTGGCGCAACACGAGGGAGGCCTACGTCCAGCAGTGGACGGCGATAGGCTGAAATGATGATGATGAATGAAGTACAAATGTCTTTTAGACATCGCCACCATAATTATGATTGTTTGACATTCAGTTTGACCAGAGACTTTAATTAGGGATTTTTACGGAATGCTAAAATATAATGTAGTGATTTTAAAATATATTTATTTCTTTGGTGTTTTACAGTGTTATAGTGAATAAATTTGCTGTTATTTTATGTGTATGTATACAGAGAAAATTCTAATGAGTAGTGAATATGATTTCATTGTGAATCGCGTGCATTTTCATGTTCTACAAAATTTCCAGAGACACCCTTGATTTGGTTATCAGCTCCCGATGAATGGCAACGACTAAAATGTGTCTTTAACTTGACACTGGCACCAATAGAAAGAAAAGAAAGAAAGAAAAATAATTTATTTCTCCTTCACGGGAGGGCAACATCACAAAAGCTCAAACAGTGAGTACAATATAGAAAAACAATAAATTATAATAAAAAAAATACAAAAAGAAATTGATATCAACATTGGTATTCCCTTCGTGAAAGAGAAAAAGGATCGCTGCTCAGCATAATGTTGAGGCATCTATTTTAAGAGAGATACCGCAACGCTGTTATTCTGCAGCATCCTGCGACGTCTGTCAGCAAAGTACAGGTAGCAGCCGAATATAATTAAACTAACAAATTACAGCTGCTTTTGTAAATAATATTCAAATAATAGAAAAATAATAATAATAAATATACGGATTAGGTGCAGTACTAAGTTATCTAATCTTACGCGTATAAGTAAAAATAAAAAATTATAAAATAAACAAAAATAACATTTAACAAACAAAAATTACATTCAACAAACAAAACAAAAGGATATGCAATTTACAATAACATAATAACTAATAGGTGATATTTTATGTGATGTAATAAGAGAAGGTACTGAAGTTTCATGAATGTGAAGATCAATGATGACATTATAGTATAATACACACTACTGAACGATAACAAGCATTTTGTTACCAGACATACTTTTAAAAGAGTATAAAACAAGAAATAAATATGGTCTTTGTAACACCGTGATTTAAAATTACATAAGAATACAAAATAGCGCATATTATTGTAGCTTATTGCCAATAAAAAGTAACAAGAATAAGACTTTAATGATCAAACAAAAGTGTATATGTGTGTGTGTCGCTTGCAAAGTAGTGTGCATAATGTTTTATGTATTTAATGTTTTTATAATGCACTAGCAACCCGCCCTCGCTTCGCTTCGGTTATAGTCGTTTTACCCGCGTAGTTTCCGTTTCCGTGGGAATACCGGGATAAAATATAGCCTAGTTTACGCTTTGATATTATAGCTTTCCATTGGTGAAAGAATTTTTGAAATCGGTCCAGCTGTTTTGAAGATTACCCGGAACAAACAGACAGACAGACAGACTAAAATTTTTTAAATGCTGTTTTAGGCATAGGTATCGTGCAAATAACCGTGTAAGCATGAAAAAAGCCTATTATTTTGACATTACAAACAGACACTCCAATTTTATTTATTGGTATACCAATAATCTATAGATTATTATATCAAATTTCAGTTTTGTTCAATTCTCCTCAATATATTCTTCAACTGTGCTGTGTGTGTATTTCATATATTTCCATTCGAGTAATTTTTGAAAAAAGGGGTACAAAGTTTTTGCTTCACGTACTCATATATAGATAACTGTATTGATTTGTAAATTCTATATTGGCAATTAATTATTATTATATTACAAAATAATTATGTACAACCCTAGCAAACCCCCTTGCAAGTGACGACATGAATATTCACGGTTTAAGTTAAACGAACAAGTTGTAGAGAATTTTAAAATTACAATTTTAGCTTTAAGCATACTACTTGTACAAATGTATAGCTAATATTAATCTTATGCATGTAGTTAATGGAATAAGAATACAACCCTTTATTGACCGTGGATGTCGTAAAAAAACTACTAAGCGATATAATATGCATATAGTATTTAACCGTGACGAAGTAAAAATACAATTTATCACCCCCCTATCTTGCCTGTGGATGTCGTAAAAGACGACCAAAGGATATAATATGCATATGACATCTATGTAAAACAAAGAGAACTGGAAACAAAACCCTGTGCTAACACGTTTGACCAGAGTGGTATAGTCGATCATTTTCACTGTAGGGCTGAACCCAACAGTGGAACATACATATATGGGCTCAGATGATGATCATTAACATGTCCTCATATCGATTCACGTACGTCCCACTGCTGGGCTCAAGCCTTCTCCACAGTAGCAGGGAAATTGACTTACTATGTCACGCTTGTCAGGCGTGTTGGCATAGGCTTTTATTTCGAGTTTTCCTTCTCTTGCATAGATGTTATATGCATATTGTATCTCTTAGTCGTCTTTTACAACACCCAAGAGAGGGGGGTGGTGAATTGTATTCTCAATCCGTCACCGCACAGAAATGATGATGATAAACATTTATTTAAGAGAAGGAAAATTCGAAATAAAACTTTGTACCACACACTTTGTGCAAATTTAGCCGTCGCCGTCAAGAGTGAGACAATAGCTCAGTTGGGAAGTTGTTCAGTCGCATTCAAACAGCATGAGATCGAATATCAGTGTTATGTTTATTCTGTTTATTAATTTTTTTTTTATTACTTCCATCATGTTTATTTTTTGATTAATATATATCTCAAAATCAATCAAATACCGAACAAAGTTCAGTCAATTAAATATTATGATTAATAATAGACGATTTGATAAATAGACTAGTTCACCCAGGCAACTTCATTTGCGTCACAGAAAGGTAAGAGGGGTTTGTAAGCCTCTATAACGCGCAGTTCACACAACAGAAAAGTAATATATTTGCCCCCATTTTTCGAACATTTTTCATGAATCATCTGAGCCTATATATATGGTCCACTGTTGGACTCAAGCCTCCTCCATAAGGGAAGGGGAATTGACCTACTATTCCTCGCTGGTCAGACGTGTTGGAATATGGTTTTATTTCGAGGATTCCTGCCCTTGTACAGTTGTTATATGCTTATTATATCCGTTAGTCGTCTTTTACGACATCCACGGGCATAATAAGGAGTGGTGAATTGTATTCTTACTCTGTCACCACTCGGATATATAAAATGGAATAGCTAAAAATAATGACACAGAATGTAAGATAATAATTATAATCCAGCTTTTTGGTAATTAATAATTCCATTTTTAGATAATCCTATGTAAACGGAAATTTCACGTTATCTATGATAGGTACTCGAGAAATTATGTCATTTTTCCATTAAAGATAATTATGTTTTGATAACAGTTAATCCTCTCGCACTTTTGTACAATTTAATGGCCATAATGTTATTCCCTGGAATATTTTTTTCCGTACGGAGTAAGAATACAATTCACCACCCTCCTGTCTATGTGTGTCGTAAAAGGCGATTAAGTGATTAAGGGAGACGATTAAAAGCAATAAGAAGGTACCTATAATGCCATAATCGCCACACATGGCAACCAGGTTCGCGATCCATCGTCTGATTCACCACCGTCTTGCCCGTGCGAATATTAAAAGGCGACTAAGGGATTATAATAACTATGTAGATATCTATACAAAAGAAAAACTCGAAATAAAACCCTATACCCCTAGACCACTGGAGCAGGGTTACTTGTCATCAGTGGTCGGCCCGACGGAATACCACCTACCCGGGGTACCCTCCCATCCACCGACGTCCCCCCCTCGGGGAGGACGTCGGTCTTTCCTAACAACCCTATACCCCTACCACCTAACCAACCCGTCTGACCGGCAGGCCAATTTTCCTTCTATTGTCGAGGAGCTTCTGTGATAGTTATTGACAGTCGTGTATCCGCGGGCCAGTTCGTCCAGGATACTACTAAAGTCTCGCAGAAAATCGACGTTCGAGTAGTAGAAATTTGTTCCCTAAGAAGAAAGAAAAATTGATTTTTTCTCCCTCGCAGGGGGATACATATTTGTATAACATAGTTTACATTTTGTATAGACCGTGTAAGAGCAGAGATCCCACCCGCAAGCGAGTAAAAAGATCGCTACTCAGCTTAATGTTATGATAACACCACAACGCTGTTTTTCAGTAGCGGCCTGTTGTGTGACGTTGTGTTCAAGCACTTTGTTCAGTGAGCGTAGTCAACTCAAGTTTCTGAGGTGGGTTTTGGTGATTCCTTTAGTATCACCGAACCTCATTGGACGCATTTACATTCCATTCACTTTCTTCACGGTAGGCAAAGGCCTAGCAAAGGGTCATAAGCGGCAGTTAACTTACTGTCAAATATTTACCACCAACAGCAATAAAAAAGAGGCTTGAGCCCAGCAGTAGGACGTATATGAGCTGAGCTATGATGATGATGACGATGAATTATAATAATGAAAAATTAATATGATATATATTTCTATACAACAATAACAGAACTCAAAGACGATATAGCTTGTGAATTGAATATAAGTAATTTTGCCCGGTTCAGCAATCAAACCCGAGGCCTCACGGACTGCAGTTACATATCGTAATATTTTAGAAGATATTGATGTTTTTAAACGCAGGAGCAAGCCAACTGAAGCCGAAACGAAGCGAGGGCGGCGGATCACAAGTACAGTATATAATAATTTATTCGAATATATTAAAAAATTCCTAATACACGTAGCTGTGAAGTTATTTTCTCGATATTAAAGACGTATCGGTTCCTTGGGATTATATAGCAAATAACACCTTCTATATATTTATTACGTTATTATAAATTCTTTGAGTCTCATAACTTTAGATCTATTTTCGAAGAAAATTTTCTGTGTATGTATAATATTATAGGGGCCAGTATTAAAGTTATTAAAAACCGTATTACATATATGAATTACTAGCAGCGCTCTGCGGTTTCACCTGCAGTTCATCTTCCCGTGAGAATATCGAGATAAATTATAGCCTATGTGTTATTCTGATAGGTAAGCTATATTATTGTGAAGTTTCATCAAAATCCATACAGTAGTTTTTGCGTGAAAGAGCAACAAACATCTTTACATACTCACAAACTTTCGCTTTTATAATATTAGTAAGGATAGATGGCTCAGTGATAAAAATGGAACGAAAGAAAAGTGGTTCATTAGTTACAATAAAAAAAAAGACAAAATTAAAATTAATAATATTCGAAAGTAAAAACAAAATGGAATTGGGCAAAAATAACAAACATCAACATCTCGACTCATATATGTCCCACTGTTGGGCACAACCCACAACGACACGACATCCACAGGTAAGACAGGGAATAACGATTTATCGTGCCGAATGTCACTTGATTCCCCACGTAGAATAATGTAATGTGCAAGCAACAAATTGTTGTTCTGAAGGTAGGTGTAAATTGCGTTCGTTGACAATTAACCACACCCTATCTTGCCCGTGGATGTCGTAAAAGACGACTAAGGGATATAATGTACATATAACATCTATACAGGAGAAATAAATCTCAAAATTAAACCATAGGGTGTTGGTATAGACCAACACGTCTGACCACCGTAGTATAGGGGTAAATTTCCCTCCTATTCTGGAGGAGGTTCGAACCCAACAGTGGGAAATATATGAGCTGTGATGATGATGATGATGACCATAACTAGACGTGTTGTTACAGGGTTTTATTTCGAGTTTACCTTCATTTATACAGCTGTTATCCTTATTAATATTATAAATGCTTAAGTTTGTTTGTTACGCTTTCACGCTTAAACCACCGAACCGATTTCAAAAATTCTTTCACCAATGGAAAGCTGTAATATCAGAGAGTATTCCCACGTGAACGGGAACTACGCGGGTAAGGCCACTACAACCGAAGCGAAGCGAGAGCGGGATCCTAGTAGTTATATATACCTTAGTCGTATTTTACGACACCCACGGGCAAAATAGTGGGTAGTGAATTGTATTCTTACTCCGTCACCACACGGATAGACACGGAACGCAATAAATAAATAAATAAAACCATAAAGGAACCCAACTTCGATATATGAACGAGATTTGTAATAGATGTATTTCAAAGTGGAATTATTCGTTATTAAGGCCTATATACACGGCGACTTAATTTAAAATTATCTTAGAGGAACCTTTAACCCATAATCCGCCGAAGAACTATTATCTACTTATATGCTCCTTCGACATTTTCTCCATGAGAGTCCATACGAAAGTAAGCAAATGATTGTATTTTTAACCTTCGACGGAAAAAGGGGCGTGTTATAAGTTTGACATCGATATTTGTCTGTGTGTGTGTGTTTGTCTGTGACATCGTAGCTCTCAAACGGAGGGACTGATTTCGATGCGGTTTTTTTCATTTGAAAACTAAATTCTTTGCGGTGGTTCTTAGCTATGATTGGCTAATATCGATTCAGCAGTGTAAGAGTATCAGCTCTTTTCCAAAATGATGTAATGGCGTACTCGATTAAGTACGTCACGCGTGCCAGTACATTTGTTAAATGACAATTAATTTTATTTATTTATTTAATCTTTAGCACACAAAAATAAGGTACAAGGCGGACTTAATGCCTTAGGCATTTGCTACCAGTCAACCTCGGGTGGAGCAGAAATAATTTAGGTAGGTGTAATACATTGTAAGTGGTAATTTGTAAAATTTGGTTATACAAATATAGCAAATTTATTCTTATACACAATACACATATATAGATACATATATATACACATAGAAATACATATATACATACATATAAAGTTTATTAAAAGTAGAGGAGAGCCATCATTGATGAGTTGACTCCGTCAGAAAATCTAGGTATAGACGTTTTGCCATAGCTTTAAAACCATCACGACTAGCGGCCATTCTGATCTTTAATGGTAACGGTAATGGTTTTTTTTATAATTCCTGTTGACGTAATACTATTTTTTTATTATTTTACTTTGTGTCAAGGGTTATTCAAAATTTTCAATTTTACTTATTAACCAAGTCGTCTATTTGTAAGTACTCATAATACAGAAAGGAATGTTGAATTCTACTCCGACATCACAGAAAAGAATCAATCTATATTGATTAAAGTTTTTCGAAAAGAGAATGCTCTTGTTTTATATGACGCATATCGTCGTCGACGCCTCAGTTCATACATGTCCCATTGGGCTCGAGCCTCCTCCAGAATAGCAGAGGAATTGATCTGTTATACCACGCTGGTCAAACATGTTGGTATAGGGTTTTATTGCCAATCTTCCTTCTCTTCAATAAATATTATATGTATATTTAATCCCTTAGCCGTCTTTTACAACATTCACGGGCAAAATAGGGAGTGCAGGATTGAGTATATAATAATAAGAATAACATTATAGTTATAATTGTAAAAATACGCTTGGAGTCAGGAAAACAAAATATCGCTAATCCTGATTATCCTAGTAAGGATAACGGGTCAAACTGTTTAAAATATTGAATTGTCATCGGTCTGTTATAAGTATGCCAAATTGCGAGTTCATCCGACGTTTTGAAGGGGGTTAAAATCATGTTCAAAGATTCCGTTACATACTAACATACTAACATAGATACGTCTGAAGCTAATAAAAGCGCATTAAAAAGTAATGTTAGCTCCCTACCAATTATTCATCACTATCAATCAGCCTTTCCCTGTCCAAAGATGGATATAGACTGTCATCAATAATGAAGGAATAGAGCCTTTATTGTTACGATTGCCATGTGGGTTTGCGATCGCCGTGAAATGTTATAAGTTTCACAGTAGAAAACTACTGCCCACTTTCTTGGTAAGATTCTTATCCAATTATTACGACTCCCACGGGCAAATGAATAGCGACAACTGTATTCTTATCAGAACATCATAAGAGTGATTAGCAAATCTGATTTATTTTAACATGACGCATTAACATTCACATGTAATTACATTTCTTGCTATTATAGGATTATTTTACAAAGTAAAGTCATATCTATACTCATCATCATCATCTTGCTCTTATCCCAATTACTTGGGGTCGACGCAATATGTCATCTGTTTTGACATATTGCAAAAAGTTTCGGCAATGACTTTTATGACCGGCTGCCTGCCTGACGTCAACCCTCTTTGGGAATGTAATCGTTGACCCAAATGGTACCAGATGGAGTTGGTCCGGGTCAATCTAGGGCTCTTAGTCGTCTTTTACGACACCTACGAGCAAAGCAAGGGTTGGTAGTATTCGAAGCCGCTATCACACAGTAAGTCATATCTATATTAATACTAATCTATACCAATAAATAAAATTGGAGTATCTGTTTGTAATGTCAAAATAATAGGCTTTTTTCATGCTCACAGGGTTATTTGCACGACACCTATGCCTAAAATTGCAATTAAAAAATTTTTGTCTGTCTGTCTGTCTGTCTGTTTGTTCCGGGAAATCTTCAAAACGGCTGGACCGATTTCAAAAATTCTTTCACCAATGGAAAGCTATAATATCAGGGCGTAAACTAGGCTATATTTTATCTCGGTATTTCCACGGGAACGGGAACTACACGGGTAAAACGACTATAACCTATAACCCAAGCGAAGCAAGGGCGGATTGCTAGTAAAATATAAAACTGAAGAGTTTGTTTGTTTGAATGCACTAAGATCGTGCGATTTGAAAAATTCTTTCAGTGTTAGATAGCTCATTTATTGAGGAAGGCAATAGACTATATATCTTCACGCTACGACCAATAGGAGTGGAGCACCAATGAAGAGTGTTTCAAAATCAGGACTTTTTCCGTTTGAGAGCTTCCGCTGCATGCGCTGTGTAAACTGTCAAGGTTTCGCAAAAATCATGTGTGACAGAATCATATTATTAAAAAATATTTTTACATTTTACATAAACAAAGTTGGGGTTAAAGTTAGCGTTAGCTTAAAGTAACTATTCCACACGAAGGGGACGAAGGGGGTAGAAGCTAGTGTTCTATAAAATATTTACACAGCCTCTGGATAAATATCGCTTTTCTTTCCTTTTATTCTTAGAATAATAACGTATAGAAGGTAAGTTCGCGCACAAAACGTGAAGCATTTCAATTGGAACCTAATAGAGCTTACGCCGGGACCCCCGCAGTGTACAAGGTCACTGTACTGCACGAACGTACGCAACTCTTAAAGAATATATAGGTAATTATGGCGGCTTGTGCATTCAAATGGTGTCACAACACATTTGAAAGACTTAAAAAGGTTTTTAATATTACTTTTAAAATTATTTCGCCGATTTATATTAATAAAAACAAAATTTGATTTCATAATTTGTATAATGGTGTGTACGTGTGTAATCATCTGCGCGCGTGTAGTATTTTTAGATTCATGTTTCGAACGTTGGAAGTAACGACACTATCCTTCTATACGTTATTATTCTAAGCTTTTATTTTTGTGCATGAAACTCCTCCATGATAGGAAGCAAAATAACCTAATACTCACGCTCTAGTTTTTCCTTCACTTGTAATGATGATCACGTCCTTAGGTATATTAGAAAACTTAAACTCGATGGCTACATTAATTGTATCACAAGTGCCTAAGGTCATTAAAGTTTATAATTTATGTATTTTATCGATTTTAAATTTATTTTAATGACATACTGTTAAAATCTTATTAAAGTCGCGAAATTAACGACTAATATATAACTAAGAACTAATTTATGTGTTAATTATTACACAACTCAGCTCGTTTTATTTCTCTTTACTTTTTCCGATTAGATTTAATTCCTATTTTAATTAGATAAGTGTAAGAGTAAAATGTAAAAATTGTACACCTTTTTATTTATTATTTTAGTTATTTTATTAATTTTAGTATCTTATCAGATATTTTTCATAATATGTTAATAAACTATCTCAATTATTGGTTACCCAAATAAAGAAACAAATCCCTCGGTTATTGTACGATAGTGTGGAAAAGAGCAGCTAATGAATTTTCACTATTCTTCATTCAATCTCATTCCATCAAAAACGGCCAGCTGGTTTATCATTATCACAGCTCATATACGTCCCACTACTGGGCTTGAGCCTCCTCCACAATGGGAGGGATATTGACCTACTACCACACTGTTCAGACGGGTCGGTACAGGGTTTTATTTTAAGTTTTCCTTCTCTTGCATAGTTATTGTGTGTATATTATTGTATGTATATTATAATTCCTTAGTCGTCTTTACTACACCAAAAAGCTAGAAAGGGGGTGGTGAATTGTATTCTTACTCCGTTATCACACGTAATGGGGTGCGATGGTGTGAGAAATGGTTATCGTATCCCATATACATTCACAATCGAAAGAATTGACTATAATGCGCCTATATTCTCATAATCGCTGTGTATATAAGCCTTAACATATTTAGACACTTAATTTTCGTCAACATAATCGTTATATTCGGAGAAGAGCTTCTTTTTACGTAATAATTTTGTCAGAAATGTTTTTATAAAAAAAATTTTTGATTAGTACGTCAAAATTCATGTTTAAAATGTATTTTTTTTTCTACTAGTTAAATATTTAATTTCGTTTCTTTTAGCTTTCCATCTCATGACGAAGTAATAATATAATTCACCACTCTTTCTTCTTCTTCTTTTTTGTCTTGGCAATCAGCTACAAATACGAGCCATTTTTGCCAGTGTCGAGTTATAATTATCTTTTCAAGTTCTCAGTACTTCTCAGTTTCTTCATGTCAGTAATGGTCTGTCAGTAAGTCAAAGTGTCGCCCTGAACAGTGTAATAGCCACTGTTAAGGGTATCTTCTGAGAATTTTGGTGGAAATACAAAGGTATATATAGCAGTTTTATATCATATTCACTACACCTCAGCAGTTCTGTCGCTATATATTACATAAAATGCCATCAAGATAATTTAACATAACACGTTAAATCACTAAGATATTGAATATAATACAAGAACACCACATGACACTTCAGATTCCCGCCAAAAACTCCTTCACCACTCTTTATTTAGCCCGTGGTCTAGGGATGTGACTTGGAGGGAAAATAATCGATTAATAAATAATCGATTTTTTCTTTAAAATAAATCGATTGTAAAATAATCGATTTATTAAAAATAAATAATTCATTATAAAATAATCGATTTTTCTCCCAACAGGATTATGATGACCTTTTTTTTCGATCTTTTATTATTTTGACAATCGATTATTAGAATCGATTTTTGCAAAAAAATAATCGATTATTATAAAAATCGATTACTTTTTCACATCCCTATCGTGGTCGTAACAGATGGCTAAGTGATGTCAAAGAATTGATGCGAGTAATCGGTTCGATGGTGATGGGGAGAGAATACGGTAATTTATGAGGCCACACGCCGCCCTTCCGTCGCCCCGGATGGAACGAAGAGTGTGTGTTTAAACCATAGCCTGGCAAAAAAAACTAGTAGACACCCTTTTCTCAACTTTTTAGCAACACTTTTCCCCTCATTAATGGAGAACGTCCATGTCCGAAGGTGATCGATACAGACTAAATGATAATATACATTGTCTCTTGATTATTTCACATGATTTCCTATTCAACCTATTCATAGCTTTGATATAAATGTAAAAACAGTGACTTCATATCTCACACAATTTTCCCAAGCGGCGACGCCAACAAAATTTATTCAATAACGCGTTTTATTAAATCGTCTATGATTTGTGATGTGAGGTTCTCAAACTTTCGATTGATTTGTTGACTGACTGACTGCAAAGGTGACGTAATGATTAAGATACCTACCGTGCCATTCCCACGTAGGTCAATATTGTGCGATCCAAAAATCGTTTTTATAACATGTGTCCGTTAAATTGTACGTCTGCAAAGTCCTCCGCAATGTCAGGCTTATTTCCTTGAGCAAAAAAAAAAATAAAAAGATTTATCTATTAAATAGGATATTTAACAATGACGACCTAGTGAAAGTTGCTGAGCGTTGTTGGATGTAGGTGGCACAGGGTCGCACTTTGTGGCGAAACATTAGGGATGCCTACCTCCAGCAGTGGGCGGTAATGGGCTGAATGATGTTGATGTTGATGAATAGGATCTTTAATATCGAAATTGCTATCATCATTCACCTATTGGTCTTCCACCGATATGGGTCTTCCTCATATAAAGCCATAAAGCGCAATCATTGACTCGAGAGGTTATTGCCAAAACCGCCGCTATTATATGTTACCAAGGAGACCGCTGGTTCCCCTCCTCCAATTGAACCCTCGGTAAATTTTTATGACTACCACGCACAAGTAGAGTTGGCGACAAGTGTAATCTTTTCTCGTTAGGGAAGAGAAATTATTATGCCTTTTCAATAAATTCGAGTAAACAAAATTGGCTGCCTAGATGTTAAATAATTTCTAAGTGAAAAACTAAAAGAATAGCTGAAGTGCTGAAGGGAAATAAATAGCTAATTTATATAATGTAAGCCACATTATATAAATTAGCTATTTATTTTCCTCTGAATTGCATTTTAGCGGTAAACGAACAAATAGCCCACCCGATGGGAAGTAGTAGAGGCCGCTCACGGATCTCAGTTATATTAGGTACAACCAAATCTCTACCTACCGTGAGAAAAAGTTCTCCATAAACGTCGTTCGAATAGCTATAAATTAACTTTGAAATAGTTAATTTTAATATTTTTATAATGATTACTATCCGTCTGTCGACAAGGCGGATCCAAAAGTCAAATAATTTATAGCTTAGCTTTGTAAGTTTATATTGTACCCTTTGATTTCTTGATGCAAATAAAAATTGTCGTGTGTTAGGAATACTATCAACAATTACTTTGCTTGTAGGTAGTAAAGAAAACTAAAAGATCTAATGCCATCTGGTCAATTAATATATTGCCAGGGAAGGTTAACGTAAGGTCATAAAACTACTGCCAATAACTTTTGCAATTGAAGAGTACATATTGAATCGATCCTAAGTAATTAAGATAAGAACAGGATAGTGCAAATCACATTATCTACAAGACAACTCACAGGTTAAGTAGGTCACCATCTGCTATTAATGAAACGAAAAAGCGAGTCCATAGAGATATATATTCGTAAATGTATTGGATTCAGCTGGCGAGAGAATGAGATAAAGGATAAACAACGATAGAGGATAAGTGATGAAGGATGGAGGATGAAGGATAAAGGATGAATGATAAAGGATAATGGATAAAGCATTAAGAAGATTTACTTCTGATATGCGTACTTTGTACACGCACCCTTTTTTTTTTTTGTTTTAAGACGACAACTTCAGCTAGTCACGTATTGCGAAGGACTTTCCAAACATACAATTAACTGACAACAACTCACTCGCAGACTTAGAATAATCCTTTATGGATCGCGTCAAGTATTTTCCGTCGTAGGAACTGAATTGCTGCTGCAGGTCGTTATCTTAATCACAACGCCATCTGTGTAATCAAATCTCTGAATATTGTTAACCAAAAAATTTGTAAAATTTTGAGAATCACTGACAAATATAATGGGTTACACACAAAATTATCATTGTAATGGCCACATTATTTATTGTTTTCTATCTCTAAGAGGTTTTTTTATCGTCCTACGTGTGTTGGTATGAGTCTCTATCAAATCCAATTCTACTTATGTTAAATTTGGATGGGTCGTTAATAGCTGCAGCCATCGATTTACAATTTCATCATTACAACTTGTATACGTCCCACTGTTGGGCTCTAGCCTCTTCCAAAATGGAAGGGATCGTCATTATTATTTCAGCTCATATTATTCCCACTATTGGGCTCGAGCCCCCTCTACAATGGGAAGGGTATTAATCTACTACACAGTGCTGGTCAGACGTGTTAGTATAGGACCTTATTTCGATTTTTCCTTCTCTTGCATAGATTTTATATCTATACTATTATATACTGCTGCACAGATGCGTAGTGGTTAATGCTAGTGACCTACAGCGCCAGTGTCGGGGGTTCGAATCCCACGCAGGACAACACTTTGTGCGATCCACAAATTGTTGTTCTGAGTCTGGATGTAATTTGTGTCCGTTAATTATATGTGTATGTATTTCTCGCGGAAACGCAATGAGTTTCAAAAAATTAAAAAAAAAACTACGAATGGCGGCGATGTGGTTCGCGACACGTCACGTCTCGTTTCCGTCGGGGGCGAAAAGTGGCCCACAGAGAACCGCTTTGCTACGCTGAATATGTCAAAGATCGTAGCAGGTGGAGGGCAGTGGACTCTGCCTACCCCTATGGGAAAAAGGCGTGAATATATGTATGTATGTATGTATGTACTATTATATAAAGCTGAAGAGTTCGTTTGTTTGCAGGCGCTATTCTCAGGAACTACTGCTCTGATTTAAAAAAAATCTTTCAGTATTAGATAGCCTATTTATCGAGGAAGGCTATAGGCTATACATCATTACGCTGAGACCAATAGGAGTGTAGCACCAATAAAGAATGTTTCAAAATTGGGGATTCTTTTTCCTTTTAAGAGCTTCCTCTACGTGAGCTGCGTAAACGCTTAAAGTTTTGCAAAATAATGTGTAACACAATCGTATTATTAACAAATATTTTCACTTTTTACGTAAACAGATTCGCAGGTTAAAGTTAGCGTTAACCACAAAAAACTATTCAACGCAGACGAAGTCGCGGGCAGAAGTTATTGCATAATATATCTCTTAGGCTTTTTCGACACCCACGGGCAAGAAAGGGGATCGTGAAGGAAAACTCGAAATAAAGCCCTACCACCTATTTGACCAGCATTGTATAGTAAGGTCAATTTCCCCCTATTGTGGAGAAGGCTCAAGCCCAACAGTGGGACGTATATGAGCTGAGATGATCAAGCAAACAATATCATGTAACAGAAAAAAAGCTTGTAAAAAATAACTCTTCATTAATATATTACGATCTTATTAACCAATATAGTTTGTTTGTTATTATATATTTATATCCATGTTGTATTCTGGTAAGTCTTTCTTTAGGGTTCCGTATTGATAAGGTGCTTAATAAATCCTATTACTGAACCCTACAAAAGTGTCTCTCTTCTTCCGTCTGTATGGCACAAAAAAAAACAGTTATTTTATTTATATTTCTTTTGAATTTTAATAAAATTATTGTAATTGTTAACTATTTGAATTAGATGAATTTAATTATTATAATTTGAATTTAGGTTATGGATATTGTAATAATTTATTTGTTTTATTTCCTTAAGATGACGGAATAAGAATACAGTTTACCACCCCGCTTAACACATTAAAGCAACAGCAGGATTCGACACATGAATCTTCATAGAAGCAGTTTTTAATTCTACAGTAACATGTCTGCATATAGACGCATTAATCTTAGAGCCAGGATGTCCCTTTGTCATTTTAAGAAACTCAACGGTCTGAAGGTTTTGCTGTAGAGACCGCTTCCCCCTAGCCGAGGCCACGGGTGACGTGACCGGGGATTAGTCCGTCATCCGCCGAGAGGCCGACCGCGTGAGGAAAGGCAGACGTTCCCCCCTCGGGGAGGGTACCCCAATATTCCGGGGGTATTCCGTCGGGCCGACCATTGATGTCAAGTAACCCTGCTCCGGTGGTCGGCCCAACGACGAAGGCGACGTGGTTTTCGGGTGGGTTGCGGGAGTTGCGTGCTTAAGCCCCTCTGTCGCCCCGGACGGAGTGGTGCGGAGGCGCGCCGACCGCAGCCCACCCACAAAAAAACAGACGACCGCTTCTATTGCTCATTTTTATGTAGATTAATATTCTGTTCGTTTTTTTTGTAATTGAACTCCTTGCTTAGAATGAGTATAATTAGCCGTTTACGGCTGGACCGATTTTGATGAATTTTCTGTGTGTGCTCAAGTAGGTTCGTGAATGGTTTACATTAATATTTGGACCCGGTAGGCGGCGCTGCGATCGATTTCAAAAATAATTCTTATTTTTAATTTGAACAGAACAGCGTATATCACATTGTTATATATAAAATGTAAAGTTATCTAGAAAATCTAGAAAAAAAGCATTACTTTTTTCAAATTTTATTCGTTGACGCGATCACGCACTTTCACATTGTTATTTATTTAAATGCCATGTAATGATTATATTGAAACTAATTATTTGCCGTGTAACGATGGATTGAGAATATAATGCACTACCCCCTCTCTTACCCGTGGGTGTCGTAAAATACGACTAAGGAATATGATATGCAGATATTATTTATACAAGAGAGGGAAAATTCTATATAGAACTCTATATCAATACGTCTGACCAGCGTGGTATAGTAGGTCAATTTCCCTTCCATTGTGAAGGAGGCCCGAGCCCAACAGTGGGACTTATATGAATTGAGATGTAATGATGAGTTATTATAAATAACAATTAATTATTAAAATAATACGGAATCGTAAGCGAACGCGATAACTCCGAATTGGATGGTTTTTTTATTTAATGCTCTTATATATACCACTAAAGATTGCAAATAATAAAAGACGAAATTAATTCTCGAATATTATCCTTCTAACCTTTATTTTGACCATGCTAACGCCAGCAAATTTTAAGAATATGTATATATATTAAGTCCTTACATATGGAATTAGCGTTTTATCGTACTGACCACTTTGATCTGAAATATCTCCTCTTTGGTTAAGAATTCTAAATTCAAATTTATAAATTCATTTAGCTGGTACATTTGAGTTTTGAAATCAATCATTTATTTGTTTTTCCTTATTATTTTTTCTTTGGCTTCGCTTGTTACTGCACAATGGAAAACATGAAATATCGGTATATTTACGAGTACGAGAGTTCTACCGTGGCACCAGTGCTGCAGAAACAGCTCGAAGGATTAATGATGTGTACGGCGCTGGTGTCGTAAAAAAAAGAACAGTACGTTTTTTTTCTACGGTTTTGTTCTGGAAATTTCAACCTTCAGAACCAACCCCGTGGACGGCCGGCAACCAAAGAGGAAAATAAAGAATTAAAGGCTATTGTGGAAGCAGATCCATCACAAAGCACTTCAGAGATAGCTGCAGGCTTCGGGGTAAGTGACAAAACTGTATTAATCCACTTGAAGCAAATCGGGCAAGTAAAAAAACTTGAACGATGGGTACCTCATGAATTGAGTGTATCGAACTTGCAAACACGCGTCGATTGCTGTTACTTTGTTCAACCGACACAATAATGAGGGGATTTTAAATCGAATCATTACTTGTGATGTGTGATTATTATGATTAGCTGTGTGGTAGCGGCTTCGAATACTACCAACCCATGCTTTGCTCGTGGGTGTCGTAAAAGACGACTAAGAGCCCTAGATTGACCCGGACCAACTCCATCTGGTACCATTTGGGTCAACGATTACATTCCCAAGGAGGGTTGACGTCAGGCAGGCGGCCGGTCATAAAAGTCATTGCCGAAACTTTTTGCAATATGTCAAAACAGATGACATATTGCATCGACCCCAAGTAATTGGGATAAGAGCAAGATGATGATGATGATGACTTGTGATGAAAAGTGGATACTGTACGATAATCGGAAGCGCTTGTCGCAATGGCTGAACCCTGGAGACCCAGCCAAATCCTGCCCTAAACGAAAATTGACTCAGAAAACGTTACTTGTGAGTGTTTGGTGGACTAGCGCTGGTGCCATTCACTACAGTTTTCTAAAATTTGTCCAAACAATTACGGCAGATATCTATTGTCAGCAACTGCAAACCATGAAGGAAAAACTAGCTGCTAAACAACCGAGATTGGTCAATCGCTCTAAGCTACTGCTGCTTCACGACAACGCAAGATCACACACTGCACAACAAACAACCACTAAGTTAGATGAGCTACAATTGGAATGTCTGCGACATCCATCGTCCTCCCCGGACCTTGCTCCAACAGATTACCATTTTTCCGGAATTTGGACAACTTCTTACAAGGAAAAAAATTCAACTCCGATGCGGCAGTCCAAACCGCCTTCAAAGAGTTTATTGATTCTCGCCCCCATGGTTTTTTTAGTAAAGGGGTCAATTGAACTACCTATGAGATAGCAAAAGTGCATAGATAACAACGGTGCATACTTTGATTAATTAAATATATTCTACAAAAAATGACTTTATATTTCTCCCGTACAAAACGCCAATTTCATATGTAAGGACCTAATATATATATATATATATACATTATACACATACATATATTTATTTTCAATTATATTGCAGGGTTGAAGACATTTTACTGTTATCAATGTTCATAGTATTCGAGACTTATATGTGAAGTCTGGGCGAAGATTTCACCATAAAGAAGGATAAATTGATATTCAATATATAAATATTAATTGTAAAAAATTACACCTTCCAATAGATAATAATAATAAAATACTAAGACTACGATAACCAATGTATATTTTGAATTAGATTTTATCGTATTCTCGTATTAAAAAAAGTCTTATAAAACTCTAGAAAATGAAAAATGATCGCTGAAAATATTCAACACAGAGCGACATGCATAGAATAATAACTGGATCATTTTTATGCAAAGCGAGCTATTAATTTTTTAATTTAATACTGAATTGTGTAGTTGGTGGACTTTTAATCATCTTTTATCTTACAAAGAGTGTTATGAAATCGATTCCAGATATCGTATTCGGAAAAATACCCGACATTAAGATACACGGCAGAAGTGAAACTTTTAAATTGTTTTTCGATTTGATTAGCATATATTGTGTTTATAATTAATTTATTATTATAATATTCATTAATTTAATCGAAATGTGTGGTGACGGAGTAAGAATTTTTACCACTCCCTTTCTTCACGTGGGTGTCGTAAAAGGCGACTAAGGAATTGTAATATGCATAAAACATTAATGCTAGAGAATCCCATTGTGTAGGAGGCTCGAACCCATCAGTGGGACGTTAATGAGCTACGATGATGATTACTTTATTTACATTATATTACGACAGTGAAAAGAATATGTCTCATTATTTTCAAGTTCGCGAGAAAAATAACTTAAGCGAATCGTATAGTCTGTATCTTGCTTATGTCGTGAACTTGCTTACGTAACGAAAAAACATTTCTTCAAACAAAAAGTATCGTCCAAATATTATACGTACGTATAATATTTGGACGTTTTTTATCGTTTTTTATCAGGATCTCACATCAGATCCTGACCTGATGATCATGGGACCAATTGGGAAGTATACCCTATCGAACAAAAAGGAATTTTCCAAATCAGTCCAAATGTGTTGGAGTAATCGGTGAACAAACGTCATCTCATTATCATCTCAGCCCACGAACGTCCCACTGCCGAGCTCCAGCCTGCTGCATTAGGAGAGCATTTAACCTAATATACCACCCTGGTCAGACGTGTTGGTTGCAGATTTTAAAACTTAGGCGTCTTTTACGACGCGCACATACAAAATGGGATAATAAATTGTATTCTTACTCTGTCACCCACGGAACATCAAAAAGATACAGCTAGGTTTAAAGTCTAAGTTAATAAAGAGAGACATATTTCTAGACATTGAAATTACACAGTTTCCAGACAAACTTTACAAAATAACAAGAAGGATAGCCTATAAATTAGCAATAATACCATACAAATTGTCCGCGGCTTGTTATAAAGATCCAAAGGGCATCGTGCTTAATTATAAGGCACATTATTAATCGTTTGTCTACGTTAAGTTGATAAATAGTCTGGTTTGCGTCGGCTGCATTACGCAGACTTTAATCAGAAATTGAAGACATGAAACAAAGTGCCTATGTAATGAGGATGTTTTGAGTGATGTTTTTGAAATAGTTATTAAGGCAATTTAGTGAAGTTATACACTTATTTTCAACACACGTCTTTACGTCTACGTCACGTTTCAATCTCACTGTGAAGCACGTATCTCTTTCCATATGTAGATATTAAAACATTTTTAAACGATTTAAAAAAAAAAAGTGAGCCGTCGCCCAGGACGCCTGACAGATGTGAAACATCGAAACTATTTTGTACGAGTAGAGACACGGTCGAATATAAAGTATCGATACTAAACTCATGAATAGTATCGAAAGATAAGTAACGTACTGTTTAAAGTATCGAGTACTTTTATTTACTTTATCTTTAGGTATCGAGTACTTTTCTTTCGAGACCGATACATTTGGATTTCGATATTTTAGTCAATAAGTACTTTTTGGTAGGTATCGTACCGAATAAATTATACATTTTAAAATTGACTTTACGACTCATATTTATGGTAACGTCATTTAGTACAAACGAAATGAACCTTCTAAAATGTAGCTTGAAATAATTTGCGATTTATAAACCAGAAATAGCGCCATCTATCGAGCAAACGACCAACTCTAAGCTACAATATATTTTATAAAGAACTGTCTAATCCTGATATGACAATAAGACAAGCCGTTTAAAGTGAGTCAAAATCCAATTCTTAAGGAGTTGGTGACATACAAACAAATAAATATACAGCTGAAGCTAATAAAAGCCTATAAAAAATGAAATGCTTTCATCCGTTCA
Organism: Lymantria dispar; assembly: GCA_032191425.1. Taxonomy (NCBI): domain Eukaryota; kingdom Metazoa; phylum Arthropoda; class Insecta; order Lepidoptera; family Erebidae; genus Lymantria; species Lymantria dispar. The sequence continues at coordinate 3,075,844 of CM063462.1, read as the reverse complement.
CAGACATTCTTTCCGCACGAAGAGTGTGATTTAGGAAACAGAAATGGTGGCATTTATCGAGCTAACGACCAACTCTCAGCTTCAATATATTTAATAAAGAAATTTTTAATCCTGTAATGATAATAAGACAATCTATCTAAATAATTTTAACGTCATGCTCCTCCTTATATTTTCAACTTTTAAATGAAATTTGACTGTTTAAAGTGAGTCAAAATCCAATTCCTATGAAGTCGGTAATATACAAAGAAATAAATATATATACACCTGAAACTAATAAAAGCCTATAAAAAAACGGATTTCGTAGCTGAAAGTAAACTAAATACCATACCTACTGGTATATTTATATTACTAAGTTAGAGAATTTTACATTAATTTATAAAACAAGTATATATGCATAAAAGAACATTAGATTACGACAGGAACTAATACGATAAAACTAAGGCATAAAGTATTAATAAAATATCGCGATTTTTTTCCAAAAAATGATGATTTTTATTCAATAAACATTTATTTTCATTAATATACATTATAAGTAACAATTTACTTTGAGTTCACTAGATGGCGTTGTACAAAATTTTAAATCGCACCATGGTTTCGTTACAAAAATGTAGGTATATGCATCCAAATATTTATTTATTATTTATTTAATTATTAGGGGACCGCGAGGCGTGGCGTTAAACGCCACGCGACGATCACGGCCACCCTCGCCTATAGATGTTACACATCAAAAGTGAGTTGACGCTCAAGACGTCTGGCAGATGTGAAACATCGAATTTATTTTGTGCAAGTATTATATGCATAAAAGAACAAATGACCACAGAAACTGTTATGGCATAATCTATACCAATAAATAAAATTGGAGTGTCTGTTTGTAATGTCAAAATAATAGGCTTTTTTCATGCTCACACGGTTATTTGCACTACACCTATGCCTAAAACAGCATTTAAAAAAAATATTGTCTGTCTGTTTGTTCCGGGTAATCTTCAAAACGGCTGGACCAATTTCAAAAATTCTTTCACCAATGGAGAGCTATAATATCAGGGCGTAAACTTTTAAACTCTATTTTATCTATCTATTTTATCCCGCTATTCCCACGGGAACTACGCGGGTAAAACGACTATAACGGAAGCGAAGCGAGGGCGGGTTGCTAGTAATAAATAAAATATTACGATTTTTTTTTTGGGGTGGGTTGCGGTCGGCGCGCTCTCGCACCACTCCGTCCGGGGCGACAGAGGGGCATAAGCACGCAACTCCCGCAACCCATCTACGATGCACGTCGCCTTCGTCGTTGGGCCGACCACAAATATTACGATTTACGTTTATATTATTATTTAAAATTAATATTTTAAATAATAATATAAATAAAAATCACAACAATCATAATTAATTCGCCACACAGTCGCTTACGCACAACACATGTTGCTCCGGCTCACTCACACATTACTACGTATAGTACATATATTCCATCATATAGCGTGGCGTTACGTCGCCGGCCTGTTTACGCCACGCCAACAAACAGGTTTACTCTCGCATAGATATTTCACATCAAAAGGAGGACGTTCTAAATTCGTCAGAATCTTATATTTTCTCTTTTATGTATGTTCCATGTGGTGACATAGTAAGAATACAATTCACCTCCCTTGCCCGTGGGTGTCTAAAAAGGCGACTAAGGAATAAAATATGCTAATAACATGGATGCAAGAGAAGGAAAACTCAAAATAAAACTCTTTGCCATCACGTCTGACCCAAGTGATATAGTAGGTCAAATTCCTGTCCTCAGTGGAGGAGGCCCGAGCCCAGCAGCTTTATGTGTAAGGGCTAAAACTAGATAGTTTCCTACGTAAAGGTTTAAGTTTATAGGTAGAAGTGAAATTTACTTTTGCAATGCCTTTCTTATTTTTTAATAATCTTTTTCCGTGTGATGACCGAGTAAGAATACAATTCACCACTCCCTATCTTGCCCGTGGATGTCGTAAAAGACGACTATGGGATATAATATAACATCTGTTCAAGAGAAGTAAAGCTCGAAATGAAACCCTATACCAACATGTCTGACCAGCATGGTATAGTAGGTCAAATTCCCTCCCATTGTGGAGGAGGCCCGTGCCCAACAGTGGGACGTATGTGGGCTGCGATGATGATGATGATGAATAACCTTTTAGAGTCGGTGCCCCTTATAAATGAAGTAGTCAGTTAGATTAAGTAGTAGCCTGATTAGGCTAACAGACTACCCATTAAATATAATAATTCAAGCAAAGTACCAAACAACTACTACAATATATCTAAACAATACGAACTTCTGTCTAACACACCGCATTGAAAGGGTTATTAAAAATAGGTTGTCTGTAAAGTCGGTTTACTGACGATAGTTGAACGTGACAACGTCATAAGAAAATACTGATGGAATGGTTTCATTTTTCAAAAGAAAATTTTAATTTTATTTGTTTGATAGATATTTTGTATGGATCAAGCCTTAAATGGAACGCCTCAGAGCGAGGTAACGCCGCATACGTCATGTTTTTTCGTATGTGCAGCCGGCTCCATCCAATTATAAGACGTTGTCACGTCAAAATTAAAAAAGAATTGCAAAAGTAAATTTGATTTATAGGTTAGGTAGGAAACGAGGCCGCGGGTGACTGGATCGGGGAGTTAGTCCGTCACCCGCCAAGAGTCTGACCGCGCGACAACGACCGACGTCCTCACCGAGGGGGGGACGTCGGTCAGATACTCCTCAGGGGTATTCCGTCGGGCTGACCACTGACGACAACGCACTGGTGGTCAGCCCAACGACGAAGGCGACGTGCCACGGGTGCGTAACGGGGCCATGCGTCGACCCTCTGTCGCCCCAGACGGAACTGGGTGGCAGGTGCGCTGACCGCAGCAACCCCCAAAAAAAAAAAATAGATAGGCAATTATTATTTTTGCTTTGCGCTACCTTGGTGTTTTTGAAGGCGGTTATTATTTTTACTTAAATTTAGTTATTTATTTTTAGTTCCTCGGTGTTTTATGAAGCCTGTTTATGTCAAGCGCCTGGCGATTCTTAACGGGCTTTTAGGTCACCGATTGGAATGTCTAATGTGTCACTCGGAAGGCTCGTCATTTAAATCATTATAACAATACTAGCAACCCGCCCTCGCTTCGCTTCAATTTCAGTCGCTTTACCCGCTAAACTCCCGTTCCCATAGGAATACTGGGATAAAATATAGCCTATGTTACTCCCTGATATTATAGCTTGCCATTGGTGAAAGAATTTTTGAAATCGGTTCTGTGGTTTAAAAGTGAAAGCGTAACAAACAAACTTACTTTCGCATTTATAGTATTGGTAAGGATTTTAAAGCCACTATGAAAGTATTCAAAACTTAAATTACTAATAAAAACAGAAAAGGTAACGTCACGTGATATTTCCAGGCGATCACCCATCCAAGTGCTATTCGCGCCCGATGTCGCTTAACTTCGGTGATCAGACGAGAGCCGATGAGTTCAACATGGTATGGACGCTGACAACCCTTTAGCAATATTTATACAATATATCTTAATAAAACTGAAATACCATTACCAAAATACCAACCTTGTCTTAGGTGGCAGTGCAGCGGTGGACGCAAGTGACAACTTGGGCCTGCCTATTAATGAATTTATATTTTGAAACGATTAAAAAAAAGCCTTTTTTTCTAATGTATATTCACCGATATCTCTGTCAATTGTGGACCAATCTTCGAAATTCTTTTTCATTATAAAAAATATACTTTTCGAGTGATCCCACCAGATCAAGATCTGGTGTTGGAAATCCATTGAATTCGAGAGCAACTCTCCCCCTTAGCAAGATTGGTCCCGGTTGTCGGCACCCAACCAATAGTAACGACACTAATATGAAAATACTAAAGACATGAAAATTCACCACCCACTCTTTTGCCCGTGGGTGTCGCAAACGCGATTAAGGGATAGGGTGCAATAACTATGCAAGATAAAGAAAACTTAAAATAAAATCGTTTGCCAACCCGCCTGACCAGCGTATAAGTCCCTTCCCAATATGGAAGACGCTCGAGCTCAGTAGTGAGACGGATATGATCAGTGTGCCTACTCTTGAATCTCTATTCCAATCCTAAATCCAATCGCAGCTCGAATTTGAGCAAATTTGGTACTCTTGAAAGCGACAATAGCGCACGATTGGAATCAAATTCGGTGGAATATTTTTGAACTAAATGAATTCGACTCTCGTCGATTAAATCAAATATTTGCTACTCCCGACGTGATTTTGACGTAGTTTAAAATCGTTAATGTTGCACAATTTCAAGAAAGCGTCTTTGTAGTGATCGAGTTCAATAAGGTTATTAATTTAAAGTAAAAAAATACGACACATTTGGTGAAAATAACAACGGCAAACGCGAAGAATTCATTCTCAATTTTGTTCAAGAGTACCAAATATAAGTTTGGTGAGATTGGAATTGAATTTGATTCGAAATTAGAATTAATTTCCAGAGTAATGATGACAGACATAAAAAAACTAACAGTTTCTGAACGTTATAACTCGACACTGGTATCAATGGCCCATATTTGTAGCTATTATGAGCTTAGTGAGTGACATTGTCATTAAAAAAAAAGAAATAGAAATAGGAACTGAATAATAAAAGGTCATATTTTGATTCATCGGAATACATTCGTTAACAACTATTACAATTTCGAAAACATGTGATGTTATTTTCATGAGCAAATCGAAATATTTGCAAAAAATATTGCATTAACAACTTGTAAGTTGCCTTATTTAAATGTTTGTTTTGAGTAAGCGTCCATCAGCATGTAGATGTCCAATGTTGGACCTGGAAGTTCCCAGAAGAAATCCAATCAAAACGTTGGTGTACCATTTGCATCTAACGAATACCTGCAACTTTTATGTCAGCATTCCAGTAGTTGGGAGTCGTCCTACTCTGTGTCGTCGCTCGTCGCGATTCTTGGTCATCACGCGATTAACTTTCTCCTTAACGGTTGTCAATTCGAAGATATATGACCTTCCCAGTTGAAGTCAACAGGCTTCGGAAAATGTAGGTTACATTCGTTACTCTGTGGATTTTCGATTCCAGATTTTATAATGTAGAGAAATACCGAACAGAGCACTTCCCATAGTACGTTGAGCGACTGTAGCCTTTTTACGAGGCCGACATTTAGAGATCATGTTTTGGAGGAATATAGGAACTTATATAGGTATATGAATTGTCGTAACAGGGTTAAGAATATAACGTGTTATCACTTCTTATTTGCCCCATAGAAGACGTAAAAGCCATTTGTGTGTTCACAAAGAGATTGAAACGGAAAGAAAATCGTTAGGAGCACTCTTCTAGGAAACTTAAAACAAGAACTAAGTATTGCGAGTTGCTTTTACCAACTCATTATCTTCCCTAAGCCTTTTTAAGGGCGACATTTAGAGATCACGTTCCAGTGTTATAAGTCATCGCTGGTAACACACACTGGTTATAAACGTTTGCTTTCAGATACTGCGGAATGTTGGACGAGATGCCCCCTACTTTTAGTAGGAACTTTTAAATTCGGTAATTTTCATATGACAAAATACACTGTCAATTTAAAAATATATAAAATCATGGTATTATTAGCAATACAGAGTGTACTGATGGAGGACGAACGAATCATAACATCCTTAAAATACTCCAAATCTCGTGTGAAACCGACAATAACACATGGTAACACTGCAGATTTGGAAACCTTCCCATACCTGGTCTCCATAAAACTTGCAGTAACTAACCGATTGTGGAGTAATAACTGCGGTGGGAGTATTATTAATTCACAGAAGGTTTTGACGGCAGCGCATTGTTTTGAGTCGAATAATTTCTTTTATTTTTACCATCCACAAAACCTAAGGGTGGTAGGTGGCAGTTTAAATACCACTTTGATATACGCAGGTTATGATTTTTCTTTAAATTCTACTTCCAAACCATTCCAATGACAATCTCGTGGGCAGGCCTATGTCCAGTAGGCTGATGGATGGATGGATGGATTAAAAACATGATAGTCTCTAGTGTTCTCTCACTATCGTAGACGGATTTCGTATAACTTCACTTCTTTTGTTGCAATGTGTACTCTACGATTACGCTTAAAAAGGGGTAGTGTCTTAATCATTTTTAGATTCTAAATATATATCTAGCATATCTACATAAATGTTCGTATGTTAACGGAGTAAAAATACAATTGTCTACTCCCTTGCAATACAATTCTCTAACCTTGCCCGTGTGAAAGTGGTCCGTAAAAGACGTCTTAGGGATATAATATGCATAATTTATGCAATAGAAGACAAGTTAAAAAAAAAGAAAACAATTTGATCAGGGTGATATAATAGGCCAATTTCTCTCCTATTATGGAGGAGGCTTGAGCCGAACAGTAGACGTATACGTCTTATAGGTAAGGTGATATAAGCATTAATTCATTCTCACAATATAACAGTATTTTTGCTTTGATATTTCTCTACAAACATTGGAGAAACTTCTTATGCGTTTTTTCCAAATTGCTCTTGAACTTGCTAGTGAAAGTCATAAGAATCTACTGGAAGAATATCATGAATAACATCATTATACTGCGATCGTCAACCGGCATAGCGATCATGTGTAAAATCATTAAAAGGATGACCGCACCATAGGGCATTCTGAGAGGAAGGCTTACGTCCAGCATTCCATGACGAAAGATTGAATGATTGTGGTTATTTTTAGCATATAGTATTTTAAAACTAAACATGAAATTACAGCTAACAATGCAGATACCAAAGAACAATGGCGACAAATAGACACTGTGATAATACACAATGATTTTCATTTCCCTAAAAACGACATTGCCCTTGTATTTTTGGACTCGCCATTTATCTACACGACTGCTGTAAATTATGTGGTACCTGCTAAAACAAAAGTGGACTATACAGGTCCTTGCTATGCAGCAGGATTTGGACAGACTGAGAAAAGTGTCGTACCGATAAATCTACTATGGGCTGAAATAAATTTATTAACTAGAAGCCAATGTAATAATATTTGGGAAATGAACATGGATTCCTTCGTGTGCAGTCGATCCGTTTGGTCCGATGTTTCTGGAGGTGATTCTGGAGGTCCTTTGGTCTGTTCAGATACACAAGGTGGTAGTAGTAGGTTATTACTAGTTGGTGTAGTAACAGGAAAGAATTATGACAAGACCACTCTATATACCCGCGTTTCGGAATATCTACAATGGATTGATACCAATGGCTCCTGTTTGCACAGTTTTAATTTATTTGTGGTCATAAATTTTGATATAATATGGAGTATATTGTCGTCTATTTATTTTTATGTATCATTTAACATCCAATATAGATGAAATTATAGTCAACATTTTCGTCACCTTTCCTTGTAGTGACGGACTGAGAATGCCTGTAGGTGTCGCAAAAGATTACTAAGGGTTATGATCTGCAAATAGCATTTTTGCATGAGGAGGACACCTCGAAATAACGTGATAATAGCATGGATGACGAGCGGTATACCGAGCATCAGAAAGTCCTTCGAAGTGTGTTACAGAAAAGTTTAGTATCTGAAGTCAAGTGCTCGCTGGGGCGGACCTCGGAATGGGGTGAACGGAACTCAGTCCAAGATTTCGTGTTCACTGCAAAGGATTCTTTTGTCATAGCGCCTCAGTTTTAAAGAGTGACTCTCTAAATTGGCGACAGTATGGAATTCTCTGCGTCGAAATATCGAGCCAAGTCCAATTTGGGGCACAAAGCCAAAGTGGCGAGAAAATAGCTAGTCGGCCCAAGTAGCGTCTTCTACTATACAAAGCACAAGTTCATCCTCATGTGGGGTACCGTCCACATCGCTAGGCAGGGGCACTAATATCAATTAGACCCAGTTGTCTCCCTGCAGAAGTGCTGTTCAAATCGTCGGTGTTCTCAATTTCATGGTCAGATTAGAATTGCTGGAGTGGCAGACTTTGGGTCGGTTAGTACCACCGTAGTCTTAGTACCACCACCACGTCACCCTTTTACCAACGTACCACTCGACAGCGTAGTAGGTTCATCCATTTCACCTGAAATCGTTACGGTCTTGAACTGTACGTTTTCAGCGATCTTTTTTCCCACGTACATGCAGGCTCAGGAATGAACTGTCTGCTGCTGTGTTTCTCGAGCGCTATGATATCTTCTTCCTTCCCTATAAGAGGTTTCAGAAGAGCACTTTTTTCACAGTAATCAGCGGCCGAGCTGTGCCCCTGATATTGCAAAGGTCCAAGTGCGACAGTATTACTCGCCATCACGTGTGTTGCTCGATCGTTTGCCACCATCGGATAAAACGATAAGTAACCTTTTTTCAGGCTACGGTCTTGACATATCTCAACCGTACAGTCCGTGGCAACGGAAGGTTGGCGTGCGGCCCTATAGTCTGCTGTTTTACCTCCCCTTTAACATTTTGTCTGACTGCCGATAATTCCTTGACATCAATGGCGAAGTGATAGCTACCATAGCTAAATAGATGGATAAAGCAGAAAGTTCCTTCCTTACAGCTCTTGTCTTCAATATTGTCTTTCAGCTCATATACATCCCACTGCTGGGTTTGAGCCTCCTCCACAATAGAAGAGAAATTGACTATACCACTCTGGATAGACGGGTTGGTACAGGGATTAGTTATGAGTTATCCTTCTCTGGCATAGCTGTTATTTTCTTATTATATGCCTTAGTCGTCTTTTACAACACCCACGGGTAAGAATAGTGGGTGGGTACAAAACGGGTAAGAAACCTGTTTAGTGAATCATAAATAAAACACAAAAATGCTATAAAATAATTATTTATTCATCTTTAAACAATAGATTGTCTTATATAAAACATATTTCGGCATTATATACCATAAACTACCAATAAATTACTACCATAAACTATAATGTTCCATAGTCAATCGTAGTTCTCGAAAGTTCTTTGCTTACGTTCCAGTTTTAGTACTCTATGTCATAAACTATAAGGGCCACTGCAAATTAAACCCTATAGTGTAGTGCGTAGGTATATAATGGAAGACAATTATTATGCCCTATATTACAATAATGAATTTCATATTTAATTTTCTCGTTTCTTTAATTACCTAAGTCTAATTAATTTTTCGACTAGCTATACCCGCGGTAAGTAGTTTTTCTTGGATGAAAGTTACTCTAGGGCCTTTTATGTATCCCTTAAAACATGTATGCGAAATTTCAAATCAATCAGTCAAGCGTAAAAGCGTAACAAACAAGCATTCGAATTTATTAAGATAGGATATGCAAGCTGTACTTTTTTATTCTACAGAATTTAATATAATTCTCTTATTCTCTTTTCTTCCACTAACTTTATTCGTATTCTCAATCAATTTTATTTTCCACTCACTTTATCCTACTTGACCTTTGCTTTTTTATTATACCGATGTTCTCTCAATAATATTTCGTTTCTTTTTATTTTAGAGGCATTTTGTATGTGTTGGCTCCATGAAGTAGGAAAAAAAAGGTAATTATTTCATAGTTAAATAACAAAAATATAAATAAGCTTACGTGCACGAGGCCTACGTGAAAATATTTATTCGTGAACTGGATACTATTTATTCTAATATTAATCATTCGCCATAACTTTGTGACTCATTTTTTATTCATGATAATACAAACAAATAATTTTCGTTGACAAATCGATATAGTTTTGACCGATACAATTTGAGCATAAGGAAAAATCCCATTCTATATAGGACTTAAGATTAGGGATCATCCATAAAATATGTCATTGATTTTTTTACCCCCTCCCCCGTCTTAGTCACAGTTACATACATTTGCGAGACCCCCTAGTGTAACGTTAAATATTTTGCAATTTAATAAAATATAAACATAAGTAACGAAATCACGACGAAACGCGGCTCGTGTGTCAGCATTTAACAAAAAACTGATGCTGCTGAAGAGATAGGGTTAAAAGTATTTTAAAATGTGCGTTAATAGTTCAAGTGGCATTTTAATACTTAAATGTATAAAATTTTTAAAAGTGACCTTACGATATTTAGTACCCCTCCCACCACTTATCACACAATGTCACACTTCGTCACCCTCTCCCTCCCTTAATGTGTGACGTACTTTATGGATGGTCCATTACTGGGAACGATTTTCTAAGAAGAATTAATTATATATGAAAAGTTTCTTCAAGTATTACATCTACTCGCCATTATATAAAAAACATAAAGCATTTGCATAAAAATACATCAATAAATTTAAAATACACGTTAGATAAAAATACTCATATAAATTCCACACTATTTTGAGGTCACCATTATTTCATGTCATAAGTACGTTAGAATTACAATAAAATTTGTCTAAAAGATGATTTTAATAAAAAATAACAGTATCTATCTTGGATGATAAAAAATATCATGACCAACATCTATCGGCCTATTGGCGATCACTAATCACTAAAGTGGTAGGACCATTCTAATAGTGGTAGGACCACACTAATAGTGGTAGAACCACACTAATAGTGGTAGGACCACACTAATAGTGGTAAGATCACGCTAATAGTGGTAGGACCACACTAATAGTGGTAGAACCACACTAATAGTGGTAGGACCACACTAATAGTGGTAGGACCACACTAATAGTGGTAGGATCACGCTAATAGTGGTAGGACCACACTAATAGTGGTAGGACCACACTAATAGTGGTAGGACAACGCTAATAGTGGTAGGACCATGCTAATAGTGGTAGGACCACACTAATAGTGGTAGGACCACACTAATAGTGGTAGAACTACACTAATAGTGGTAGGACCATGCTAATAGTGGTAGGACCACACTAATAGTGGTAGGACCACACTAATAGTGGTAGGACTACACTAATAGTGGTAGGACCACATTAATAGTGGTAGGACCACACTAATAGTGGTAGAACCACACTAATAGTGGTAGGATCACGCTAATAGTGGTAGGACCACGCTAATAGTGGTAGGACCACGCTAATAGTGGTAGGACCACATTGATAGTGGTAGGACCACACTAATAGTGGTAGGACCACACTAATAGTGGTAGGACCACACTAATAGTGGTAGGACTACACTAATAGTGGTAGGACCACATTAATAGTGGTAGGACCACACTAATAGTGGTAGAACCACACTAATAGTGGTAGGATCACGCTAATAGTGGTAGGACCACGCTAATAGTGGTAGGACCACGCTAGTAGTGGTAGGACCACATTGATAGTGGTAGGACCACACTAATAGTGGTAGGACCACACTAATAGTGGTAGGACCACACTAATAGTGGTAGGACCACACTAATAGTGGTAGGACCACACTAATAGTGGTAGGATCACGCTAATAGTGGTAGGACCACGCTAATAGTGATAGGACAACGCTAATAGTGGTAGGACCACGCTAATAGTGGTAGGACCACACTGGTCCGTCTACAGCCGCGGGCCGATCCGTCCGGGTACCACACTCTCGCAGAAAATCGACGTCCGAGTATCATTTTGTTACTGCGCTTCGTTCGGTCAGCGAGAGAGCTGGAAGCCCAACTTTCTAAAGATGTTTGCGTGTGGTGGTTGTTAGTGATGGCTTTAGTAGTTTTTAACATGATATATATACTAAGGGTTTATGTATTGCATCTTTAATCATCATCTCAGCTTGTATCCGTTCCACTACTGGGCTCGAGCCTCCTCCACAATAGAAGGGCAATAAAATTGACCTATTGCTGGTCAAATGTGTTGGTGTAAGATTGTATTTCGAGTTAAAGATCTTCAATAACCACACTTAAATGTAAGTTTACAAATTAAGTACTATTAAAACCAAGATTTAAATACATCGGATAAAAAATATCGATAACAAAAGTAGCGTTATTGATGTAGTGGTACTGTTAAACCTGCCATACTGATATCAATCTGTCAATATCAAATATAACTATTGGCCTTAAGCCTCCTTTATAAATGGAGGGCAATTGACCAGCTATTCCACGCAGATCAGACGTATTGGAATAGGGTTTTGTATCTAATTTTACTTCACTCGCATCGATGTTACTTACAAAATATTCATTGTTCGTCTTTTACGACCCCCACAATCAAAACAGGAGATGGTTAATTGTATTTCATACTCCGTAACCACACAGTAAATGATCCAATAATCTGCATATATTTTTAGCAATATTTATCGTCGTGTTACTGATTTATCGTTAAGGAAATTAATTTAAAGAATACTGTTATTAATGTATCGATATAATACCATTATACATATTTTAATGTCGTGCTTACATAGTCAATTAACAATAAATAACTATCCATGTCATTAGAGTTCTATAAAGTACGTCACACTATTCTCGTGATTTTAATGACCCCTATCCCGTCCTTGTCACAGTTGATCATATTTGTGAGACCCCCTTCCCTACTATGACGTCACATATTTTGTTATTATATAAAATGTAAATAATATTATCATGACGAAACGCAGTGTGACAGTATATGTCAAAGGGCTGATGTTCCTGAAAAGATAAAGCTGGAAATATTTTGAAGTTTTTCGTTATTAGTTCAAAATTGGCATTTTTAATACTTGGATGTATTAAATTTTGAAGAGTGCGTCACCAAACTAAAGACCTCGCCCACCCTTTGTCACACAACGTCACAAATCGTGGATTCCAAAAACATATGACGTACTTTATGGATGATCCTCTATTACATAATTAACTTTATCAAAATAATTAATTTTATCAAAAATTAAAGTCTTTTAATTACTACATGATCTATCTTAAATGACTATATATTTATATCTCTTTCGCACATTTCTTTCGAACGATAATTATGACTTCTAATGTCTACGCAAATTTTATTCATTTGATATAACAAAAAAATTAAGGATTTTATTGCGATTGTGTTTGATTTCTAATTACCCGAACTGAATGCAACTGAACTGTTTCTTAAATTAATTTTAAAATAAATCCTTCAGAAGAAAATAGTAATGTCATTTACGATTATATGGAAATATGGCGTCAAAAAAATAAAATTCCTTACAAGTAAAACTTCACTAGGTGATTAGGCTATGGTGCGTATGATGTAACCCCGCTCGATAGACGCCCGCGATTCCATAACTTGCCATAAACATACCTCTCCTGCACTATATGGGCGGGTACGCGGTCCTTGTCATGGGTGGTTCGGGTGATTAGTCAGCTACTGAATGTTTTACTTATATGTAGGTCTGTAGACTTGCATTCACGTCTGTATCAATGTGAATAAAAAGGCTGAACATAAAAAAAATCATAAAAATAACAATACTTTTCTATAGATATGTTTATACTTATAAAATGGGGATTAAAATTAAAGTATCCATAAAAATATTAGGTATATTATTTTCCAATTATTCATTCGAAATAGACATTTATAACTTATGCTGATAATATTATACAGAATTTATTATATTATAAAAACTATTAACTGGGTAAATTTGACAATAGGAGTAACTTTGCCAATAGAATTTAATTTTACAATATATTTTTAAAAATCTTTGTTTTTTGTATGACTTTGAGTCTGTGTAGCTGTTGAATTTTAAATACCGTGAAGTCTCCAAATGCTTTTTTTTTTATGTTTGGATAAACTTGGCAAAGTAATCATAGTCCATAGAGCCTAGATCAAGAATGGCGAACCTTTATGTATCAACGAGCAATTTTTTTTATAACCAGATTTTTAAAAATCATATACGGGCTGTCAAATAATTTTGGCTTCATGATTATTGGCCATGACTGTCCTTGGCCTAAACTTATACATTTCCCCTAAATTCATCATCATCATCATCTTGCTCTTATCCCAATTGTTTGGGGTCGACGCAATATGTCATCTGTTTTGACATATTGCAAAAAGTTTCGGCAATGACTTTTATGACCGGCCGCCTGCCTGACGTCAACCCTCCTTGGGAATGTAATCGTTGACCCAAATGGTACAAGATGGAGTTGGTCCGGGTCAATCTAGGGCTCTTAGTCGTCTTTTACGACACCCACGAGCAAAGCAAGGGTTGGTAGTATTCAAAGCCGCTACCACACAGCACACACATTTCCCCTAAATTATAGGAACGTATTTCAGTTTCTTCGTTTGTGTAGTTGGTTAAAAATCAACATCCGTCAGTAAGTCAAATTGTCTGTAATTGAGCGCTGGATAATCAAAGGATTCTTAGGAAATTTTAAGAGAACGTGAAAACACTTATAGCACTGTTATATCATATTCATTACACTTCAGCACATTCTCTGCACTACTCTCTCGTTGACATTTTATGATCGAAGATCTAAGAATATAAAAAAACTGAATTGAAAAATAATTTAAGACTCACTAATGACATTGCCAAGTGTTCGGCAAAAACTCCAATATATTTTCAAATATTGCAAGGTTGAAGAAAATAAATAAACAGTATGGGCCAAAGTTAATCACAGAGTCAAATAGCCCAGGTTCCAAATACATTAATTATAAAAGCTAGCATATCTATAAAGGGAATGTGCTGTCTCACTTATCTTGTAGTTGTACGTAATTAGCCGGAAACAGGCCGTAGGCGCCTTTGCATAACCCTTGCCACCAACCTTCGTCGATCTGCGAAAGGAAAACAATGCGAGATGTTCACAATTATAATGGAATATTTTTGAAGTGAAGCTTCTTTAGGGCGCCTTCAAATTTGTCGCAAAGTGCCGCGCGGCGGCAGCGCGTCTGCAGCGCTGCAGCCGCGCTGCTGTCGCCAGGTTTCAGAATCGTAGTGTAGTACATAGTTTCACGATGAACTCTGACGAAGAAACTCTACTCTACTTATACAAAGAAATACGTGCGCGCATCACTAGTCGATCGATGAATTGATGCGCGGTTGCAACGCGGATGTAGCGCTGCAGACGCGCTGCCACCGCGCGGCACTTTGCGGCAAGTTTGAAGGCGCCCTTAGAATCGTTATGATTTCAAACTCGATGAAACGAAAAAGCGAGTCCATAGAGACAAACACGTAAATGTATAGGATTCAGCCGGCGAGAGAATGAAATAAAGGATGAAGGATACAGGAGTTTCACTTCTGATGTACGTACTTTGTACACACTCTCTTTTTTTATATGATGCTTTGACGGGTGCAATGTAACTACCCCTTAATTACCCGTGGACTCGTAAAAACCGACTTTCTCGTAAGCAACTTTCTCCTGGTCAATTTATACTATAACTGAGATCGCCAACCCGCCTACTAAGCGTAGCGATTATTGTATCACACCTTGCGGAGACCTCTATGTTCAACAATCGATCTGCGTAGATGGACAATAGACTTAAAACTCTATCGGCTTTTAAAAATACATACATACAATAATACATATTTTTATATGGAACTTACACACGGACACTTCAATTTTAATAAGACAGAGAAAGCTATAAATTCAAATTCAAATCATTTATTATGCATAGACCCCGAGAGGACACTTACATATTATCAATTTTACAAAATAAAATTAAATTATCCAAAAAAAATAAACTACCACCGGGTCGGAACGCGACCGTTACTGAGAAGATCCGGCAAGAAACTCAGCGGGCTTGTCTATTATTTTTAATTATTTTTTTTCTTCTTATTAGATATACAATTGTGTACATGTTTGGTACGAACTAGCTCCAGTGTGATGCCCTTCGAACTGCAAGATACTTAATATAATTCAAACGATTATGGCTGGACCAGTGTGCCTACTCTTGAATCTCGATTCCAATCCTAAATCCAAAGGCAGCTCGAATTTGAGCAAATTTGGTACTCTTGAAAGCGTCACTAGCGCACGATTGGAATCAAATTAGGTGGATTTTTTTTAAAGTAAATGAATTCGACTCTCGTCGATTAAGTCAAATATTTGCTACTCCCGACGTGATTTTGACGTAGTTTAAAATCGTTATTATTGCACAATTTCAAGAAAGCGTCTTTGTGGTGATCGAATTCGATAACGTTATTAATTTAAAGTAAGAAACTACGGCACATTTGGTGAAAATAACAACGGCAAACGCGAAGTATTCATTCTCGATTATGTTCAAGAGTACCAAATATAAGTTTGGTGAGATTGGAATTGAATCGGATTCGAAATTAAAATTGATTTCAAGAGTAGGCCCACAGATCCCATAGGCGGCACCGGGTATAGGTAAACGATGACGTCATTG
Organism: Lymantria dispar; assembly: GCA_032191425.1. NCBI lineage: Eukaryota > Metazoa > Arthropoda > Insecta > Lepidoptera > Erebidae > Lymantria > Lymantria dispar. Next base: position 3,059,716 of record CM063462.1, on the reverse strand, counting down.
TTCACAATTTTCATACCAATGTTATCTTAGATCTTATAGGTCACAACGCTAGGCTTCTAGTGGTAGGAGCCACACTGTTGACAGTTGTCTGTCTACAGCCGCGGGCCGGTCCGTCTGGGGTAGGACCACACTGAGCAGAAAATCGAAGTCCGAGTAGTAGCAATTTGTTACTGTGCTTCGTTCGGTAAGCGAGAGAGCTGGAAGCCCAACTTTCTGAGGATGTTTGCGTGTTGTGGGTTTTAGTGAAGCCTTTACATCGAACCTCATTGCATGCATTCACACTCCCTTCACGGTAGGCAGCGGCCTTACAAAGGTCCATGAGTGCAGCAACACTTACCATCAGGTGTTTGCTCGTTTGTCACCGTTTACAATAAAAAAAAGCTCCTCCGCAAATGTATGAAAATTGAAATGCTGTATATCAAAGGAAACAACTAAGATTACGATTATTCTCAAATATCCCTATTTGTCAAATAGATAATACTAGCTTCTGCTCGCGACTTCGTCCGCGTGGTATACATACTTTGGGCTAACGCTAACTTTAACCTAAGACTTTGTTTACGTAGAAGGTGAGAATATTTTTTTAATAATACGAATCTGTCACACATGATTTTTGCGAAAATCTTGCCGTTTACATAGCGGAAGCTCTCAAAAGGAAAAAACATCTCGATTTTGAAACATTCTTCATTGGTGATCCGCTCCTGTTGGTCTTAGTGTGATGATAGCCTATAGCCTTCCTCTATTAATGGGCTATGTAACACTGAAAGAATTTTTCAAATCAGACCAATAGTTCCTGAGATTAGCGCGTTCAAACAAACAAACTCTTCAGCTTTATATATTAGATAATATTTATCATTAAATAAGTTTACTATAGAAATGTTTACCATAACGATGTTGGTGATGATATCATCAGGATCGAAGGATATTTCATCAGGTGCCGCCGCTTGGTAATCATAGAGCGCTCGCGCTGTGTAACCATCTTCATCATCAGCTTCTAACTCTCCTTCACCAGCCATTTCACTCTCCCATCCAACTGGCGATACCACGATTGTAGGCTGGCGACTCAACTAGAAAAAAAAATTGTAATAATAATATGGTTTAGGGATGTGAAAAAAATAATCAATTTTTATAATAATCGATTATTAATCTGTAATAATCGATTTTAATTTGTAATAATCGATTTTTATATTCGACTATCAAAATAATAAAAATCGATTATTTTTATATTAAAATTAATCGATTATTTCACTGCAGATTTCCTAAAAAAAGGTCATCACGATACTGCGTGCCACTGCACGCGAAAATATAATAGGCAACACTTTTCCTATTATATTAGGAAATAAAGCTGTTCTTAAAAAAAAAATCATCATAATCCTTTTGGGAGAAAAATCGATTATTTATTTATAATTATTCGATTATTTTATAATCGATTATTTATTTTTAATTAATCGATTATTTTATAATCGATTTTTTAAATAACAAAAATCGATTATTTGATTAATCGATTATTTTCCCTCCATGTCACATCCCTAATATGGTTTGGCGTAAGAATACAATTCACCAATCCACTACCTTACACGTGGGTGTTGTAAAAGACGACTAATCTTGTGCATATAACAAATATACAAGACAAGGAAAACTCGAAATTAAACCCTATAAAAACGCGTCTGACCAGCGTGGTATAGTAGGTTAATTGCCTTCCCATTATGGAGGAAACTCGAGCCCAGCAGTGAGACGTATATGGGCTGTGATGACGATGATAACATCTCTGTGAGTGAGAGAAAATTCTATGGTAATTATTTTAATGTTTACTCCAGCGTGAGAATTAAGAAAGAAAAAAAATGTATTTCTTAAGACTTAACAACTTTACACTTTGTCTACAGAAAAAAAAAACAACAATAAAATAAATTAACATAAATGTTTCTCGTCACAAAATCCTCTCCATTCAGTATATGGCAGGATAAGAGTGTATGTTGTAATTACTAACTTGCCTACTATTTATTTATTTATTTATTTGATTTGCTAACAAATGTAACAGTAATACAACAACTAAAAAAAAAAGTGAGCCGTCACTCAAGACGCCTGACAGATGTGAAACATCGAAACTATTTTGTACGAGTAGAGACACGATATCGAATATAAAGTATCGATACTGAACTCATGAATAGTATCGAAAGATAAGTAACGTACTGTTTAAAGTATCGAGTACTTTTATTTACTTTATCTTTAGGTATCGAGTACTTTTCTTTCGATACCGATACTTTTGTATTCGATATTTTAGTCAATAAGTACTTTTTGGTAGGTATCGTATCGAATAAATTATCCATTTTAAAATTGACTTTACGACTCATATTTATGGTAACGTCATTTAGTACAAACGAAATGAACCCTCTAAAACGTAGCTTGAAATAATTTGCGATTTATAAACCAGAAATAGCGGCATCTATCGAGCAAACGACCAACTCTAAGCTACAATATATTTTATAAAGAACTCTCTAATCCTGTAATGATAATAAGACAAGCTGTTTAAAGTGAGTCAAAATCCAATTCTTAAGGAGTTGGTGACATACAAACAAATATACAGCTGAAACTAATAAAAGCCTATAAAAAATGAAATGCTTTCATCCGTTCACAGACATTCTTTCCGCACTAAGAGTGTGATTTAGGAAACGGCAATGGCGGCATTTATCGAGCTAACGACCAACTCTCAGCTTCAATATATTTAATAAATAAATTTTTAATCCTGTAATGATAATAAGACAAGCTATCTAAATAATTTTAACGTCATTGGTCCGGTCCTCCTTAAATTTTCAACTTTTAAATGAAATTTGACTGTTTAAAGTGGGTCAAAATCCAATTCCTATGAAGTCGGTAATATACAAAGAAATAAATATATATACACCTGAAACTAATAAAAGCCTATAAAACAACGGTTCTCCAGTTTTCGTAGCTGAAAGTAAACTAAATACCATACCTACTGGTATATTTATATTACTAAGTTAGAGAATTTTACATTAATTTATAAAACAAGTATATATGCATAAAAGAACATTAGATTACGACAGGAACTAATACGATAAAACTAAGGCATAAATATTAATAAAATATCGCGATTTTTTTCCAAAAAATGATGATTTTTATTCAATAAACATTTATGTTCATTAATATACATTATAAGTAACAATTTACTTTGAGTTCACTAGATGGCGTTGTACAAAATTTTAAATCGCACCATGGTTTCGTTACAAAAATGTAGGTATATGCATCCAAATATTTATTTTATATTTTCGCGGGTTGAGAGCCCTCAGCGCTCACCCACCAGTCCGGGTAAAGTTGTCACAGCCATCTGAGGCTAACAACTAAGTCACACAAAAAAAAAAAATATATTTAATTAATAGGGGACCGCGAGGCGTGGCGTTAAACGCCACGCGACGATCACGGTCACCCTCGCCTATAGATGTTTCACATCAACTAGCACTTACATTTAGAGAAAAAGTTACACTCAATTATAAGCAAACACCGCATGCACAGTATCTACCTATAACTAGTAATTTGAAGGAAAATTTAAGTATTATAAAGCATAATAAATTAGTATGATAAGTTACAAAAAGTTCAACGCTCGTATTATTTTGCGAAAGCAACCTAGAGAATCCGAATATATATCTACAGAATCACTACATTTGTTTAAAAGCTTGCTCATACGAGGAATGGGAGAACTGGAGCCCAAAACAGTTTTTCTTAATGGTGGATATAGAGGTGTGATGCATACTCGAGGGAGCCTGTACGGCACTCTAAAATTAAGCCTTGCCAGCAATTGTGGACATGATATTCTATTACGAACCAGCTTGTATAGAAACATTAGATCTAAATATTTTCTTCTATTTTCTAGTGTATCCATTTTAAAATATATGAGTTTATCTTTGTATGACATTTTTTTTATGACTGTTGATGTTGAGTGTGATAAGTGCCAGAGAAATCGCTTTTGAATTCTTTCAATTCTTAAAATATGAGTAGCATAATGCGGACGCCACACAATACTGCAATATTCTAATACGCTTCTTACAATGCTATTATATAGGTTTACTTTAGTACGTATATGGCGAAAAACCTTTCCAGTTCGCATAACGAATCCTAGCGTTCTTGATACTTTTTTAATAATCATTTCCAAATGAGCAGTAAATGTAATTTTTTTATCCAGCAAGACGCCCAAATCCAGGACACAATCGGCTTCCTTTAACTTTATATCACTTATCTTGTACTCGGATTTAATTTCATGTATTTTGCGTGTAAATCTAATATATTGACATTTATTTGCATTTAGTAACATACCATTATCATGACAGCACTTGGATAGTAAGTTCAAATCTTTTTGCAGTAAACTGACATCACTGTGTTTCTATAGTTTTAAAGATTTTTAAGTCATCTGCGAACATAAGTGGTGTAGCATGAAGAAAGCAACTTGGAAGGTCATTAATAAATATAATAAATAACAATGGGCCCAAATGTGAACCTTGCGGCACGCCAGAAGCGATGCCAAAATTGGCTGATTTAAAACCATTTAGGACTACATTGAAAAGACGATCACTCAGATACGATTCGATCCATGAGTACATAGGACCCGCGAAACCTTATGCATCCAACTTTATAAGTAGCATTTGATGAGAAACCCTATCGAAAGCCTTGCTAAAATCAGTGTATATTACGTCTACCTGTTTGTGATTATCCAGAGCCTCCGATAAGATCTCCACAAAAACGGTTAGATTTGTACAAGTTGAACGGGACCTCACAAAACCATGTTGATAGTCAGACAGGTAGGGCTGGAAGTATGATTCCATAAAAGTATAAACCAATAATTCAAATACTTTACCCATACATGATAGTATAGATATTGGACTGTAATTACTTACCAAATGTTTGTCATTGGATTTGTGGACCGGGACCACATTTGCAGTCTTCCAACGTTTAGGGAATAATCCAGATTTTAAAGATTCATTAAATATTATATGAAGTGGTGTGACCAAACTTGTCGCGCTTGAAAAAACAAAGAAAGGAGGAATTCCATCGGGACCAGCTCCTTTTGTTGCGTCAAGTTGCTTAAGGGTATCTAGTAGTTTTTCAGGTGCAATGTACAATGACGTAAAACTGCTTTTGTGTCTTGCAACTTTGCTAGTATTTGGAGAATTGGAATGCGAAGCGTGATCTATGTCGTTAGTATACGTTGATGCAAAATATGAGGCAAACATGTTACTTATCTCTTCCCCATCACAACTTTTACGTACTCCATTTGACATCATGGAAGGGTATGGACTCGATCGGTGCTTTTTTGCCTTAACATTGGACCAAAAAGCCTTATCATTGTTTAAAATGTTTATTTCAATTTTTTCAATATAATTATTGAAGCAAGATCTAGATAGTTTCTTGCAGTCAGCGTTTAAAAAATCTAACTCGATCTTATCCTAAGGGTTTTTAAAGACTTTAAGACGACGCCTTAATTTATCTTTCTTATGAAGACTACGTATCAAAGTACGGCTAAACCAGACAGGGTATCTACCACTTCTGTTCTTACACTGAGGTACAAAACGCTGAATGGTCTCATATAAGATATCGTAAAATTTTCGTGTCATTTCATCTACATCCTTGTCACCCAACAATGAATACCAATCAAATTCATCCAGGTAATTACGTATTACAGTGTAATCGGCTTTGTAGAAATCTAGTTTGCTTGTCCTACGTAGTTTCAATGTAGTACTTGCGTCAATTGTAAATGATATATCCAAGGCTGGATGGTAGGGATCCTCTGGGCATAGGATATCTGACGACCTTGAAATGGAATATGATGGAACATCAGTCAAGATCAAATCAAGAATTTTACCACTATTATTGTAAATGTTGTTAATTTGTTGTAAGTTATTGACATAAGAAAAATCTATGAGAGATTCACAAGTTGCAGGCAAGGAAGTCTTCCTCTCATTTTTATTTATTACACTCCAGTCTATAGAACTTAAATTAAAATCACCTATGATACAAGAACTGGAGCTCCATTTTTCATAGAAGCGATTACATTGTTCGATGAAATGCTCTAATGTGGTTTTATGTACTGGTGGTGGCAGGTAAACGACGCAAATTGCTATCTGTTCAAATTTTTTGGCAGCCTTAGGAATATCTAGTACAACCCAAAGATCCTCACAGTTACTTTCGCTCGAGCGTAAACGTACAGAATTATATTTTCTTGTAACAGCAACTAACACTCCCCCCCCCCCCCCGTTCTTTATTTCTCAGTCTCGCCGATGTGCTACGTAATTTTCCGTAAACAATTCAGAGTCAAGTATTGAATTATTCAACCACGTTTCAGTGAGTACAATGACATCATAATTTGAAATACAAAGATTGTGGTAAAAAATATGAGTTTTAGACCTTAAACCTCTAATATTCTGTAATAAATATTTAAAGTATTGAATTTTAATTTTATAATATAACAACATGCATAAAAAAAAAAAAATACTATTTACTTTATTTTCTCTAGTGAGTCCATGTCTTTTATGAATTTTGTTTCAGAGGTTTCATTTTTCTTTAGAAACACTTTACCATTCCTAACCCACACAAACTTAAAGCCATTATCCTTTGCTTTTTGTCTCGCTGCTGCGTGTAACAACTTGTTTGTAATTGAAAGGTGTTCACACACAAAGATGGCCGATTTGTCTCCTTTAAATCCTAGATGTGCCGTATTTAGCTTATCATCTGGCTTTGATTTATTATATCTTATACATGCCGCTAGGAAGTTATCTCTAAGTCTGGGTGTTGCCAATTGTACTATAATAGAGCGAGGTCTGTTGCTGTCTCGGTTGACTTTGGCTATACGCGTGCATTTTAGTATCTTTTCATCATCAAGAGTGCAGTTAACGATTCTGCTCAGACTTGTTACGATGTTAAGGAGGTTTTCATTATGGAATTCGGGTACGCATTGTATTTCTAAATTATTAGAGCGCGCTTGTTGTTCTAAGTTATTGATACGAACATTGAGATTCTGAATAGTAGATTTCATTGTAAGATTTTCCCTCTCCATGCTTTTTACAGCCTCTTTAGCTAAGTTTTGTTCGGCCGTAATTTCATCAAATTTATTTGCCATAAAGTCCATAGAATCTTTGATATCCGTTATTTCATCCTTTAACACTTTTAGTTCCTTTTGAAGTGCATTCATTACCGAATTAGTGATTTTATTAGTTAAACCTCCAATTTCCTTTTCCACCACATCCTGAACAATGTCACGAACCAACGAAGGTGATAGTTGGTTTTCAGAATTCGAAGCTTGAGGCGACTGAAGAGCTTGTCTTTTATTTGGACGCACATTAACTTTTGAATTTGTGCGAACCGATGTGTCGTCCTTTTTCATTCGCGTTTTAGAGTTCAACATGCAGTCTGGACATTGCCAAGCGGACTCTGTCACTTCAAATGCTTCAATAGCCATACAAGTGTGATGATACGCCTTTTTACATTTTGTACAGATAGCGTGGCTTTCCCCACTATCTCCCGCAGGACAGCATCCCCATGTTAGTGTCATTTTTTGATCAGTAATTTGTATTATTAGCAACTCTTAAAATTTGAACGAATTAATTTTGTTTTACACAACTTTGTAGATTTTTAGTGGCAGCACTCTCGAAATTACTCAAAAGACTTAGTTTCAAAGCACCACAAAAATAAAAAGAAAGTAAATAAACAATTGACAGTGACAGTTATAAACAGCTGCTATCTGCTGTTTATTCAACAATTATAACAATAATTGCAGGCAGTTTTATAAGAGTTAAAATATTTTGCAAGGATATTTTAAGGATTTACTTGTGATCTCTCTCGGATGGTTTGTTGCAAATATTGTCACTTATGCACAACACAGTTATACACACTGACACGATACTATCAGAACTCCTAGTAACTTATTTTGCAGTACATCGATTTAAAATACTGTAACACTATGCTATTGGTAACAAGTTTGACAGAAGTCATCGCAAGGGAACATATTTTCGGTAAAAATTCTACATAGGAAGTACTCTATGTGTCAATCTTCATCCAAATCTGGTCAACGTTTTACCCATGATTGAGTAACAAACATACAAACATCTCCACAAACTTTCATTTATAATATTAGTAGGATATTAACATACCTCTTCTTTATCATCCTTCGGTTCGCCAACCAACGTAACATCCGGTAGATTCGACTGCTTCACTTCCGCTGACGTCACTTCAGCTGCCGTCACTTCTACTGCCGCCGCTTCCTGAGGTGGAGGTATAATTACAGGTTCTTCCTCGTGCACTGGCGGCTTGATAATCGCCGGTAACTTGACGCATGTTTTCGCGGAAGCCGGGTCAAAGCTAGGTGCGGATTCGGATTTGGAGGACATTGGTGAGCTTGGGGTCACCGGCTGTGAGTGTGGGGTCACCGGCTGTGAGTGTGGGGTCACCGGCTGTGAGTGTGGCGTCACCGGCTGCGAGTGTGGAGTCACCGATACCGGTTCCGATGGTGGTTGTTCCTCTTTCTCTTTAGCTAAGCGATCTTTCTCCTGTAAAAATATATTCAATTAAAATTACTCCGTGTGGTGACAGAATAAGAATACAATTCACCATCACCTATCTTGCCCGTGGGTGTTGTAAAAGGCGACTTAGGGATATATGCATATAACATCTATGTTAAAGAACGAAAACTAGAAATAAAACCGTATACCAGCCCGTCTGACCAGCGTGATATAGGTAAAATTTTCTCCTTTTATGGAAGAGGCTGTAGCCCAGCGGGGAGTTTATATTCACTTTTATTATTTTAAAGTTATTTTACATCTGAATATTTTTTTAAACCAACATACTACACTAATGAAATACACCTTGTATTGCCTTTACAAACATATAATTAGCGGACACAAATTACATCCAGAACAACTGTCCTGCATGGGATTCGAACTGGCGCTAGGTCAGTGTCTTAATCACTACGCCATCAGCGCAGTCAAAATATTGAAACAAATATTTACCTTTTGTGACAAATCCTTATCCATCTGTTCTCGCTGTTGTCTTATCTTTTGCACGGATTGAAGTGCTTCCTGTATAAAAATTATACATTATAAATATTATACACTATAAACATTTATACACTATGAATATTTTTCAAATTTTAATTCACTCAACGTTTTTCTAATTATTGAAATGGATTCTTCCTCTACAAAGTTCATCAGGAGAGTGATGGTTGCTCTAGTAGTTACCTTGTTATCGGGTGCTACTTGTGGGATACAATCTCGCCAATTTTTTTATGTTTGGTATTGTTTTTTTTTAAATGAACTTTATTTTGAACTAGCAATCCGCCCTCGCTTCGCTTCGGTTATAGGTTATAGTGGTTTTACCCGCGTAGTTCCCGTTCCCATGGGAATACCGGGATAAAATATAGCCTAGTTTACGCCCTGATATTATAGCTTTCCATTGGTGAAAGAATTTTTGAAATCGGTCCAGCCGTTTTGAAGATTACCCGGAACAAACAGACAGACAGACAGACAGACAAAAATTTTTTAATTGCTATTTTAGACATAGGTGTCGTGTAAATAACCGTGTGAGCATGAAAAAAGCCTATTAATTTGACATTACAAACAGACACTCCAATTTTATTTATTGGTATAGACTAGCAACTCGCCCTCGCTTCGGTTTTAGTCGTTTTATCCGCGTAGTTCCCGTTCCCGTGGGAATACCGGGATAAAATATAGCCTAGTTTACGCCCTGATATTATAGCTTTCCATTGGTGAAATAATTTTTGAAATCGGCCCAGCCGTTTTGAAGATTACCCGGAACAAACAGACAGACAGACAGACAAAATTTTTTTAATCTGTATTTTAGGCATAGGTGTCGTGCAAATAACTGCGTGAGCATGAAAAAAGCCTATTATTTTGACATTACAAACAATTTTATTTATTAGTATAGATAAGTAATGTAAGAAATGATGAGCCAACCGAATTGATGATTTGAATTGATTCTTCTTAAATAATGGAATACTATATTAATTAAAATATCTTTTCTGAACAAATGAAATATCTCATTAAATAGAATAGTTTTTGACATATTTATGGAACTATAAGTGTTTTTATTCTTCACAAAAGCAATTTTACAACAGAATGGATATAATTTATATTCCTTAAATGAAAATATTACACTAGAAAATTTACACCACTAATACTAAATTAAAGAAAATATTCTTGATAAATGGCATTTCAAACTAGACAGCAAGGTTGTACTTAACAAATGAAATTCACCACTGGACAGAATGGTTATACTTAATTAATGGTTACTTTAATGTAATTAAATTATACATTAGAGGAAATAGTTTATACATGACAAATGGAATTTTATACTAGAGCCAATACTTGAACTTGACAAATGGAATTTTATAACTGAATCTTATACTTCATAAGTTGTGTTTAAAACTAGCAATTCACCATAGCTTCGCTTCGGTTCCAGTCGTCTTACCCGCGTAGTTCCCGTTCCCGTGGGAATACCGGTATAAAATATCTTAAGTTAATCCTTATATAGACAGCTACTTGGTAGCAAAATATTATCAAAATCCGTCGAGCTGTTTTGAAGATTACCAAAACAGACTTTTAAACCGGTTTTTAGCCATAGGTAACTTGCAGATAACCGTATCAGCATGAAAAACGCTCATTATTTTGACATTACAAAGAGACACTTCAATTTTATTTATTTGTACAGATTAAACGGCTGTTTGTTTATTAATGGAATTTTACACTAGACAACATACCTGTTCTTTTTCCTTGGCCATGTTCTCAAATTTGGCTCTGATGGAGGAAGGCTTAGCACCACCAATATCCGGCTTTTGTTTGGTATAATTTGTCCCAACCTTTTCCACTTCATCGAACCTGTGAGCTGATTTGTCTACACGATCTGTTTCCACGCCAAATTTACCGCCGAAGCCCTGTAGTTTTATAATGTTTAGTTTTTCGGATTAGGCTACCACCAAACCTAACGTTATTCGTGGACTAAAAACTTTCCGTGTGGTGAAGGAGTAAGAAATCGCCACTCCCTAACTTGCCCGTGGATGTCATAAGAGATGACTAAAAGGTATAATATGCACATAGCATCTGTGCAAGAGAAGGAAAAACTCGAAATGAAACCCTATACCAACATGTCTGACCAGCATGGTATTGTAGGTCAAATTCCCTCCCATTGTGGAGGAGGCCCGAGCCCAACAGTGGGATGTATATGGGCTGAGATGATGATGATTGAATATTTTATTAAAGCTCATATGTTTTTGGATACAATTATTTGACAAGGAAAAATGTTTTAATAAAATTAAAACCCCCATACCTTCTTATGGTCAACTTGACTTGCATGAGCCGGTGTCTTCTCCTGGTGGTCCCAGCCGACCGCTGAAGCATCCTGTCTGTCCGTTTGTACGCCAAACTTACCACCGAAACCCAGCGCGTAGTCTAAAAGAAAAATAAATTGTGAAATAAACAAATCTATGTTCAGAGTTTGCCAAGTCTGGCTCCTGTATGCTATAAATCCTGCCAAACTATAGTTCATCTAAGCTATAAGTCCTGCCAAGCTCCCGTGACTATGAAAGCTGAAAACCGTTAGAAACGTTGGGAAATTGAAAATCAAATAAAATCGCGATAAAATCTGTAAATATAGTCTTCATTTCATATTTATAACTAGCAATCAACCCTCGCTTCGCTCCGTTTGGTTCCAGTCCCCTTACCCGTATAGTTCCCGTTCCCGTGGGAATACCGGGATAATATATAGCCTTAGTTACTCCTTATATATACAGCTACCTGGTAGTCAAATATTATCAAAATCGGTCCAGCCGTTTTGAAGATTACCTCAAACAAACAGACAGACAAAAAATTTTTAAACTGTATTTTAGACCTAGGTGTTGTTTAAATAATCGTGTGAGCATAAAAAAGCCCAGTATTTTGACATTACAAACAGACACTTCAATTTTATTAATTGTATAGATATTCGGTTAAACATCAAAACTCATTCATCATATCAGTTCATACGTCCCACTGCTGGGCTCGAGCCTCCTTCATTTTAGGAGGTATTTTGACCTACTATACCACGCTGGTCAGATGTGTTGGTATAGAATTTCATTTCGAGTTTTCTCTTACATAGATGTTGTATGCATATTATATCCCTTATTCGTCTTTTATGACACCAGCGGGCAAGAGAAGGGGTGGGGAACTGTATTCTTACACCGTCACCACATGGATTAATATTCGCTTCCGTCGGGCCGACCACTGGCTACAAGTCACCCTGCTCCGGTGGTCGGCCCAATGACGAAGGCGACGTGTCACGGGTGGGTTATGGGTGTGAGATAAGACTCACCTTTTTGACTCTGATGATGTTGGGCATCTTCCCTGTGGTCCCAACCGACAGCTGACGCGTCTTTCCTGTCTGCTTGCACACCAAATTTCCCACCGAATCCCACAGAATAATCTTTCTGAGAGGAATGTTTCTCTATTTGCTCCTTGTGTTCCCATCCTGCAGCACTCTAGAACATTCCAAATACGTTTTGATAACATATAGGACGTAATAAAAAAATCGGAGAATTAGAATTTTATTTCGATTTCGTAATTCGTTCTTCTTTGGTATGGTGATGGAGTAAGAATACAATACACCGTCGTAAAAGACTACCAAGGGATATAATATGCATATTAGACTGGGCCAAAAAAATCAACTATTTTTTTTTAAGTATATCGAAAATATTATTAGGAATGACAAAAAAAATATATTGTGAGAATTTGAGCCCTTAATATTTATATTAAGAGGTCTATCATCGCAACTCTTGATTTTTTTTCCGGAGCGAGTTTTTGTCTCGTAACTCCTAAACCGTCGAGGTAAATTAAATTGACTAAGAAACATTTTTTTAAGAGAATTTAATTGTCTACAAAAAAGACTAATTAAATTTTTTTATCAGATGAACCGTTTTCTCATAACCACGCCTTGAAAATTGATATGATTTCAGAATTAGATTTTTAACTTTAGGCTTTTGTCATTCACTTAAAAATTAGTATCCGGAAAAAATTCAATAGGGATTCTTGAAGGGAATTTAATTTCCTACAAAAAACGTCTCTTAACATTTTTAGCTAAATTCACTCCTTTGAAAGTTATTCAAAGTTAAAGTTGAAGTCAAAATGAAATTCTTGTTTTTCTCGCTGTAAATTTAATTTTTTATAGCCCATTCAAAAATGTGATCTTTTTATAGATAATAATTTTTATTTTATCAACAAAATTATGAAACATTTGAAAAAATCATAATATGTTTTTATTTATTAGCATTGAAGTCACGGGCAAGACACAGGGTGGTAAATGGTATTTTTACTTTGCCACCACACAGAAAGTGGTAAAGGTGTCTTACATGGTTATGATAGTAAAGATAGAAGAACAAACCTTATCCACTCTATCTGTCTGCACTCCATATTTCCCACCAAAACCTTGCGAATAGTCAGTTTGGGAAACATGCTTCTCCACTTTGCCGACATAGTCATGTCCAACAGCAGATTTATCCATACGGTCGGCCTGGACTCCATACTTGCCACCAAAACCTGGAACAATCATCATCTGCTCAACATCATCATGATCTCAGCTCATACAATATCCCAGTGCTGGTCTTGAGCCTCCTTTAAATTAGGAGGGTGGTTGGGCCGTTTTGATGCCAAAAATACTTGGGACGCCATCTATTGGGGTGGAATGTACTCCACTCGGTGAGTAAGTAAGTGGATACCTCATTCGCTTGCTGATGGTCTCCGCGTCATGGCGTCAGTACACAGCCGACGAATAGCTGTATTTATATCGCGCGCGCGTGATCGCTAGCGATTCGACCGAAGCCTCGCCGCTATCAACTTCTGGTGGGAACGAGGTCCGCTGAAACCCCAGTGAGTACTATTTCGCCCAATATTTGGTTCTCTGTATTATTTGGCATTAATCTTATTGTATAAGTTAATTCTTCTACTGCATCTCCTTTTAAACCGCATCTCCATAATCATTTGACCGCGTCTTTTAATAAACCGCATCGCCAGAAGCAATCATTTTCATCATATACATCCCACTGCTGGGCTCGAGTCTCCTCCACAATATGAGGGTAATTGACCTTACTATACCATGCCGGTCAGATAGGTTGAAATAGGGTTTCAAGTTTACCGTCTCTTGTATAGATGTTATATGCGTATTAAATCCCTTAATCGTTATTTTATGATATCCACAGGCAAGATAGGGAGTGGTAAATCGGCCCCATAACCCACTGTATAAAAATAAAATAATAGAAAATCCCGTTCAGTTTTTTATCCACTCAGGATCTTGTCAGTGGCGGTCGCGTTTTGATCCAGTGGTAGTTTATTGAATTAATTTGAATGACTGCACAGATGGCGTAGTGGTTAAAATAGCGACCTACAGCGCCAGTGTCGGGGGTTCGAATCCCACGCGGGACAACACTTTGTGCGAACCACAAATTGTTGTTCTGAGTCTGGATGTAATTTGTGTCCGTTAATTATATGTTTGTAAAGTCCCCCGCAATACAAGGATTATTTCCTTAGTGCAGGGTGTTGTCTTAAATAAATAAATAAAAAAAAAATAAAAATAAACAAATTTAAGGTATAATATTAAAAGTGATTACATAAAAAATTATTTCGGGTTTTAATTCAAGAATATTATGACTAGACAGACACCCCATATCTTGACTTCGGACTCTAAAAAATCTCTTAAGGGAGAGCGCTCAGATTAGAGAATATGTTCTAAGCAACCTTAAACACTCATCTACAATCACTATCCCATGTGCTTAGTGATCATTGATATGGCTTTGTTCCCCTTTAGGCAGCTTCATTTCCAAAGTCCTTAGGCTGATGGACTTAAAAAAATGCTGGAATAACTCTTCATTCTCAAGGAAGTCAGTCATGTTCAATAATGCCTTTTTCTTCATAATCATCTCAGCATCATCCGCCGCGTCCTCCACAATAAGATGGCAATTGACCTACTATACCACCCCGGTCAAACAAGTTGGTATAGTTTTATTTTAAGTTTACCTTCTCTTGCATAGATGTTATCTGCGTATTACAATCACTTAGTCGTCTTTTACGACACCCATGGGCAAGAGTGTTGTGAACTGTATTCATACTCAGTCACCACATGGAATTTTCTTTACCTTGTGCATAATCCTTTTGAGAGACATGTTTCTCAGTTTTGCCAATGTAGTCATGTCCTACAGCTGATTTGTCCATACGATCTTGTTGTACTCCAAATTTGCCACCATACCTGTAGGAATTAATATCATATAAGGGGGCGTCCATAAATTACGTGAGGTGTTTTTTTTAATTTTCTGTCCCTCCCTCTCCCCCTGGTGAGATGTCGTGAGATTTTATTCAACCCCCTCCCCCATCCCCCAATCTCACGTGAGATTTTTCAAAATGTGGGTTTCTTGCGTAAACGCGCTGGATTGTTATTGTAAAAAGAAAAAAAATTGCTTCGTGCTTTTATTTACGACTAGTTAAGACTAGTAATCAATATTGCTGAGAGTTTAATTATAAGTGTAATAAAAGTTTAACATTTTTTTTTGTTTCAATCAGAAAAAAAATTGCGTGATATTTGACTCGACCAAACCAACCCCCCCCCCCCCTCTCCAACGTAAGATTAGATGAGATTTGACTCGACCCCCTTCCCCCCTTAAACATCTTACGTATTTTATGAACGCCCCCTAATTCATCGTCATCATCATTATAGCAGTCCCAGTCCCAAGTAATTGGAATAGGAGCAAGGTGGTAATGATGATGAGAAAATAACTTGAATAAGAAAATTACTTGAATAAGAAAATTACTTGAATAAGAAAATTACATGAATAAGAAAATTGCTTGAATAAGAAAATCACTTGAATAAGAAAATTACTTGAATTAGAAAATCGTATTATCGCAATGTATGTGCGCGTAATATGGTAATTACATTCAAAATTGTGGCTTAGAGTAAGTTTTGCTTTAAGTAGCTCAATTATAAATTTCCCAGGAGCGCTTCTATATATTGCCCGATGACTTTTACCCCTATCAGATGGTTTTTACCACTCCCTCGTGAGAGTAAACTGTGGTTATATTATTTACAACCTGTCACTATATGGAGATGATCATATACATACGTATATATATACAAACCCAAAAGATGATTTAGGTCCTTCTTCATATTGTTTTTTCTTAGCTTGTGTGTCAGCTTGCAACACTTCTTCTCTTAGTTGTGCCATACTAAAAATATACAAATATATTTATTACAAATTTTCAATCATGTATTCTTAACCTTCCCCGTGTGGTGACAGAATAAGAATACAATACACCACGCCCTATCTTGCCTGTGGGTGTCATAAAAGATTAAGAGATATAATATGCTTATTACATATACACATGTATGACCAGCGTGGTATAGTAGGTCAATTTCCTTTACATAGTAATGGAGACCTAAGCCCAGTAGGATGTCTACGGGCTGATAATGAAGATAACCCAACCATAACATAAAAGATTATTTATAAGATAACTATAGTCCATAAAATATAGCTTGATCTCTGTAACAGATGTCAACGAAACCAACGAAGCAAGTTTGAACGAGCAACATGATTACAATTTCATTTTGTATCATATATATTTTCATTATTTTCGTGCCAATTTTATTGCAATGGAATTGCAATATATCATAAATATAAAAATATTAATATTCATGCCTAAAATGTACCTCGTAAGTACTGAAATACCTAGTAAACATTTTATACATAAATGACGCTTACGCATGTACAAGGTCATACTGGCCTGAAAATAAAAAAGAGATGGGACAGTTGATATACGTAAATCGATAACCGATCTTTATTAAATTATTCATAAAAGAAATAAACCCAATACACTACCTATATAAAACTTGCCACATATGTTTTACAATTAAAACATACAGTTACATTATAAAATACATAAATTGACTTAATTAAACATTAAAAAACTACTTTTTGTCTCAGAGTAAATGATAATATTATGTAGGTACGCATTATTGTCAATAAACTAGACATATTTATTTATAAAACAGTCGCAATTGATCGATTGATCTAATGACTGCCACTATTTTGGCGAAAAATGATAAATGTTCTAGGAGGAACGCTCCAGTGATGACGTAAAAATAGTGACCTAGACCTTGATTGTACTCCTTTTGAATAATTATAACAGTGGAAAAACAGTTTTTGTTTGAAATAAATTCAAAAAGATTTTCATTGATTGTATTTTAATTATAATAGAAAATCACAATTATAAAAGTAAAGAGTTTTATCGATAAAAAACTACGGACTTTATCGTAAGCGTGACAGCACTAGGGACAACTGTCACAGAGATCATCCTATATTTTATGGACTATAGACATTCCTATTCTATCTATACAGGGAGTATCAGGTTATGGGGCAACTGTTCGAGTATGTTTTTATATTTACCGGTCATAGATCAAAATTAAAATGCATATTACACAAACAACAATATAACATAAAAGTTATCATCATCATCATCGCAGCCCACATAACGTCCCGCTGTTGGGCTCGGGCCTCCTCCACAGTGGGAGGGAATTTGACCTACTATACCATGCTGGTCAGACATGTTAGTATAGGTTTCATTTCGAGTTTTCCTTCTCTTGCACAGATCTTATGTGCATATTATATCTCTTAGTCGTCTTTTACGACATCCACGGGCAAGATAGGGAGTGGTGAATTGTATTCTTACTCCGTCACCACACGGACTAACTATTCACTGTCGAAGCTTTACATGCCCACATGTATCCTGTCTATACATGCCTACATAATACGTAACATTTAAGGCATAGACTGTTTAGCACACATTTTTTAAATTACTATAACTTTTATGTTATATTGTTTTTTGTGTAAGATACATTTTAATTATGATCTATGACCAGTAAACTACAACATACTCGAACAGTTGCCCCATAACCTGATACATCCTGTATATGTATTTCTTGTGTATGTGTGTATGTCACCGAACTCTGCCTAAATGGCTGGATCGATTTTGATGAAATTTTTTGCGTGCGTTTCAAGTGGATTCGAGAATGGTTTACATTACTATTTGAACCCAGTAGGTGGCGCGGCGATCGATTTCAAAGAGATTTTTTTTTAACAGAACAGGGTCTGTTGTGTTAACTAGTACTCTATTATTATAAAAGTACCATACTATTGGTCTCATTTTCTTTTTTTTTTTTCAATTCTCAAGCATGCATCGCAAACAATGAGATAACAAAATGGTTATTAATATATTCTTAATGTTATTAATATTGATAATAATTATACGGCGGAAGGATGTGGGTGTTCAAAGATAATAATTACATTAAATATAGATTTTTTTTTTTTGGTGGACTATCGTCCGCGCACGCGCCGTCCGTTCCGTCCAGGGCGACGAAAGGACGGCGCGCGACCCTATAGCCCACCGTAATTCCTCGCTGGCCCGGCGGGATATCCTTTCGAGTACCCACCCTATCTCCAACGCTCCTCTGGTGACATCGGTTGCCCTCGCGCGGTCAGCCTCTCTGCGGGTGACGAACTATTCCCCGGGCCAGTCAACCGAATTAAATATGATACTATGGCGGCTAAGAATACTACCAGCCTTACATTGGTCATCATTCATCATCATCATTTTAGCCTATCGCCGTCCACTGCTGGACGTAGGCCTCCCTGTTACGCCACAAAGTGCGGTCTTGAGCCGCCTGCATCCAACGACGCCCAGCAACTTTCACCAGGTCGTCGGTCCACCTGGTGGGGGAGCGTCCTACAATGCGTCGTCCGATACGTGGTCGCCACTCGAGAAACTTTCTTCCCCAGCGGTTGTCGGTTCGCCAAGCGATGTGGCCTG
Organism: Lymantria dispar; assembly: GCA_032191425.1. Classification (NCBI taxonomy): domain Eukaryota; kingdom Metazoa; phylum Arthropoda; class Insecta; order Lepidoptera; family Erebidae; genus Lymantria; species Lymantria dispar. Next base: position 3,040,826 of record CM063462.1, on the reverse strand, counting down.
CCCATTGATGTCGCTCATGGATGTTGTAAATCACGATTAAGAGCTTTACATCCCCCTGTGTAAAACGATTTGATGCCATCTAGTCAACAATAACACTCCTAAGAAGGTTTGACGTCAGGCAGGCTAATATTTCGGACCGACCACTGACGACAAGTCACCCTGCTCCGGTGGTCGGTCCAACGAAGAAGGCGACGTATCACGGGTGGGTTACAGGTGTGCGTGCTTACGCCCCTCTGTCGTCCCGGACCGTAACCCACCTCCACAAAAAAAAAACAAAGGCTAATATTGTTAATAAAATTATTTTTACGGATTTTATCGCATTTATATTTGATTTTTAATTGCCTGACATTTCAAACACGTTATAGCTACTTTTTTGTGTGATGTATGCCTCCTATTCACTCCTCCCTATTTTGCTAGTGGATGTCGTAAAAGACGACTATGGGATATAATATGCACAAAACATTTGAGCAAAAAAGGAAAAATCGAAATAAAACCCTGTACCAACATGTTTGACCAGCATGGTATAGTAAGTCAAATTCCCTCCCATTGTGGAGGAGGCCCGAGCCCAACAGTGAGGCGTATGTGGGCTGCGATGATGATAGCTACGCTGAAAGAAAAGTACATATTGAATCGACCCCAAGTTATTGGTTTAAGAGCAGGGCAATGATTCTTCTCTAACAAGGAGACCCTCAGACGTGTGGCTCGGGGATTTCCATGATTTTTGGTGGAGTGGTAGAGGGGCCCGAGGGTATAACATCTACCAGATATTAGGGTCAACTGGGCCCTCATTAACCCTAGATCACTAACCATTCGTCCAATGGACTACGCGCACTTAACACTTTTGCAATTCCGATACGTTCCCGTCACCCGCCGCTCCGCCCTCTTTTAATACCTTCTTAAATAGTGAAGTTAGTCACCTGTAAGCACTAATTGCAGCAGCAATATAATTAGTTTGGGAGATCTCGCCTTGCCGTCGTCTAACGGACGAAAGGTTAATAATTGTGTAACTTTTTATCCAAGTTATGGAAGTCCTAATTTCAATATTGTTGACATTACTTTTACAAACAAAGTATTTATTTTATTCTTTATTTACATAGAAATTACTGCTAATAAATTTGTGTAAAATTTTTCCATGAAAGGTTATTTTTTACATTTTACAGTTGAATTTATAGTTGGGATTTTTTAATTTGTTTATTTTATTTTTTCACATTTAGATGGATTTGAGGAGCTATGAGGAAAAAATTGTGCAATGGCTGGCTGAATCGGATGCGGAATCATTACTCGGCCATCAATATCAATATTCAGATTCTGAGGATGAGAACGATATTGAGACAGAAATACACGCCGATACTGATGAAAGTGACGAAAATGTTTCAGTATCTTCTGACGATGAATTCGTCATCTACGTCACGGTCACAATAGAATGTTTGTTGTAGACCCGTAATCATTGAGTTCTACAATTCCACAAAAGGAGCAGTCGACACCGTGGATCAGATGTGCTCAATCATGAGTACTAGCCGTAAAAAAAATCGACGGCCGCTGTACTTGTTTTACTGTATTCTAAACCTAGCCATCGTAAATTCATATGTTGTGCATGTATCAAACGAGAATCGGCATCGTAAAAAACCCTCAAAACGAAGAGCTTTTGCATTACAAATAGCAGACGAGCTTATGAAACCTTGGCTTCATGAGCGGTATAATACAGTTACTTTGCAGCGTAATTTGAGACAATTTATCACCGAAATTCTGCAAATTGATGATTGTCAAGAAAGTAGTACCCAAGAACTGCCAAGAAACCGGAAAATTTGCAGCTATTACCTTTCCAAGAAACGTCGTATGACGAAATACTTCTGCAAGGGTTGTAAGAAGGCCATTTGTGGCGAGCACACTATTCCGATATGCAGTAGCTGTACCGGATAAATTGATTTCAGTATTAATTTAATTATTCGATAGTTTGATAAATATAACTACTATGTAAGCTATTTTGTTATAAAAAATAAACCTGTATAATGATATATTGACATTTTATTTCGTAGTCTCACAGATGAATGGTTAGTTACACTGTTACTCAAAAATAAGGTTAGTGAGCTACGGTTAAAAAGATACTCAAGGTCAAAGTTGGATGAGTAATTTATGTACTAGAGAAATTTGCACTTGAATTGCCAACTAACGGTAGCCTCGTGGTAAGGTGCTCGCCTGCTGAATCTATGGTCTCGGGTTCGAGACAACTTATTTTTTTTTTTAAATAATCACAATATTGTGTAAAATTGGTTTTTTTTTTTTCTTAATTTTACGCAGAATTATAAATTATCAAATCCCTGACCCACACGTCTGAGGGTCTTGTAAGTTGTTTAAATAAAAGTTCTCCTATAGACACTAGAGGCAGAATTATTAATACTAATATTTTAAGTTTAAATGTTATAGCAATTATAAAATTAATAACAGGAATATGACATGTTATTTTAATAATGTTGAATTTCCTTATATTGTATGAGTTTAAGGAAAAATATTAAACTGAACATTTTTAATATAAGTTGATTACTTTTATTTTATGAACTGTAGTACAGAAGAAACTCGATTAATCGGACTAATTGTTATCGGTAGGCATTCGGATAATCGAATGTATGAAAAACCTCCTTTGTTTTTGTGCATATGTAGCAGCGCCCTGCGGTTTCACCTGCACCTCCTCTTCTCGTGAAAATATCGGGATAAATTATAATCTATGTGTTATTCTGATATGTTAGCTATATTATTGTGAAGCTTCGTCAAAATCCATTCAGTAGTTTTTGCGTGAAAGAGCAACAAACATCTTCACATCCTTACATACTCACAAACTTTCGCGTTTATAATATTAGTAGGATATTTTGTTTTTCGAGGTGGGTTGTGGTCGGCGCACTCCTCGCACCACTCCGTCTGGGGCGACAGAGGGGCGTAAGCACGTACTTCGTAGTCAATTTTCGTCCCATTGTGGAGGAGGCTGGAGCCCAACAGTGGGACGTATATGTGGCGTCATAAACCTACCCCTGCTATTAAGCATCCACACAAAAAGCTTCCATACAATTTTGACCACATGATGTCTGGTATGGGTGTATTCCCTTTTTTAAGTGAATGACATAAAAAAAAATAAAGTATTTTTTTATTCATCATCATCTCAGGCCGTCTTATACCGTTTCTACCACTATGAGAAGTATTTAACCTACTCTATCAAATGCTGGTCAGAAGAACTAGTATAAGATTATATGCCCAGTTTTTCTACTCTTTCATGGATGTTATCTAACACATTGTATCCCTTAATTGTCTTTTACAATACCCATTTGCAAGAGCGGGGATGGTGCAATTTCCCACCCAATTTCTACTTACTCCATTACTACACGGAAAGTGTGTTATTATTACCAAGAAATAATTATGATTATAGTATGATTATCTTACTCAATAGCTTCAACGTTCCTCCCACCCGGACCCCACCGCTGTTCATGCTCTGTAACATCATTGATAAAATCGGGGTCCGTCTCCCAATCATCAGCTTCTGGTAAAGCCGGTGGCTTTACATCCGTTGCCGCTTTCCACATCTGAAATATTGATGTTAACATAAATAAATACTGATTTCCACATACATATTACATACTCTTTATTTATAAATTTCATAGTTCATATCCTAATACAACTTCCACCAAGAATATATTTCATAACATTATTATTTTATATACTTTTTAGCTCCACATCATCTCAGCTCTCACATGTCCAAATCAAATCATATTTTTTTTTTATTGCATACAGTGACAAAAGAGCAAACAGTATGTGAAGGGAGTGTCAATGCATGCAAAAGTTCGGTGATACTAAGGGCATCGCTAAAACCCACCAAATGCAAACACACTCAGAAAGTTGGGTTTCTGGCTCTCTCTTACATATTGTCAAATTTAGACATTGTTTGAAACGAAACGATCCATTAATCTGCCACTAGATTAGAATGAGGCCCCAAGCTGAAAAGTTCCGGCAAGAAACTTAGCGGGCTGTCAATTTCTTTTTTCTCATTGCTGAACTCAAGCTTCCTTCAAATGAGAGGAAAATTGACCTACTATACCATGCTGATCAGACATGATGGCATAGGGTTTTATTTAAAGTTCCTCTTTTCTTTGTATAGATGTTATTTATATATGTATGTTGGGTCAGCTAGTAAGCTGACCCAACAGACGTTGTTCTGTTCAAATAAGCGCCACCTACTGGGTCCAATTGTGAATCTAAACCATTCTCGAATCACCTTGAACACACGCAAAAATTTCATGAAGATCGATCCAGCCGTTTAGGAGGAGTTCAGTGACATACACACATACGCAAGAAATTTATATATATAAGATATCACTTAGGTGTCTTTTATTACACCTACAGGTATAATAGGAGTCATTATCATCACAGCATGCATGCTTCCCACTGTTGGGCTCAGGCCTCCTCCACAATGGGAGGAAAATTGATCTACTATATCATGCTGGTATAGGGTTACATTTCGAGTTTTCCTTATCTTGCACAGTTTTTTATGTGCATATTATATCCCAGTCGTCTTTTACAACATTCACGGGAGAGATAGAGAGTGGTGAATTGTATTCGAACTCCGTCACCACACAGGATTGTATTCTTACTTCGTCACCACATGGACAGCTTTCACTCTATATACACAACTTTTTAATTATATTTCTAAAACTAGAGTGTAAAAAATTGTAAGTCGACTAATATAAAAAACAGATGGAAACCCAGAAAATATTATCAATTTAGGAGTGAAATAGCTGAGGCAAATATTGGAATTGTTGTTTTAAAAGCTGGCCAAGAAGTTAAACTTTGAATTTGACTGCTGTTTGTACCAACTACTACAGGCCGGACTGACTTTACACAGCTATTGGTTCGTAGCAATAGCTGTTTGCAGCTTGTGGTAATGAGTATTTCACTATAATCATCTGACCTCAAATTCCATGCACTGGGGCTAAAAATATCACGCAAGTTGATATAGGGTTATATATACATATTTTTTCGCTTAGTCGGTTTTTACGACACCCATGGGTAAGACAGTGGGGTGGTGAATTGTGTTCTTACTCCATCACTAGACGGAAAATTAGTTGCAAAATAATAAATATAACTATACTAAAGAATTAGTTGCAAATCAGAACTACAACTATATTAACCGTTATCAAGACATATATTAAAGTTATTATATCACCAACGATTCCTACTCACTGTAATCTATTATTATCTTAACGAAAGATAGTGGTCTTTCAGTAATAACGCATTTCCAATCACATTGTTACTTTAATTTAGAAATCTGAATATACTTGTTAATATATAATTATACAGTACGAAAACGAACTTTCACACGTAAAAAGCATACAATACTGTTAGAAAAAAATATTTAATAGCTAATTGTTGAATAGAAAGTGTAATGTTACCTTATGAAGCCGGTTTTTAATTATTCGTAGAAGTGTTTTCCTTTATTTAAGATAGTATAAGACCATTCCAGTTGATAATACGGTACGAATATGCACTAACACAATGCTTTTTACCAAAATAAAATCAATGATAACACAACAGATGATGTATTTTCGTTTCTTATTTTGGCAAGAAAAATAAAGAAATAGGGCGATACCCCGCGATGCGTCACAATTCCGTTGACAGCTGACAGCTGTTGTCATTCTACAAATGTAATTATTGCCATAAGAGAAATTTTTTGACTCGCCAATAGTGTATATCTCTCTTGGAATGAAATCCATTTAAATTTAATACAGACGACCAGTTGCACTACTGGATCAATTTATTCTTAACAGTGGCATAGTAAGAAAAAAGGAATGATGTTTATTTAGACTCTTGAGTCTCTCGATAAACTTACAATAAAACTTTAAAACAGTTTTATTTTGTTAATGTTTTAGAACTTACTTAGAATGAAGTAGCTATAACGTGCTTTACTTTTATTTTTGAAGTTTACTCCTTAAGAGTAGAGTTTCATTAAGGTGCCCATTAGAAAACAATATAAAGAGTAAAATTTAGTAGTATTTCCTGAAAAAGAAGTTTTTTGTTCCTCGTTAAAATTAAAATATTTAATGTAACAAGTTCTTTTTTTAGTTATGATTGCTTTTCTTTATTAGATTTAATGAGAATAGTATAAATGTTTTTCTTTCTTTCATTCTATAATCTATAGCCCATAGACGCTCTACTACTGAAGTCGGATCTCCTCCACTAGCATATATTAGTCTGTGTCCTCCACTCTGGAAGTGAAATTTACTTCTTGGTCATAGATGTTATATCCACATTATATCCCTTAAAGCCGCGCGCCGCCCTATCGTCACCCCAGACAGAATGCACGGTCGGGCTGACCATAGCCTGTCTAATAAAGGATATTCATGAAAAGTAATTTATGAATAAATAATAACTAAAATGTGGGCCTATATTATCATTAGTTTCCAACTAATAAGGCTCGAGCGTGAGCAACTACGTCAAGTAACCAAATTGTACACCCCAATGAATCATATACGTCCCTATTCCACTTAATCGATGATGAGTTTAAGAAAATATATAAACCTAAAACTCGACTGTTACAAGTGTCTGCTGGTTTTAGTGAATGAGCTATTAGTGGTATCTATAAGAACAAACGAAGGTTATGTGATCTTTAACATGAAAATTCTTATAACCATAGTAGTTTTGGAATCAGTATTTTTGGAATACGTAAAAAATATTCCAAAATATTCAAACGCGCCTGTTCGTGTGCTAAATTTATTTATCTGAAAAATAAAACCAATCAATTTAGTAATGTAATTAAAATGACTTGGAAAGTGATACATAGCTCGAAGATTATCATAGACAGTTTCAAAAATCTTAATATTTAGAAGAATTCGTGGAGTTTGTACAGTAATTTAATTCTATAATTCACATTATTGCTCACCACCTGGCATCTGTGTTTAATGTTTCTTCAACTCGTGAAAATTAGTAGATTGGTTTCTTTGTTGAAAGCGAGTAGTACATCATATCTTAATAATTCTCGATCTATTTCCATACTACTTACATTAAGCATAGTTATTGAAAAAAATATGCTTGACCAAATGCTGAGGCATTTAAGTAAATATGGCATCTTTCACAAAAATCTGTTTGGTTTTACCAGGTATTGCTCTACTACTGATGCGGTACACCCGAATCATTAAAAAATATTTTTGCAATCTGAACGAGACGGCATGATACTTTTTGGCCACATTTTGCGATTTATTTAAGGCGTTAGGTTATGTATCTCAATTTATATTCGAAAAGCTATTAAGTAGATGAAAATAGAAATTAAAAATTTGAAAAGTACAGTGATATTCATCATCTAAACATAGAAATAAGGATAATCTAGTTATCCATACTACTAGTCACCAGAGAATAGGTCTTACATAGGGTATACGATTTTATAATCTAGAGATATATCTAAGACATACCGACGATGAAGTTTAAAGAGGCTATCAAGAGTAGACTTTGTGGAAAGGTTACTATAAAATTTCAGATTAATCTATACCAATAAATAAAATTGGAGTGTCTGTTTGTAATGTCAAAATAATAGGCTTTTTTCATGCTCACACGGTTATTTGCACGACACCTATGCCTAAAATAGCAATTAAAAAATTTTTGTCTGTCTGTCACCAATGGAAAACTATAATATCAGGGCGTAAACTAGGCTATATTTTATCCCGGTATTCCCACGGGAACGGGAACTACGCGGGTAAAACGACTATAACCTATAACCGAAGCGAAGCGAGGGCGGGTTGCTAGTTAGATGATAATACAGAATAGTTATGAGCTGCTCCTCTTGCAGCAATTATGTTATTGATATTGTTACAGCTTTGTGGCGCTCTTTCTTGTATGAATTCGTCGTTTTTTTTCTTGTTATTACTCTTGTGTTTGTACATGGTAGTGTTTTTGCCTGACGAATTAGGTTTTGGTCTTTTTAGCATACCTATAGTTCGCACTTTATGATATGGTCATGCTCACTGAATAAGGTTTTGCTTGCGGTAGCTAGGTAAATGTAAAATAAAAAAATGACTGCACAGATGGTGTAGTGGTTAAGATAGCGACTTACAGCGCTAGAGTCGGGGGTTCGAATCCCACGCGGGACAACACTTTGTGCGATCCACAAATTGTTGTTCTGAGTCTGGATGTAATTTGGTCCGTTAATTATATGTTTGTAAAGTCCCCCGCAATACAAGGATTATTTCCTTAGTGCAGGGTGTTGTCTTAAATAAAAAAAAAATAAAGCGGGTCGCTCCCATCCCTCCAATGCGATTGAGTGGAGTGATATCTGCTCTAGTAGTTAACTCGTGATCAGGTGCTGCTTGTGGGATCTGGTTAGACCATATTGTCCTTTCTTTTTTTATTTGCACTAAATTAAAAAATAAATCCTGTATATATCCTATCTCGAAGGGCATCACACTGGACCTAAATGCTATATGTTGTATACTTGCAATTTTATTTAAAAGATGAAAAAATTAAAGCCTTCCGAGTTTCTTACCGGATCTTCTTAGCTTGTGGCCGCATTCCGATCGGATGGTACATTATTGGATTGTTTCAAACGATGTATAAATTTGCCAATACGTAAATGCCCTTAAGGGCTTATACAGAACAAATGATTTGATACGAGTCACTCGACGACAAGCAATTAGCAAATAAATGCGTGCGATTTAGATGCGATAAAGTAAAGTGTTAACTCGTATAGGATATCTAAATATTCAAGTATATTTAACGCGTCACACTATTTGCCTTGCGACGGAGTAAGAATAAAATTCACCAAAGTGATTACAATATGCAGATAATATATATGCAAGACAAGGGAAACTACGAATAAAACTCTATACCAGCACGTCTGTTCAGCGTGGTATAGTAGGTCAATTTATCTCCCATTGTAGAGCCGGCTCGAGCCTAGCAGTGAAACATGTATGAGCTGTAATCACAATGATATTTTATACTGACTTGCAAATTAGTAGAACTTAAGACTGTCGTCCTCGAGCGTGGGAACTTTTGATAGAGCATACATTGACATTTTCTACTCTCACGGACGCATCGCTTAGTATTAGTACACACACCCTGAAAACAAATAAATGTAATTTCGATGCTTGCACTAGTACGCATTCATTACGCGCTTGTCTTAATAGGATGTTCAAAGTGTCACAAAAATAACGCAGCGGCTGTCGGTTCGTCGAGCTATGTGGCTTGTCTATTGCCAATTCAGCGTGCTAATTGTTCATGTTATATCGGTTACAACCGTTCTTCTGTGGATTTTCGGCTTCTATGACGCAGAGAAATCCCGGGCATAGCCCGCTCCATAGCACGCTGAACTGCTTTGAGCTTGGTTATGAGGCTTACATTTAGGGGTCACGTTTCCGTGCCGTAAGTCATCACTGGTAACAGACAATAGTTCTAGACCTGTGTTTTCAGAAACTGAGGTACGTTGGACGAGAAGATCTTAAGTTCATTTAGATGTACCCGCCTTGTAGGCGGAGTAAAAACCAAGCTGTGTCAAGTTAATATAAATATATAAATTTAATTATGAATGATCTTTTTTTATTAAAACGCTTAATAGGGCTTAAAATAATCACAGAGAATTTGACAACAATTATTTCTAATTTACTTTTTTGTGGGGGATGAATTATTCTATCCCTGTAATAACCGATTAGGTAACGTAGTTTGCACAGACCCCAGGGTTCCCAAAGGCGAAGTAAAGCCGCTTCCATGGGTAGGATGCGTATACTCGCGAAGTCCATCCCAATCTGCTGACTTATATTGCCAGACTCTGCGAGTCTCAGTTGTCTTAGAGCGACTTGGCCTCACAACAGGAGCTCTGTTAGGGACCAAGCAGTAGTCAAATGACCGAGGTGGCACTTCGACCACTACCTGGTATCCATTCAATTCAAATTCAAATTCATTTATTCACAAGATGTGTGGTTACATGTTGGATGGTCAATAAAATTATAGTGCCGTTACACTCTGCCATAACAATGGCGTATAAATATTAACCTTATAACTAAGTAGATTCTAAATTAAATGTCTACGGGTTAATTAAATAATGTCAAAAGAAATTGTAAATAATGTCAAACAAAATTAAATTGAGATAATTATTATAATAAATGTCAGTGTGAAATTTGAAATGTCAATTAATAAAAAATCTGTTAATGTCATTGTCTTACTTTTTTTAACATTATTCAATTATAGAATTTATTGAATAGATTTAATTTACATGTGTCATATATTCATTTAAGGAATAAAAACTTTTTTCTATAAGCCACAATTTTAATTTTCGTTTAAATAAAGCTGAAGGTAATTCTTTAAATGTATTTGGTAGTTTATTATAAATATCTATGGCCTTTATGTAGACATTATTCTCATAAATATTTAATCGGCACCTAGGCCGATGAAGTTTAAATTTATTCCTGGAGTCCCTAGTTATAACTTCCGAGTGTAATTGAAAGTAATGTGGAAATAGTTTTACAAAAACACAGAGTTCCCTAATATACATGCAAACCAGAGGCAGAATATGGAGTTTTTTAAACAAAGACTTACAGCTATCAGTGAACCATGCTCCACAGATCGCTCTTACACACTTCTTTTGAATCCGAAAGACTTTTTCACTGTCCACTGAGTTACCCCATAGTATGATACCATACGAGAGCACGGAAGAAACGTAACCATGGTATGCAGTCAGAGCGGCTTCCGATGAAACAGTTTGTCGTAACCGATGGAGAGCAAAAACAAAACGGTCGAGTTTATTACAGACGTATTCAACGTGTGCCTTCCAGTTACAGTGTTTATCAAGCACTATTCCCAAAAATTTCGTCTCATTTACTACCTCTACTTGATTGTTATTATAATTGATATTCAAGTCAATTGGTTGCCTTCTATAGTTTTGAAATTGTATAATGTGAGTTTTGCTTACATTGACTTTTAAATTATTATTAGTTAGCCAGTTGATCGTTTTATGAATCGTTAGGTTAATATCATTTTCAAATGTTGTTTTATTTTCACATCTAACAATTAGTGTAGTGTCATCCGCAAATAAAATAGTTTTATGGTGAGTTATATTTGGGAGGTCGTTGATATACATCAAGAACAAAAATGGCCCCAGAACACTGCCCTGTGGAACGCCAAATCTATTGATTTTGAACTCCGACCTACTTATAAGTTTTACGTTATTTTGTATCTTGGATATTTCAACGCACTGGTAACGATCCTTTAAATAACTTTTTATCCATTCATTAGCCACTCCTCGAATACCGTACTTTTCTAATTTAAACAGAAGTAAATTGTGATCTACGAAGTCGAAGGCTTTGCTCATATCGAGAAATACAGCGGTTACTGGTATTCGGTCATTAATAGCTTCAGTAATTTGCTTAATTAAATTAAAACACGCTAAAGAGGTATTGCTGTTTTTTTGAAAACCAAACTGTTCTTGTTTGAGTATACCTTTATTCGAAACAAAATTATACAGTCTGTTCAAGGCCACCTTTTCGAAGATTTTTGATAGAACCGGTAGCATAGTAACTGGACGATAATTGGTCATTTCTGTGGCATCTCCCTTTTTATGTAATGTTGGTGTATAGTCAGCAGAATATCTAGTGAAGAAGACTGATAGCTCTCAATATCTGGAACACGGATGGGCTGTGTCACCAGTTGTGAGACACCATAGGACGTTCTCAAATAATTGAAATGACCCCGAACCATAGAATTGACAGGTCACCATGGTCAATGGCCGTGGAGGCAGTGACAACAGATATCGCTCCGAATGAATACGCACACCCCGGCTTTGGGACAGAAGGTGTGCTCCAACTCGTAGTCGGGGTAATTTAGATACCAAATGTCATCCAGAATACCTATTTGCGTCTCCGTTGAAAAGAGCAGGGCAAGCCGCGCCATCTCGAGATGATGGTGGACGGTGTCGAGATTGCTATGTAAACCTAAATAATATTATAAAAATCCACATCAAATGTGGAAAGGGGTCCGCAGTAAATAAACTTCTCTAATTAACATTCGTCATCATGGGTTTTTTTAAGAAGAGAAGGAAGGAAGTGTGAATGGGTATAAAGGGATTCTGTGATACAAAAAAAAGGTCGTAGCATAGTGCGTGTGTTGAGGGGTGAGTTTTGGGAGGAGCTTTTGTGACGAAGCACGGAAGGCCCCGGACGAAGCTGCCAAGGTTCACTCCGGTTTCCCACTCCGGCACGACGGGATTTTTGCCAGTTGGTAGGACAGCCTCGCAAGGGGGATAATCCTGAGCTCGGGTCCCCTGTAGACCGGTATGTGGCCGGCAGTGACCATTCCCATCGGGTCTCCCTGTAAACCATGTCAGTCCCTCATGCTCAGTGCCCCGACCAAGACTACCGCAAATTTCAGATATCACCAAAACCCACCACATAGAAATACACCCAGAAAGTTGGGCTTCCGCCTCTCGAAGTACATCGAATCAAGCGCTGCATCAAATTGCTACTATTTAGGTGTCGATCTTCTGCGAGAGTATGGTATTACCCCAGACGGATCGTCCCATAGCTGTCAGAAGTCTAGTCGGAAGACTATCGACAGTGTGGTCCTACCACTCAAAAAGTTCTGATATGCTTTGCTCCGACGTTGCCTGGAATGAATAACGTTTAATATTACTACTACACGGTTATGATTTGAATATATAAGGATTTCAAAGTTTTATTTTTTGGATTGAAACTTCTTGTATCCTGAAACAATAATTAAATGGAATTTATTGGTAATAATATTTTGCTCTCATACCGTTCCCAACTTACTTTCATCCCATTCTTACTTCGCACCTATTTCGCTCGCATCATGGTCTTATCTCACTCTCATCCCATGACCATCATTTCATCAATTCTTTCTGCTCTTACTTCATTTATGAAATAGCTTAATAGTTTTATGCTTTAAAACCATCTTCATTCATTAGTTAGGTAATTAAAATCAGCAACCTAAAATACTACATTTCAATTTGATTTAAAAAAAAAGTAAAAGATTTGAAGATTGATTGAAAAAGCTTCTAGTACAATATATCTGACTCTCATTTGCACCTTATTTCATCTCTGATGCATTATTATTTGAATATTCATCATTAACCTAAATATGAATTTTAAAATCTCTAACCTTACATTAAAAGCAAATGTTCCATATAAGTTTTCAACTCCATTTTGGCCATTTTTACCAGTAAATAAATGAATAACTTACTGTATTAACATATACTTACTGCTTTAGTTTGAATCTTCCGTGTTTTTTTTCATGTTTGTAATAATTTTCTTTCTGTTTCCCCTTATTTACTCGAAATTCGATTTTAATAAATACCTACATCGGTTTTTGATAACTAATCTGATGAAAAAAAAAACATAATTAAACTTGCATATTGTTCTTCTATTTACTCGAAAAACACAAATTAGTAGTCGTGTCCAACACTCGCGACCCACCTTTATGCAAATGCAAAGAAATATCGCGAAGCAACTTGGACACGTTGCCATTGTGAAATTTATGAACAAATATCCAATAACATTTTTCTCGGACCCAAGATTATTGGATCGCGATATATATTTATTTCTTACCCATAAATTATTATTTAATTTTATTTTCTCTTATACTTACACATTTATTTATTTGAGGGGTTTGTAGATTAGTTATTAAAAAATAAAGAATAAGTTAAAATTTATTAGTCAAAAAAGTATAAATTAAGAAATTTATAAAACATTGCTTTTTATAATAATAAAATATAAAGAACTTTTAAAATGCTAAACAGCTAAACAATATTTCAGATCTTAGAATAATAATGTATAGAAGGATAGTGTCCATACTTCGAATTTTCAAAATTTGAATCTAAAAATACTAATGGCGCGCAGACGATTACACACGTACACACGCACACCACTATACAAATTATGAAATCAAATTTTGTTTTTATTAACATACAATCGTCGAAATACTTTAAAAAGTAATGTTAAAAACCTTTTTAAGTTTTTCAAATGTGTTGTGACACTATTTGAATGCACAATCCGTCATAATTACGTATTTATTTTTTAAGAGTTGCGTACGTTCGTGCAGTACAATGACTTGTGCATTACGGAACGGTTCCGGCGTAAGCTCCATTAGGCTCCAATTGAAATGCCTCACTTTTTGTGCGTGAACTTACCTTCTATAGGTTATTATTCTAAGATTTCAGATAAATATTAAAATAACATAATATTAAAACGGAAAATTTTATTAAAATACTTAAAACACAGAATAGCTCAACCAACAACTTAATAGGTAAAAAACGACATAATTTATGCGAAAAATTATAGAATGTGTTTGTTTTTTTTAGCCTCTAAAGGTACCACAGAAAATTAATAAAATAGAACGGCCTTGTGGGCAAGGCAACTGTGAGCAATTGAGGACCTTGCAGCAAAAAGGAGGCAACTCCAAATTTCTACATTTTTGGGTATTCAAATAAAACATGTCTAAAAATCCGTTGTTACACTTACGTCTTATAGTTAAATTTTACAATATAAAATATACATATTTACATATTTTAATAAATAATTTAAGGTAAATTAATAAGTTTTAGAATAACTACGATTTTTTTAAAGTTCTGCCTCCATTTTGCACCAAAATTAAAGAAAATACAACCTTATTTTTTATTATAAGTAATAAAATACTCAAATATAAGTATGTCTTTATTTTAAGAATACTAATCAGCACATGGATGGTTTAATAATCAAAAGAAAAATTTTTAACAAAAAGGTCAACTTCAGCTTGATCAAATTGTGTGGCAGATCCAAATTTTGATATAGGGCGCTTGTTTATTATCGCAACTGTCTCGTTCTTGCACCAAACGATAGCCCTATTTTTTCTTTGAAATGTAGGTAAAAAAAAAGAATAACGGCTAAAACTTGGATGTGCCCCCCTTTTTCTGCAAGGTCCTCAATTGCTCAGAGTATTACCGAAATTTGATTTTCCGGTTAATAGTCGCGCTCTTATAGTGACCCTGAAGCGGTTTATTCTAAGGCACCAATTCGAATTGCTGAAGGGTTAAAGCAATATTAACTAAGATAAAGATGAATACCTACAGTCTACTGTCAGCTTATAATCAGATAATAAATCCACGTAGTAATAATAACCTTCGATACTTTGGCAATCGTGAAATTCTTGACTGATATACACAAACTCGCAGAATTAGCACGTTGAAATGGCAATGGGCAGGCCACATCGCTCGTCGAACCGACAACCGTTGGGAAAGAAAGGTTCTTGAGTGGCGACCACGAATCGGACGGCGCAGCGTAGGACGACCCCCCACCAGGTGGACTGACGACATTCTCAAAGTCGCAAGGAACTGTTGGATGCAAGTGGCACAGGACCGTTCCGAGTGGCATTCTCGTGGGGAGGCCTATGTCCAGCAGTGGACGTCTGTAGGCTGATGGATGGATGGATGGATACACAAACTCAACATCACCACAGTTACATTTACTAGCTGATCTGCGCAACTTCGTTTGCGTTACATAAGAAAAAGGGAGAGTTAAAAAGTGCACTGTAGGTAGGGGAAGGGTAGGAAGGGTACGTAAGGAGGGGAGGAGAAAGAGAGTGCATTGTAGGTACCTACAACTCTCAACGCACGCAATGAAAGTTATTAATATTTCCTAATTTTTGTGAAATATTCTATTTTTATTGAATAATCCTAAGAATCATAATTGAAACATAAAAGATTTAGCGACAGTTGCGACAACAACAACAGTTACGAGTGCAATGTTTATCAAATAAACGATTCATATATCAATGGTTATATATAACAACAGTTACTAGGCTAGCGGGTACAATGAAAAAGTCATTTATGATTGAGAAAAATATTTCACATAGGATTTTCGTAAAATCTGTTCTTAGTACGCGTCTACGTTGTGAAAGGTGTACCTATGCGAACTTTGAAATAAATCAGACTTATGATCAGTCAGTCAGCTAGTGATATTTCGCTTATATATGTTGGGGTGTTTCAGGTTATGGAACAACTGTTCGAGTATGTTGTAGTTTAATGATAATGGATCGTAGGAGTCTATGCGTTTAAATGTTACATGTTATGAGTAAGATACGTGTAGACATTGAAAGTCGCGTCGATCGTAAACGTACGTGCGGAACGCCGGAGATTATCAGCTCATATTAAGGGGAAATTTGTCTTGCTTATTTAAAGGTAATCATTAATTTATTCAATTTCTAAGAAACATTGAACAAAGTACGAATTTGTTGCAGATTAGGCATCACTGGCTTTATACATTTCAGTCAGATTTACAATCAAATTGAAAACTTTATATGTAAAGTTTTCAATTTTGTCATCGCTTTTTCATTAATGAATCAAAATAAACGAATAGTTTTTTTTTCATAGGTTCCTAACGCCATAGCCTACCTCTTCTTTGACCAGTTGTTCCGTAATTTGAGACACCTGCCTATTGTTAGATATGCACCTGCATATAGCGAATGATTGCGTAATTATCTTTATTATGGACTCTCCTATAGTTAATTATAAAGAATAAGGGTTCAAATAGGTACTATCACAGCACAAACACGAATTATGTAATTAATTAAATATTTTCAAAGCATTGAGAATTATTTTTTTTTTACGAATGCATTATTCTTATAGTTCTGGGTCGGGTGCATCAATTGCGTATCCGAACTTCTGCAGGGCAAGTTTTATTTCTGGGTAAACAGATGGATCTTCTATTGTTGATGGAAGTTTCACTAGTTGGCTTCTTGCCAATTTAGCTATGGTGCCGCGTAAGGCTTTACCAGATCTTGTACGAGGCAGGGCTGGAACTGCGACAGCTTTTCTGAACGCTGCAATTGGACCTACTAAGTGACGGACTAGGGCGATTAACTCTTGTGTCACTGTTTTTTCAGCTATTATTTCTTCGTCTGCAAATAAAAAACGAAATACTTGATACCTCAAATCTTTTAGCCTAGTAGTAGTCCTAAATTTTTTGGTGGGTGTCATAAATGTGTCATTTTGTATCTCCAAATAAGTATATAACGATCGCAGATAGTTTAAGATTCCAAGAGTTTAATCCTATATACTTGTATAGGCAGTATTCAACTCTAAATAATATTATAATTATAAATATGAGTTTGCTAATTCGTGTGGTGACGGAGTAAGAATACAATTCACCCCATCTCTTGCCTGTGGGTGGCCTGACTACTAAGGGCTTAAATATGCATTTAACATCAATGCAAGAGAAGAAAAATTTGAAACGAAGCCCTATACGAACACGTCTGAACAGCGTGGTATAATAGATTAATTTCCCCCTTTTGTAGAGAAAGCTCGAGCCCAGCAGTGAGACGTATATGAGCTGAAATAATGATGATGATGAATTTGTTATCTATACCAATAAATAAAATTGGAGTGTCTGTTTGTAATGTCAAAATAATATGCTTTTTTCATGCTCACACGGTTATTTGCACGACACCTGATGAGGGGTCCGTGGAAGGAAGAGAAACTGTATATTATTATTTAAACTAATTTATTAATGTAAAACACAAACATTGTTTCTAAGCCTAAACGCCATCTTTTTTATATATTATTGCATCATCCTATTTTACCAGAGCCAGAGTCTAAATATGTCACAGACTAATTTTTCATTTACAGTATAACAACATATTAAGTTAACAACACCTATGCCTAAAATAGCAATTAAAAAATTTTTGTCTGTCTGTTTGTTCCGGGTAATCTTCAAAACGGCTGGACCGATTTTAAAAATTCTTTCACCAATGGAAAGCTATAATATCAGGGCGTAAACTAGGCTATATTTTATCCCGGTATTCCCACGGGAACTACGCGGGTAAAACGACTATAACCTATAACCGAAGCGAAGCGAGGGCGGATTGCTAGTATATACATAAATACTCACCCGTTCACATAACATTTTCAATAATTATTAAGATTATAATTCTAAAAGAATAGGCAAAAAGCAGACACCGAGTGATGGAGAAATAAGTATCACATGGTTATTTGTTATAATAAGTGGATGAATCAGCGGACATCCTCTTCATCATTTCAGCTCATACACGTCCTACTATTGGGCTCGAACCTCCTCTATTTTGAGAGGGATATTGACCTATTATACCACGCTAGGCCAACAGGTTGGTATAGGGTTTGTTTCGAGTTAAGACGATATAAGTTAGTCACCTTTTTCGATCACCCACGGCCAAGTGCTAATATATTTATAAAGATATTCCAAAAACATTACTCACCATCTTGCGGTGGTCTCATCACATACAAACATAAAGGAACATCTCCCTTGGTAGGGTCGGGAGCTCCCACTACAACAGCATCTGCGACTCTAGCATGTCTTAGCACCACATCTTCTAAAGCTGCAGTGGAGAGCCGGTGTCCTGCCACGTTGATGACATCATCAGCTCTAGCTACCACCCAGACGGCACCTTCAGAACTAATCCAACCGGCATCCTGGGTATCGTAGTATCCCTAATGGTTTAAACAACAGAAAAAATAATAAGATAGAACGGCCTCGTGGGCGTGGCATGCGTGGCACAATTGCGATCAATCATTCTTAATATTGACAAAATTCGTTTTACCGCCTCATAGTTGCACTCATAGAGCGATCTTGATCGAAGATCTGACAAAAAAGAGAAATATGCTGTATTGCGCTGTTATAACGTGTCGAAAAAAGAAGTCAGTTGTGTGGTATAGTCTAAGAACGAATTTCTTTTCATCAGTAAGTCCATAAACTTATTAATTGAGTGATATTTTTTAATTTTATTCTAGTATTATGTCGTTTAAAGGCAACATCGATAAAGTCTCAAAAATAGCCAGACAGTATACATCGTCTGCCATACATGGATATTACCTATTATTATTTCAGCAAGCGCACAATGTACTGCGCTCAATGTGATATCACCGAGAACCACGATAGCACCGTGGTAGCATACGTTTTCATTCAAAATATTGACGTTGATCCACGCGTATCGATAGTATTGTCCAACATACTATAGGTTATCGTTTTCAATAATTAGCTGTGTTAATTTATTTATATAAATAAATATTTTTAACACTTTTATATTTAGTAATGGTTTTATATGGTTATATTAACAATATTTAAATAGGTATTTAAAAATCAGTTATTCTAGTATACATTACCTAGTTAATTTATCTTGTATATCCATATAACTTCATAATGCTCATTAGTACTCTTTATCAATTAAGAAAATAGAAGAAACAAAATAGTAGTAGTATAATATTTATGTTCGGGCCCAATCACCGAATATCTATATGTATAAAATAAAATGTTGTGTTAGTTACACTATTTATAACTCAAGAACGGCTGTACCGATTTAGCTGAAAACTGGTGGGGAGGTAGCTTAGAAACAGGAGACGGACATAGGATACTTTTTATCCCGTTTCTTTTTTTAATGGACTGTTTTTGGCATGGTTCACAAGATTTCGCCAATAACTCTTTTATCGCGTTCGATCGCGTTCCCGTGTGACGTGACATAAAATGTCAAACAGAATACAAGTCACTATGAAACGTAGTATAAAAAAACGCATTTGATATGTAATAACAAAATGCAAATGACAGCTAAACTAAATTTTGTCTATAGTTAAGTATGGTTGAAAATTTGATAATTATAATTTTGTCAGAAATCAATAATGAGCAATTTGTATTCTCTTTGAATCATTATTAGCAATGCCGCGACCAAAACTATCGAATCTTTCCCGACAAAGCTGTAATGGTTCTTCCATTAGACTATATTTTCGGAAATTTAGAAAATTGATTTATGAAAAAAAATATGGCGTTACGAAGTTCGCCGGGTCAGCTAGTATGTATATATTTTTAATAAAATTATCTTTGAACAAAAGACATTTATCTTACATTTTATTCGAAGTTTAATATTTTATTGTAAATACATTTTAATTTTAGATTCCCACGAAATCCAAGTATTAGAAAACTATGGATCGAGGCATATAGAATTGACTGAATACCTACTAAATCTAGCACAATTTGCGCACAACATTTTGCAGAATACTAAAAATAACGGTAAAGTGGTAAAATATTATTGTATTTCGTTTTTATTGGACAACTAAATATTTAATTAAGTAGGTATTTAGTAACCAAATAATCGTTCTATTCTTCCTTGAGACTGAATAATTTATGATAAGAATGAATTTGTTGAGCCTGATCATTGATTACTAGTTATTATCATTATAAGTGTTTATTCCTAACTTTTTATAGGTGTCGAATTTTATTCCAAGAAATTTTGACATGATAGTCTTCATCTCGGCTCATACATGTTCCACTGCTGGGCCTTAGCCTCCTCTGTAATAGGAGGCAAATTTACCTTACTATACCATGCTAGTCAGATAGGTTGATATAGGGTTTTGTTTTGAGTTTTTCTTCTTTTGCATAGATCTTATACGCTTACTATATCCCTTAGTCGTCTTTATATATTAGGACTAGCAGACCCGTCCACGCGTTGCTGTGGCTAATGTTTTTGTTATATTACATTTTATTAAACTATTTAAGTGTAACTGTAGGAGAACATGTCATGGAGGTCGTCATATTTTTTTACAAATGGCATCTATGTAAAAAAGCAAGTTAAAATCGTTTAAGACACGTTTGTAGGTTTGACATAGCAGCACCATGTATTAATTAATTACTCAATCCAGTCAACAGATATCGCCATCTGTTAAAATCGTTTGGAGTTAACAGATAATTGTGAATGTCAAATAATAGACAAATAATTTGCAATAAAATAGTAAATTGCGACTGTAAATTAAGATGTAAGCTATCCTATCTTTCAAGTTGGAATCAAACTGCACACGGTGTGCAAATTTGATTAAAATCGGTTAAGTAGTTTAGGAGTCCATCGCGGACAAACAACGTGACACGTAATTTATATATATTAAGGTATGACATCCACGGGTAAGATACGGAGTGGTGATTGGTATTCTTATACCATCACCACACGGATAATGATAGTAAATTTTTGTTTATTGTATAGCAATAATATCAAAAGAATTAAATAGCAGTTTTTTTTTTAAGATTTAATACGTTTCAACTGTCTGTGTAATTGTGTAAAATAAACTGAATTTCAATAAACAATAAATTTTTAACATATCTAACGAAGTGCTCGTTTTGGGTTTCAACCGAAACTAGAACAAATACCGAAGAACCACTTTCGATTTCAGTTTTGTTAGACAAACTTTGTTTGGTTAGACACTAATTTTTAATATATTTTAATTGTACCTTGTGTTACCATATATGGGAACAATATAATATACTTGCTACTTGAATTAAAATATTAAAGTGAAACTTTTGTTACATCGCCTCAAACATTTTCGTCCATATATGTCGCGTGACGGTCGGCCGCGGAGTAGGGGATTTTACCTCTATTCCGCGGCTGAAAGGCGCTCGACAGTGCAGCCGAGGCCAATATGGCGGCGCCTATGCTTCGCATCAGCTGACCGTGTAGTGTATTACTCATTTCGACGTCAGAGTAGTACCAATTTGTTACTGCGCTTCGTTCGGTGAGCGAGAGAGCCGGAAGCCCAACTTTCTGAGGGTGATTGCGTGTGGAGGGTTTTGGTGGTGCCCTTGGTATCACCGAGCCTCAATGCACGCATTCACACTCCCTTCGCTTTCTTCGCGGTAGGCAACGGCCTTGTAAAGGTCCATGAGCGGCAGCAACACTTACCATCAGGTGTACTGTTTGCTTGGTTGCCACCGTTTGCAATAAAAAAAAAAAAAAAAATTTTGCCAGTGCTCCACGCTATTTGTTTATTTTTATTTATCAGTGTTTAATGTAAATGTTGCTATTTTTTAGTTAAATGTTTACAATGCGATAAAAAGTTTCACTTTTATCATGGTTTCATAAAACCACACAATCATTTTTTATCATTATTCTTACGTATATTAACCTGTTCCGTCCTTATGTTGTCTATTTTCACATCACACAACCATTTAAACATTTGCATAAAAAGTCCAGGAAATAGAGCATTTTGTGCAAAACTTACTGGATAAGCCTCAAAGTATGTTTTCTTAAATCGTTCATCAGCTTGCCACAGCGTGGAAGCGAAGCCTGGTGATAATGGCAATTTAGCTACCAACCGTCCAACTTCGCCTATCTCGCACTCCGTACCATCTTCCCTCAAAGCACGAACTAAAAATAACACAAAAATAAACTAGTCTTAGGGTTTTATATTATACTAGCTGACTTAGCAAAAATGATTGAAATACAAATGTAAAAAAATCTAGTATTAGATTTAATTATGGAGCTAAACCATTTAAAAGTCTTGATAGATACAGAAAATTTTTATTTCAAAATTGTATCAGGCGCTTAGAAGAAGATTCACTAACACAGGTCCAAAAAAGTTTATATAAAACAAAAGCAATAATACAAAAGGAACAATGAGACCAAAGCTTTGCACGATTTAGTTTCGCATAAGTCACTGGTTTGCGAGAATATCGACATAATTTGAAATTATTTTAAAATTGAATATTGTATGCCAAATGATCCTTAATATCTTTAATTAATAATAATTTGATATTTAATCGTCAACAGAGAAATTTTCCTATAATCAGTACAGTCACACCTTCAATAAATCATTTAAATATAAAATAGAAATGTCCTCATCTAAGATCAGTAATTTTTACTTGCGTCGCTATTCTCGCAAACCAGAAAAGTGTCAAGGATGAAAAGATGGATAACGTTAACTTGCAATTATTTCATCTCTTATATGTACAGCTTTGATTGAAATAAAAACATTGCTTGAGTTAGATCACGACCTAACTACCTATTGTACATACCTTTATTCTTAAAGAACTACGGCGGGGTCTAACCCTCCCTGATCTGAATGGCTATAGAGGGAAATAGGATACCATAACCTACAATGTGAAAGGTCCGTATTATCCTTCCTTCTAGTCCTTATCTCTGGAGTGACAGTATGAATGCTCCGTACTTTTTGAGTGGAGAAATATCACCTTTAGAGATAGATAATTTTAGAGGCAAGAGTAACCTTTGAGCCCATTCTGATCATACTCTGGAATTTGGCTATCACTTACTGATCTTTCTGATAGCGTTTATGTACCTAGAAGATATTTTTTTGACTTACTATCGTATCCAGGAATAGGATATCCCGCAGAGTGAGGAGGCACAGATTTCATGCCGTATCCAAGACAGGCGGCTGTGATGGCAGAACCTGTCTCCGTCTGCCACCAGTGATTCAAGACAGGCACATGGAACACTCGTTCTGCCCATTGCTATAAACATTAAAAAACTTTGTTATAATCGCTTCTTTGAACCAATAGCTGATGCGATAATCCATGGATATGAATCTCCAAAATGAAGTTAAATCCACATGGCAAAATCTTCAAGAGGTGTTGGGTTTTTGGAGATATATGAAGACATTTGCATTAATAATACCTGAAACGGTAATTTTGGAAACATTCTAACTAATATTATAAATACGAATGTGGGCTTGTTCATTTGTAACTTTCACGCCTAAACTGATTTCAAAAATTCCTTAGGCCATTATATCCATATGCCCACGGTAACAGTAATTACATATTTTATGTAATAAAAATAAAATAATACTAAATATTACTGTTTATGTGAACCAGGGATGACCTAATGGCTCTGGAACCTAGACTTTAAAGGTCAGAATCAATACTCAAAGTCGTTGAGCGTGCTATTGAGATCTCTAAGATATAAAATACAAAATACGGCAATTCAAAAATATCATCAATTTACCTCCTTTTTTTATTTCTGCTACATGATAAGACCTTAATTAATAACCGCTTGAAGATATGAATTTTGTAATCATTAACTCTTCTGTCCCCTCAATATTCCTCGGCATAAAGTCGAGAAATGTTTTTTCTCTGAGAGAGAAAATGGGTTTGAGCATGGTACTTAATCGTTTTATTTTTCACAATTGTAGTATGATATATGTATATTTCATACAAATTTCACCATATAGTGATGAAATACTTGACGCTACAAATGTAATTAAAGACAGCTAAAAACTGTACAATACAATCCAAACGTAAATGATAACCTTACATTGGATTAAAATTAGCATTAATGAAGTGGAATAAGGTTATTGTTGTTGAATAATTGAAATATATCCGTGTTTTTACGAAATAAGAACATAATTAACTACCGCCACTCTGACCCGAAGGTATCGTAAAAACGATTAAAGGATTGTAATATGCAGATAACATCTATGCAAGAGAAGGCAAACTCTATATAAAATACTACACGACACCCCAATACGGCTAACCAGTGTGAAATTGTAGATAAATTTCCCTCCAGTTGTGGAGGAGGCCTTAGCCCAACAGTGGCACTTAGATAGGTTGAGATGATAATAATGACGACGATGAATGGAACTTGTCTAAACTAATAGGGCAGTTTGTCGTGTCCAATACCTAAATCTCAGTCACGATTAGGCAAAGACCTTGTAGGACGAGGGTAAGACACTAAAATTCAGCTTATAAATCCCAAAGGTATTTGATAGGGTTTGGCACAGGGTCCATCCATGGAAGCTACCATGGTATGGTATCCCCGAGGGACTCTGTAATTTGATCGCGAGCCTTCTGGATAATCGGAGTATAAAAGTCATCATATATAGTTCCTGATCCGATACCATGATTATTAATGCTGGTTATCATAAGGCTCGATGCCCTTCTTGAGGTTGCTTATTCTGCATATCAACAACATTCTTTCCATAGAGAATACGCGTTGCTAGGAGAATTACAGTACGGGTGATGAGAAACATACATAATAACATCACAAAATCCCTTGGGGTGTGTTACAGGCAAGATGGGCTCAACTTGTGTCTAAAGTCGAGCGCTCTCTGGGTCTCGGAATAGAGTGAACAGAACTTAGTTAAGTTCAACCCCTTAAGGACACAATTTTGTGTGTTAATTGCAAAGAAGGACCCGTTTGTAATAGCGCCTCAGTACCAAGGAGTAACTCTCCAAATTTTCGAGAGTATTGTGATCCTCATCGTTGAAATATCAAGCAAGGTCCAGTTTAGAAGTCATTTCACAGAGCTAAATTGGTAAGCAAAAGTTGAGCATCCTGAACAGAGCCAAGTGGTGCTTCACACCGAGACAGCGTCTTGTTTTATACAAATTCCAAGTTAGCTCTCACGTGGAGTACTGCTCACATCTTGGCAGACATGCCTAAATGTTAGCTAGACCCACTTGACTTTTTAAAA
Organism: Lymantria dispar; assembly: GCA_032191425.1. NCBI lineage: Eukaryota > Metazoa > Arthropoda > Insecta > Lepidoptera > Erebidae > Lymantria > Lymantria dispar. Next base: position 3,015,610 of record CM063462.1, on the reverse strand, counting down.
GACGTGCTATTCGAATAATTCCAATCTCACGGCCAGACTGGCATCGCTGGAGCTGCGGAGAGACTTTGGGTCATTCTGTATACTCTACGGGCTCACGAAGAGTTCTCCGAGAAACTGTTTGACTTGGTACCGCTGTAATCTTTTTACAATTGTTTTCACTCACTCGACACTATAGCAGAGTCCATCCATTTCACCCGCAAACCTCATAACGTAGACGTAAAGTTGAGGAGCATAGTCTTCAACTGTAAACATACAATTGAGAACCACAGTCTTCAACAGTACGTTTTCAGAGATCATTAATCCCACGTATGTCCAGAATTTGGAATGAACTTTCACTTGCGGTGATTGCCAAATGCTATGATATATTCTTAGCGATAGGCAACGGTGCAATACTAGGGGATACCTAGTATTGCTGTAGTCCAAGAGTAGCAGTATCACCTAAGATCAGGTATGTCGCTTGTTAGCCAGCCACCAGGTCGTAAAAAAAATGTTACTAGAATTATTTTTGAATCCATTTGAACACATATAGAATAATTATCCAAAACGGTTCAACTATTTAAGAAGAGTTTAGTTACCCTGGTGTCTTGATCACAATGTTCACCAGCAATGAAAACGGTCTTCAAAGATTTGCTGCAATATCGCCTTGAATATTTTGAGTTTGGATCAGCTCGTTTCAGCACTCGGATGGCAGTTGGGATTGTAAATAATGCGTTTACTCGATGTTGTTCAATAATTCTGTAAGCAAAACACAGTCTTAGAAGGGAATAAAAACCCATGCTTTTACTTAAAGAAGTCCTCTAGAAGTCGAATTAATCAAAATTTTAAGGTACCAAATTATTAGGCGTGAGCTCTTTTCCTTAGATACAATTAAAACGGGGCCTAAAAATACCTTAAGAATTATTTTCTCATATAGAACATATGAAAGTATATATTTTTGATAGACATGTGTAACACTGCGCTGCGCCGCGCAATTGCGCCAACTCAGTTCACTGCGCTGGAAGTATCAACTCACTTCTAGAAAATGTGTTAGCGCACGGCGCAATCGTCGCAGCGCCGGCGAATCTGAACATTTTTTTTATTTATGCGCCTATAAGGCAGGCTATAGTCGACCTTACTGCCTGGTCTTACGTAGCTTACGCATAATTTTCTTTACATATTATTAGCGTAAGAGATAAGTAACATCCGTCAGTAAGTCGTTACCATTAATTGGGTGCTGAAAACCAAATACACTATTATACATATTAACGTAAATCACTATTATATAATATTCACAACACTTCAACTGTATTACATATTAAACTAGCTGACTCAATACAGATGTTGTTCTGTTCAAATAAAATAAAGGAATGCTCTTTGAAATCGACAGCAGCGCCACCTACCGAGTCCAGTTGTGAATCTAAACCATTCTCGTATCCCTTTGAACATACACAAAACATTTCATCAACATCGGTCCAGCCGATTAAGAGGAGTTTCAGTGACGTACACAACAAATATATATAATGTAAATAAAGATAAAATATCAGCAAAATTATTTAAAAAATAAAACTAAAAACAATAATTCATTCAAGAGCGTAACATGACACTCCCATATTCCCGCCGAAAAACTCAAACACCTCTATGAAGTGTAAATAACTCTTTTAAAAATTGAGTTATACCTAGGTGCGCATTTAGTTGCTCATTCGGTTGTTTCATGTGTTGCGCCATGACGCAATGAGTTAGAAATGGAGTTATACCTGCAGTGGCGCAGATGGCGCACATTTCATTCGTAGCTCACTCGGTCGTGTTTACATTTTGTTGCGCCATGGCGCAATTTTGAGTTAGCGCAATGAGCCGGCGTAGTCTACTGCGCCTGAGTTAACGCTAGGATTATTGTTGAGTTACCCATGCCTAATTTTTGATGTGAAACATCTATAGGCGAGGGTGACCGTAATCGTCGCGTGGCGTTTAACGCCACGCCTCGCGGTCCCCTAATAATTAAATAAATAATAAATAAATATTTGGATGCATATACCTACATTTTTGTAACGAAACCATGGTGCGACTTAAAATTTTGTACAACGCCATCTAGTGAACTCAAAGTAAATTGTTACTTATAATGTATATTAATGAAAATAAATGTTTATTGAATAAAAATCATCATTTTTTGGAAAAAAATCGCGATATTTTATTAATACTTTATGCCTTAGTTTTATCGTATTAGTTCCTGTCGTAATCTAATGTTCTTTTATGCATATATACTTGTTTTATAAATTAATGTAAAATTCTCTAACTTAGTAATATAAATATACCAGTAGGTATTTAGTTTACTTTCAGCTACGAAAACTGGAGAACCGTTTTTTATAGGCTTTTATTAGTTTCAGGTGTATATATATTTATTTCTTTGTATATTACCGACTTCATAGGAATTGGATTTTGACACACTTTAAACAGTCAAATTTCATTTAAAGTTGAAAATTTAAGGAGGACCAATGACGTTAAAATTATTTAGATAGCTTGTCTTATTATCATTACAGGATTAAAAATTTCTTTATTAAATATATTGAAGCTGAGAGTTGGTCGTTAGCTCGATAAATGCCGCCGTTTCTGTTTCCTAAATCACACTCTTCGTGCGGAAAGAATGTCTGTGAATGAATGAAAGCGTTTCATTTTTTATAGGCTTTTATTAGTTTCAGCTGTGTATTTATTTGTTTGTATGTCACCAACTCCTTAAGAATTGGATTTTGACTCACTTTAAACTGCTTGTCTTATTATCATTACAGGATTAGAGAGTTCTTTATAAAATAAATTGTAGCTTAGATAGAGTTGGTCGTTTGCTCGATAGATGTCGCTATTTCTGGTTTATAAATCGCAAATTATTTCAAGCTACGTTTTAGAAGGTTCATTTCGTTTGTACTAAATGACGTTACCATAAATATGAGTCGTAAAGTCGATTTTAAAATGGATAATTTATTCGATACGATACCTACCAAAAAGTACTTATTGACTAAAATATCGAATACAAAAGCATCGGTATCGAAAGAAAAGTACTCGATACCTAAAGATAAAGTAAGTAAAAGTACTCGATACTTTAAACCACAAAAAAATTAATAAGATAGAACGGCCATGTGGGCGGGGCAAGCGTGCCACAATTGCGATCAAACGGTCTTAATATTGACAAAATTCGTTTTACCGGTTCTTAGTTGCGCTCATATAGTAACGTTGAACGAAGCTCCGACAAAAAAGAGAAATATGCCGTCTTGCGCTGTTACAACGTGTCGAAAAAGAAGTCAGTTGCATAGTTATAGTCTAAGAAGGCATTTCTTTTCATCGTTAAGTCCATAAACTTATTAATTCAGTGATATTTCTTAATTTTATGATAGTATTATGTCGTATGTAAGCAACAATTATAAAATAACAAAAAGAGCCAAACATTATACATCGTTTGCCATACATGGCTATCACCTTTTATTAGTCCAGCAACCGCGCAATGTATTGCGTTCAATGCGATATCACTAAGAACCGCCTTACCATACCTTTTCATTCAAAACATCGACGTTGAGCCACGCGTATCAATAGTGTTGTCCAACATACTATAAGTTATCGATTTCAATAATTAGCTATGTGTTAATTTTATCATATAAATAAATACTTTTAACACTTTTAATTTAGTAATAGTTATATTAACAATATTTAAATATGTATTTAAAAATCAATTATTCTGTTATACATTACCTACTTAATTTATCTTGTATATCTATAGTACATTCTTGTATATCTTCCGTGTGGTGACGGTGTAGAAATACAATTCACCACTCCTTATCTTGCCCGTGGATGTCGTAAAAGACGACTATGGGATATAATATGCGCATAACATCTGTGCAAGAGAGGGAAAACTTGAAATGAAACCCTATACTAACATGTCTGACCAGCATGGTATAGTAGGTCAAATTCCCTCCTATTGTGGAAGAGGCCCGAGCTCAACAGTGGGACGTATGTGGGCTGCGATGATGATGATGATGATCTATAGTACAAACTTCATAGTAATATATATGTTCGGGACCAATCACCAAATACATATACAAAAATGTACTAACAAGTAGCAGTAGCAGTATATCAAAAAAATTAAATAACAGTTTTGTTTTTAAGTTAAATAATAACACCAATAAAGATAAACCGAATGTCAATAAACAATAACATTTTAACATATTTTAAAAATGATATCTGATGCTTACACGAGCATTACATATTGTAAATAAAACTACTTATACTGATTATATCGCGTTTATATTTGATTTAGGATTGTCCGACGTTTCGAATACTTTACACCATTCATGGTCACGGGCGGTCTAAGATGTCTGACGTCCAAACAAGTCAACGTTATTACAGACGTCCATGGCCCCCGTCGCAGAGACCGTGTGAATTCACCCACAGTTGAGCGCCTCCATGCAGTACTACCTTATGTGAAAGGAGTCACTGACAAGATTGGCTTCATCTTGAAACGGGCTTCCATAAAAACTTATTTTAAGCCACTCAAGAGGATTAGTCAATTCTTACCACCTGTCAAGTGCCAGATCCTTCTACAAGATGCAGGCAGGTTTATAAACTTGTCTGTGACTGTGGTCTCTTTTTAATATATTTTAATTGTATCTTTAATTGTATGTACTGGTGTGTATATGGGAACAATATAATATACAAATCGCTACTCGCTTACGTAATTTATTTTAGCACTTAAATTTTCTGTCACCTATACAGAGTGTAGTGAGGAGTATTTTATTTGCATGATTTTACTGTTAAATTAGTGACTTGCATTACAAATAACTTCAACACACACACAAGTAAGTGCTTAATTTAAAGACATTAATATTTTTGTTTCGATAAAACAGGCTAAATAAATATCGTGTAGTATATCGACCATGGCAAGCACTAGCGTACATGTGCTTTTTTATATGTGGGTATACGTTGCCTACAGAACTTAGTTATAGTTTGTGTACCAACTGCAGCTTCGAGATTGATGTGTGTGTGTGTGTTATGTTAGTGTGTGAAATTATTGTAAGCATAGACCTTGCATATGTGTTAACATCAGCGGGAGGGAGGAATTCCGCCACGCTGGTTTTCGAACAAAATCAGTCGAATGGCCTTTCTAAAGTATTAATATTTCTGTGCTTTAAACAGTACGTTACTTATCTATCGATACAATTCATGAGTTCAGTATCGATACTTTATATTCGATACCGTGTCTCTACTCGTACAAAATAGTTTCGATGTTTCACATCTGTCAGGCGTCCTGAGCAACGGCTCACTTTTTTTTATAGGCTTTTATTAGTTTCAGGTGTATATATATTTATTTCTTTGTATATTACCGACTTCATAGGAATTGGATTTTGACACACTTTAAACAGTCAAATTTCATTTAAAGTTGAAAATTTAAGGAGGACCAATGACGTTAAAATTATTTAGATAGCTTGTCTTATTATCATTACAGGATTAAAAATTTCTTTATTAAATATATTGAAGCTGAGAGTTGGTCGTTAGCTCGATAAATGCCGCCGTTTCTGTTTCCTAAATCACACTCTTCGTGCGGAAAGAATGTCTGTGAATGAATGAAAGCGTTTCATTTTTTATAGGCTTTTGTTAGTTTCAGCTGTGTATTTATTTGTTTGTATGTCACCAACTCCTTAAGAATTGGATTTTGACTCACTTTAAACTGCTCACTGCAAACGGCTCACTTTTTTTTCTAAGATAAATCTGAGATTATAAACTGATTCTTTCATTTTGACTATAGTCTTATTGAATCTTATACTCGGCATCGATTATAAATTTCTTTTTAATAAAAAATGATACGTTTTTGTAAAGTAAGGCGATTTTTTTGTGACCCGTTGTAATATTTGATTAAGACATGTTTTGGATAATTTCTTTAAGCTGCTCCTGATGTTTGACTGTACGAGTAAAAGACCGTCGTCATCATATGCGATTAATAGAGTGTTCTTCAGAAGAGGTAATTTGAGAAAATTGTCAAAACCTAAGTGCCATAAAGATGGACTTAGCACGGAACCTTAAGGACAGCCCATCATTAGTGGTTTAGATACTGCATACCCAAGTTTCAGTTTAGTCAAGCTTTGTAAAAAGTACGACTGTATTTAGAACACGGAGCATATACATACATACATTTGTACTTACTCCGTGATTTAGAAGTATTACGAAGTAGCATTGGCCACCAGGCGTTGTTGAAAGTACCTAAGATGTCTAGGAAGACGCCTAGCACGTATTTAAAATTTGATGTGTTGATACCTTTTATCACCGAAATGGCGGCGTCGTTAGTTGATTTACCTGGAGTGAAACTAAATTATTAATTATTAAATGTTGGTCCACCCGGCAAAAAGCGAGGCATAATAAGACGTTCTAACACTTTCTGTAGGTACTACCACTATTACTTAATACTTACCTAAAATATTGTCCTGGATCTGGTGTTCTATCTGGCTTCCCTTCGTACAAAACTGAAGTCATTCCCATTAGAAGCGGCCCATAGCATATATACGAGTGGCCAACCACCCAACCAAGATCCGAAGCTGCCCACCAAACACCTTTGTGCAACCCGTATACTTTACGCATATTGTAGCAAAGGACTGCAGCATGCCCGCACGGACGCTGAACACCTTTAGGAGCGCTGGTAGTGCCTATTAAAAAAACATGCATTTTTAAGAAGCATTTCTGAAGAATATATAGGTAAATTATAAATGGAGATATGGTTACAAAACCTGAAAATATATCAGAAGGAGTAGGTAGAAGCGTAATAAAATTACATTTATATCCAACCTCTTCATTTCAGTTTATGATGGGTTGGTATAAGTTTTATTTCGAGTTCTTTCTCTCTTACTCAGATGTTATCTGCATATCCTTTAGTTGTCAATTACGACACCCACGGGCAAGACAGGGCAGGGGAGTTTTATTATTATTTCATTACTACATGGAATGCTACTTCTCTTTTAGGCAATTAACTAGAATAGAAGTAGAAGTAATCGTAATCACAATCGTCATCTTGCTCTGATCCCAATTACTTGGGGTCGACGCAGCGTGTACTCCTCCTCAGATGGAGTAATATCAGGTCTATATAAAAAATTTAATCGTTTCACAACACCCACGAGCGACGTAAGGAGCAGTGTAAAGGTTAATAATATTCGTAGCCACCTCACAAAAGCAAAAATAAAGTAATCATTGTGAACATATTATGCTTCATTCATCGTGTATTCCTCTTAAAATGAGAGGGCGTTTCAACGAGAACTTGTCTAGTAAGCAGTCCATTGTAGGCTTGTAAGCACTTCAATATGGCAAGTTATGGGATCTATCGCCACTCTTCCGCTACCTCAGATAGGGGGTCTATGTAAAACCGATCCATAACCGTCTCAAAAACGAAATATATTTTATGAGACTAAATATGCGTAATTTGTGTCCTGAAATATACTTGGAACTACTAAGCAAACGTGGAAACAGTTACCTAAATAAACCCTAAAAATTTAAATGAATTTCAATCTCAGTCCGTCCAAAAAATAATTTAATTCCTATTAGAAAATAACTCAAAAGTAAATAAAATCGATAGATCGATAGACGATATCCGAACCTAAGAATTCTGGAAAGAAGATACCTAATGTGTTTTGTAACGATTTCATTTTAAAGAAGTGTATTGACCGCTTGAAAACAATGACCCTTTTAGGTACAAATTAATTCTTAAAATATTTAAATCGACGTGATGCCGTTAGACTCATGATTATTTTATTAATGGCCCCGTTTCTTAAAAGGTACCAGCTGGTCGCAAGCAAAGAGTTATTCAATAGTTATTTGCATTTCAGTACCTCCAGAAATCTAGGTGCCATTTTTATAGTTATTTAAAGACACTTACCAGAAGTATATAAAATATACAATGGTTCATTAGCTTCAAGTGGCACGCAAGGTACTGGTTCTGCTTCCATAGCCTCTTCCCACGATATATCCCTCCCGGGCTCCAGATAACACTCCAGAACCCTACGCCGCTGATAAATGATGCAACTACGTGGCTGATGAGCTGACTGGCATAGAGCTTCATCCAGAATATCTTTGTATCTGTGCAGATAGACTTATTTTTATTGCTTTAATATAGCTGTAAGACCATACTAGGTGGACTGACGACATCTTGAAAGTCGCAGGGTACCGTTGCATGAAAGTTGCATAGGACCGTTCCGAATGGCATTCTCATGGGGAGGGCTGCGTCCAAAAATGGACATCTATAAGCCGATGAATGGATGGAATATTCCATGTGGTGGTGGAGAGAAAATACAGTTTAACACTCCACGGCTTGCCCGCGAGTGTCCTAAAACTGGACGCAGTGATACAATAAACACATAACATCTATATAAGAGAAAGAAAACTCAAAATAAAACCCTTTTTTTTTGGAAACTGCGCACTGCTCGCTCCACTCCGTCCAGGGTGACAGAAGGGCGTAAGCACGCACAGCCGTAACCCACCCGCTACACGTCGCCTTCGTCGTTGGGCCGACCGCCGGAGCAGGGTGACTTGTCGTCAGTGGTCAGCCCGACGGAATACCCCCTCAGGAGTACCCTCTCCTCCCCCTGAGGAGTCTTTCCTCGCGCGGTCGGCGGGTGACGGACTAATTCCCCGGTCCAGTCACCCGCGGCCTCGGCTAGGGCGGCATCAGGCGCAGGTAAAATTAAAAAAAAAAAAAAACATTAAATAAAATCCTTTACCAACACGTCTAAAGAGCGTGATATTGAAGGACAATTTCTCTTCAATTGTGGAGGAAGCTCTAGCCCAGGAGTGGGACATATATGAACTGTGATAATGATGATAAATTAATAACGTCTAACAGCCAATTTTATTGGGATAAAAGGTAATTAAACTATCCTTACAATAAAACAGTATAGAGATCATCAAATAATTCAAGATATTTTTACATAAATCTAGCAATCCGCCCTCGTTTAGGTTCGGATTCAGTCGCCTTGCCCGTGCATTTTAAATCTCCAAAAATTTCTAAAATGCGTGACTGCAGTCCATGTGGCTTCATGTTCAATTCCAGGTCCGGACTAAGCTTTATAGGGGTTTCTCAAAAGGGAAAGCAGCCTAAGCCTTATATAGACTGGTAGTAAAATATTATTAAAATTGGTCCAGCCGTTTGAAAGATTACCCGGAACAAACATACAAACAGAAAATGTTTGTGATATTTAGGCATAGGTATCATATAAATAACCGCGTGAGCATGAAACAAATGATTTATATTGACATTACAAATATTTTTTTTTGTGTGTGAGTAAAGCTGTTAGCCACAGATGGACCGCTTGACGCGAACTATGGGTGAGCGCTGAGGGCTCTCAACCCGGTGAAAGTATACTAAGCGACATCGGCCAAGCGCTCCCCTTGTGGGGAACGGACCTCGGCTTGGGTCGTCGCTGGAGGCTAAGTGGGCGTGCCCACGTTTTTGTTCGTGACTTTTACGGGTATTTACGGGTAATGGCCTCGCGGACCGTGTGGGGTCTACGTTGAGCGAGTGTAATGACGTCGTCCTCTTCGAGAACGTGCCGAGGACGTAGGATGGAGACAAACAGACACTTCAATTTCATTTATTTGTATATAAGGAGAGAGAGAGAGCTGGTACTGGTAAGGTAAGACCTTACATAGATTATGCAGGAACTAATATAATAATTTTTGCACTGCACTAAGTAAATAATCCTTGTGTTGGGGATCTATACAAACATTTAATTAATGGAAACAATTACATCCAGACTCAGAACAACAATTTGTGCATGGTACAAGGTATTGTCTCGCATTGGATTCGAACCCACGACACTGGCGCGGTAGGTCGGTATCTTAACCATGCACATACGCCATCTGAGCAGTCAATTGTTACGCAAGTGTGATACTTGCGTAACAATTTAAATGAAAATTGCAAATGCAAATTAAATGAAAATTCAATTTCTAAACAATAAAATTTAAAAAAATATTAACTGATCTGGGGGCACGGCAGTGCCCCCGCCAAGTCCAGCAAAAAAAAGTCGGGCAAAACGCAAAACTGCCGTAACATACTTTTCTTGAAGCCATTCAGGCCATTTTCGACCCCCTATAACTTCGTTGTTAATAAGACTAGAAACGTGAATTTTTAGTAATCTAGCAGGCCTTGTATACCCATTATGTATTTCAAATTTCATTAAATTTGAACCAATAGTTTAAGAATTATAACTAGGCAAAATTTCGTAATTTTGTCACTCACTGACTGACTGACCCATCATCAATATTAAAGTGGTACTTCTAGCAGACATAGAATCTTCAAATTTAGAATATAATTAGTGATTAGTGTATAAATGAAGGAAAAATTATGAAACATTATAGTTTTCATCCAGTTTACGAGATACACTAACTGCATAAATAATTTTGTAAACTCGTATAAATATACAGGATTACAAAGTTACATTTGCAGTTAATAAATGTAACTTTGTAAAAAATAGAATACATTTGTCGCCATCATTGCTTCTCTATGGACATGGTAACAACCGGCTAAAGACTGCGCAGATGACGTAGTGGTTAAGATACCAACGTAACGTGCTAGTGTTGCGGGTTCGAATCCCATGCAAGACAACACCTTGTACGATCCACAAATTGTTGTTCTGAGTCTGAATGTCATTTGTGTCCGTTAATTAGGTACATATTCTTTCCGTATGGTGACGAAGTAAGAATACAATTCACCACTCTCTATCTTGCCCATGGATAACGTATAAGACGACTATGGGATATAATGTGCACATACCATCTGTGCAAGAGAAGGAAACTCGAAATTATACCCTATATCAACATGTCTGATCGGCATGGTATAGTGGGTTAAATTCGGAGGGCGCGGCCGGAGCACCTCCTCGTGGTGCTCCCTGGTAACGTCCATTTGGACGTCATGCGTCCATCTGGACGGCCAAGATTCCGGCAGGTGGGGGTCTCCGCGTGCGGCTCTGGTGGCAGAACGCACGGTGGATCTGACCCGGGGCCAATGGGACGGATGTGCCTCATGGCACTCCGTCGCCAGGGACGGTTGCGTCACGGCCCGGGGGCGTGACGGGTCGGTCGCTCGCGAGCGGCCAGACCCGGAAGGCCCAAACCGTAATCCTGAATGGGGGGGTCAGGACCGGGGGTCTTCGGACCGCGGGGAAGAAAACCCCTATAAAAAATTACCCCTAATCCTAAGTTTGGCCACTCGGCGAGGGGATGAATGGTTGGTGGGTTAAAAAGCGCGCGAGCGTCCAGCCGTTAGAGTGGTAGTCAAGGCAAGACTTAAAAACGTCCAACAATATGGCAGAAGTAAGACACTGTAATACTTCACCAGAGGGTCCCGGCCAGGCCGGGGAATCCCTTGCTGTGCCGGTGCTTGCGCGCGACATCCATTTGGAGTCGCGCCCAAGTTCCGGCACAGTCAGCCCCCAGTCGTATGGGTGGGGGGCAACTACTGCCTTAGAAGCCGAGAGCCCGGCTCAACATCAAGTGGCTCAGGGGGGGAAGGGGAATGAGGAGAAGGTGGAGACGAGGAAGAAGAGGAGGAAGCCGAAGCGTTCCGCCGCGGCGAAGGCCCGCATGGAGGCCGTAGCTTCGAAGGCGCGGCGGGAGCGGATGAAGGCGGCCGCTATTGCTGCACGCGACGAGGGTGGCAGCACTGCTGCTGTAGGGCCGTCGCGGGGAGAGAGCGGCAACAGCAGCGGGTCCGAGCACGAGGGCGGCATTGCCGCAGTGCCGTGCAGGAAGATCCATGCAGGAGACAGCTCGGAATCGAAGCTGTCAAGCGATGAGGGCGGCACTGCCGCAGAGCCGTCGCAGGATGAGGGCGGAAGTGCCGCAGGGCCATCCGAAATTTTGGAGACCGACACGGCATCGGAGATGGTTCTGACGGACGTGGGCGGAAGTGCAGCAGAGCCGTCCGCCGATGAAGACAGCGCCGAGTGGATGCAGGTCGGCTGGAGTAGGGACGAGGGCGGTGGATGTGCCGTAGTTAGGGACACGATAGGCGGGCCGTCAGTTGAGGGTTCCGGTAGGCCGTCATCGTCGCCGTCGTTGCCTTCGTCGTCGCCGAGGAAGAGGAGGGAGAGGGATGGGGAGGTTGCAAAGGTGCCAACCCCAAGTGCGAGGAAGAGGGAGGAGGCTCTCCCCCCGAGACCCTGGAAGCGCCCCCTGCAGGAGGGTGGCCGCTCCAACACCGACTCGGAGGGGAGTTCCATCGTCATGCCTCCTCCGAAGGTCCCGACTATGCGCCGGGGGCGCAGAGGCCGAGGATCGGTGGTGGTGGCGAGGCCACCGATCACCGTCCACTCGGTTGACATCAGCATACGGGCCCATATGAGGTACTTGGGCCTGGTGCTCGACGGGCAATGGTGGTTCCGGGAGCATTTCCGCAGGCTCGCTCCACGGCTCGTCGGCGCGGCGTCCGCCCTATCGTGGCTTATGCCGAACGTGGGCGGACCGAGCGCTACGTGCCGACGGCTGTACACGGGGGTCATCCGGTCGATGGCCCTGTACGGCGCACCGGTGTGGGCGGGGTCCTTGACCGTCCAACTTAGGGCCCTTCTGTGACGACCACAGAGGGTCATGGTGGTCAGGGCCATCCGCGGATACCGCACGGTGGCAACGGAGGCAGCGTGCCTATTGGCCGGAACTCCCCCGTGGGACCTGGAGGCGGAGATGCTCGCCGGATTGTATCGGCGGGTGACGGAGGTGCGAGCGGAGGGCGGTGAGATCTCGTTAAGGGAGCTCACCGCCTGGCGCGTCGACGCCCGCCGAGACGTCATTGCCCGTTGGGCAGTCCGGCTGGAGAGACCTCGGTTCGGGGTGCGAACCGTGGAGGCCTTCCGGCCGGTGCTGATGCAGTGGTTGGAAAGGCGGCACGGGGTGCTCTCCTTCCGACTAGTGCAGGTGTTGACGGGGCATGGGAGCTTCGCCAAATACCTGCACAAGGTCGTAAGGAGGGAGAGTACACCGTCCTGCCACCACTGCGATTGCGACGAGGACACGGCGCGCCACACGCTCGAGGCCTGCGTGGCTTGGGCAGTGCAGCGCCGTGAACTCGTCGCAATCATCGGTGCCGACCTGACGCTGCCGGCCATCGCTAGGGTGATGGTCGACAACGTCGGGAATTGGGACGCAGTCGCAGCCTTCTGCGAGACAGTGATCTCGCGGAAGGAGGCGGCGGATCGTCTGCGCGTGGAGCGCAGCCTCGATGAGGAGATCCGCCGCCGGCGACTGGGGCGGCGTAGGCGCAACTATCTGCGCCTCATGCCGCCCTAGCCGAGGCCGCGGGGGACGTGACCGGAGATTAGTCCGTCACCCGCCGAGAGGCCGACCGCGTGAGGAAAGACCGACGTCCTCCCCGAGGGGGGAACGTCGGACGATGGGAGGGTACCTCGCGTAGGGGGTATTCCGTCGGGCCGACCACTGACGACAAGTAAACCTGCTCCAGTGGTCGGCCCAATGACGAAGGCGAGGTGGTTTTCGGGTGGGTTGCGGGAGTTGCGTGCTTAAGCCCCTCTGTCGCCCCGGACGGAGTGGTGCGGAGGCGCGCCGACCGCAGCCCACCCACAAAAAAAAAAAAAAAGTGGGTTAAATTCCCTCCCATTGTGGCGGAGGCCCGAGCTCAACAGTGGGACATATGAGGGATGCGATGATGATGCGATGTTGAATTATATGTTTGTAAAGTCCCCCACAATATAAGGATTATTATTCCCTCAGTGCAAGGCGTTGTCATTTAAAAAAAGATACAACAGGAAGGAGAGTGGGCAGCAGCTCCCGCCGGGGAAATGTATGATATCTCACTGTGAAACCAACCCGCCTACCAAACGTGGCGACTACGTCATTATTCTTCATAAGGCGTAGAAAAATGAGTTCTAGTCATGGCAACTCTCTTACCCTTGAGCGTCTTTGGATGCAGGTGCCACAGTACCGCACTTTATAGTGAAGCATGAGGGGGGTCTATGTTCTACAATGGACGGTGATAGGTTGAATGATGATTGGCATAATAGGTGTAGACAGATACCTAGATGTAATTATGTTCAAAGATAACTTGTAAAATGGTCAATCAACTTAATGAAAAAGTATGATTAGGACGTGTCTTATGAAATTGTACCTAAATCTCCCAAAGTATTAAGCAAACTAAATTGCCTCAAATTTATCTGAAAGAAAGAACGCCATCATTAGGCTCGATTGTCATCAAAGCGGAGAGGAGACTAGAGGAGATATGTTTCGAAAAACCAATCAAATTTCTTTATTTCCTTATCTCCCCGCTTAGTTTAGGTAGAATTGACTCAAACGGTAAGGAGTGATGTCTCATTTTTCAGAGAGTGTGCTCTAAGAAAATCCTTTGTTGGTATTCAAGATGTAGAAGGTACCGGAAAGGCAAATAAGTAGGTCTATCTACAAAAAGAAATGAGATACCATCTAAAACAATACTTGTAAAAAAAAGCCAAGCCTCGCAACTGAGTTCTTTTACCATAAAAATTTGTGAGATCCATGTTATACCAAGTCGGTTAACTCATTCAGTCCCTACTTAAGGGACCTTTCTTCATAAGTTATTACGTAAATAGCTAACCTAACAACTTCTTATAGTGACTATATCAATATTAAAGATCTTTTATGTTTAAAATAAATAGATTGACTTGGCAATCGCACTATGTTTAGTACAATTTAATATAATATGTATTACTTGTGAGGTGTGTTTTCATGCGATTGCCAAGTCATTCTGTTTATTTAAAACATAAAAGATCTTTAATATTGATATAGTCACTATAAGAAGTTGTTAGGTTAGCTATTTACGTAATAACTTATGAAGAAAGGTCCCTTAAGCAGGGACTGAATGAGTTAACCGACTTGGTATAACATGGATCTCACAAATTTTTATGGTAAAAGAACTCAGTTGCGAGGCTTGGCTTTTTTTTACAAGTATTGTTTTTGATGGTATATTACTTTCCGTGTGGTAACGGAGTAAAAATACAAGTCACCACCCCCTCTTTTACCTTTCTGTGTGGTGATGGAGTAACAATACAATTCGCCACCCCCTCTCTTACCTTTCCGTGTGGTGATGGAGTAAGAATACAATTCATCACCCCCCCTCTCTTACCTTTCCGTGTGGTGATGGAGTATGAATACAATTCACCACCCCCTCTCTTATCCGTGGGTGTCGCAAAATTCGACTAAGTGATTATATTATGCATATAAGATCTAATATGCAAGAGAAAGAAAACTCGAGACAAAACCTTATGCCAACACGTCTGACCAGTGTGGTATAGTAGGTAAATTTCCCTCTGATAGTGGGGGAGGCCCGAGTCCAACAGTGGGACATATATAGCCCATAGACTCATGATGATAATTACCTGACAATCTTGTTCGGTTCGACACCACAACTTGCTGCTATAATGACCGTTGGTTCAGCATGCTCTATCCTCGTCCTAAGCTCCCGGGCGGCAAATCCTATGGAAAGATTTCGCCACTATGTTCACTTAATCCATCTGAATCAAATCAGACCAGTTACAGAGCAGAGAATCGAAAAGAATAAGAACCGTCAGAACATAATCTAATCCATTCTCTATAATATGAGCATCAATTGGAAATTCCCTAAATGTAGAATATCCAGTTGGTTTAATATCTTTTAATAGTGTTTCGATAATATTTGTACTATATCATGGATGTAAAAATATCTACGGATTAAGAATACAGTCCACCACCCCTTTCTTGCCAGAGATATAATACGCATTTAACATTTATAAAAGTAAAGGAAAACTCGAATTGAAACTTCTCTTTTTTTTTGGAGGGAGGGCTATGCTCAACTCACACGCCGTCCAATTTGTCCAGGGTGACAAAAAGACAGCGCGTAGCTTCATAACCCATGGTATTCCCTCCCCTTCGCTATTGGGCCGACCGCCGGGTTCCTTATCGTCTGTGGCCAGGCCGGCGTCCGTGGCCAGTCCAGGGCCAGCTTTCGGGTACCTTACTCCTTCGGTAACCCTATATCTGTCGGACTATAATGAATGTTAGTAGAGTGTTCAGATGGTAGAAAATCATATAGTAGTCACGATGTTTTCTAACTGTAGCTATAAATGGAGTGATTTGTGCGATACTTTCACAGAAAATCGATATCGGCGTAGTTGTTGCAATTTGCTACTACGCTTCGTTTAGTTAGCGAAGAAACGAAAACCCTCTCACTCTTTCCCCCTGTTCTGATGCCCAATAACTTGCACATACATTAGACGCTAATTGGGCTGTACACCCAACATATGTGCCTCTGCAAAGAAAATATAAAGATTCTGAAGTCATACCACCAAAAACTACAGAGTGTATCGCTCCGATTCTGTTAGTAGCCAACAAAGCAAAGATCGCTTCAGGTATTAGTGGCATGTAGATTAGCACACGAGATCCTTTCGTTACTCCAAGAGACGCCAGTTTGCCAGCTAGCCGCGACACCTGCCGAAAAAAATTAATATTAGGTCGTCGTCTTAGCACAGGGATTCCCAACCTTTTACCCTATGCGCCTCACTCAAGTTTATGCTAAAATATTATGCCCCCTTTGTCCCTTTTTTATTTTGCGCTGTGGAAATGCATTTACGCACTATCCCCCGCCGGTTATGTCCCCTTTGCCCCTACGAACTACGATATAAAAACAAAGGATGAAATATTTGACAAAGGACCAAACCAAGGATGAAAACAAATACAATATCAATTTATCTACTACTAGCAACCCGTCCTCGCTTCGCTTCGGTTTCAGTCACCTTACCCGAGCAGTTCTCGTTCCCGTGGAAATACCGGGATAAAATATAGCCTATGTTTCTCCCTGATATTATAGCTTTCCATTGGTGAAAGAATTTTTGAAATCGGTCCAGTAGTTTAAGCGTGGAAGCATAGCAAACAAACAAACTTACTTTCGCATTTATAATATTAGTAAGAATTATTTTCTTTTCTCGTCTTTGTTACACCCAAGGGCAAGGTACTTTGCGCGTGATGCCGCCCTAGCAGACGCTGCGGATGACCGGACCGGTGATTTAGTCCGGGCACCCGCGGAGAGGTTAGCCTCGCGACGGCGTTCGGCGTCCCAGTAGGGTATATTGACGGGGGAGGGTACTCCCTCGGGTTATTCCGTCGGGTCGGCCACTGAAGTCAAGGAACTTTGCACCGGTGGTCGACTCAACGACGAAGGCGGCGTGCGGGTGGATTACGGATGTGCGTGCTAACGCCCCTCTCTCGCCCCGGACGGAGTGGTGCGAAGAGTGCGCCGACTGTAGCTTACACTCAAAAAAAAAAAGAAGGGCAAGATACTTTATCTTTGTAAATTGTATTCCTTTACCGCTAGACCCACAGATAAAAGGCCGATGAATTAAAATACTTAATACTTTAAAAACAAAATAAATTCACTTACTTGATCTTTAATTTCTGAGTATGTGATTTTTCTGACGGTATCGGTTAATGGTGAATCATGGACAAGACCAATATGGTCTCCCTTTCCCGCAGCCACGTGACGATCCACAGCATTGTAACATACTGACATTTCACCGCCAACCCACCTGTGTTAGAGATAAAGGAAGATTAACCACACTTCTATACTAATATTATAAAGAGGAAAGATTTGTTTGTATTGAATAGGCTCCGAAACTACTGGACCGATTTCTAAAGTTCTCACCAGTGGAAAGCTAAAATATCAGGAAGTAACATAGGCTATATTTTATCTTAGTATTACCATGGGGTTGGGAACTACGCGGGTAAGGCGACTGAAACTCAAGCGAAGCGAGGGCGGGTTGCTAATAACATATAAAACCGGCTAAGTGCGAGTCGGAGTTGCGCACGGGGGAGTCCCGGCCAACAGGCACGCCGCCTCCGTCGCCACCGTGCGGTACCCACGGATGATCCTGACCGCCGTGGCCTTCTGTGGACGCCACAGAAGAGCCCTGAGTCGGGCGGTCATGGACCCCGCCCACACCGGTGCGCCGTACAAGGCCATCGACCGGATGACCCCGCGTACAGCTGTCGGCATGCAGCGCTCGGTCCGCCCACATTCGGCATAAGCCATGATAGCGCGGACGCCACGCCGACGAGCCGCGGAACGAGTCTGCGGAAATGCTCCCGAAATCACCATCGCCCGTCGAGCACCAGGCCCAAGTACTTCATATGAGCCTGGATGCTGATCCCAACCAAGTGGATGGTGATCGAGACGCCGATGGGAGGGTCCATGCGGGGCCCATGGAACAAGAGGGCCTCCGTCTTGTCCAGGGTCACCCTCAAACCCAGCGCCTCGATCCGCCTGACGATCTCTTCGGTGCCTAGAGTCGCCAGGCTTGCCGCCTCTTGTAGCGTCCCACCGCGGGCTGTGACGAGCGTGTCGTCGGCGTAACAAATCACGCCCAGTCCGGGCGGGAGGCTCCCCCGCAACGGCCAGTCGTAGCCGATGTTCCACAGGGTGGGTCCGAGGACCGACCCCTAAGGAACACCGCACGTCATGGGCGTTCGCACAACGTCCCCTACCCGGTTGACGTAGAGGACGCTGCGCCTCTCCAAATAGTCTGCCACCAGCTGCCTCAGGTAAGCTGGCACTCCGTAGTATCGGAGCGCCTCCCTGACGCAGCTGAATGGCAGACTATTGAATGCGTTGGCGATGTCTAGGGACACCACCAACAGCACTCCCTCGCCGATGACGGCCTCAGTCGCCACGGCCCTCAGGCGCAACAGAGCCCCGATCGTCGAACGACCCCTCCTAAACCCAAACTGGGCGTCCGACAGATCGGGCCCCGTACGGACGAGGTGCCGCTCGATGCGGCCAGCTACCACCCTCTCCAGTAAAACATAATATAGCTAATCTAACAACGTAACTGAAGATTTTAATTTTATAATTTTACTTTTCAATAATTACAAAAACAAAATTCTTGGTTATGAAATGTCCACCCGGACCATGCGCAAGTTCGTACCGACGCCTACATCCAAAGCAGCCATAAAGATTGGCGAGTGCTTTATGTGAGGATTTGAATATGTGAAAATGTTTGTTGCTCTTTCACGCAAAAACTACTGAATGGATTTTGATGAAACTTCACAATAATATAGCTTATGTATTAGAATAACACATAGGCTATAATTGATCTCGATATTCCCACGAGAAGGGGAACTATGCGGGTAAAACCGCAGGGTGCTTCTAGTTATTTTATAAATAAAACTATTTTTACGGATTCTCACGATTTTATTTGATTTTTTGATATTAAAGTTGGATTGAGACCGGTGTTAAGTGATTATTATTGATTGATTCATTATGGGCTTTTTCAATATGCAGTTCGATATTCGTTCGCCTTATAACGGAAGTATATTAGAAGGCTTAGTTAAAGAATTAAAGTTACTTAAAGAATTTTCTTTAAGTACCTTTTTGGAGAATATAATTCACCACTACATACATACACGCCTAGGGCCTTTCCCATAGGGCTACCCCTAGAGAGACCATTTTCCTTCACTTGCTACTCCTCCACATTCATTAATCTCCTTATGCATGTTCTTCAGCTCAGGATACTTGTAACCTGACCTTTCTTAAGAACGTCCCCAATTTGATCGTCGGTCGCCTTGATCTTCTCCTTCAAACTCTTCCGTCCACATTCGCCCTATAAATTATCCTTGTCAATCTCCTTTCTTTCATTTTATCTACATGACCAAATCAACTTAATGTACCTTTTTCGATAGTTGTCACTACATCTACTTTCATGCCACAACGTTCCCTACTCACTCTGTTCTTAATTCTATCACTCAATTTCACATCAATCATGCTCCTTAGCGCTCTCATTTCCACAGCATTTATTCTACTTTCGTTCTTCTTCTACCATACCCAGTTCTCACTTCCATACATTAGGGTTGATACTTGATACAAGCACGCCCCTATACACAGCCAGGCGAGCCAAGACAGCCTCTGGCTGCCCATAAATGTACGCAAAGCACCATTCACCATATTTCCCTTACATACTCTTCTTTAAATAATTTATTTACTAATAACGTAGTAATATTACAATTCGCTACCCTCTTTCTTGCCTGTGAATGTCGTAAAAGATGTCAAAAGAATCTATGCAAATAACATCCATGCAAAACACCACATTAAAACCCTATGTCAAGAAGTATGATTAGCGTGGTATAGTAGGTCAATTTCCCGCTCATTGTGCAAGAATTTTAAGCCTAACAGTGGGATACTACTTAGAATAATAACTCATAGAAGGTAACTCCGCACACAGAAAATGAAGCATTTAAATTTGACCCTTTTTTTTTGAGGGGGTGGGTTACGGTCGGCGCACTTCTCGCATCACTCCGTCCGGGGCAACAGAGGGGCGTAAGCACACACACCCGTAACCCACCCGCGCGATACGACGCCTTCGTCGTTGGACCGACCAAATAACCAGACCAACCGGAATACAGGGGGTATTAGGGGTACCCTCCCATATTTAAGTTTGAGCCTATTAGAGCCTACGCCGGACCGTTCCGCAGTGTACAAGTTCACGGCGTACGCAATGCAACTCTATTGTATAGTGGTGTGCGTGTGTAATCGCTAGCACGTATGTAGTATTTTTGGTTTCACGTTTTTGATCGCTTAAGTACCGACACTATCATTCAATACGTTATTATTCTAAGAGGATACTAGTTGATTTGATGACAAGGATGAAAGTATAATTACCATTTAGTAAAAGGTGGATTGCTGTTATCCATAACTCGTCCCCACGGCTTCGTCCATACTAACTCTTGTGCAACTTCACCCCAGAAACCCTCAGGATCGTTTATTGAACGGCGGAAAGCCTCTTGATATTCAGCAGTGACTCCAGCTTCACCTAGCAATGTAATATTTAATTATACATCTATACAATTATATTCTGTGTGATGACGGAGTAAGAATACAATTTACTACTTCCTATCTTGCTCGTGGTTGTCGTAAAAGACGACTAAGGGATATAATTATATATATCCCCCGCATATAACATCTACGCAAGAGAAGGAAAACTTGAAGTAAAACGCTATAACAACATGTCTGACCAGCATGGTATAGTAAGATCAAATTCCCACCTATTGTGGAGGAGGCTGGAGCAACAGTAGGACCTATATAAGCTGAAATGTTGATGACTATACAATTATTACAAAGTTACTGATTAAGTTAATTTTGGTAGCTACCCTAAAAAGTAAATTGCTAGAATTCGCACTGAGTAGGGAATTAAGGGGACGGCTTCAAAGGCGCTCCACCACGTATTACCGGTGCAGACGGACCCCAAATCGCAAGATACACGTCAAGATTTGAAAACCTTTAAGATCCAAAACGTGCCTTAAACTATTTCCCAACACAAACAATATTTCTTCAAATGGCTCTCCAAATTACTCTCTTATTTAACATACATATATAATAAAACAATGTACCCTGCACGCCGAGGCTTCACAGACGCCGCTGCGCACTCCCCCTGATGATGATGCATCGGATATGCTCGAAACCCGGATCGACGTAATCGATCTTAGTTAGGGATTGCAGCCGGATCCGACCGGATTCCCATCGATCCGGCCGGATCTGGTCGGTCCCGGCCGGATTGATCAGAACAGGATGATTTTCACATTTCGGTTCAAAATCAACAGTTAGTAACTAAACCAAGTGACATTGTTCTTAATATAGGTAGTTTATAAAAAATAAAACATATTTATAGGAGATGAGAGTTTGCCAGCGATATATTGACTCATCACCTTGTCTCTGCACCCATAAGGCGTACATACTTGAAATTTGGCAGGAATATTCCTTTTGCTGAGTAAAGGTCAGCTAAGAACGGATTTTACGAAATTCCACCTAGAAGGGGTGTTAAGGGGGCGTTAACAGTAATATACATACAAAGGAACAGGGTGAGCCGAAGCTACTGAAGCTAGAAAAAAGTTAAATTTGGACCGTAGTTCCATTTCGTGACGTAGGCACCCACTAAGAAAGGATATTTTGAAATTCTACCCCTAAGGGGTTAAAACGCAAAGGCAAAGTCTGTATGAAAAGAAAAAATATCTTTAGCTACTGTCTTCAAATTAAGCACAAATACTCTTTAATAAAAATAAATAAACCCGTGTTTCGGCGTTTGTCCATTTTCATCATCTAAGGGTGTAGAATAGGTAGAAAGATGTTAGTTTACTGATTTATCAAAGCGCCGAAACTACTGAAACCAGAAACATGAAATTTTGATAGTAGTTTTTTTTGTGTGACGTAGAAACCCACATAGAAAGGATTTTTTAAAATTCAACACCTAAAGGGGTAAACCGCAGTAGCAAAGTTTGTATAACGAGAAAAATAATCTTCATCGATTTTTATTAAATTCTCCACAAATAATCTGTAATAAAAATAAACTAACACGTGTTTCAAAGTTTTTTAATTTGCACCCTCTAACGGTGTAAATCTACATTAATAGGTATTATAAAGAGGAAACTTTGTATGTTTGTTACGAATAAAGTCAAAAACTACTGGACGGATTTCGATAATTCTTTCACCTTTAGGCATACCATGCCTGAGTAATATAGGCTATATTTTATCACGGTGATCGCACGGGAACAGGAACTACGCGAGTAAGGCGACTGAAACCGAACCGAAGGGAGGGTGGGTTGCTAGTACCCATATAAATTCAACTTTATTTTCGACCTTAAGATTAGACAACGAGCAAATAATTAAAATCTGGTAGTGTAGGTAACTGTAATATTTTAACAATGTAACGAGTAGCTCAATCTTCCTGATTAGAAAGTTCACTTTCACAGGTAGATCAATTATTTTAGTAACTTTGTGAAATCTAATGTTAATTACATAATTTTTACCTTACTTAATTAACTGATATAAGATCACAATATTTATTAAAGTATTTAAGAATGCTAACATACAAGTCTTATATTTATAAGAGACACCATCATTCATGATTTAATGAATCTGTCTAATGAATGGCACAATTATCACAATAATGAGTTCAAGAGCTCTATTATTTTACCACAAATTGCTAGCACCGGATCCGGTGACCTATATTGGTACCGGATCCAGTAAACGTTTTATGATGCCGGATCCGCCGGATTACCAGATCCGTTTGCCGGATTGCAATCCCTAATCTCAGTACGTGAGTGTTTGCCGTTATAGATATTATAATATGTATCATTTTCACGATAATTTTAATACTAAAATACTTATATAATATACCTATTTATAGAATTAGAATCAACATCAGAGTTATTTATTGCATATTACATTTGTGCAGATATTATTACAATTTATAGTATTGAAACAGTACACTCATATCGGGCATGCAATAACAAAGGTTTTATACAAGTAAATTGTCTCATGTAATAAAATGAAACGTCACGGAATCTATAAATAGAGAGTATTTCACAAATTATTATGGCTAACCTCGTGGAAGGTAGCCCATGTCCACCCGATCCCTAAAAGGGGAGACCGGTCTGGCCCATCGAATTACAGGCCAAATGCGATAACATCCTTGCTCTCCGAGATAATGGAGAAGGTTATAAACCGCCAGCTTCTGCAGTACCTTGAGGATTGCCAGCTGATCAGTGATCGCCAATACGGCTTTCGTCATGGTCGGTCGGCTGGTGATCTTCTTGTGTACCTCACACACCGTTAGGCAGAGGCCTTAGAGGGCAAGGGTGAGGCGCTGGCGTTCAGCCTAAATATCACTTTCTAAATATCACGTTCGATAGGGTCTGGCACAGGGCACTTCTATCGAAGCTATCATCATTCGGAATCCCCGAGGGACTCTGTAATTGGATGGCCAGCTTTATGGATGGTCGGAGTATAAAAGTCGTCGTAGATGGCTCCTGCTCCGATACCATGACCATTAATACCACAAGGCTCGGTGCTCTTCCCGACGTTGTTTATCCTGCATATCACTGACATGCTCTCTATCGAGAGTATGCGTTGCTATGCGGATGACAGCACAGGTGATGAGCGGTACACCGAGCAACGGAATATCCCTAGGAGTACTCAGGAAAGAAGGGTTCAACTTGTGTCTGAAGTCGAGCGCTGTCTTGGGTGGCCTTGGAATGGGGTCAACGGAAATTAGTTCAGTTCAATCCCACAAAGACACAAGTTTGCGCGTTCACTACAAAGAAGGATCCGTTTGTCATGGCGCCACAGTTCCAAGGAGTAACTCTCCCAATTTCTGAGAGTATTGGGATTCTCGGCGTCGAAATATCGAGCAAAGTCCAGTTTGGGAGTCATTTGGAGGACAAAGCCAAATTGGCAAGCAAAAAGTTGGGCGTCCTGAACAGAGTCAGACGGTACTTCACACCGAGACAGCGTCTTGTGCTATACAAAGCATAAGTTCGTCCTCATGTGGAGTACTGCTCACATCTCTGGGCAGGTGCGCCCAAGTATCAGCTAGACCCACTTGACTCCCTGCAAAGACGGGCTATTCGAATCGTCGGGGATCCCAATCTTACGGACAGATTGGAGTCGCTGGAGCAACGGAGAGACTTTGGGTCACTCTGTGTACTCTACCGACTCTTTCACGGGGAGTGCTCCGAGGAACTGTTTGACTTGGTACCACCGTCACCATTCTACCAACGTACCACTCGACATCGTAGCAGGGTTCATCCATTTCACCTGGAAATGTTATGGTCTTCAACTGTATGTTTCCAGCGAACATTTTTCCACATACGTGCAAGCTCTAGAATGAACTATCTGCTGCTGTGTTTCCCAAGCGCTATGACATGTCCTTCCTTAAACGAGATTTACGAAGAGTATTTTCTTCACGGTAGGCAACGGCCTGGCTGTGCCCCTGGTATTGCAAAGGTCCATGTGCGGCAGTATCACTTACCATCAGGTATGCTGCTTGCTCGTTTGCCACTGTTGGCAATAAAAAAAAATCACACCACGATGGATGATGGATGTTAATTTACTCTTCATCATCACCGTCCTGATCTTATCCCAATTACTTGGAGCCCAATCATTATTTATAGGGATGCAAACGATACATCGATGTTTCAGTAAAAAAACATCGATGTTAGCCTTCCATGTTCATTATTGTGAAACTTCGATGTTATTTTCAACGACTAGCAACCCGCCCTCGCTTCGCTTCGGTTATAGGTTATAGTCGTTTTACCCGCGTAGTTCCTGTTCCCGTGGGAATACCGGGATAAAATATAGCCTAGTTTACGCCCTGATATTATAGCTTCCCATTGGTGAAAGAATTTTTGAAATTGGTCCAGCCGTTTTGAAGATTACCCGGAATAAACAGACAAACAGACAGACAGATAGACAGACAGACAAAAATTTTTTAATTGCTATTTTAGGCATAGGTGTCGTGCAAATAACCGTGTGAGCATGAAAAAAGCCTATTATTTTGACATTACAAACAGACACTCCAATTTTATTTATTGGTATAGATGATTTTTCTGACATCTGTTTGAAATATATAGCCTGCGTGACGGTTTAGTTACCAGAGTAAATAATTTATGCATGTACGTTTTCGTCAAAACTGGTAGTTTTAAACTCTATTTCTAAATAACTTGCTGCAGTAAAGCTTGTAATTACTTTACTAAATAGAAAAATGACTGTAAAATATAACTTTATTTCCTCAACTCTACATCTTCCTTGTTGTAAAGATTAATCTTTTATTTAACAGATTCATACCCAACCCATTCAATAATAATATTGTCACGAACAATAAATATAGCTTGCAATTTAAAGTTGTTTGCACGATCGTTAAAAAAACATCGATGTTTCCATACATCGATGTTTTTAGGCCGATGTTTTTTTACATCTATATTTATTCTGAAACATCAATGTATCGATACATCAATGTTCTTAGTTTTGATATTTGCATCCCTAAATGTGTACTCAGCGTCCATCGCACATATTGTAAAAGTTATTGGCAATAATGAGCGGCCACATGCCTGACATATCATAGACAGCTTCAGATGCAGTTGGCTCCAGTTGGTGTAAACTCTTAGTAGTTTTTACGACCATGGGCAATGTAAGGGTTCATAGTAGCCGCTACCATGTTTTTTTTTATTCATTGCGAACGGTGGCAAACGAGTAAACAGTGTACTGTTTGCTCGTTGCTCGTTGCTCGCACTTACCATCAGGTGTACCTGATGGTAAGTGTTGCTGCCGCTCATGGACTTTTGCAATACCAGGGGCGCAGCTAGGCCGCTGCCTACCGCGAAGAAAGTGATAGGAGTGTGAATGCCTGCAATTAGGTTCGGTGATACTAAAGGCATCACCAAAATCCACCACACGCAAACACCCTCAGAAAGTTGAGCTGCTGGCTCTCTCGCTCACGGAACGAAGCGCAGTAACAAATTACAACTACTCGAACGTCGATTTTCTGCTCAGTGTGGTACTATGGATGGACCGGCCCTTGGTTGTAGACAGACAATATATTTCTATTGCCGCTATAACAACAAACACTAAAAACAATTAAAATAAATATTTAAGGGGGCTCCCATATAACGAACGCGATTTTTTGTCCTTTTTTGCTCAATAGTACGGAACCCTTCGTGCGCGAGTGTGACTCGCACTTGGCTGATTTTTTGTTTGTGTTTTTATTAGATTTAACGAGAACAGAATATTTTAAATAAAACTACTTTACGGATTTTGCGGACTTCGCAGTCCGCCCGTGACCATGAACGCTGCCAAAGTGTTCGAAACGTCGGGCAATCAAAAATCAAATACAAACGCGATAAAATCCGTAGTTTTATTTAAAATGTGTAATACTCGCGTGAGGTGACGTGGTTCCGTGTGGTGACGGAGAAAGAATACAATTCACCACTCCCTATCTTGCCCGTGGATGTCGTACAAGACGACTATGGGATATAATAGGCACATAACATCTGTGCAAGAGAAGGAAAACTCGAAATGAAACCCTATACCAACATGTCTGACCAGCATGATATAGTAGGTCAAATTCCGTCCCATTGTGGAGGAGGCCCTAGCCCAACAGTGGGACGTATATGGCCTGAGATGATGATGATGATGAATACTCGCGTGAACGTCAGAAATCATTATGCGAACAGAATAAATATTTTTCTTTCTTTCTTCTATACCAACACGTCGAATCAGGGTGGTATAATAAGTCCACTTCTCTCCTATTGTAGAGGAGGCTCGAGATCAGCAGTAGAACATGTATGAGCTCTTGGTGACTCCTTCCTCTATGCTATGACTCATTACTTTCCTGTGA
The DNA here is from genome assembly GCA_032191425.1 of Lymantria dispar. Taxonomy (NCBI): domain Eukaryota; kingdom Metazoa; phylum Arthropoda; class Insecta; order Lepidoptera; family Erebidae; genus Lymantria; species Lymantria dispar. The sequence goes on along the minus strand of CM063462.1, from coordinate 2,988,443 downwards.
AATGTTATCCGTGTGGTAACGGAGCAAGAATATAATTCACCACTCCATATCTTGCCCGGGGATGTCGTAAAAGACGACTAAAGGATATAATATGCTTATAACATTTGTGCAAGAGAGGCAAAACTTGAAATAAAACCCTATAGTAACCCGTCTGACCGGCATGGTAAGATCAAATTCCCCCTATCGTGGAGGAGGCCCGAGCCTAACAGTGGGACGTGTATGAGCTAAAATGATGATGATTTATTTTTATTATTATTTTTATCTCCTTTAGATTCACGGGATCTTCCCTAAAGAAAATACCCGGTCCTTTAAAAGGCTTACATGGGGATATGTATCCAACACGTAGAGGCCTTTGGAGAAATTTAATGTTAAAATGAGATGGGACATCTACCGATGACACTCCACGTTTACACATAACACTCGTGGACTGCCAACGGTAGGTGAAAAACTATTGTGCAATTATGATATCTAAAACCTGGTTATGGGGTATGAAGTTTGATGGACTGGATTAACTGAAAACTATTGATTTAAAACTGTCGTCTGCCTTCAATACCTTATACGTCTTGAACTTTAATGTAGTAATAATGAAGTAGTAAAATAATGTAGTATTATATGACCTTAATGTAATGTAATATGAACAGTGATATTTATTAAATTTTTAAATAGCATCAATCAAGTTTATTCAACTCACCATAATCTTGAAATTCAGTGAAATTTCCGTACGGCTTGTTCTTCAATTCACTTATAGAAGTTTCAAATTTATTTTTCTCCAATAAACTTCCGGCTTCATTGTCTTCAAGCATTTTTATAATAAAAAAGTACAATAAAACCTAATGGTCCGTGTTACCAAAGAAAGATATGGCATGTAACTAACAAAATTGTATCAATGATGCGTTAATATTTGCATTTCAATGAAGCACCTATGAACCGACTGAATATTTAAACGATTTTACTGAAAAGCTACCTTTTGACGCAGCACAAAATAAATAAAACGGAATTTTAAATAAAACATTTTATTGTATTGTTCATGGACATTATATTGACAGAAGAATATAGTCATTTGTATTGTGATCTTAATCTTAGTTTTTCTTATATTCGTTGAAGTTCAACTAACTGCTTACTTGGAATTATGTGACACAAGACAAATACAAAATGTTAAACTAGAATTAAAAAATATATCTGCATCAAGGCTATAACTAATTATATGCATACCTAATCTAAAGATCTAAATACGAAGCTACATTCAAACATTCTTTACACGATGAAAAGTATTTTATAACAAACTAGTGTTATCGCCAATGAAAAGGTGGCAACACATAGTATGCTCTGACAACATTTATGGCTGCGTGCCATCACAATTGAGTGGTTGACTAGCGAATAACGATTATAAATAGAAGGTCACGAATGAGTGGAGGACCTAACGGGTTGAGAGCCCTCAGCGCTCACCCACCAGTCCGGGTAAAGTTGTCACAGCCATCTGAGGCTAACAACTAAGTCACACACAAAAAAAAAAAAGAGTTGAGGACATTCGGTGATCACACATGGCAGAGTCAACAGAAGCAAGGAACAAGTATAACATTTGGATATTACAAGCGCTTATTAAGGTAATGTTACTAAGTGTGTATTTACAAAGATGTAATTGTGGAGACATACTTGTAACGGATTGTACGAGTATATCATATAGAGCATTGACGTAATGCTTATACTAGCAACCCGCCCATCGCTTTGGCTTCAGTTGCCTTACCCGCGTAGGTCCCGTTACCGTGGAAATATCGGCAAGAAAACTCAGATGACATGATGCTAAATTAATATTAATTTTGAAGGCGGCTTACTTTATGTTAATCTTTAGTTATTATTATTATGGGTCAAATATATACAATATGATTGCCGGATCTTTCTCATTGTGGCCGTGTTCCGATCCGGTGGTAGTATACTAGATTGTTAGGTTTTTTAAATATAATTACTATTAATGTTTTTTTTTTGGCGTCGCATGAGCATTTGCCATTTTTAATGTTAAATAATTACTAACCATAAACAATATATTTTTTTTCATATAGAATCATTTTCTTCTTACACTGGCAATAAATTTGTATCAAAATGTGGGTCAATATTTAATAACTAATTTCTGTATCGGGTAGATAATTATAAATTTTCCGCAGAAACGATGACTTGTTGGACGTGAGACATCTTAGTCCGCCCGTGACTATTAACGCTGCAAAGTGTTTGAAACGTCGGGCAATCAAAAATCAAATACAAACGCGATAAAATCCGTAAAGTAGTTTTATTTAAAATGTGTAACACTCGCGTAAACATCAGAAATCAATATTAGTGTAGATTTAATATCGTAAAATATATCCTTTTTTTTTTTTGTGGTTGGGCTGCGGTCGGCGCGCCTCCGCACCACTCCGTCCGGGGCGACAGAGGGGCTTAAGCACGCAACTCCCGCAACCCACGCGAAATCCACGTCGCCTTCGTCGTTGGGCCGACCACCGGAGCAGAGTTAACTTGTCGTCAGTGGTCGGCCCGACGGAATACCCCCTACGTGGGGTACCCTCCCATCGACCGACGTCCCCCTCTCGGGGAGGACGTCGGTCTTTCCTCACGCGGTTGGCCTCTCGGCGGGTGACGGACTAATCCCTGGTCACGTCACCCACGGCCTCGGCTAGGGCGGCATGACACGCAGGTAGTTGCACCTGCGCCGCCCCATTCGCCGGCGGTGGATCTCCTCATCGAGGTTGCGCTCCTCGCGCAGGCGATCCGCCACCTCCTTCTGCGAGATCACTGTCTCGCAGAAGGCTGCGACCGCGTCCTAATTCCTGACGCTGTACACCATCGCCCTAGCGATGGCCGGCAGCGTCAGGTTGGCACCGATGATTGCGACGAGTTCACGGCGCTGCGTGGCGCAAGTGGCGCAGGCCTCGAGCGTATGCGTCGCCGTGTCCTCGTCGCAATCGCAGTGGTGGCAGGACGGTGTACTCTCCCTCCTTACGACCTTGTGCAGGTATTTGGCGAAGCTCCCATGCCCCGTCAACACCTGCACTAGTCGGAAGGAGAGCACCCCGTGCCGCCTTTCCAACCACTGCATCAGCACCGGCCGGAAGGCCTCCACGGTTCGCAACCCGGACCGAGGCCGCTCCAGCCGGACTGCCCAACGGGCAAATCCCTCCAACCACCCATGGCCTTTTCGACATCTTGGTCATATAGGCTGAATCATTGAGATACATATGCACACCATGCTCTTTGCGTAAGTATGCACATGCTTCTTGAATCTCTACAAGTTATTTAACTTCCTTCATCCTTTGCCCTGTGTCCTTCTCCCTGTATAACTAGGGCGGACAGCACACGGTACGAACTTCGTCGTCCGCGGTATTCCTGCTAGCTAGCCACATTTACCCGCTACTCTGGCTGCCATCTTGGCTTATCCTGCCAACCTGGTCTTCAAGCCGGCGGGCCTTGTACCAGGCGAGCGCGAATTCCCGTAACTGCCGGTAGTTCGCCTCCGAAGCCACGAGATCCGTGTAGTATACCGGTCCTTCTCCGTCGCGATGTATCCCCGAGAGCATCCCCGACCTGATCTCATCATAGAGGGGACATGCCCACAAAACGTGGTGCATGTCCTCATCCCCTTCGCCGCAGCTACATTCCGCGTGAGCTCCTAGCCCTAAATCGTACAGCCGCCTGCGAAAGCACCCATGACCCCCTAGTAATTGGGAGGTTTCATAGTCCGGCTAGACCCAAGTCGCCTTGAGGCGAGCCGCCACGTCCGGGAAAAACCGATATGTCTCCCTTCCCTTGTCCTCACGATCCCACCGCGCCTGCCACTGCAGCAACAACATCCGTCCATATAGCCCTCCGCCTATCCCGATATTCCTGCCTAGTCGCGTCCTGGCGCGCCGCCACTGCTCTCCCAGCACGGATGACCTCCAGGTCGGCCGGCAGTACCCCACCGATGACCGGCAGGGCAGCCGTACTGGTCGTGCGATATGCCTTGGTGAGCAGAACGAGCGCAGCCCTCTGCGAGCGTAACAACGCGCTCTTAACCGCGTAGAGACCGGCTCTATGGAACCATACATCCGCAGCATACGCAATCGTCGCCACATATGTCCCGTGGTACAGGGTCTTAAGGGCCCTGTAGCGAACGCCCCACGAAGACGCCGAAATGCGGGCCACCTTACCAAAGCACTTGGCCGCTCGCTCGCCAATCGAGTGCGCATGCTGCGTGAAAGACAGACCCGCGTCCAGCACCACCCCCCAGAACAGTAGTCCACTTGACGTCCCTGACAGAGCTCCCCCCAAGACGTATTGTGGAAGGCCTCTGGAAACGCCCCCTCAGCGTCATAGTCGCTGACTTACCCGGGGAGAAGTCCAGCCTATTCCGGGCCCCCCACTCTCCAACAGCCTGTAAAACGGCCGCCGCGTTGGCCTCAATGCCCGCCCTGGAGTTTGCCCCAATCAGGACCGTCAGGTCGTCGGCGTATGCTACCATTCTGGTCCCCCCCGGAAGCGGTAGCCGAAGCAGGTCATCCATGAGCAGGTTCCACAGAGCCGGCTCCAAGCCCGAGCCCTGCGGACATCCCATAGTAGAGGTCTTCCACACCACCTGGTCGCCCGCACCCATACCCACGCGCCGACCAGCGAAGTACCCAGACAACATCCGATAGATATTGCCCGGGCATCCCCTGGCCTTCGCCTTCAGCAAGATCATGGGCCACCAGGCGTTATCGAATGCCCCCGAGATGTCCAGGAAGATAGCCTGCAGGTATTTAGTATCTGCAGAGTTAACCGCGCCCGTAATGCTCAGCAAAGCCGAAGACGTAGATCTCCCCAGCGTAAAACCATGCTGTGAGGTCGAGATTCCTCTAGTAATCCCCGGTGCACACTTTAACATTACGCGTTCCAACAATTTACCCAGCACAGGTAACATCGTAATAGGGCGGTAAGCCTTAGGATCGGATAGAGGCCTGCCATTGCCCTTAGGCAGTACGAGTAACCTACCAATCTTCCAGACGGCTGGGAAGGTACATTCGCATACGCATTTACCCATTACCAACGTCAACTCGGACGACGCTGCGCACCAAATGTGACGCAGCATGCGTGCGGTGATCCCATCAGCACCCGGTGCAGTGTTGGGCAGCGCTCTAACTATTCCTCCCAATGCAGCCTCCGCAGGCGGCAGTGCATCCCTCCCGGACGGCACACATATACCCGCAACCCTGACCTGCCGGTGGTACGCAGTGTCTCGTGACAGTATGTCGTCAGGACACAGAGCCATCATCAAGTCTGTGATGGCACCCCTTAGGTCACCCTGTTGACGACCCGCATACGCGATCCCATGAACCACATTGGGAGGCGGCCTCGTTCGGCCAGTAGCTTCACGATAGGCCGCGCCCCAAGGGTTCTCATTCGCGGAGTCCGCAAGGCTCCTGAAATGCTCGATTTCCGCACGCTTCATCGCAATCCTGTAGCTGCGGCGGGCCCTACACATATCAGCTCTGGCTGATATCGCGGCAAAGCCATCGGTGGCTCCGCAACCCCTATACCGGCGGCGGCTGCGAGAGTAGGCCTTCCTGAGCCTGTCCAACTCTGGGGTCCACCATTCATAGCCCCGATCCTGGGTGTTACCCGCAATATCCAGGGTAGACTTCGCCACCCGTAAAACCATAGCCTGAAAGGACGCGCAAAGGGCGTCCGCGGGTTCCCCAAATTTAAGCCCCCCACACTCTCGTGGATACCCGCGCGAAACCGGGCCCAACCCACCCCACGGTCCCGGAACCTCGTTGGCTCCACCGACAGTCCTGCGCACGAGATAGTCGGGCTCCCCCGTCCTCCTCCCACTGTGAAGGCGATCAGACGATGGTCACTGACGCTAACATCCTCCAGGACACGCCAGTCCGAGACGGATACGCTACGGGTGGATAACGTGATGTCCACATTTGACTCCCCGTTCGAAGTGGAAAAGGTCCACGGCTGGCCCTCTCGATTGTGGATCACGAGGTCGCGTGCCAGGATGAAATCTTCCATTTGGTGGCGCTTGCGGGCGACCTCGTGACAACGGCCGACGTAATGGCGCTCCTCACAAAACCACAACGGGGAGTGCGCGTTGCTATCCACCCCAATCAGCACTTTCCTCCCCCGGAGCGCCTCCAGAACGTTCTCCAGTCGTCGTAGTCGTCGATGCTGCCCGATGTCGTCGCTATACTGGAAGTACGCGGAGACCAGGTACAGGTCCCACGTTGGGAGGTGGACCACCACCAGGTGAGTGCTGCTTAAATGGGCCAGAAAAAGGCCTCCGATGTTGCAACGTGGCAGATATATTGCCGCCTTCGAGTTGGGCCCAGCTTGGACTGTGCCTGGCGGTACGCCCTTATGTTGTTCCTGGAGTAATATTGCGTCCAGTTGCAATTCTTTAGCTATCCTCCTTAATTCAGTGGTGGCCACCTCTGAACCAGCCAGGTTCAGCTGTCCCAACCTCACGCGTACCTCACGACGTGTTCCTTCCTCTAGATTTTGGGCGTGGCTAGCCATAGTTTATCATGCTGATCGCCTTGTTCTCTGCGTATCGTCGGGCTGGGCATTCCAAGGCCATGGTACGATGCCCTTGGTATGGCTTCCCGGCAGCCCTGCAAGTGGCACATCTCGCCTGCTCTAGTACCTGTTGTGGGCAATCACGGGCACGGTGGCCCGTCTCAGTGCACCGTCCGCATACGTCTGCCGAGCTCTTGCAATACTTTGCAGGGTGGCCGTACCCGTGACATTTTAGGCAACATATCACGTCGACGTAATCTCTCACCAGGTAGCGCTCCCAATCAATGAAGACCCGCTCAGCGTCTATTAAGGTGTCCCGTATCGTGGGGCTGCACTCCAGGACGTGTGTTGGCCGGCCGCTTCCCTGCCGCGTCTTCTTGAATGCTGCCCGACAGTCGCTCTTATATGCTTCTGGTGATATGCTAAGGGCATATCATATACCCTTCAGGTTTTGGGTATAGATTGCCTCCAATAGTGCGGCGCCGGTTATGTCGCCCTCGACATTGACAATGGCCACCAGAGGTTTCTTGGCCTGTGGCTCCGTTACACGCACGGTCGGTGGGAGCGCACCCTTGATTATGTTGGCTGCGTCCGCTGACGTCGTCTGCACGACCACTCCTGCATTCCCTACTCTCCGGACTCGGGAGACCTGGATGCCCAGCTCCGTGGGGTTAATTGTCTTCTTCAGTATGGCTTTCGTGTCCTCCGATGTTTTTACTTCTCCGTCTTTCTCCGTCGGATAGATGGCCAGGGTCGGTCCTCCAGGCGCGGGTTTGGGCGCGCTGCGTTTTCCCATCCGTAGTCTATCGGCATAGGTTGCCATTGGCGCACCAGTTTACACATTAGCAGGAGGGCGGGCAGTATTCAGCTCCGCCACTTTCTTTTACGCCTCCATGAGGCGGAGCGCCAGGTGTGCCACCACAGCCGATACACGCTCGGTGAGTGCCCCCATGGAGGCCACCTCGTCCTTATTCAGCCTGCTACTCTTGGCTCTCATTGCCTCCATAATACCTTTTGTTGAGCCAGTTGCAACATTGACCAGTTGCATAACAGTGGCCGCTGCCAAAGGGTCCGCCGCCTCGTCCGGGAACAGCTCCACCGCAATGGGGCTCGTCATGCGCGGGGGCAATGGCGGTACAATGTTGGACCTCGCCGGGCTCCTGGGCGTTGGTGATACGCACCCTGCTGGGCCCGCGAGAATGCCGCTAACCGGCGGAGCCACGTGCCTCTCCTGCTTCCTGGTGGCAATCTTCCTCCGCAAGGTCTCCTGAAGCTCCTCCGGCGAGGTAAGGGTGCGCTTTATCCCTTGAGGTTGCACGGTGATCGTCACCTGCGATGGCACCATGGGGGTCGGGAGCGGCGTGCTGAAACCCGGGGGGGGGGGGGGGCTGGGTGCGTGCCAGCGACTGGCGAGGAGTGAATCCAGCCTCTGCTGCCGTCTCCAGTATTGCCTCGACCTCCTCTTGCCTTCTATCCAGAAGATCCTGCAGCATCTCCCGGTGATGGGCCGCAGCCTCGTCATCTGCCGCCATAATTAAGGGCGCCCACTTGGTCTAATAATAACCGAAGAACCGCAACTTAATTTAATAACCAAAATATATTACTACTACTTTTAGTGCATATAGCATGCACTAAAAGTTTCGGTTTTTACACCCAAATTTTTACTATTTACACACAAATTTCGCTATTTGCCCACAATTTGCTATTTGCACAAAAATTTCCGCTATTTGTACCAATAATCGTTCTCAATAGCCATAAGCGGGAAAAAAGTCTACCCTCCTTCAAATATTATAACTATTTAACTAATGTAACCTAAACTAAATTTAAAACAAGGAACTTAGAGCTAATAAGAACTATAACAAAGTACATCACCGATTTTTGGTCCTGTCCAATCCAAATTTAAGCCTAAAAATCGTCACTGTCGCACATAAAACACAAAATATAGTCACGGGAATGTTAGCGCTTTTACGCGTTGTGGGGGCGTTCCGGGTCCCACGGGATAGCGCCGGGACTCCGGGAACACGCGTGCACACCACATGAAGACAAACAAACTCTAATATTGCACTTTAATTGCCAAAAACAAATTAAATGCACAGAGCAATAAAAACACGTCTGCACTCAATCGACACAGACAACGAAGCCGCGGGCGTTGATGTGCCAGGCGGTGAGCTCTCTCAAGGAAACAACACCGCCCTCCCCGCGCACCCCCGACACCCGCTGATACAACCTGGCGAGCATTTCCGCCTTCAGGTCCCACGGGGGAGTCCCGGCCAATAGGCACGCTGCCTCCGTCGCCACCGTGCGGTATCCGCGGATGGTCCTGACCGCCGTGGCCCTCTGTGGTCGCCACAGAAGGACCCCTAAGTCGGACGGTCAAGGATCCCGCCCACACCGGTGCGCCGTACAGGGCCATCGACTGGATGACCCCCGCGTACAGCCGTCGGCACGTGGCGCTCGGTCCGTCCACGTTCGGCATAAGGCACGGTAGAGCGGACGCCGCGCCGACGAGCCGTGGAGCGAGCCTGCGGAAATGCTCCCGGAACCACCATTGCCCGTCAAGCACCAGGCCCAAGTACCTCATATGGGCCCGGATGCTGATGTCAACCGAGTGGACGGTGATCGAGACGCCGATGGGAGGGCTCATACGGCGCCCATGGAACAAGAGGGCCTCCGTCTTGTCCAGGGCGACCCTCAACCCCAGTGCCTCAATCCGCCTGACGACCTCTTCGGTACCATAGGTCGCCAGGCTTACCGCCTCTTCTAGCGTCCCACCGCGGGCTGTGACGAGCGTGTCGTCGGCATAATAAATCACGCCCAGCTCGAGCGGGAGGCTCCCCCGCAACGCCCAGTCGTAGCCGATGTTACACAGGGTGGGTCCGAGGACCGACGCCTGTGGGACACCGCACGTCATGGGCGTTCGCACAACGTCCCCTGCTCGGTTGGTGCAGAGGACGCTGCGCCCCACCAAATAGTCTGCCACTAGCCGCCTCAGGTAAGCTAGCACTCCGTGATACCGGAGCGCCTCCCTGATGCAGCTGAATGGCAGACTATTGAATGCGTTGGCGATGTCTAGGGACACCGCCAACAGCACTCCCCCACCGGTGACGGCCTCAGTCGCCACGGCCCTCAGGCGCAACAGAGCCGCGATCGTCGAACGACCCCTCGTAAACCCAAACTGGGCGTCCGACAGATCGGGCCCCGTGCCAACGAGGTGCCGCTCGATGCGGGCAGCTACCACCGTCTCCAGTAGCTTGCCCGTGTCATCGAGCAGCACGATAGGCCTGTAGGCCGAAGGCGACCCCGGAGACCGTCCCGGCTTCGGCAGGAGCACCAGCCTTCCCTTCTTCCAGCACCCAGGGAACCGTCCGGACGCTAAACACGCGTCGAACAGCTCCCTGAGGCGGGGACCCAGGTGGTCGAGGACCAGGCCCAGCACGCAGGGCCCGGGGGCGGTAGACTTTGCGCTCATGCGCGCCACCGCCACTCCCATCTCGGGTTCCGTGATGGTCGGAACACTGTCGTCATCGGCCTCCCGGTCAGTGTCTGGCGGAGCCATGACCGGGGCGTGTTGTTCCGCCCGCCGCGGGAACAGGTCCTCGACGACTCGGGTGAGAAGGCTGGGTTGGAGAGTCTCGGTGAAGGGAGGGCCCCGCGCGCGGAGCTTATTCAGTACCGCGCGATAGTGGCGACCCCAGGGGTCACGGTCGAGATCGTCCAGCATCTCCTGCCTGACTGACGTCCTTGGCGGAGCGGACGGCCAGCCTGAAGGCCGACCGCGCATTGCGATAGCCCTCGTACAGCAAGGCTTCCCGCTCCGCGTCGCGTTGGCTCCGCCGGCTGCGGGTGTAGGCCCTCCGGGCGCGAATACACGCGGCCCGGAGATCCGCCAGCTCCCGGAACCACCAGTGGACCGCCCTCCTCGGGGGTAGACGCCGTACCCGGGGCATGGCCGCATCGCAGATCTGCATCAACGCACTGCGGATGCGGCCAGCCTCGGCGTCCACCCCGTCTGACTGGTTGGCAGAGGACAGCCACGAGTAAACGATGGCTGTCTCCGCCAGCTGGTCCCGGTCTAAGCGACTCACAGCCCATCGCGGGAACGCAGGACGTCCATCCGCCCCGTGACCCCTGCTGGGCGTCGGGATTGCCGGGGAGACCTCCATCCGGATATACCGGTGGTCCGACAAGGTCTCGACCTCCTCTACGACGCGCCACCTCCCCACGCGTGCGGTGACCTCGGGGCTAGCGAACGAAAGGTCCACTATCGACCCGCCCCGTTATCGCACGCACGTATGCACCGAGCCTCTGTTCAGCAAACAGAGGCCCAGTGCCACCGCCCACTCCTCGATCGCCCGTCCTCGGTCGTTCGTCCGGGGGGACCCCCACGCCACGGACTTGGCGTTGAAGTCCCCCAAGACGAAGACCGGGCGCGATGCCATTCGCCGTAACGAGGCCTCCATGATGGTGAGGGAGGCCTCGAAATCGGTCACACTCCAGTTAAGGGAGAGATAGACTCCGAAGAGCGTAATCTCCCCCCAGTCCGCCGCGACGTATCCGACGCCCCTGTCCCTAAGGGTCAGAGACGACGAAGGCCACGACGTGGAGGCGACGATTGCCACGGTGCCATCGGTGCTACCCAACCAGTTAGGCCGGTCGGGCACCACGTACGGCTCCGCGGCTACGGCTACTCCTATCAACCACTCCGCCATGGCTTGCAGGAAACGTCCTGCGCACCGGCGGTGTGGTTGAGGTTGGCCTGGAGGAGACGAATGGATACGGGGTCCATTAACGATCCGTATCCATCGTCACCTCCTCCGCGCTGACGGGCGATCGGGCCACACTCGGAGCGGGGACTGGCCCGGTCGATGGGCCGCCTCGCCCTTTGGGGCCGATGCCGGGGGTCTGCAGTCCCCAGAGCCCATGCGGTGTTTGGCAGGCCTATTGCCTGCCGCACACGCGGGGCAGTGGGGCACCGAAGAGCACGATGCCGCCTGGTGTCCGGTCTGACCGCAACGGAAACATAGCCCGCTGCAGTCAAAGCAGTTTTTGCATGTCTGTCGGGTATGCCCGACCGCCATGCATTTGTAACACCTCGCGGGCCGGGGCTCTAGCACGGCTACCCGCGCTGAGCTTCAGCCCACGAGGAGCCTGCCTGAGTCGGCTAATTGCTTGACCGACTCCACCGGACACTGCACCCATGCAGCACCGACGCCGCCCGGACCAGGGCGGATGGTGCCAATCCGGACGGTGTCCGAGGCACATCCGGTACGCGCCATAATGGCCTCCCGGACGTCCTCCACCGTCACGGAATCGTCCAAGCCCGTCAGGCGCATCTCTTCGCACTTGACAGGCCTGGCGATTCGGACACCATCCTCCGGCCCGAACAGCCCCCTCAGCATCGTGGCCAAACTATCGGCCGTCTTCGTGCCCTCGGCCCCAGAGGGAACTCGAGTATTCGAGCCCCTGTCCGGGCCTTGCGGGTCCTCGCCTCGACGCCCCCGATGTTGGAGACGTCCAGCTCACGCCGGGCGCGTTTTAGGACGGCCTCATAGTTGAGGCCCCTCTCAGTTGCCTCAGGCAGCATGGTGATGACCACCGCGGCCGTCTTCGGCGACTTGAGGCCCCTGCGCGACCTTTTCCCCTTTCCGCCGGCTCCCGCCTGGAGAGCAGCGGCCACGGCGGCACTCTTGGCCGCCGCTCTCCGCTTCTGGCCGCGTGCCTTCCTGCTCCGCTCAGCCTGCCAGCCCTGTTCGAGCTTGGCAGCAGCGCTGAGCGCAGCAGGAGCGGTCGCGGCCCGGCCTTGGCGGGAGCCGGCACCTTGCCGGCCTTCTTGGCCCCCTTGGGCTCAGCCGCGGCCGCAGCGTAGCTCACCACGCGGCCACCCTGACAGGGCAGTGGAGTGGGAACTGACGCTTGCGGCCGCTTCGCCTTGTCCGCGGCGAGCGACGGTCGGAGGGGCGGCTCAGGCGGGAGCCTGGCCGCTACGGTGGCGATACGCGCATCCATCATCACCCCTACTCAGGCTAGGATGACGCGTACCGCCGACTCCGACACGCCGTGCACCTCGTCGGGCGGCGGCTCCTCCCCCTTCCGAGGTCTCCCGGGGCCACGAGCCGGCGGAGGGACCACGACGAGGGGAGGAAGCGCCAAGGCCGCGACGGGCGCAGTCGGCGCAGCAGCCGCGACGGGCGCAGCCGGCGCCACGGACGTAGACGACGCGCCCGCCCTCCCTGGTGCGGCCCGTTTCGGTGGCGAGGCCGGCACCGGTGGCGTGACTGGCGCGAGGCGCGCGAACTGGGCCCGCAGGTAAGCCATCTCCTTGGCCAACCTGCAGGTCTCCCGTCGCACCGCCGATAGCTCCGTCTCCAGCTTGCGGTTGCGTTCCCGCAAGCCGGAGACCTCCTCACTAAGGCGGGCGTTCGTGGCCTGTAGGGCCGCTACCCCGCCACTGTGGCCTGCCGGAACTGGAGTCCCTGGCCTCGCCGATCCACGACCTCTGCGCCCACGGGGCATGGTCGGGACCTTGGGAGGAGGCATGGTGGTGCTCCCCTCCGAGTCGCTGTTCGAGCTGCACCCCTTGAGGGGGCGCTTCCGGACGCTCGGGGGGAGGGCCTCCTCCCTCTCCTTCGTACCTACCGTGGTGGCGATGGTCTCCTCCTCGGCAGCCTTCCTCTCCTTCCTCCTCGACGATGGCCTACCTACAAGTGACGGCCTGCCTATCGTCCCCCTACTCCTACTGGACGGACCTGCGGCGCATCCACCGCCCTCGTCCCTACTCCGGCCGACCTGCGTCCATTCAGTGCCGTTTTCATCGGCGGACGGCTCTACGGCACTTCCGCCCACGTCCGTTAGGACCATCTCTGAGGCCGTGTCGGACTCCAGACCTTCGGATGGCTCTGCGGCATTGCCGCCCTCATCCTGCGACGGCTCTGCGGCAATGCCGCCTTCGTCCTCAAGTCCGCTGCTACAGTCGACGCTGACGCTCTCGTCTAGCGACAGCCCTGTGGTCGACCCAGTCTCCTCCTTGGCTGGGCAGCGACGCCACCCCCGTTCTGTGACGGTCTTGCAGCAGCAGTGCTGCCACCCTCGTCACACGTAGCCATACCGGCGGCCTTCTGCTGCTCCCGCCACGCCTTCCACCTTGCGGTCTCGATGCGGGCTCGCGCCTGGGCGGTACCCTTCTGCTTCCTCTTCCCCTTCTTCTTCTTCTCCACCTCTTTCTTCTCCTTCACTTCTATCCCCTCCCCCCGGTGAACCTCTTGATCTTGTGCCGGGCTCTCGGCAGATATAGCAGGTGTTGTCCCCCTCCCATACGACTGGGGACTGACTGTGCTGGTGACTGTACGCCTCTCGCGCTCAGAAACCAGCACAGTGAGGGTTTCCCCGGCGTGGCTGGGACCCTCTGTAGTAGGTACGTCATTTTGAACCTCTGCCATTCTTGGAACATTTTTAAGTCTTGCCTTGACTACTACTCTAACGGCTGGACGCTCGCACGCTTTTTAACCCACCAACCATTCATCCCCTCGCCGAGTGGCCAAACTTAGGATTAGGGGTAATTTTTTATAGGGGTTTTCTTCCCCGCGGTCCGAAGACCCCCGGTCCTGACCCCTCTACTCAGGATTACGGTATGGGCCTTTCTGGTCTGGCCGCTCGCGAGTGACCGACCCGTCACGCCTCCGGGCCGTGACGCAACCGTCCCTGGCGACGGAGTGCCATGAGACGATGTCGATGATGAAAAGTCAGAAGAGATTGTATAAGATAATCAAGGTTCCCTTCAAGTTCCTGAGCAGTTAATACATTATTATCAATGACATCCAGAAATGGATTGTTAGTATCGAAGCCTTCCTTAAATCTAGATCACATATGTATATCTGGTAATATAGTCATTTACGCACGTATAACTTTTATAAAATCTTGGATAGGTAGGGCAGAGGGCAAAGCGTCAGAGTATTACAATGTTGTGAAGGTCATCTATTTCAAAGACGTTATAGTTTATTTTGGGAGAGGCCTAAAGATGAATGATTTTGGTAATAAGAGATATGTAAGGAGTTATTAGCGTGTAAAATTTTAAGAAAATACATTCACTAGTTATTTTGGCCTTATAATTTGAAAGCTAGTGCTTCCGTTTGTGGTTCAGTTGAAGTCGGTTCCTTTTTTATTAATTTAATTGTGCATATCTTTATGGTTCATTGCGACTTCATAGTATGGGTCTGCCAGAATATCAGTTCTGTAGTATCGTGCCTACTGTGTCATAAGCTGAAATGGCCACCCTATTATTGCCTTGCATATTTTTGAGTTATGTAAGGTAATGTTTTATTTCGCTGTAGATTAATTAATGTGTAAACTGTACAAAATAAAGACAATACACCCTACACTAAGGAAATAATCCTTGTATTGCTTTGTATCTAATAATTGGACCGTTTATTTTGAAAGTGGTGTAAGTCCATTTTCTTTTGTTTCGAGAAAATTAAAGGTTACTATGTTTGTTGATTTAAAAATACAGGCAAATCATACTATGTTTGTTGATTTAAAAATACAGGCAAATCATATGAGGTCTGGCATTGTTTCTATTGTTTTATCAACATTTAATTTGTTTATATAAATTTGTTTTTGGCTAATTAGACTACGATAACACATATTTATGTGCTGTAAATGGACTTACACCACTTTCAAAATTAGACAATTGTAAAAATCGTTTAATTTCAATTTTAAAAAATCAAATATCGCTTAAAATATACTTCATTTTAATATAATTTTGTTTACAACTACGCATAACAACACATAAAATTTTATTTTAGATGGCAATTACAATTTTTTTGGGTAAAGGTATCGCCAAAAGTACGTAATAGATTGGTTTTAAATTTAATACACAGCTAGAGTATGAATTGGAATAGTACATAGGCTACATTTTATTTAAAAATTCAACTCCTAAATAATATAAAATTAGAAAAATCGGAATAAAATTGCGGATTTTTCTGCAAAAAGATGGCGCTACTGTTGTTTTTTTAATTCGCCAAAATACGGGCAAAGATACGGAGTCATACAGCCTTGTCGTATTTATTTTCTTCTCACAGGTTATGCGCTGTACATTTTCTAATACATTTCTCTAATTTTTTAATATCTATTAACTTACGAGTAGTGGAAACACGGAGGGGAAACAATGCAAATCGTCCGCGGGTGAAACCGCGGGACACAGCTAGTATAAAATAAATGAAAAATAACAAAACACTGATCGGCATCCATCTGCTATGCCACCTACCTCTGTCAATTGGACTTACACCACTTTCATAATCGATGATTATGCAATTTCATTTACCGATCGATTTTAAGTTGTACAAAACATGGGATTTTTTTGAGAAATTAAACACGGACTAGTTATATATAAAAAATTACATTAAATTAAGCATGAATTACGTGATAGCTCATTTTTCTCAAAAATGGACTTACACCACTTTCAAAATAAACGGTCCAATTATATAATAATCCTGGAATCGTGGCATTCTAATCTACGACACTGGCACGGTAGGTCGGTATTTTAATCACTACACCAACTGTGCAGTCAGTTATTTAATCATTTCTGATATTCACGAGTATTACACATACGAAATGAAGTTATTATTATGCATTTTATCGCCTTTGTAATAATGGTTGGGCAATCAAGAATTAAATTCTTGATTGCCCAACCATTTGAACACAGCAGTAGGTATTCATGGCCACGGAAGGACTAACTTAATTGTTATTATTTAAAAATGCAATAATAATTATTGACTGATTTAATAATTTATGATTCTATAGGTATGTTTAGCTCGTCACCGAATCTATTGAGCAATAGTTTATTTCTAGAATACATTTCGCTAGATATTGAATGTTTCCGTGTGGTGACGACGTAAGAATACAATTCACCACTCTCTTTCTTGCCCGTGGATGTCGTTAAAGACGACTAAGAGATAATATCGCCCTGGATAGATCGCAGTGCGCGTGGTCTGCTGCAAAAAACAGGGATTATAATGTGCAAATAACATTTATGCAAGAGAAGGAAAACTCTAAATGAAACCCTATATCGACACGTCTAACCTGCGTGGCATAATACGTCATTTTCCCTCCCATCGTGGAGGAGGTTTGTTCCCAATAGTGAGATATTTATGAGCCGTGATGATGAGGATGAGATATCGAATGATGTTCTCCGCGTGGTGATGGGTTAAGAATACAATGTGTCACCATTAGCTTACCGCCAGAGTTGAAAATTTGATAAAAGGAGAATAAGCAGCAGAATTCTTCTAGGAAACTTATAAGACTAACTTCCATTACCGACTGTTCCAACCTCCAAGTTCCCAGTCAATAGAATGACGATTATGGTTAAATGATGATTAAATGATCATAAAGATGAATGATGAATGAAGATAAATGATGTTCATCATCATTAATCTTCACAATTTTTTAATAAAATCTGTCTAGCCATCTAGTAAGAGCTTACTCACGCGCTTACCTACGTAAAGAATAAATTACATATATAAATAATAAATTTCCAAGTCAAATTCCTTCTTCAAGTGAATGCCAAGTCAAATTCGAACTTTTCACATGTCGTACATAATAAATTCTAAATAGGAATAGACTTCTCGTATTTTAACTCTACTTGCATGCTCAGTTAGGTTAGGTTGCCTGGCGCGAGGACGCTCGACAGGACATGTTCTCCCATTGGGTAGTACGGCTGGAGAGGGATTGATTCTCTATTTGAACTGTCCGGGCCTTTCAGCTGTAGGCGCCGGAGCTCTTGCCTTCCAGCATTTGCAGATTTTTTCGTGGCATTGTTACTGCGACAAATACCTGTAAACGGTCGGGAGAAGGGAAACTACCCCATTTTGTTACTAGTACGGTTACAGCAAGGACATGGCATACGGACATTGAGGTCTGTGTAGCCTGGGCAGAGTAACGCTCTGAACTGCATCATCGGTGCTACTGACGCTGCCGCTGCTAGCTCAAGCGATGTTCGTCAGCATCAGGAACTGGAACATAGTGGTCACTTTCTGTAAGGCAGTCGTCTCGCGGAAGAAGGTGGCGAGGCGTGTCCGGTAAGAACTCTTCTACGATGAAACACTCCGTCGTCGGCGTGTTAGATGGCATAGGCGCAAGTAACTGTGCCTCCTAGTGTCCAACCGGAATTTCGGGTTCAGTTTCGGCAAAAAAACGGATTTCAACTTAGTTTCGGTTTCGGCTGATTAATCAAACCGAAACTACGGCCTAAACCGAAACTGAATTCGTGAGTTTTCGCGCTGCGCTAGGACATGGTCGGTGCACGAGGTGCGAAAGACGAAGTGTCATTTTACAGATTTTATGGCATTTGTATTTTTGATTTCCCGACGTTTCGAACACTTTGCAGCGTTCATGGGCACAGGCACTCAGTCTGCCCGTCACCATGAACGCTAGAAACTGTTCTCGCTAAAATCCGTAAAGTTCTATTTACATTTTTTTCTTTGCATTGTTTAAAACTAAGCAAATAAAAGACTTATCACCTAGGTTTATTATAAATAAATCAAAATTATTTTGTTCTTATAGCAAAGTTTTGTAAGTTTCATTTTGTGTTGACCTATATTAGTAAAGTAAAAACTGGCTGATCACGATAGATTATTTATTCCTCTTACCACAAAATAATAGACCTCATAATTTACATAGAAGATTCGGTTTCGGCCGAAACTGCAACTGAAGGAGAAATTCGATTTCGGTTTCGTCCGTAAAAAGTAGTTTCGGTCGAACACTAGTGCCTCCTGCTGTCCTCGCCGATGTAGAGGATGATCGGACTGATGATTAAATCGCCACCCGCGGAAAGGCCGAGAGGCTTGAGCCGTCGCCAAAGTCCTGTCAGAGGCAGTTGGTGGGGTGTTTACTCAAAATAGACCCAAAACGGTAACCCGCCGGACGGGCTAGTGAAGAAGAGGACGTGTACAAGTGGCCCGCTCATATGGTGTAAGAGATGGCAGGCTATGGGGTCGTGAACTGTCCCTTCTATCATCCAGATGAATGGTGTAGGATGTAACCATGGATAGGCGCAGGGCATAATCCCCTAGCAAAAAGAAATCTATAATAGTTTAAATGCGCAAAGCATAAATCTATATGTAAAGGACCAGGAATAAATACTTTATATTGGACCAGGAATAAATACTTTATATTTGCTCAATATTTCAACGTTAAGTGAAAATTTATATTATAATTAATTAGTGATAATGTTATTTATTAGAACGAGTAATAAATAGTGCAAAGCTGCTTAGTTACAATTCACAATTTAATTTAACCATTATACTTTGTGATTACATAAATACCCGTACTTTAATAAACTATATCAGTAAGTAAACCATATTTTTTTACAACGGAATCAGCAGAGAAAGAGATTGGAAACTGAAACTCATCAAATTTAAACACTGTAAACCGTTTATAATTCAATTCGAATTTGATAATTACTAATTATATCTTACCTTTTACGCCGAGCGCCATCTAGTGAACAGTTTTCGACACAATTGGTCTGTAAATTGCTATAATCTAATAATTTTTCACTATAACACTATGGATTGCGAACAAAATATCACAATGCGCACTCACAGACATCACTTAACTACCTCAATTAGTGATGATTTAAAAGAAACCACTTCCACCTTCGACACAACCATGATGAGTTTAACATCCTTGAACGAAAGTGAAACAATAATGGAGCTCACCGATAAAATTAACGAATTGACTAATTAGTTGGCAAGTGCCCATCATGAAATCGAAAATCTAAACATTGAAAATTTCAGGTTAAAATCTGACTTAGAAAAAATTATCAAAGTCGCCGAATTGTGCAAGAAAATCACTTCTGATAGTGTCTGTATGACACCAGGGCGTAGCAATAGACAAAATAGACAAAAAAGTAATTACACATTCTCACAAAAACCCATCTCAGAAGTTAGGCAAATATCTCATATGGAGTCTACACAAACGACTAGTAACAATAATTCAAGCATAAAAACACAATCTACCCTCGAAAAAATTAAAGAAATATCAGACGTAAATATTTCGGCTACCGCCAATATAAATAGTAATATTATTTTAAGTCGGCCAGCTATGACATATGATAACATGGCAAATATGACTACCCAATTATCTTGCAACAGTACACCGAATTATTTATGTCAAGAAAATGAAAAGAATATGACGCTAAAAATCCATGGTAAAAAAAGAAGAAAAATTGCTATCATTGCAGACGGCCAAGGTCGATTTATGCAGCACATACTTCAAAGATTAGTAGGAGAACAGTTTCAGGTGTCTTGTTTCTGGAAAGCAGGCGCTACTCTACAAGATGTTTTAATGTCTGAACGCACACTAACAAATTCACTAACAAGTAGGGACTATGTTATTGTCTTAGGTGGAATTAATGGTAAATCTTCGTGCATTTTTAAAATATGTGTGTGTAATTTTTTGTGCTCCACAAAAAACACGAATGTTCTATTTTGTGAGATTCTCTTTAACAAGTACTTAAGAGAAAAAAAGCTGAATTATGAATTAAAATTATTATGTTCTAAGTTTGTAAACGTAATTTATGTAGATATGGAATTTTCTAAACGTTGCCCGCGTCCTAGAATTCTGTTTGCTCGTTATGTTTCTCAAATATTACTCAGGGAAATACTACGTATAAATTATAAGATAGAATATACTGATTCCCTTAACAAAAACAATACTGTGAATATCACTTTAATTGAAAAATCCACTCAAACAAATTTTACTCAAGCTCCGTTAGATTCAAATGGATTAGGTAGCATGGGATACCATTGTGAATTACCTCTATTAAAATGTACACAAAATTCTACTGATAGTCTTTTTCGAACATAGTAATATTATATGAATATGGTATGAATAATTATTTTACACCAAAATATTAACGGTCTCTCCTTGTCTTAAATTTAGTCTTATTATCAGAGAAGAACTTTAATATTGATATTGTTTGCATTACTGAATATAATATGATACATCAAGATGTAGTACATTTGAGTATACCATCGTTCTCTCTTGCTTCCTTCTCCGCGAGAAAGAATAGACATGGTGGATGTTGTATACTTGTGCGTCACAGTCTTAAGTTCAAACCCATAGAGGTTATAAAAAAATATCAACTGCTCAATATTATCGAATGTAGCGTGGTTGAACTAATTGATCAAAAAATATATATTTTGTGCATATATAGGCCTCCTAACAATAGCTTAGATGATGTGGGAAGATTTTTCTCGAGGCTTTGCGATATATTACATTATTATTGTCACAAAAACAAAAAAGTAATAACATGGGGTGATATAAATATAGACATACTAAAAAGAAATAAAACTTCTATATCTTATAAACACATTCTTTCAGAATATAATCTTAAATTAGAAATAGAGCTTAACTACAAAGGAGGGGGGGGTGAATTTTCTGGCGGCTGATGTTGTCGCCGCCGTGGTGGTTTTGACCGTGGGGGCCTTGTTGGCCGTAGCGGTCTTGACCCCACTCGTGGAGGGGGTAGGGGCACCTTGCTCCTGGAGAGGAGCAGCGGGTGATGGTGTCGGTGTGTTTGTCTCCTCTACGGGAGCGACCTTGAGGGCCTTGGCGGCCTTATTTTTGCGCGCTCTGCGGCTGCGCTTGCGGGACCTGGCCTCGCTAAACCCCTCATTGGGGGAATCTTCCTCTTCAGAGGAGGTGGAGGCGGGAGAGGAGTCGTACTCCATCTCCGAATTGGTGGCGGCCGCGGCGCGCTCACTTTCTTCCCCGCTCTCTGGGGTGATAGATCTCGTCATCATTTAGTAGGTCTTCGATACCTACGTGATTCATGTTGAGCGGTTACAACCACTATACTATTGGTGAAAAACTAAACAAATCGCTATACCGCGGTCTCCTAGTAACCTAACACCCCGGGAGGAGAACCCGGGGGTGTGTGGGGTGTGTTCCCTCCCAACCGGGGTAGGTCGGGAGGATGTGCTTAACACTAGGGTGTGCCCTAAGCTAGTATCCACCGGCCGATCTTATTGTGCCTGCGTGGTTCCTAACAGCCCGAGTGTAGGGGTGGTATGGGCCCTTGCGGGCAGTCACACCCAAACTGACACCCGAGAATGGGAGTAGGGAATAGGTAGGGTGGGAAGGAGATAACCGGGGTAGACTAGGGGTCACCCCCAAGGTCTACTGATCCGGTCCCGTCCGAGTTGAGCGCCTCGCCCTGATGGGGCTCGGCAGGCGACTCGGGGCTTCGCCTCACCCGGCTTCGTTGACACCGTAAGGTTTCAACCGGGGACCAAGAAAAACTTGGTTTTGCCCTTAAGGGGCCACTATGACTTTATCTGACTTTATAGAAATAGATATTACTACCTGACCTCACTTTTGAACAGTGGGCAGTTAGTAATAGCTGTGAGTGACCCAATGTGTCTTGAAAAAGACGGCTTGAGTCACCACTGTCGTCCACCGAAGAAACGCTGCCGAAGTTGGGACCGTTAGAAAGCGCGCGAACACTCGTAACGGAAATTTTACGCAGAGTGACGGCACGTGTGCACGCCAAGAAGGACGACCGCTGTATGTTTTTAATGTTTTTATTCGATTTTTTTTTTTGTGTGTATTTAGCTGTTGGTCGCAGATGACCTTGACAGCTTAACGCGGGCAATGGGCGAGCGGAAGGCTCTCAACCCGGTGTGGTTTTTATTCGATTTTTTTTTTATTGTGTGACTTAGTTGTTAGCCTCAGATGGCTGTGACAACTTTACCCGGACTGGTGGGTGAGCGCTGAGGGCTCTCAACCCGTATATATTCGATTTTTTTTGTTTTTTTGTGTTGTGTATTTAGCTGTTGGTCGCAGATGACCTTGACAGCTTAACGCGGGCAATGGGCGAGCGGAAGGCTCTCAACCCGGTAAGTAAGTTAAGCGAACATCGCCCGAGGGCTCCCCCTGTGGGGAACGGACCTCGGCTCGGGGCGTCGCTGAAAGCAAAGTGGGCGTGGCCACGTTTAGGTTAATGATTTTTACGCGGCGCGATTTTCGACCTCATCGGCGAGGCCGATACCGCGGAGTTTTATGTGTTATCGCTGCGCGAGCTGTGTAGGTCCTTTCTTGGGCGATCGTAATGGCATCATCCCCTTCTTCAAGGAGATGACGGGGTCGTCGGACCGCGGATATTTTTGAGGGGACGTAGTTTACCGCCCCAACCACTAGTGGATTGGGGTGAGTCGTGGCAGAGTCAAATAAGCGCTGGGAGCAACGCTTCATATACTGCCTGATGGTCGGCAATTCGAGGTCGATGTGTAGATCGACATTACGAACGAACCACGGTGCTCCCGTTGCCCGTCGCATGAATCTATTTTGTAGTGTTTGTAACCTGTGGATCCTGTTTGGCCTAACGTGCGCGAACACTACACTGGCATACGTCATGATCGGCCGTATGCAGGTAGTGTATAATCGGACTTTATTTTTAAGTGATAGTTTTGACTTTGCGTTTAATAAGCAGTGAAAGCGTCCCATCACGAAGGCGGCGCGCGCGCGGACCCGCTTCAAGTGGGACAGGAAAGTGAGTCGGCTATCAAGGGTCACACCTAAGTACTTGGCCTCTCTGCTCCATGAGACAGGTCGGCCGAAGAGAGCGAGAGGAGGGATGCTGTCCGGAGAGCACAGACGGGCAGTTCGTTTAGTGAACATGACCGCTTGGCTCTTCTCGGGATTAATTTCTATTCTCCATTTCCTATACCAATTGGCAAGGGCGGTAACCGCTTTTTGGAGTGTATTGACTACGGTTGTCGGGGACATACCTGCACAAAAGAGTGCGGTATCGTCGGCGTAAAGCGCCGTGTGCACACGAGTGAACTTGGGTAAATCACTTGTATACAGCGTAAACAAAAATGGGGCGAGGACCGAGCCCTGTGGGACACCGGCCTTGAGAGCATGGGAGGTCGACAACGTCCCTTCCACCCTATAGCGAAAGCTGCGATGACTCAGATAGTCATGTATTATTAGAATTAAGTATTCGGGGATTTTTAATAAATATAATTTGTAAATTAAGCCCTCATGCCAAACTTTATCGAAAGCCTTCGCTACATCTAGAAATAATACACCAGTGTACCGTCCCCTAATGAACTGACTACTGGTGTATTCTACTAGTCTATGTACTTGCTGAACACAGCTGTGTTTAGCACGAAAACCAAATTGCGCGTCCGGTATAAGTTTATTTAACTCTGCATATGAGCGTAGCCTACTGAGTACTATTCGTTCGTATAATTTACCTAAACTTCTCAGTAGGCTAATAGGTCGATAACTATTGGGTTCGGTACGTTTTTTGCCGGGTTTGTGGATTCCGATTACCACGGTCTCTTTCCACTGTGAAGGAAAGATGTTATATTTGAGGGCTGCATTAAAAATACAACAGTAATATTATTAAATGGGCTGGGAATAATTTAATTACTCTATTTGTAATACCGTCCGAACCCGGGGCTTTCCTAGCGTGGAGACCCCTAATAAGCGACTCGACTTCGTCGGTGCTCACTGTTGGGATAGGCATATTGTTGTCGTTGTTTATATTCGACCGCGATAAAGTGGTACGACTAGCCACTTCCGAATTAATAGTGTTGTAGTGAGTCGCTTCTTGTTCGTATAATGTACTCGGCGTACACTGAAGCTCTAGGCTCTCTGCCAGACATTCAGACTTTTCGTCATCCATGAATGCCGGCGGTTGATTTATTCTACTGAGGGGAGGGAGTGTGGACACTACATCTTTTTTGAGTGAGCGGGAATGGGAAAGCTGCCAGAAGGCTGTGTGCGTGGGCTTCAGCTCTTCTAAAGTGGCGTCACATCTGCTCTGTCTCATATTATTAATTTCGGTTTTGACCTCCCTTTGGAGGGCCCGCAGGCGTTTGTGGTTCTCCTCCGTGGGGTATCGGTCGTACGCGCGGGTTGCGTCGTTCTTTCTTCTCAGTAGGTCGCGTACATCACTCGTGACTAGACATGTGTAACACTGCGCTGCGCCGCGCAATTGCGCCAACTCAGTTCACTGCGCTGGAAGTATCAACTCACTTGTAGAAAATGTGTTAGCGCACGGCGCAATCGTCGCAGCGCCGGCGAATCTGAACAACTTTTTTATTTATGCGCCTATAAGGCAGGCTATAGTCGACCTTACTGCCTTGTCTTACGTAGCTTACACATAATTTTCTTTACATATAATTTATTATTAGCGTAAGAGATAAGTAACATCCGTCAGTAAGTCGTTACCATTAATTGGGTGCTGAAAACCAAATACACTATTATACATATTAACGTAAATCACTATTATATGATATTCACAACACTTCAACTGTATTACATATTAAACTAGCTGACTCAATACAGATGTTGTTCTGTTCAAATAAAATAAAGGAATGCTCTTGGAAATCGACAGCAGCGCCACCTACCGAGTCCAGTTGTGAATCTAAACCATTCTCGTATCCCTTTGAACATACACAAAACATTTCATCAACATCGGTCCAGCCGTTTAAGAGGAGTTTCAGTGACGTACAAAACAAATATATATAATGTAAATAAAGATAAAATATCAGCAAAATTATTTAAAATATAAAACTAAAAACAATAATTCATTCAAGAGCGTAACATGACACTCCCATATTCCCGCCGAAAAACTCAAGGTCGAACAACTCTGTGAAGTGTAAATAACTCTTTTAAAAAAATTGAGTTATACCTAGGTGCGCATTTAGTTGCTCATTCGGTTGTTTCATGTGTTGCGCCATGACGCAATGAGTTAGAAATGGAGTTATACCTGCAGTGGCGCAGATGGCGCACATTTCATTCGTAGCTCACTCGGTCGTGTTTACATTTTGTTGCGCCATGGCGCAATTTTGAGTTAGCGCAATGAGCCGGCGCAGTCTACTGCGCCTGAGTTACTGAGTTAACGCAAGGATTATCGTTGAGTTACCCATGCCTACTCGTGACTCGGCAGTTGCCATCTACGATCGCTCGTATCCGGCACCCGCCGCGAGCAGTCGTCAATTACCGACTGCACGTGACCGTTTATATTCGGTTTTTTTTTTTTTTTTTTTTGTGTACAGCTGTTGGCCGCAGATGGCCTTGACAGCTTGACGCGGACTATGGCGTTTATATTCGATTTTTTTTTTTTTTTTTTTTTTTTTTTGTGTGTATTTAGCTGTTGGTCGCAGATGACCTTGACAGCTTAACGCGGGCAATGGGCGAGCTGAAGGCTCTCAACCCGGTAAGTAAGTTAAGCGAACATCGCCCGAGGGCTCCCCCTGTGGGGAACGGACCTCGGCTCGGGGCGTCGCTGAAAGCAAAGTGGGCGTGGCCACGTTTAGATTAATGATTTTTACGCGGCGCGGTTTTCGACCTCGTCGGCGAGGCCGATACCGCGCAGTTTTATGTGTTATCGCTGCGCGAGCTGTGTAGGCCCTTTCTTGGGCGATCGTGATGGCATCATCCCCTTCTTCAAGGAGATGACGGGGTCGTCGGACCGCGGATATTTTTGATGGAACGTAGTTTACCGCCCCAACCACTAGTGGATTGGGGTGAGTCGTGGCAGAGTCAAAATAGCGCTGGGAGCAACGCTTCATATACTGCCTGATGGTCGGCAATTCGAGATCGATGTGTAAATCGACATTACGAACGAACCACGGTGCTCCCGTTGCCCGTCGCATGAATCTATTTTGTAGTGTTTGTAACCTGTGGATCCTGTTTGGCCTAACGTGCGCGAACACTACACTGGCATACGTCATGATCGGCCGTATGCAGGTAGTGTATAATCGGACTTTATTTTTAAGTGATAGTTTTGATTTTGCGTTTAATAGGCAGTGAAGGCGTCCCATCACGAAGGCGGCGCGCGCGCGGACCCGCTTCAAGTGGGACAGGAAGGTGAGTCGGCTATCAAGGGTCACACCTAAGTACTTGGCCTCTCTGCTCCATGAGACAGGTCGGCCGAAGAGAGTGAGAGGAGGGATGCTGTCCGGAGAGCACAGACGGGCAGTTCGTTTAGTGAACATGACCGCTTGGCTCTTCTCGGGATTAATTTCTATTCTCCATTTCCTATACCAATTGGCAAGGGCGGTAACCGCTTTTTGGAGTGTATTGACTACGGTTGTCGGGGACATACCTGCACAATAGAGTGCGGTATCGTCGGCGTAAAGCGCCGTGTGCACACGAGTGAACTTGGGTAAATCACTTGTATACAGTGTAAACAAAAATGGGGCGAGGACCGAGCCCTGTGGAACACCGGCCTTGAGAGGATGGGAGGTCGACAACGTCCCTTCCACCCTATAGCGAAAGCTGCGATGACTCAGATAGTCATGTATTATTAGAATTAAATATTCGGGGATTTTTAATAAATATAATTTGTAAATTAAGCCCTCATGCCAAACTTTATCGAAAGCTTTCGCTACATCTAGAAATAATACACCAGTGTACCGTCCCCTGATGAACTGACTACTGGTGTATTCTACCAGTCTATGTACTTGCTGAACACAGCTGTGTTTAGCGCGAAAGCCAAATTGCGCGTCCGGTATGAGTTTGTTGAACTCTGCATATGATCGTAGCCTACTGAGTACTAATCGTTCGTATAATTTACCTAAACTTCTCAGTAGGCTAATAGGTCGATAACTGTTGGGTTCGGTACGTTTTTTGCCGGGTTTGTGGATTCCGATTACCACGGCCTCTTTCCACTGTGAAGGAAAGATGTTATATTTGAGGGCTGCATTAAATATACAACACAGTAATATTATTAAATGGGCTGGGAATAATTTAATTACTCTATTTGTAATACCGTCCGAACCCGGGGCTTTCCTAGCGTGGAGACCCCTAATAAGCGACTCGACTTCGTCGGTGCTCACTGTTGGAATAGGCATATTGTTGTCGTTGTTTATATTCGACCGCGATAAAGTGGTACGACTGGCCACTTCCGAATTAATAGTGTTGTAGTGAGACGCTTCTTGTTCGTATAATGTACTCGGCGTACACTGAAGCTCTAGGCTCTCTGCCAGACATTCAGACTTTTCGTCATCCATGAATGCCGGCGGTTGATTTATTCTACTGAGGGGAGGGAGTGTGGACACTACATCTTTTTTGAGTGAGCGGGAAAGCTGCCAGAAGGCTGTGTGCGTGGGCTTCAGCTCTTCTAAAGTGGCGTCCCATCTGCTCTGTCTCATATTATTAATTTCGGTTTTGACCTCCCTTTGGAGGGCCCGCAGGCGTTTGCGGTTCTCCTCCGTGGGGTATCGGTCGTACGCGCGGGTTGCGGCGTTCTTTCTTCTCAGTAGGTCGCGTACGTCACTCGGCAGTTGCCATCTACGATCGCTCGTATCCGGCACCCGCCGCGAGCAGTCGTCAATTACCGACTGCACGTGACCCGTGAGTAAATCGATCGCCAGGGAGGTTTCTTCCTCGGACTTTATGTCCTTGGGAATCTTATCAAGGTATGCCGATGAGGTGGCCTTGAGATTTCTCCCGAGCCGTGCCCAGTCGGTGGTCAACCTTGTTGTTACGTTATTGTGGCCTGAGGGGCCAGGTAAGCGGGGGGCGAATTCCAGAGTCACCGGACGGTGATCTGAATCTAGTTCGTGTTGTACTTCGATTAAACATAAACGTAAGTTTATATTTTTGAGAAGTACAATATCTAATATGTCTGGCCTGTGGTCGACAATGTTAGGGTAGTGAGTCGGCTCTAATGGCGCTATGACGTCACAACCTAATCTGTCAGCGTATAACTCTAAGACTTTGCCCCTCTTGTTCGAACTATGACAGTTCCACGAGGTGTTCTTGGCGTTAAGGTCACCGCCAATGATGACGGCGCCGCCCAAGTCAAGCAATGCCTTGAGATCGCTCTCCACTAAGTGTTTACCGTCCCTTCTTTCGGGTGACAGGTAAGCCGAGACAAATGTAATTGGCTGATGGCCGGTGAGCGCTAGTCTGCATACTGACGCTTCAATGTACGCCAGAGGTGGCGGATCCACAGGCGTGCAGTGCAACGACCTCCTATAGTAGATGAGCGTTCCCCCTCCTTGCGAAGTGACCCTATCGTTGCGAACTATATTATAATTCGCAATTCTAGGGTCCTTGTTGAAAGGTTTGAGAAACGTCTCTTGTACCATAAGAATGTCGAGCTGTTGTTCCCTAAGAAATGTACCTAACTCGTCCCTCTGTGAGCAGAGGCTATTCGCGTTATATGTCCCTAACTTTAGGTGTCGTGGTTTGACTCTGCCGGGAGTGTGTATATCCATTTTATTTAAAACTAAGGGACCCCAGACGTTCGAGTAGGGGCGAAAATTTAATGGCAATGTTAAGGAGGGCGAGGTTATTACCCTCGTTCCTCCTTAGCTCTGCGGCGACCTCGCGGATTTCCGCGAAGTCGATAAGTGAGGCGAAATTTGCCACAAGGCCTAGATCCGGGTCTAGGCCTTGTGGGGTCTTAGGGAGCGCGTGTGAAGCTACCCTAACTGGTGCGGGTTTGGCGACGGGTGTGCCCATAAGAGGCTTAGGTTGGCCCCCGGCGGGCGTTTTATGCCCAACGGTTGGCGGTTGGGGTCTTGGTGGGTGCGTGAAGGGGGGTGGGGGGGGCGCTTGTGTGCGCGGTAATGCGGGGAACGCCTCCCTACCTTGAGTGAGGGGGCGAGACCACGCATTGTGAGTCGGGAGGGGGGCGGGCACGAAGGCCTTATTATAATAGCGGGCCGGACCCGTTGGACGAATTGTCCTTTTGGGCGCCCGTGGACAGCCGCGGAAGTTGGCCGGGTGGCCCATCTCCCCGCAAAGCACGCACGATGGCGGCTCTGTGCAGAGCGACAGGTCTTTGGGCTTCTCACACTCGCTGGTGTGGTGATTTCCCAGGCACTTAACGCACCTTGGGTGGGCATAGCAATTGTTCGATGTATGGCCATACATCTGGCATTTGTGGCACTGCGCCATTATGCCGGTTTTGTAGGGGGGCTCGATTTTTACGCCCATAAGTCCGCACACATGTGTGATACGGAAAACCTGTTTACCCTCGGGGGTGTTGTCCAGGCATACCAGGACCATATTCATAGGTGCGCGTGCTTTGCCGCGCACCATGCGGTGAACCTCCCTTACGGGAAGGTTTTGGGACTTAAGTGACTCGAGAATCTCCTCTTTGGCGAATTCCCGAGGGACATTTTTAATGACAGCCCGTAGGAGTTTGTCCTCGGGCATTGTATATGTATGGTAGGGGATGCGTTGCTCCCCTAACATTTTGGAGAGCGCCCTGTGGTCGTCGGTCGTACTGACCTCAACCTTGATCCCCTGTGCGGTGGATCTGGCGCTTTTGTAAGACACGCGGTGCGAGTTGCACCACGCGGAGATCGCGAACCACCTCTCCTTGTCGCGGGGGTGTGAGTTTCTTGGCGGCTGATGAAGACGCCGCCGTGGTTGTTCTGACCGTGGGGGCCTTATTGGCCGTGGCGGTCATGACCCCACTTGTGGAGGGGGTGGGGGCACCTTGCTCCTGAAGGGAAGCAGCGGGTGATGGTGTCGGGATGGCTGGGTTCGACTCCACTGCGGGAGCGACCTTTGGAGCCTTTGCGGCCTTATTTTTGCGCGCCTTGCGGCTGCGCTTGCGGGACTTGGCCTCGCTAAACCCCTCGTTGGGGGAGTCTTCCTCTTCAGAGGAGGTAGATGTCGGAGCGGAGTCGTACTCCATCTCCGAGTTGGTGGTGGTGGTGCGCTCACTTTCATCCCCACTCTCTGGGGTGATCGTGGCGGTGGGCGATTGCGGGCGCGATGGTGTGCGCTCCGGTGCCCTGTCGCGGAATTTCCGGACGATAAGCGTCCAGATTTCCTCGTCTTGGAGTAGGTCCTCAAGCCCTACTCTTGACATTATTAACTAATAGTACTCGAAAAACTCGAAAAAACACTCGCTATAACGCGGTCTCCTAGCAACCTAACACCCCGGGGGGAGAACCCGGGGGTGTGTGAGGTGTGTTCCCTCCCAACCGGGGTAGGTCGGGAGGATGTGCTTAACACTAGGGTGTGCCCTAAGCTGGTATCCACCGGCCGATCTTAATGTGCCTGCGTGGTTCCTAGCAGCTCGAGTGTAGGGGTGGTATGGGCCCTTGCGGGCAGTCACACCCAAACTGACACCCGAGAATGGGAGTAGGGAATAGGTAGGGTGGGTAGGAGATAACCGGGGTAGACTAGGGGTCACCCCCAAGGCCTACTGTTCCGGTCCCGTCCGAGTTGTGCGCCTCGCCCTGAAGGGGGTCGGCAGGCGACTCGGGGCTTCGCCTCACCCGGCTTTGTTGACACCGTTAGGTTTCAACCGGGGACCAAGAAAAACTTGGTTTTTCCCTTAAGGGGCAACTACGACTTTTATGTCTACTAGACAGAAACGAATACTGTGCTACCTGACCTTGCTTTGAACGCAGGCAGTTAGCAGTATTCGTGAGCAGTCCAATAGATCGCCTCGAAAAAGGCGGTTTGAACTGCCACTTCTTCGTCCGTATGCAGCGACCGTTGGGAAGCGCGCGAAAACAACGACGGCGTACTGAGTGTACGGGTGACGTAATCGTCAGCGCGCGGGAGCGTACGAGTGTGTGACGCAATCGAGAGAGCGCGAAGCGGCACGCATGCGCACCGAGACACGGACAGGCGCTGAATGCTTGTTGTGTCGACGTTTATATTCGATTTTTTTTTTTTTTTTTTTTTTTTTGTGTGTATTTAGCTGTTGGTCGCAGATGACCTTGACAGCTTAACGCGGGCAATGGGCGAGCTGAAGGCTCTCAACCCGGTACTGTTTATATTCGATTTTTTTTTTTTTTTTTTTTTTTTTTTTTTTTTTTTTTTGTGTGTATTTAGCTGTTGGTCGCAGATGACCTTGACAGCTTAACGCGGGCAATGGGCGAGCTGAAGGCTCTCAACCCGGTAAGTAAGTTAAGCGAACATCGCCCGAGGGCTCCCCCTGTGGGGAACGGACCTCGGCTCGGGGCGTCGCTGAAGGCAAAGTGGGCGTGGCCACGTTTAGATTAATGATTTTTACGCGGCGCGGTTTTCGACCTCGTCGGCGAGGCCGATACCGCGCAGTTTTATGTGTTATCGCTGCGCGAGCTGTGTAGGGCCCTTTCTTGGGCGATCGTGATGGCATCATCCCCTTCTTCAAGGAGATGACGGGGTCGTCGGACCGCGGATATTTTTGATGGAACGTAGTTTACCGCCCCAACCACTAGTGGATTGGGGTGAGTCGTGGCAGAGTCAAAATAGCGCTGGGAGCAACGCTTCATATACTGCCTGATGGTCGGCAATTCGAGGTCGATGTGTAAATCGACATTACGAACGAACCACGGTGCTCCCGTTGCCCGTCGCATGAATCTATTTTGTAGTGTTTGTAACCTGTGGATCCTGTTTGGCCTAACGTGCGCGAACACTACACTGGCATACGTCATGATCGGCCGTATGCAGGTAGTGTATAATCGGACTTTATTTTTAAGTGATAGTTTTGATTTTGCGTTTAATAGGCAGTGAAGGCGTCCCATCACGAAGGCGGCGCGCGCGCGGACCCGCTTCAAGTGGGACAGGAAAGTGAGTCGGCTATCAAGGGTCACACCTAAGTACTTGGCCTCTCTGCTCCATGAGACAGGTCGGCCGAAGAGAGTGAGAGGAGGGATGCTGTCCGGAGAGCACAGACGGGCAGTTCGTTTAGTGAACATGACCGCTTGGCTCTTCTCGGGATTAATTTCTATTCTCCATTTCCTATACCAATTGGCAAGGGCGGTAACCGCTTTTTGGAGTGTATTGACTACGGTTGTCGGGGACATACCTGCACAATAGAGTGCGGTATCGTCGGCGTAAAGCGCCGTGTGCACACGAGTGAACTTGGGTAAATCACTTGTATACAGTGTAAACAAAAATGGGGCGAGGACCGAGCCCTGTGGAACACCGGCCTTGAGAGGATGGGAGGTCGACAACGTCCCTTCCACCCTATAGCGAAAGCTGCGATGACTAAGATAGTCATGTATTATTAGAATTAAATATTCGGGGATTTTTAATAAATATAATTTGTAAATTAAGCCCTCATGCCAAACTTTATCGAAAGCTTTCGCTACATCTAGAAATAATACACCAGTGTACCGTCCCCTGATGAACTGACTACTGGTGTATTCCACTAGCCTATGTACTTGCTGAACACAGCTGTGTTTAGCGCGAAAGCCAAATTGCGCGTCCGGTATGAGTTTGTTGAACTCTGCATATGATCGTAGCCTACTGAGTACTAATCGTTCGTATAATTTACCTAAACTTCTCAGTAGGCTAATAGGTCGATAACTGTTGGGTTCGGTACGTTTTTTGCCGGGTTTGTGGATTCCGATTACCACGGCCTCTTTCCACTGTGAAGGAAAGATGTTATATTTGAGGGCTGCATTAAATATACAACACAGTAATATTATTAAATGAGCTGGGAATAATTTAATTACTCTATTTGTAATACCGTCCGAACCCGGGGCTTTCCTAGCGTGGAGACCCCTAATAAGCGACTCGACTTCGTCGGTGCTCACTGTTGGAATAGGCATATTGTTGTCGTTGTTTATATTCGACCGCGATAAAGTGGTACGACTGGCCACTTCCGAATTAATAGTGTTGTAGTGAGACGCTTCTTGTTCGTATAATGTACTCGGCGTACACTGAAGCTCTAGGCTCTCTGCCAGACATTCAGACTTTTCGTCATCCATGAATGCCGGCGGTTGATTTATTCTACTGAGGGGAGGGAGTGTGGACACTACATCTTTTTTGAGTGAGCGGGAAAGCTGCCAGAAGGCTGTGTGCGTGGGCTTCAGCTCTTCTAAAGTGGCGTCCCATCTGCTCTGTCTCATATTATTAATTTCGGTTTTGACCTCCCTTTGGAGGGCCCGCAGGCGTTTGCGGTTCTCCTCCGTGGGGTATCGGTCGTACGCGCGGGTTGCGGCGTTCTTTCTTCTCAGTAGGTCGCGTACGTCACTCGGCAGTTGCCATCTACGATCGCTCGTATCCGGCACCCGCCGCGAGCAGTCGTCAATTACCGACTGCACGTGACCCGTGAGTAAATCGATCGCCAGGGAGGTTTCTTCCTCGGACTTTATGTCCTTGGGAATCTTATCAAGGTATGCCGATGAGGTGGCCTTGAGATTTCTCCCGAGCCGTGCCCAGTCGGTGGTCAACCTTGTTGTTACGTTATTGTGGCCTGAGGGGCCAGGTGTTTATATTCGAATTAATTGAATTCAATTAAGAATATACGTGCGATCGAACCATAGCGCGATCTTAAAAAGTTGTTACAGCGACATCTTTTGCCATTAATAGAAACTAAAATATTATTTAATATAAATGTCTCGAATCCAACATGGTGCGATTCAGAGTTCAATACAGCGACATCTATTGACACTGTTGGTAACTAAATAACATTTAACACATGGTGTTGTTAAAGAGCTTCACTACCTTCTCTAGAATGGTATCTTGATACACTTGTGTCGATGTTTTGATACCTTTTTCACAAAAGTATGTCTCAGTCACGCCTTCATGGCTAATACCCAGCGGCGGCCTTACCCATTGCAAGGCTTCGGGCGGCAGGTCTTTGCGAGGCCCCGGGCGGCCGGTCTTTGCGAGGCCCTTTGTCCTTCGTGAAAAGTATGAGATACGAAAGTAGGTCTGGTTGTTTGGTTTAGGGATTTGTCATGTTTGATGAAAAATACTAAAATTGTACAAATAAATAAAATTTAAGTTTTATAATATTGAAAACAAAGTGAAAAATATAATTAATAAGTAAAAATGTAATTTAAAATCTATATTTTTTTAAATTTGCTTGGGTTGTTGCGTAAGGGCGCTGTAAGCGCGAGGCCCCTATAAGCGCGAGGCCCCGGGCGATTGCCCTGTTCGCCCTAAGGCCGCCACTGCTAATACCCCACTAAACCATCACTGAAGTCGGATAATGTCTACGTTGCACTCTGTCGACTAATTGGGAAAATTCCTTAGAGCATTGGGCATAAATACGGTCATTTTGTTTGTTACAATGTTGCTCAATTGTAAAAATTTTCACAACCGTAAACAAAATTTTCTGTGACCTCCCTTTGCGTACCGCTTCAGTAATTGTTTCAATTTTACCACCTTATTCTTTTTTAAATTATCAGTTAAGAAAGTCGCCCCCTAAGTCATCTTTTAAAGTACGCGACATGATTCTGGGTACTATCTTCATCTCCCGAGATAAAATCTTTTGATTTCGGACAGGATTTCTTCGAATTCTTTCCTTTACTGCTTTGACCACCTTTTTCGAACGAACACTACGTGGACGGCCAGATCTTTTTCTGTCACAAACAGAGAAGGTCTCATTGTACCTATTAATAGCCCGGTACACAAACATTTTACTAATACCAAGTGTATGGAGAATTTTAAAAATTGCATTTGGCTCCATGCTTACGTAATGCAATCACAGTAATTCGGTTCTCTTTATCACCCCACTCCATTTTAATATCGCAAAATATTATACAATGCATTGGCGTCAAAATTTTGTTTATTTTTAATTGTAACAGTATTTATGACCAGATTAAGTAGATATAGTCTCTTTGTCATCATATCAAATACCAAACATCAGAATCAGCATGCTGTTCTAATCCCAATTATTTGAGTTCGTATATCCTTGCTATATCAAACAAACTGTATAATATCAATAGTGTATCTGTATTACTATTTCAAATTTGAAAACTTAATTTCGTTTTGTTTGAGGATTCTTCTAATGTTGAAGGGGAAAACTCAATTCTAATTATATTTTTGGATTACCACAAAAATCTAAAGTAACTTACTAATCGAAGTGACGCTAAATAATAGGAATGACAACATTCTGAATTCATTTCATTCATCATTCATTCATCATTCATTTCAGCTCACATACGTCCCGCTGTTGGACTCGAGACTCCTCCAAAATAGGAGGGAAATTGACCTTACTATACCATGCTAGTCAGATAGATTGGTATAGGGTTTTATTTCGTGCTTTCCTTTTCTTGCATAGATGTTATATGCGTATTATATCCCTTAGTCGTCTTTTACGACATCCACGGGTAAGATAGAGAGTGGTGATTTGTATTCTTACTCCGTCACCACATGGAATAAGAGGTTCTTAAGAATTATATGCAGGGCTAAATACACCTTAAATGAAAAGCCCACATAGAACATGAATCAAAACCAAGCAAATGTTTTCGCTATATTTAATAATAATATGTAAATATTATATAATTCAATTAAAAAAAAACTTCTAATTTATAGATTTGTCACAGTTGATGCGCCAAACAATCTGTTCAACTTTTCATCATTAATATCATCATTTAAACACTAGGAATAAAGATAAGCTTGTTATCCATACTACTCGTCTTCAGAGAATTAGTAGGTCTTTCATGGGGCAATCACTCCGCTCCAACCACTCCATCAGCACCGGCCGGAAGGCCTCGACGGTCCTGACACCGTACCGAGGACTCTCCAGCCGGACTGCCCAACGGGCAATGACTCCTCGGCGGGCGTCGACCCGCCAGGCGGTGATCTCCTGCAAGGAGACCATGCCGCCGCGGGCGCGCGTCTCCGACACCCGCCGATAAATGTCGGCGAGCATCTCCGCCTCCAGGTCCCACGGGGGAGTTCCGGCCAGGAGGCACGCTGCCTCCGTCGCCACGGTGCGGTAACCCCGTATGGCCCTGATCGCCATGACCCTCTGTGGTCGCCACAGGAGGGCCCTAAGACGGACGGTCAGGGACCCCGCCCACACCGGTGCGCCATACAGGGCCATCGACCGGATCACCCCCGAGTACAGCTGTCGGCACGTAGCACTGGGTCCACCCACATTCGGCATCAGCCGCGAAAGGGCGGACGCCGCGCCGACAAGCCGGGGAACAAGTCGATGGAGATGCTCCCGGAACCAAAAATGCCCGTCGAGCACCAGGCCCAAGTACTTCATGTGGGCCTGGATGCTGATGGTGACCGACTTCACGGTGATCGAAGCGCCGGCGGGAGGCCCGGCGGTACGGAGGCCATGGAACAAAAGGGCCTTCGTCTTTTCCAGGGCTACACTCAACCCCAGCGCTTCGATCCACCTGACAATCTCCTCGGTGCCGAGAGTTGCCAGGCGTGCCGCCTCCTCTAGTGTCCCACCCCGGGCTGTGACGAGTGTATCGTCGGCGTAGCAAATTACGCCCAGCCCGGGTGGGAGACTTCCTCTCAACGCCCAGTCGTAGCCGATGTTCCACAGGGTCGGACCCAGAACCGACCCCTGTGGGACACCGCACGTCATGGGCGTTCGCACAACGTCCCCTACTCGGTTAACGTAGAGGACTGCGCCCCTCCAAGTAGTCTGCCACCAGCCGCCTGAGGTACACGGGCACCCCGTGATACTTCAGTCCCTCCCTGATGCAGCTGAATGGCAGACTGTGGGCGGAGCACTTTCATCTTCGGCCTCCCGGTCGCTGTCCGGCGAAGCCATGACCGGGGGCGTGTGCTCCGCCCGCCGTGGAAAGAGGTCCCCGACAACTCTGGTGAGGAGGCTGGGCTGGAGAATCTCGGTGAGGGGGGGGCCCCGCCCGCGGAGCTTGTTCAGCGCCGTGAGGTAGGGGCGACCCCAGGGGTCACGCTCGAGACTGTCCAGCATCTCCCGCCGACTAACGTCCTTGGCGGTACGGACGGCCAGCCTGAAGGCAGACCGCGCACTGCGGTAAGCCTCGTACAGCTGGCCCTCCCGCTCAGCGTCGCGGTGACGCGCTCGGCTGCGGGTGTAGGCCCTCCGGGCACGTATGCACGCGGCCCGAAGGTCCGCCAATTCTCGGGACCACCAGGGGACCGCACTCTTCGGGGGCAGACGCCGCACACGGGGCATGGCCGCATCGCAGATTTGCGTTAATGCACAGCGGATGCGGCCAGCCTCGGCATCCACCCCGTCCGCCTGGGGCGGTGAGGACAGCCACGACTGAACGATGGCTGCCTCCGCCAACAGGTCCCGTCCAATCGACCCACAGCCCACCGCGGAAACGCGGGAGCTCCGTCCGCCATGTGACCCCTGCTGGGCTGCAGGAGGGTCCGGGAGACCTCTATCCGGATGTATCGATGGTCGGATAGGGTCTCAACCTCCTCCTGGACGCACCAGCTCCTCACACGTGCTGCGACATTAGGGCTAGCAAACGACAAGTCCACTATCGACCCGCCCTGCTGCCGCACGCACGTTTGCACCGAGCCCCTGTTCAGCAAACAGAGGCCCAGTGCCGCCGCCCACTCTTCGACCGCCCGCCCACGGTCATTCGTCCTGGGGGACCCCCACGCCGTGGACTTGGCGTTGTAGTCCCCCAGAACGAAGATTTGGCGCGGTGCCAGTCGCCGTATCGAGGCCCCCAGGATGGTGAGGAAGGCCCCGAAATCCGTCGCACTCCTGTTAGGGGAGAAGTAAACACCAAATAGCGTAACCTCTCCCCATTCCGCCGCGACATACCCGTCGCCCCTGTCCTTGAGCAACAAAGGCGGGGAATGCCACGACATGGAGGCGACGATTGCCACAGAGCCGTCACTGCTGCCCAGCCAATTGGGCCGGTCAGGCACCACGTACGGCTCCGCGGCTACGGCTGCACCGATCAACCACTCCGCCATGGCTTGCAGGAAAACGTCCTGTGCCTCGGCGGCGTGGTTGAGGTTGGCCTGCAGGAGGTGGTAGGATTCGGTCGCCATTACTGGGCCGTATCCATCACCTCCTCCACGCTGGCGGGCGATCGGGTCGCGCTAGGGGCGGGAGCGGCCGGGGTCGTCGGGCCGCTCCGCCCCTTTGGAGCCGAAGCCGGGGGTCTGCACTCCCTGCCCCCCATGCGGTGCTTGGCGGGCCTATTGCCCGCCGCACACGCGGGGCAGTGGGGAGTGGCGGCGCAGGATGCCGCCTTGTGCCCGGGTTGACCACAGCGGAAGCAGAGATCGCTGCAGTCAAAGCAATTGGTGCATGTCGGCCGAGTGTGTCCGACCGCCATGCACTTGTAGCACCTCGCAGGCCGGGACTCCAGCACGGTCACCCGTGCCGAGCTCCAGCCCACGAGGAGCCTGCCTGAGTCGGCCAATTGCTTGGCCGACTCCACCGGGCACTGCCTGTGATGTCATCCACCGTCACGGAGTCGTCCAGACCCACGACGCGTAGTTCTGCGCACTTTACGGGTCTGGCGATTTTGACGCCACCCTCCTCTGCGAACAGACCCCTCAACTTAGCCGCCATGCTATCGGCCGTCTTGGCGCCCTCGGCCCCAGGGAACTCTAGAATCCGTGCCCCTGTCCGGGCCTTGCGGG
This sequence comes from Lymantria dispar, assembly GCA_032191425.1. NCBI lineage: Eukaryota > Metazoa > Arthropoda > Insecta > Lepidoptera > Erebidae > Lymantria > Lymantria dispar. The sequence goes on along the minus strand of CM063462.1, from coordinate 2,949,641 downwards.
TCCTGGCTTCGACGCCTCCTAAATCGGAGACGTCAAGCTCCCGCCGGGCGCGACGTAAGACGGCCTCATAGCTGAGGCCGTTTTCGGCCGCCTCAGGCAGCACGGTGATCACCACCGCGGCTGACTTTGGCGGCCGGAGCCTCCTGCGCGACCTCTTATTTGCGGCTCCTGCTTTGGGAGCGGAGGCTTTGGCGGCACTTTTGGCCTCCGCTCTCCTCTTCTGGCCGCGACTTTTTCGGCTGCGCTCGGCTGTCTGCCAACCTTCTTCAGGTGCAGCGGAGGGGCCGGGCACAGCAGTCACGGCCGCGGCTGCGTTGGCTGCTACCGGCGGAGCATTTGCCGGCAGCGGCTGAGGTGCGGCCTGAGCAGGAGCCGGTGCCACCTTCTTCCTCGCGACGGGCCCTTTGGACTTCGGTCCAGCAACGGCCGCAGCGTAGGGCCTTATTCTTCTCCTGCAGGCCTGAGACCTCACCACTAAGGCGGGCATTTTCGGCCTGCAGGGTTGCCACATCGGTAGGTGGGGGGTCGACACCTACAGCGGGCTCTGCAGCTGCCGCGCTGGTGGGAGGGATGTCCGCTAACACCCTCATCATCCTCGCGGCAGCCGCCTCATTCGCCCGCTTTTGGGCATCGGTCCCCCGCACATGACCAATCGACGCTGGAGCCGTCGACCTCGCCGCCACCACTGCAGCCCCTCGTCCTCTACGAGAGGCTGGAACCTTGGGAGGAGGCATGATAGCGCCACTCCCCTCGGAGGCGGACTCTGAGCTGCCACCCATATTTAGGGGGCGCTTCCGCACCATCGAGGGGAGGGCCTCCTCCCCAACCTCTAGTGCTGCCGCCAAGGCCGATGCCGGCGACCGGGATGACCCACCGACGGTCTCCACTGCCGACATGTCGGTGTCCGACGGCTCTGCGGCAGTACTGCCTCCCTCGTCAGCAGTCGGAGCGGCTGCCGCGGCCTCTCTAGCCAGCCGCTCCTGCTTGGCCAACTCGCGCCTTTTGACGCTCGTGGCCTTCCCCGTCCCCATGTGCTTTCTCTTTTTTCTCTTCTTAGGGGCCACTATTTTTGCCGGGCCTACTACTACAAGACTAGGAGTAATTCTTCAAACTTTTTCTGAAGATTTAACCCGACTCCACCATTAACCCGGCTCCAATGACGCTGGGTCCTATTGACCCGAACTAATTTCAAATTATATTGAATTTTGAGTACTCTTTGCTTTCGATCATTTCAGTACCCGGCGATACTGGTCTTCTCTACTCGTATCATTAGTGATCTTGATGCGACCTCGTCTGTGCGGGGATATATATATGTCCATCAAGTGAACACGGGTCAGTATGACCCAGCGTCATTAACGGCGTTATATTTTTGTGACATATTTTTAGTTATGTTTTCTTATGTGTATTGGTGATTTTCTGTTTGTTTTAAGTAATTTATAATAATGTAACTAACAAACATTTCTAGAATGAATTTGGGGCTGCTAGGAGAGTCGGGTTCTCGAATAATGCAATATGGTACTAAGTCTCAGTAAGATTTTTTTGCAAGAACAGAATCCTTACTAGAAGTCTTGTCTTGGTAATTGGGCAAAAGTTTCCCAAATTTATCACACCCAGAAAATTTCTGGACATCGTATAAAATATCAGCTGTGTTCTTCAAAAAAATATATAACGACTAGTCATACTTATAACGTATGACAAATTTATATAACATGTCCTAATCATTGCATTTTACATTGCAATAGTTGTAGCAATTTTGCGGTTAGATATAAAGAAGCTGAAGACTGATTATATTATAGGTCAAATTAATGTTCCTAAATTGATTTGATATTTGGTTTTAAATAAAACTACTTTACGGATTTTATCGCGTTTGTATTTGATTTTTGATTACCCGACGTTTTCAAATCAACAAAACAAATCCAAAAAGACCACCACAAGACTGCAAGACACCGTGAGCTCATATTGTATAGATTTGACCCACAATAATAATAACTAAAGATAATTTTATAAATTAAAACCTTTTAGTAACATAAAGTAAGCCGCCTTCAAAATTAACTTTAATTTAGCAACATGTTACCTGAGTTTTCTTGCCGGATCTTTCTCAGTGTAACCGTGTTCCGATCCGGTGGTAGTATACTAGATTATTAGTTAGTTTTTAAATATAATTACTATTAATTTTAATGTTTTAATTATTACTAACCATAAACAATATAATTTTTTCATATAGAATCATTTTCTTCTTACACTGGCAATAAATTTTGTATCAAAATGTGGGTCAATATTTAATAACTAATTTCTGTATCGGGTAGATAATTATAAATTTTCTGCAGTAACGATGACTTGTTGGACGTGAGACATCTTAGTCCACCCGTGATCATGAACGCTGTAAAGTGTTCGAAACGTCGGGTAATCAAAAATCAAATACAAACGCGATAAAATCCGTAAAGTAGTTTTATTTAAAATGTATAATACTCGCGTAAACATCAGAAATCATTGATATTTGGTGTATTGAAAATAGTTTTTCTTGATTAATATTAATTCATTACAATAATAACACCGACACACAAAAAAAAAGTGGACCGTCCGGTCCACTTTTTTTTAGGTAGGTCCGGTCCAAAGTACCGACATGTATTTTGATCCGCTGAATCTAAATTTCAAGTCCGTTTGGCCCGGTCACCCTCTAATTTTGAGTAAAATGCAAAAAACCTCAAAAAAAGGCCAAAAATTGTAAAAAAAACTGCAGTCACAGCAATGAAAAAATTTTTGTGGACCTGGATCACGTAAATAAAAGTTAAGAAATGAATATTTTATGCGTGAAAAAATACAGGAAAAGTATTTAATCATATTTTACAGATTTTTTTTTCATAGTTTTAATTGCAATTTTCCCGATTTATTTGGTATTTGAGATTTTTTTTTTAAATTTTAAAACGTTAACGGGGCAAGAAATCTTCAGCGGAACAAAATACATGAAAATCATACTCAATCTGAGTCCAAAAAAAAAATTTATTTCGAAGACTTCAATTTTTCATGATATATTGCCATTTTTTTGGGGTTTTTATTTTTTTTTTTCAAATTTGGACGGCTCACCGAGCTAATTAACTTTTAGATTTAAATTCAGTTATTTGAAATACACAAAAATCATACGTGATCCGGGTCCACAAAAAGCTTTTCATTGCTGTGAAAGCAATATTCTGCAATATTTTTTTTTTGAGGTTTTTTTGCATTTTACTCAAAACTGGAGGGTGACCGGGCCAAACGGACTTGAAATTCAGATTCAGCGGGTCGAAATACATGTCGGTAGGTAGGTCCAATCCAAATTACATTCCAATTTTTTTTTTTTTTTGTGCCAGTGTAATTAGATGATTACGTGAGCTGTGTTTTTGAACTTGATTTTGCATGTGTATTAAAAAAGGTTAGGTAAAGATGGTCTATTATAAAAATGGCATGTTTTCTTTATTTTATCGTGTTAATAATAGCAGATACTGCCATATAAATAATTAAATTAGGTGCCCATAATAAAATATTAGTAAGAAAAAGTCGGGTAAATTCGGGTCAATATAACCCGACGTCATTCATCATGTAATTATTTTCACGTCATTGGCGCCGGGTTAATGTAATTATTTTCCGTTTCATTATAACGCAAGGATAGCATTATACCCTATTCTAGATTGCAGAAACTTCAATTAGATACGCCGCTTAGAAACAACGGTTCCCTGCGACATTCAAAGTCCATTGAGTAGAGGATTGTCCTTTGCGACGCGGTCCGATTTGTGGTGGCAACTCGAGAAACTTTTCCCCCCAAGGGTTGTCAAAGGATGTAGCTTGCCCATTGCCATATCAGCGTGCTAATCCTTTGAGCTATATCAGTTATTGCCGTGTGCCGGATTTTATCATGAAAATAAATATCGCCTTTTTCATGAGGGCGACATTTAGAGACCAAAAAATATCATAACTACCAAAATATTTTCAAAGAGGATTCGCATGGAAATAAATCCAGTAATCTTCACAGGTATATTATAATCTTCAGTTAATTAACCAGTTGCCGTAACCTCGTATGTAATTAAGTTTATCTTTATTACGCCAGGGATGGGATGATGATAGTAATACGAATAAAATTCCGTAACACTACAGATATGTGTTAATTATTTGTTAGTCAATTATATTTGAGTAGCCATGATTACATGACTTCTACGCTATCGTTAGCAGCATCTATACCAATAAATAAAATTGGAGTGTCTGTTTGTAATGTCAAAATAATAGCCTTTTTTCATGCTCACACGGTTATTTGCACGACACCTATGCCTAAAATAGCAATTAAAAAATTTTTGTCTGTCTGTCTGTCTGTTTGTTCCGGGTAATCTTCAAAACGGCTGGACCGATTTCAAAAATTCTTTCACCAATGGAAAGCTATAATATCAGGGCGTAAACTAGGCTATATTTTATCCCGGTATGCCCACGGGAACGGGAACTACGCGGGTAAAACGACTATAACCTATAAGCGAAGCGAGGGCGGGTTGCTAGTTTAAAATATAAGGGGATGTTAACATTGGCGCCTAGATTTGATATTGTTCTTCAGATGGCCTCCAAACTGGACTTTGCTTGAGAGTTCAACACCAAGGATAGCGTCGGACGGGGTGGACGCCGAGGCTGGCCGCATCCGCAGTGCGTTGACGCAGATCTGCGATGCGGCCATGCCCCGGGTACGGCGTCCGCCCCCGAGGAGGGCGGTCCACTGGTGGTCCCGGGAGCTGGCGGATCTCCGGGCCGCGTGCATTCGCGCCCGGAGGGCCTACACCCGCAGCCGGCGGCGCCAACGCGACGCGGAGCGGGAGGCCTTGCTGTATGAGGGCTACCGCAATGTGCGGTCGGCCTTCAGGCTGGCCGTCCGCTCCGCCAAGGACGTCAGTCGGCAGGAGATGCTGGACGGTCTCGATCGTGACCCCTGGGGACGCCCCTATCGCGCGGTGCTGAATAAGCTCCGCGCGCGGGGCCTTCCCCTCACCGAGACTCTCCAGCCCAGCCTTCTCACCCGGGTCGTCGAGGACCTGCTCCCGCGGCGGGCGGAACACACGCCCCCGGTCATGGCTCCGACAGACACTGACAGGGAGGCCGACGACGACAGTGTTCCGCCCATCACGGAATCCGAGATGGGAGTGGCGGTGGCGCGCATGTGCGCAAAGTCCACCGCCCCCGGGCCCGACGGTGTTCCTAACCGCGTGTTGGGCCTGGTCCTCGACCACCTGGGTCCCCGCCTCAGGGAGCTGTTCGACGCGTGTTTAGCGTCCGGACGGTTCCCTGGGTGCTGGAAGGAGGGAAGGCTGGTGCTCCTGCCGAAGCCGGGACGGTCTCCAGGGTCGCCTTCAGCCTACAGGCCTATCGTGCTGCTCGATGACACGGGCAAGCTACTGGAGAGGATGGTAGCTGCACGCATCGAGCGGCACCTCGTCGGCACGGGGCCCGATCTGTCGGACGCCCAGTTTGGGTTTACGAGGGGTCGTTCGACGATCGCGGCTCTGTTGCGCCTGAGGGCCGTGGCGACTGAGGCCGTCACCGGTGGGGGAGTGCTGTTGGCGGTGTCCCTAGACATCGCCAACGCATTCAATAGTCTGCCATTCAGCTGCATCAGGGAGGCGCTCCGGTATCACGGAGTGCCAGCTTACCTGAGGCGGCTAGTGGCAGACTATTTGGTGGGGCACAGCGTCCTCTGTACCAACCGAGCAGGGGACGTTGTGCGAACGCCCATGACGTGCGGTGTCCCATAGGGGTCGGTCCTCGGACCCACCCTGTGGAACATCGGCTACGACTGGGCGTTGCGGGGGAGCCTCCCGCCCGGGCTAGGCGTGATTTGTTACGCCGACGACACGCTCGTCACAGCCCGCGGTGGGACGCTAGAAGAGGCGGTAAGCCTGGCGACCTATGGCACCGAAGAGGTCGTCAGGCGGATCGAGGCGCTGGGGTTGAGGGTCGCCCTGGACAAGACGGAGGCCCTCTTGTTCCATGGGCGCCTTATGAGCCCTCCCATCGGCGTCTCGATCACCGTCCGATCGGTTGACATCAGCATCCGGGCCCATATGAGGTACTTGGGCCTGGTGCTCGACGGGCAATGGTGGTTCCGGGAGCATTTCCGCAGGCTCGCTCCGCGGCTCGTCGGCGCGGCGTCCGCCCTATCGTGGCTTATGCCGTACGTGGGCGGACCGAGCGCTACGTGCCGACGGCTGTACACGGGGGTCATCCGGTCGATGGCACTGTACGGCGCACCGGTGTGGGCGGGGTCCTTGACCGTCCGACTTAGGGCCCTTCTGTGGCGACCACAGAGGATCATGGCGGTCAGGGCCATCCGCGGATACCGCACGGTGGCGACGGAGGCAGCGTGCCTATTGGCCGGGACTCCCCCGTGGGACCTGGAGGCGGAGATGCTCGCCGGATTGTATCGGTGGGTGACGGGGGTGCGAGCGGAGGGCGGTGAGATCTCGTTAAGGCAGCTCACCGCCTGGCGCGTCGACGCCCGCCGAGACGTCATTGCCCGTTGGGCAGTCCGGCTGGAGAAGCCTCGGTTCGGGGTGCGAACCGTGGAGGCCTTCCGGCCGGTGCTGATGCAGTGGTTGGAAAGGTGGCACGGGATGCTCTCCTTCCGAGTAGTGCAGGTGTTGACGGGGCACGGGAGCTTCGCCAAATACCTGCACAGGGTCGTGAGGAGGGAGAGTACACCGTCCTGCCACCACTGCGATTGCGACGAGGACACGGCGCGCCACACGCTCGAGGCCTGCGCGGCTTGGGCAGTGCAGCGCCGTGAACTCGTCGCAATCATCGGTGCCGACCTGACGCTGCCGGCCATCGCTAGGGCGATGGTCGACAGCGTCGGGAATTGGGACGCGGTCGCAGCCTTCTGCGAGACAGTGATCTCGCAGAAGGAGGCGGCGGATCGTCTGCGCGTGGAGCGCAGCCTCCATGAGGAGATCCGCCGCCGGCGACTGGGGCGGCGTAAGCGCAACTATCTGCGCCTCATGCCGCCCTAGCCGAGGCCGCGGGTGACGTGACCGGGGATTAGACCGTCACCCGCCGAGAGGCCGACCGCGTGAGGAAAGACCGACGTCCTCCCCGAGGGGGGGACGTCGGTCGATGGGAGGGTACCCCGCGTAGGGGGTATTCCGTCGGGCCGACCACTGACGACAAGTAAACCTGCTCCAGTGGTCGGCCCAATGACGAAGGCGAGGTGGTTTTCGGGTGGGTTGCGGGAGTTGCGTGCTTAAGCCCCTCTGTCGCCCCTGACGGAGTGGTGCAGAGGCGCGCCGACCACAGCCCACCCACAAAAAAAAAAAAAAAAAAAAAACACCAAGGATAGCAATGTTCTCGAAAATTTGGAGAAAAGCCCTATGATACCTAAACTAAGTTTCTTTGCAGTGAACGGGCGAACTTATCTTTGTGGCATTCAACTGAACTAAGTGCCGTTTACCATTCCATGGCTCGCCCCAGAGAGCGCTCGTCTACAAATAAACTCATTTGCAAAAAAACGGGCGGTTTTGATTTTCATTCATATTTAAAAAGATACAATACCAAAAAGGTTTCAATCGTTTGTACACGTTACTGGCCGCTTTTAAAAATGCTGTGGTATTTAAAAAAGTACGTTCTAAATTCAATTTTTCATTTGATGTTCATTTTTACAGAAAACCCCTTTTTATCCTACATTTTTGGCGCGAAGTTCCAGAAGTTAACATCGACTTTCATAACTTTTATTCAATTTTTATCGATTAATTTCATATCCTTGACTGTCAAAGCTTTATTTAATGCTGTTTGGCTGTATCAAAAATGGTAGATAAAGTGGTAAAAGCTACCAAAATTATCGCGCTGCTTGAAGAGGGTTGCAGCCAATGTTTCGTGGCTAGGAGGCTAAATGTTAGTCGCTCGACAGTCCAAAGGACCTGGCAGCGATATCAGGAGACTGGTTCCGTCGAGAGAAGGCCTGGTTCTGGAAGAAAACCATGTACCCAACCACGGGATGATCGTTTTCTTGTGAGTCGCGCATTGAGAAATCGCAAATCTTCGTATGTGGATCTTAAGAACAACCTCCAAGAAGTAAGAAATGTGCATATTAGTCTATGGACGGTCAGGAGGAGGCTTCTCGCTGCCAATATACGCAGTCACCGCCCGGCCCGCGGCCCCAAATTACTCCGTGAGCACAGAGTTCACAGGCTTAGGTTCGCTAGAAATTGTGAATCATGGACTCAAGACGATTGGAATAGGGTTTTGTTCTCTGATGAAGCCAGGATATCTCTGTTCGGTGAAGATCGACGTCGGCGAGTGCTAAGAAGACAAGGAGAACGCTTTGCAGAGGCATGTTTCGAAGAAATCACACCTTATGGTGGGGGCTCTGTTATGTTTTGGGCAGGAATAAATTCAATGGATCGTACAGAGTTAGTCTTCATTGAAAACGGCTCACTGACTGGGCATCGATACATAACGGAAGTTCTAATTTCTCATGCACAACCCGCATTGGCCGCTCTAGGTGAAGACTCGATTTTTATGGACGACAATGCTCGCGCCCACCGATCGCGCGATGTTAATGCGTATGTGCAAGAGGTCGGCATTCGTCGTTTGGATTGGCCAGCTCGAAGTCCCGACCTCAATCCCATAGAGCATGTCTGGGACGTTCTGAAACGGCGTGTGAGATCAGTACACCCGGCTCCGCAGACCTCTGCTCTGCAGAGAGCTGAAGAATGTGATTACTGCGGAGTGGGAACGTATTCCGCAAGCAAGTATCCGGGATATACTCGCTAGCATGCCCAGACGAATTCAAGCTGTGATTTTAGCTAGAGGGGGTCACACTCGATACTAAACATTTATCTGCTTTTACTTTATTAAAGAAAAACAAACAAAAAAACTTTTTTATTTTTACTTCATGAGCATATGCACTACTAGCGAATATACACTACTAGCGAGGTTTAGCATTATTTCCCATAAATTGTATCTAAATTTTATGAAATACTGATGAAAACGATTATTTTCTTATTAATTTAGCAAATTGTGTGGATAAAACTACCTATAATTATCAAACAAAGAAATATTAACATTTGAAATGGTTCATTGCTTAGGTGCCCGTTTTTTTTGCAAATGAGTGTATAAATTGAGCCCGTTTTTGTTTTAACATACCGCCGAGGACATTTTGATACTGGGTGTAGGTAAGTATCACTTACTCTCACTCGTCTCTGCTGTCATCCACTAGCAACGCATATTTCCTATGGAGAAAATTTCGTTGATATATAGCATAAACAATGTTGGGAAGAACCCAGAGCAGATGTTTTGAAAAGGCATTCATCATCATCATCACAGCTCATATACGTCCAATTGCTGGGCTCGAGCCTCCTCCACAATGGGAGGGAAATTAACCTAAAATACCACGCTGGTCAAACGTATTGGTATAGGGTTTTATTTTGAGTTTTTCTTCTCTTGCATACATTTATATTAAAATAGCTTAGACATTTTCAACATGAAATTCGGACCGTAGTCTCTTTCTGTAATGTAGAGTACTCATTAAATGAAATTCAACCCTGAAAGAGGTGAAAACCAGGGGCAAATTTTGTATATAAAGAAAAAAATCTACATTATTATGTAATTTTTTTAGGATTATTATTTATTTGACAGTATGTAGCTAAGTGCCCTTAAGGAGCTTATGCAGAATAAATGATTAGATTTGATTCGACTAGAGCTAAACATATTGTATACAATTTTGTGTAAAAAAGGAATTAAAAATTATAAGTCCAATGAGTTTATTACCGGATTTTCGCAGCTTAGGCCGGTGGTAGATTAAGTGACAGATTAATTTCAAACAAAATGTAAAATAGACAATATGTAAGTGCCCTTATGCGATTTATCTATACCTACTAATAAATAGAGAGTCTTTTTTGTTCGTTATATTGCAAAAACTACTAAATGGATCTAAAAAATACTTTCATACTACCATAAGATGCAACGTTTTACGGCAAAGATTTTAGTAGGTATGTACATAATTACTTATCCAGAACCTATATTTCTTTGACTTAGAAATAAATAATTATACTAAATAGTTATACTAAATTTATTCTATTTTCTTGTTATTTTAATTCTATCGGTTATGTTTATTTATCAGTTTAACATTTGGTGAATCGGACTGTCAATTATTTATAATAATAATATCATCATCATCATCTTGCTCTTATCCCAATTACTTGGGGTCGACGCAATATGTCATCTGTTTTGACATATTGCAAAACGTTTCGGCAATGACTTTTATGACCGGCCGCCTGCCTGACGTCAACCCTCCTTGGGAATGTAATCGTTGACCCAAATGGTACCAGATGGAGTTGGTCCGGGTCAATCTAGGGCTCTTAGTCGTCTTTTACGACACCCACGAGCAAAGCAAGGGTTGGTAGTATTCGAAGCCGCTACCACACAGCATATTTATAATAATAATATGATTTATTATAATTACCATTTAAATAAATTTATAACTAGAAAATTAACATTTCAATTTCAGCTGCAGCAGGAGATAGCTAATTACATAATAATTTGAGTCAGCGTGAAGGATTTCCTCCACGTGGTGACGGAGTAAGAACTACTCACCACTCCCTATGTAGGATATATCCTTGAAGATATGTCCTCGTGGATTTTCTTGAAGACGATTAAGGGATATAATATGCATATAATATCTATGCAAGATAAGGCAAACTCGAAAGAAAACCCTATTTTTTTTGTGTTGGGTTGCGGTTAGCGCACTCCTCGCACCACTCCATCCGGGGCGACAGAGGGGCGTAAGCACGCATACCTGCAACCCACCCGAACACCACGTCGCCTTCGTCGTTGGACTGATCACCGGAGCAGGGTTACTTGTCATCAGTGGTCGGTTCGACGGAATACCTCCTGAGGAGTACCCTCGACGAGTTCACGACGCTGGTCTGCCCAGGCGGCACAAACCTCGAGCGTATGCTGCCGTGTCCTCGTCGCAATCGCAGTAGTGGCAGGACGGTGTACTCTTCCTCCCTCCTAGCGACCGTGTACAGGTATTTGGCGAAGCATCCATGCCCCGTTAAAACCTGCACCAGTCGGAAGGAGAGCACCCCGTGTCGCCGTTTTAGCCACTGCATCAGCACCGGCCGGAAGGCCTCCACGGCCCTCACACCGAACCGAGGCCTCTCCAACCGGACTGCCCAACGGGCAATGACATCTCAAAAATAAAACCCTATACCCACACGTCTGACCAGCGTGGTGTAGTAGTAACTTCCCTGTCATTTTGAAGGAAGCTCGAGCCCAATAGTGGGGCGTATGTGAGCTATGATGATGATGATGTGAAGGATTTCCGTTCTGCCTACCCTGTCCTATTAATATAAGATAAAATGACACAAGCATAATCGCTGACATAGTTGTCATATCATTAATTTGATAATACTAAATACAGGTGCTGGCTTTTACAACAACATTCGAGAAAAATGCGTATCGCGATAAAAATTCGATATCACACGTTACAGGATCACCGACACTGATCAAGAGCGGGCAGAAAGTAAATAATTGTGCAACTAATTAATATACAGAATGTAGTAGGTTATGGGGCAACTGGTAAAACGGGAGCTAGGCAATCGTGGTGGGAATTCATGAAATAAATTAGAAAAACAATATCGATTCTTTAATGAATTAAAGACATGTAAAGTTTTCAATTTCGTCATCACTTTTTCATGTAAATCTGATCGAAATGCGTAAAGTCAGTGATAATACTTAATCTGCAACATATTCGTACTTTAAATGTTCATCAGAAATTGAATAAATCAATGATTACGTTCGCATAAGCAAGACAAACTTCGCTTTAAATCAGCTGATCGACCGATGACCGTTGACGTTTCGCCTTTGTACCTACGTTACCATTGAAGCATTCGCGCAAATCATACCTATTTATACTATAGAAGCTTTATATGCCTACATGTATCCTGCCTGTGGCAGCCCTAATTTACCGCCATTTGTTTACAGGCAGCGATATAGGGTAATCTTCCAGTCATTGAACACTTAACGAGCATTTGAAGGTTTTGAATAGTTTATGAACACGTTTAAAAAGATTCCTGTTAAAATTATTGTTATTTTATTATTTTAATATGCGTCTTTGTATAATACATTCTTAGAAATAACATTTAACAATAAAAACGCGAAAAAATCCTGTTTAAAAAAAAAGAGCCAAAATATAGTCATTGGAGAGAATTTTTATTGTTGGACAGCATCAACTAGTTAATGGACAGCACTTTAGTGATTTCTTAAAACATCAAAATAGTAAATAATATCTGTTTTTAAAGGAAGTGAGAGAACTAAAAATTGTTTGTAATTATATTTATTGGGAAATTATTAATTAGAACATATATTTCCTGGTGACTCCAGGCACCGAAGAGATCATCAGGCGAATCGAGGCGCTTGGGTTGAGGGTCGCCCTGGACAAGACGGAGGCCCTCTTGTTCCATGGGTGCCGTATGAGCATCGATCACCGTCCACTCGGTTGAGATCAGCATCCGGGCCCATATGAGGTATTTGGGCCTGGTGCTCGACGAGCAATGGTGGTTCCGGGAGCATTTCCGCAGGCTCGCTCCACGGGTCGTCAGCGCGGCGTCCGCCCTATCGTGGCATATGCCGAATGTGGGCGGACCGAGCGCGACGTGCCGACGGCTGTACGCGGGGATCATCCAGTCGATGGCCCTGTACGGCGCACCGGTGTGGCGACGGAGGCAGCGTGCCTGTTAGCCGGGACTCCGCCGTGGGACCTGGAGGCGGAAATGCTCGCCGGATTGTATTGGCGGGTGACGGGGCTGCGAGCGGGGGCGGTGTGGTCTCGTTGAGGGAACGGACGTGTACTCCAAATAGGGGGTATTCCGTCGGGCCGACCACTGATGACAAGTAACCCTGCTCCGGTGGTCGGCCCAACGACGAAGGCGACGTGCATCGTGGGTGGGTTGCGGGTGTGCGTGCTTACGCCCCTCTGTCACCCCGGACGGAGTGGTGCGAGGAGCGCGCAGACCGCAACCCACCCCAAAAAAGAAGGCTGTATTTATTATAAAATGTGTCTTGTAATGGGGAGGACACTGGCTCCTGCAACACAATATACAACTAGCGTAGGAGCCAGAGATTATGTTTTGAACTATTATGTATTGTTAAAAGGTAGAGTTTAGAAAGAGATCAGTTGCAGTGTTCCTGTTTTCAAAGTAACCTTATCAAATATGGTTTTATTGCGTTCTGTCCAATGACTGGTAGTGTCCAATGACTAGAAGTTTACCCTATCATCATATTTAAAAAAAAAAGCTTTAATTTGACATAAACACCAAGTGTGTACGTCATGAACGTATAAATACACCAAAATATTACCTGTTTAGACCTGGCTGCAAAGTAGTTGCGGCCAAGTGTGCAACGGCACCCATCGATTTTCGAATTCTTTACATACATTGCTATGATGTGGATGATATTTTATTTAAAAAACAAGTGAACCAAACTTTGTACCGAAAATTTATTTACAAAAATTTTATTAAAATTACTTGCGGCCACTTATTGACTGGCAGCCTGTTATCAATGTATTCTCCTAATCATAAATGTATGTAAGAATCTAAGTTTGATTATGTACGCGATGAACGTAGTGATTCTGCAGTCGGATCTTAATCCATCAAGCTTAGAATAATAACATATAGAAGGTAAGTCCACGCACACTAAGTGAGGCATTTCAATTGGAGCCTAATGGAGCTTACGCCGGAACAGTCCCGTAATGTACAAGTCATTGCACTGCACGAATGTACGCAACTCTTAAAAATAAATAGGTAATTATGACGGCTTGTGCATTCAAATGGTGCCACAACACGTTTGAAAAACATAAAAAGGTTTTTAACATTACTTTTAAAAGTATTTCGACGATTTATGTTAATAAAAACAAAATTTGATTTCATAATTTGTATAGTGGTTGCCGTGTGTACGTGTGTAATCGTCTGCCCGCCATTACTATTTTTAGATTCAAATTTTTAAAGTTCGAAGTACTGACACTATCCTTCTATACGTTCTTAGAATAATAACATATAGAAGGTAAGTAAGTCCACGCACAAAAAGTGAGGCATTTCAATTGGAGCCTAATGGAGCCTATGCCGGAACAGTCCCGTAATGTACAAGTCATTGCACTGCACGAACATACGCAACTCTTAAAAAATAAATAGGTAATTATGACGGCTTGTGCATTCAAATGGTGCCACAACCCATTCAAAAAACATAAAAAGGTTTTTAACATTACTTTTAAAAGTATTTCGACGATTTATGTTAATAAAAACAAAATTTGATTTCATAATTTGTATAGTGGTGTATGTGTGTGTACGTGTGTAATCGTCTGCCCGCCATTAGTATTTTTAGATTCAAATTTTTAAAGTTCGAAGTATTGACGCTATCCTTCTATACGTTATTATTCTAAGTATACGTTATTATTCTAAGCCATCAAGTTTAAAACTACATAATTTAAACAGAGAATACAAAACGTATCGCAAAAGATATCGAAAACCTTAATTTTGTGTTAATTCAATTTCATTATGTGTGACCTGTATTCAATTACAATAGGTAAGAAAAAAATTGCAAGTCATTTTGCTTGTAATATCAGTAGCTGAGAGGTATGTACTTTTGTTACTTTTATATTGCTTAAATTAATTTTAAAGATTATTTGTTTACACACTTAATGGATGTCTTGGCTATTTCTTGTTCAACAGTAATTAAATTTAGGGGTAAAAATATTCCGCAAATGTTTTATGAGTGACGTTAATAATATCTTAAAAAACTATTAAGAAAAACAATGCCGCTAGCCTTAGAATAATAACGTATAGAAGGATAGTGTCAATACTTCAAACTTTCAAAATTTGAATCTAAAAATACTAATGGCGCGCAGGCGATTACACACGTACACATACAAACCACTATATAAATTATGAAATCAAATTGTGTTTTTATTAACATAAATCGTCGAATTACCTTTAAAAGTAATGTTAAAAACCTTTTTAAATTTTTCAAATGTATTATGACACCATTTGAATGCACAAACCGTCATAATTAACTATTTATTTTTTAAGAGTTGCGTACGTTCGTGCTCCATCCGACGTCCTCGACGAAGAGGACGACACTATCACACTCGCTCAACAAAGAGCCTACACGGCCCGCGAGGCCTTAACAAATAAATATCCGCGGTTCCATCCTCGCCGTCGAGGTGCGAAACCGCGCCGCGCAAAAGTCACGACTAAAAACGTGGGCACGCCCACTTTGCCTTCAGCGACGCCCCAAGCCGAGGTCCGTTCCCCACAGGGGGAGCCCTTGGGCGATGTCGCTTAGCATATTTTTCTCCGGGTTGAGAGCCCTCAGCGCTCACCCATAGTCCGCGTCAAGCTGTCAAGGCCATCTGCGGCCAACAGCTGTACACACACAAAAAAAAAAAAAAAAAATACGTTCGTGCAGTACAATGACTTGTACATTACGGAACGGTTCCGGTGTAAGCTCCATTAGGCTCCAATTGAAATGCCTCACTTTTTGTGCTTGAACTTACCTTCTATACGTTATTATTCTAAGGCCGCTAGCACACTTCCTTGCGGAACGCCATTTTTTTTTTCTCAAAATCAGATACATTAATAGCAAAATGACGTGGAACCCGGACCATAGCCCGGGCTAAGCTGTCAAGGTTATCTGCGACCAACAGCAATGCACACACAAAAAAAAAACCATGTATACTAAATTTAATACGTGAATGACAGGAAATTACAAACAAACAATTATATTTATATTAACACTTTTATTACAATAAACAATTATCAGTGTGCAATACAATACGATAGGTAACTGCCATTGCTATGGTTATTGGATAATTGCGTAACATTAACCCTATATTATATTTTTAATATGCCACGTTTAGTATCCAAAACTGATTTTATAGTCATTCGCGTTGCCGTAATATATATGATTGAATTATTGTTACTCGTCTGAACAATGTTTTCAGTGAACTATTAAGACTGATTTTACAACGGTGGTTGCAACAATGTACAATGTAAAATTTGTAAAGTATTTCATACGTTCTTTGACCTGCAAGCATTGATTATGCCGGCCGGATTACAGACAACACGATTCAAACGCGTAATAATAAAACGGCGACAGATATTTTATATCAAATGACTGTAAAATCTCCTACAATACTTCTGCCCTTGTCATCAACTCTTTGAATTTTACATTAAAAAAAAACGGAAGCAATTGATTGCTTGAACAAGTAGGAATGCATACCTATTGAAAACTATTCTGCGCAACACCCTTCGGAAGAAGGATAGTACCTTAAAGAAAATTATATACCTATCTACTTACCTAAATTTAAACCATGATTAACCAAGACTTATTTAAAAGTGGCATACTATGCCTATGCAAATCTATATTTGACGTGGCATAGTTCGTTTAAATGAAAGTCTAATTTAGACATTAATGAGAATTTTATAATTCAAACGCGGACTTTGGACTGTAATTATAGGTACATTTATTCACCAAGTATCAAATTTTATTTGCATGAATAAATATAAAGGGGCATCTTGTCACCTACAAGAATCAAAGAATTGATAAATTTTACAAAATATCTGAAAATACTATCGTGAATTATCATTAGCAAACGAATAGATTATTATGTAAGTATACGCCACGCAATTTATTTTCTAATTAGATTTTTCTACTTTTGTTATTTGTAACTATATTTTAAATTAAGTATATCACGGTAATAACTTAGCGTTATGTTTTTAATTGTATTTTCTTTCCATGTAATAACTACATGTTTCTTTCCCTAAACTTAAATTTACTGATTCTAGTAAAGGAAATGTGGTTTCTTCTTCATTTTTGGTCTTAGCAATCGGCTACTAATACGAACCATTTTTGCCAGTGTAGAGTTATAATCTTCTTTAAAAATTATCTACTCTTCAAATTAGTAATTGGCCGTCAGTATGTCAAATAGAGCAACTATTTGACTTCAACACTTAGAGTAATAACGTATAGAAGGTAAGTTCACGCACAAAAAGTGAGGCATTTCAATTGTTGCCTAATGGAGCTTACGCCGGAACTGTTCCGTAATGTACAAGTCATTGTACTGCACGAACGTACGCAACTCTTAAAAAATAAATAGGTAATTATGACGGTTTGTGCATTCAAATGGTGTCACAACACATTTTAAAAACTTAAAAAGGTTTTTAACATTACTTTTAAAAGTATTTCAACGATTTATGTTAATAAAAACAAAATTTGATTTCATAATTTGTATAGTGGTTTGCGTGTGTACGTGTGTAATCGTCTGCGCGCCATTAGTATTTTTAGATTCAAATTATGAAAGTTCGAAGTATTGACACTATCCTTCTATACGTTATTATTCTAAGCTTCAACAGTGTTATGGCCACTGTTAACGGTATCTTCTGAGAATTTTGGTGGCAATAAAAAGGTATGTAAAGCACTTTTATGTCATAGTCACTATACCTCAGCATTTCTTCCGCTACATATTACAGAAAATGGCATCCAAATTATTTAATATAATACGTTAAAACACTACGATATTGAATATAATACAATAACATTACATGACACTTCCACATTCCCGCCAAAATACCAGAAATCTGGTTTTCTAAATTTAAAATTACATTTCCTTACCATGTAGATAACTACATGTTTCTTTCCTCAAAATTTAATTTACTGATTCTTCTAATGGAATGTCTGTATGGTCTTCTAAATTTAAAATCATATTTTCTATTATGGAGACAATTGTATTTAATTCTCTAAATATATTTATTTATAATGCTCACGTAAACAATTCATATCAAATTACCTAACAACGGTAACAAAATACAGATTTATAAATACAAAACCGTAATTAACAAAGCAAATGCAAATGATGGATATCATAGCACGTTTCATAAAAAAAAGTTTATAAATCCTATTATTATTAGTAATCCAAGTTTGAATTTCAATTTCTATTCATACGGTATTTTAATATGTTTTTTACTTTTTATTACTTCATTACATGATTATATAGTCCTGAATATCCACAAAATGTAATGTAATTTACCTCATATACATTTTTTAAAACGATTTAATATAACTATTCTCAATCCTCGAATGAGTGAAGCTTAGAATAATAACGTATAGAAGGATAGTTTCAATACTTCGAAAGTTCGAAACATGAATCTAAATATACTAATGGAGCACAGACGATTACACACGTACACACGCACACCACTATAAAAATTATGAAATCAAATTTTGTTTTTATTAACATAAATCGTCAAAATAGTTTTAAAAGTAATGTTAAAAACCTTTTTAAGTTTTTCAAATGTGTTATGACACCATTTGAATGCACAAACCGTCATAATTACCTATTTTTTTTTTTTTATTGCTAACGGTGGCAAACGAGCAAAGAGTACACCTGATGGTAAGTGTTGCTGCCGCTCATGGACTTTTACAGGGTCGCTGCCTACCGCGAAGAAAGTGAAGGGAGTGTGAATGCGTGCATTGAGGCTCGGTGATAACAAGGGCACCACCAAAACCCCTCCACACACAAACACCCTCAGAAAGTTGTTTTATTTTTTAAGAGTTGCGTACGTACGTGCAGTACAATGACTTGTACATTACGGAACGGTTCCGGCGTAAGCTCCAATTGAAATGCTTCACTTTTTGTGCGCGAACTTACCTTCTATACGTTATTATTCTAAGGAGTGAAGTGCAGTTTTCCTCTGCGTATTGATATGAATGAAGGTTTTAAACCGTTGAAGCATGCATTTTTAGAAAAAGGTTATATTTATAAGAACCATCACTTATGGTCTCGATTTATTTTAATAAGAAAAATTTTAATATAGCAATTAATAAACTAACTATGCATACCTGTATAATTAAGAATTAATAAATACAGATTTTACGGCAAGGTCAACTACGTTCTCGACGTAAAACAATTAAAATAATTTACAAATCGCTTGTAATGTTTATTAATTATACTGTTTAAGTTAGTAAACCGTTTTAAATAACCTTGATAAAAATATTCAGGCATAATATCGCTGACTCATCTGGTTAGCGGGGACAGAGGACGCTTAAATAATATTTCTCAAAGACATATCGCATTTTGTAAATACGTTGTGTAGTCAAAACATGATAATGCGCTATATTGTATCATGAAAAAGTATGTTATAAATGAAAATATAAACGACGGTTAGAAAATGATATTTGATATTTACGCGATTTACTATTTTTACGGATTTCATTGCGTTTGTTTTTTGATTGCCCGGTGGGCGGATTTTCTTTTTGTACCGCCAATAAAGTATCAAAATATGGATCAAAATTTTATAACTAAGTCTGTAGCGGGTAAATATAAATTTCTGTAATAACGATGACTGAACTTGGACGTGAGATATCTTAATCCACCCGTGACTATGAAAGCTGAAAATGTTCGCAATTTCAGTCAATCAAGAATCAATCAAATACAAAGGCGATAAAATCCTTAAAAATAATTTTATTTATAACAACAGAATTTTTACGACCTATTGAAATGACAAAAAAAAATATTTTGACATTAAAAAATCTTTGAGAATTGTTCCGGCCCGTATAGAAGGATATCCGCAGTAATTTTGTAGTACAAATTAATATTTCAGGCTAGTTCCATAGTAACAGTTCTGTGTTAGCCCACAAACTGTAAATTTGAAGTTTTCATTCCCTAAATCGTAGCATATAACCCAAGCGCAGATTAAATTTGACATAATATTTATTATCTACGTTTAATATCAGAAATAATTGAAAAAATCGACGAGCGTAATTTTATTTCACGTTGACACTCTTTAGCATGCAAAATTAAAAAAAAAGGTAAAGAAAATAAAATCAAAACTAAAAATATACAATTTATTAACGAAACAAGACATTATTTACAACAACAAAATAAAATGTTATAAACATTAAATATTAAACCTAAATGAGAATAGGCCCAACCATAAATAATTTATGGGCAACAATATTCATGGAGTGGTAACGCCATTTTGAAAAAAAAAATTTAGGAAGATGTGTAAGAAACGATAGAAGTGAAACTCTTAATGTTTCATTAATCATTTTTGTATGTTTATTATTTTTATACGAAAAATGGATAAGAGTGTATCGCCCACTCTTCTGAATTTCATGAGCAATGCGACTTCTGTATTGCGTAATCACATATTACATATATTCCTAATATTCTTCTTACTTCAAAGTGTGTAACATGTAAGGACCTCTGCCATGACACATCCCAATCCTCTAGTGGTTGGGGCAGTGAACTATGTATACCCCTTCTAAAATTGCGGCATATACTGGACGACACTAAGGACTTTATTATGGACTTTATTATATGGCTCAGGCACGACTATTTACGGCCCGCGAGACCAGAACACAAATATCCGCGCTATTTCGCCCGCCACCGCGGTCAGCAACCACGCCTCTTAATAAGCAATAATCCAAACGTAGGCACGCGCACTATATCACCAGCGCTCCTCCAAGCCCAGCTCCGTACGCCACGTGGGGAGTTCTTGAGCGATGTCATTTATAGTTTTACCGGGTTGAGAGCCACGCCCATAGTCCGGGCAAAGTTGTGAAAACCATAGGCGGCTAACAGCTTTACACATAGAACAAAAAAAAGCATGCTAGTACGCGACACAGCAGTCGTTTAAGCTCTTTTCGTCGCGAACTTTTCATCACAAAAAGGTTGCGCATCAAAATTTCAAAACCCTACCATAAAAAGATTCTCTTCAAGCATGTTGATCAAATCCTTTAGAATATTTTTATACTAAATTATTAAACTAATAACTATATTTCTATATTGCTTTGATTAATTTCTTATTTATCTTAATATAAATTAGGAATGTAATTTTTAACCCTCTTTGAGAAAAATGTGTCAGCACCCATTGACCTTCTCGTGGCTGTTGTAAGAACCATTAGTGAAAGTCAGGAAAGTGTGAAGCGACATTCACATCCATACTGGGAAATATAAAACAGCAATTGCAATCACCAAAGGCGATTATAATCTTATCATCCTTTCATTGAGAGTGAATGTTTACTGATGATAATAAATATTGAATAATTTTACATTAATCATCGTCATTACAGCATATCTTCCACTACGGGGCTGGTGCCTCCTCTATAATGGGTAGAAAATTCACCTACTATACCATGCTGGTCAGTCAGTCGAAATAAAATTCAACCCAGTCCATCTGACAAGTGTGGTATAGTAGGTCGCATTCCCTCCTATAACGGAGGAGATTCGAGCCCTATAATGAAGTATATATGAGCTGAGATTATACATAAAAGACCAATTATAGAAACCATCCAACCAATGTCCCCAAATTAGTATAATTGCAAAGATAATAAAGATCCTATAAAAAGACAGCCTAACTAATCTAGTCACAAGATTTTTCTACAAGATGAAAATTCTAATTAAAATATACATTTTTTTTGTCATTTGGCATCACCACATCCAATCAAAAAATTATTAAAAAAAAATTTCGTTCTAGAGCTTATATTAAAAATTATAGATATATACAATAAACGCCATGGGCAAAAAATAAATATAAAACGAGTATACACTGCGACAAAATTTTACTGCGCGTAATGGAACGTTGTAATTTAACACACTGATTCGTTAGTGATTTTCCTCACGACTTACGTAATCTAGATATATCGACTAAAATACTAAAATGTGCTTGTATTACATTTTTTCATAGAAAAATTTTTCAAAGGAGCATAGATTATACTTTAATAAAAATTAACTACAAATTATGGAATGTAGAGGTAAGGAGAACCGTCTCTGTGTGAAAAAGTGTCCGTTAAAATATGCTAAATAAGGGTAGCGCTACAGTAGCGACAGAGTAAATTTTAAAAAAGGCGCTGAAAGTTATTAGAATAAGATAGAGAGATAAAAAAGGACGAAAGAACTTCCGTCTCGTTAAAAAAGTAAAAAACAAAAGTTCTTAAAAAGCAAAATAATAAAAGTAAATTTCATAAATGTTAGTTTTAAAATAGATGTAAAAATTCATGTTAATAATTAATGAAGAATATTAAAAAGAATTGATATTGACACTGTCACAACTGTCACTAAATTAACTCAGCATACTTCAATCAGTTAATAACTGCTCAATTCATATCATACATACCCTGTGCCTATGCTAGCGCCATTCTGGAGGATTTTTGAACTGTTATTTAGTGCTGAAAGTGGGACACTTTTTCAAGCTTCCTCCCATATGAGACAGTTCTCCTTAG
This sequence comes from Lymantria dispar, assembly GCA_032191425.1. Classification (NCBI taxonomy): domain Eukaryota; kingdom Metazoa; phylum Arthropoda; class Insecta; order Lepidoptera; family Erebidae; genus Lymantria; species Lymantria dispar. The sequence goes on along the minus strand of CM063462.1, from coordinate 2,927,360 downwards.
CTCTACCCTCCATACTACAAATTAAACTGGTAGTTTTTATAGATAAAAAAAAATCTATTCATAAGTCGAATTTTTCACACTGCCAACACTGCATCAATCGGAAGGCTTTTGTTATCATTCAATGCCCACAACAACGAATATTTCATTACATCTTATTTCGATATTAAAAAAACCCTTATAAATACATATTGGTAGAATTATGACAACGAACATCACAATGTTGGAACATCACAATTTTTTATTAATTTGTGACAGAATGGGAGATAATTAAAATCAAATTAGTTGAAAATGATTTATATACTGTTTTTATATAATAATTTTATCAGTTACATAATATCTAGTAGTTTAGTATTACAATTAAAATAAATTTACCATCAAAAATGTAATACAAGCCAATAATCATCTAATTGTTACAATGAAATAGGCATAATGTAATATACTACAGAGTTTATGATATAAAGGAAATATAGCATCGCCCCCGTCGCCGTCCGTTCCTGTGCATTGCAAGCATATATTGAGCAAAAATTTGCTTTTATTATTTATTAGTAATATTAACATTTTGTAAATATAATTTTGATTATAATACACGGTAGATAACATACAAAATTTCTAAACTTTTAAATATCATAACATAATCAAGAGAAAATATTGTTTACAAATTTCTTAATGGTAACACGATAAGTTTTTTTTTAATGTAATGGTAGAATTTTAAATTATGAATGTGTCAGTTTTACAAAAACCGACAGTACTGTGTACTAAAAAAACAATGATGTCAACTCAGCGTATGATTCGGTTTGAATATTGTTAAAAATGGCAACTGTAAGCTTATATTTTAATGAAAATAGCAAAAATAGATGATTTTTTGAAATGTAAACAAATATTTTACATTTCAATAAAACGTATTTAACATTTTTTTTATCTACTGTAGCTATTTAAACAGGTTATTTGCGGGCACAATGATGCTAAACAGCTTAGTGAAATATTAAATTCACTTATATTATTCATAATGGAAAATTTTGAAATTTATATATATATTTTTTTAATATTGCAACACATATTCGGTATAAGGCTTGCCACTCACGAACGCGGCTGCGACGGGCTCACTCTGTCGCATGACTCAACGCAGGTCGGGGTTGTCGTTGATTTGTTTCTTGATACGAACCAACATAGTCGTATACCATTGATCCAGTCTCGATATGCTGTCGTAGGTTTTTACCGCCTCGGTGAATGCGTCTACGTTTTGCTCCTCCAAATGTTCGATTAGTTCCTGGATAATACAGAATATTAACATAAATCTCATCACACCTATATAGGAAGGATAGTGAGAAAAATGTGCTGTAGCATTTTTTTTGGCAACTTATAATAGCAAATCGTCAACTTGCTGCCAAGCGTGGCCATAATGTCTTTATCACCCATTTGATAGACCTAGTTCTAACAGTGGACTTGAAAGGGGAAGAAAGGTGGTGTTGAATTGCATTCTTATACTGCCACCACACAGAGGGCACATCATCACCTTGCTCTTAGCAAATATCGGAACCGAAAACATCGATGTATCGATAGATCGATGTTTGATAACCAACATCGTTGTACAAAAAATATCGCCCTGAAAACGTCGATGTATCGAAACATTGATGTTTTCTAAAAATCTTTGCGATGAGCTTTTTTTTAGCTAATTCAAGCACATTTTTTACACGAAACACCAACATTTGCATGATGTGAGGACCTTTTTTTGCAGGCTCTGCTAAAAGTACCATACATTTTAAATCATGCAGGCAAAACATCGATGTCAAATCATCGTATAAAATAACATCGATACATCAATGTTTTATCAAAACATCGATGTTTTTTTATTGAAACATCGATGTTTCAAAAACATCGATGTACCGTTTGCATCCCTACTCTTATCCCAATTACTTGATGTCGACTCAATATTTACTCTTCATAGTAGTTTCATAGTTTTGTATTGGTAGAATCAAACTGTTGTCTGTCTACAGCCGCGGGCCGGTCGGTCGGGGTAGTACCACACTCTCGCAGAAAATCGACGTCCGAGTAGTAGCAATTTGTTACTGCGCTTCGTTAGGTGAGCGAGAGAGCCGGAAACCCAACTTTCTGGAGGTGCTTGCGTGTGGTGAGTTATTGATGCCTCTACTATCACGTAACCTCAATGCACGCTTTCACGCTTCATCCACTTTCTTCGCGGTAGGCAGCGGCCTTGCAAAGGTCCATGAGCGGTAGCAACACTTATCATCAGATGTACTGTTTGCTCGTTTGCCACCGATTATGTAAAAAATTATCGGTTGTCTGTAAAGTCGGTTTACTGACGATAGTTGAACGTGACAACGTCATAAGAAAATACTGATGGATTGGTTTCATTTTTCAAAAGAAAATTTTATTTTTATTTGTTTGATATTTTGTATAGATCAAGCCTTAAATGGAACGCCTCAGAGCGAGGTAACGCCGCATACGTCATATTTTTTCGTGTGTGCAGCCGGCTCCATCGAATTATAAGACATTGTCACGTCAAAAATCCATATAATCAACCCTTGATCAGATGGCGTCAGATGTAAATCGAAGCTCTTAATCGTTTTTTACGACACCCACCAGCAATGTGTTTTGTAGTATTCGTAGCCATTATACCACACACGTATCAAAGTACAATTTCTCTTTGGAGTAAGAATACAATTCACCACTTCTTATTGTCTTGTCTCCCTTGGATGTCGTAAAAGACGACTATGTGATATAATATGCATATAATATCTATGCAAGAGAAGGAAAACTCGAAATGGAACATTATACCAAAACATGTCTGTCCAGCATAGTATAGTAAGGTCAAATTCCCTTCCATTGTGGAGGAGGTCCGAGCCCAGCAGTGGGACTTATGTGGGCTGTGATGATGATCAAAGTACAATTAACTATGACTTACTTTAACGAGTTTGTATTCTCGCGTATCTTCGAATGCCGGGTAAAGGGAGCAATATTTCTCGAGGGCGTGCTGTGCGTTCAATATGTCAACGCACAGATGACAGAGGGCGGCACGGAACATGTACTCCTTCGCGCTGTACTTCAAAAGGCTGTTGTCTAGAGATGATTTGGCGATCTGAAATTTGTTTAAAGGCAAATTTGGAATCATCATGCATTTTTAGATTTTCGAAAAGTATTTAAGAAAATCCCTCGTAGTGACGGAGTGCGAATATAAATCGCTACCCCTCTCTCGGATGTCGAAAAAGGCGATTAAGGGATATGATATAGATTTTTCTTTTTTATATAAGCTTTATCATGCAATCAGTCCTTCTGACTATGAGCAGATGTGGTGAGGGATAGAATTCGGGCAGAGATATTCTTCATTAGGAATGTATTCCATATCTAATATGGTGACTCAGTCCATATCACCGAGCTCCAGGATGTGTGTATGTGGTGACAGAGTAAGAATACAACTTACCACACCCTATCTTGCTGTTGAATGTCGTAAAAGAAGATTAAGGGATTATAATATGCATATCATATCTATGCAAGAGAAGGAAAACTCGACATAAAACCCTATACCCACACGTCCGACCAGTGCGGTATAGGTCAATTTCCCTCCCGTTCTGGATGAGGCCCAAGCCCATCAGTGGGACTAAAATAAAGTTGATTATTAAGAGAAATTAAAGTAAACGTGTGGTGATTTTTTTTCGGCTGAGGTCGTAAAAATTTACTAAGTATTCATTCACCAGGAGAGTGAACAGCATCTCTCGCCTGGGAAACGGAAGCGTGGTGATTATGGCATTATCTGTTTATTTGTAGGACTATATTCAACAGTGGACGGTGTAAGACTAAATGATGTTTCGAAATTAGAGGTTATTTACAATTATATATCTCTCATGCCGACAGTATTGGGATCCTCGGCGTCAAAGTACCGAGCAAAGTCCAATTTGGGAGTTTCAGCAAAGTCCAAGTTGGGAGTTTCAGAAAAGTCCAATTATACAAAGCATAAGTTCGTCCTTATGTGAAGTACTGCTCACATCTCTGGGCCGGCGCGCCCTAAATATCAGCTAGACTTGACTCGAATGCTACTACTGTTCGAATCGACGGGATCCCAATTTTCATAATAATAATTCCAGCGATCATTTCTCCCCGGTACATGCAAGCTCTGGAATGAAATAACTGCTGCTATGTTTCCCGCGCGCTATGACATGTCCTTTTTTTAAAGAGGTTTACTCTACACGGTAGGCAAAGGCCTGGTTGTGCCCCTGGTTTTGCTAAGGTCTATGTGCGGCAGTATCACTGACCATTAGGTGTGCTACTTGCTTGTTCGCCACCATTGGCAATAAAAACATACAACATTCACAATAAATAAAGGTAGACTCTGGTTCATTCCGTGTGGTGACGGAGTAAGAATACAATTCACCATCCCCTATCTTAGCCGTGGGTGATCGTACGAGACGACTAAGGGATATAAAACGCATATGACATCTATGCGAGAGAAGGAAAACTCGAAATAAAACCCTATACCAACACGTCTGTCAGGCCAACCACTGATGACAAGTCACATCTGCTCCGGTGGTCGGCCCAACAACGAGGTGACGTGGGTACGGGCGGGTTATGGGCCCGCGCGCCGTCCTGAAAGGACGTCCTGACCCATAACCCACCCGTCGCCCCGGACGGACAGGACCGCGCGTGCGCTTACCATAGCCCACCATAAAAAAAAAATACCAACACGTCTGACCAGCGTGGTATAGTAGGTCAATTACCCTTCCATTATGGAGGAGGCCCGAGCCCAACAGTGGGACGTATGTGGGGTGAGATGATGATGATGATGAGACTCTGGTCCGTGTAAGGATGGAGTAAGTCACCACCCCTTTCTTCACTATGGGTGTCATAAAAGATTACTGTTGGACATATATATACTACTAGCAATCCGCCCTCGCTTCGCTTCGGGTTCAGTCGCTTTACCCGTGTAGCTCCCGTTCCCGTGGGAATACCGTGATAAAATATAGCCTATGTTACTCCTTGATATTATAGCTTTATATTGGTGAAAGAATTTTTGAAATCGGTTCGGTTGTTTAAGTGTGAAAGCGTAACAAACAAACTTACTTTTGCATTTATAATATTAGTAAGGAAGTAAGGATATACTCGTTCCTACTCTTTGAAATTATGAATTTGACTATTGCAGCAGAATTACAACGCCTTATTTTTTTCTAAATATTATTAAGACTAAATTAATCTTTTTGCTATTCCTTATCACAATATTAAATATAAAAATGTTACTATTTTTAATAACATTTTTAGTACTTAAAAATAGAAATATAATTTCAACTTTACAAAATCGCGGCGTAATTTGTATTTTTATGTATTTATTTACCATTTTCTCATAACATCCCAATGATTAAATTGTATGGATTACTTTCTTAATGTTTATTAAAAAAAAATATTAGTGACAATGTTAATATTATAGTGTACTAGCAACCCGCCCTCGCTTCGCTTCGGTTTCAGTCGCCTTACCCGCGTAGTTATCGTTCCCGTGGGAATATCGGGATAAGATATAGCCTGTTACTCCCTGATATTATAGCTTTCCATTGGTGAAAGAATTTTTGAAATCGATTCTGTGGATTAAGCGTGAAAGCGTAACAAACAAACAAACAAGCTTACTTTCGCATTTATAATAAGGATGTTTCTTTTTTCATTTCTTAGTCGTCTTTTAGAACACCATAGGAACCATAGGAATGGAAATAAACAAATGAAGAGTACAAAATATTTCTTCACATCCTCACCTGTTCGTAGATCTGTATAGCTTTATCGTAATGTTCTAACTGAGCCGCGTACTGCGCCAGCTTGAGCATACACTTATTAGCCGAAGAGGTGGACTCCTCGCCTCGGAAGTAATCCGCAGCTTGTTCGTAATGCTGCATCGCACGCGACAGATCCACACATTCGGTCTCGTACAACTCCGCTATGTTCTATTACATTAAATAAAAAAATTAAAATATTGTTTAAGCTATGACTGATGAGCATGGTGGTATTAAGATAGTGCAACACCCTAGCAGCAGAACCTGATGGGAGACAGCGAGAGAAAGTCCCTCAAAACTAAACGCAGCTGCCAAAAATGGTAACCTAGACCTATCGGAGACAGAGGACCGACCGTGCGTAGATCGTCCTCGCCCAAGACAGCCCTAGCGGTTGTCGGTTCGTCGAGCGATGTGGCCTGCCCATTGCCACTTCAGCGTGCTAATTCTTCGTGCTATGTCGGTTACACCCGTTCTTCTGCGGATTTCCGTATTGCGGATTCTATCTCGCAGAGAACTCCCAAGCATAGCCCGCTCCATAGCACGCTGAGCGACTATGAGCCTTGTTATTAGGCCTACATTACAAGGACTACGCTTAAAGCTGCTATCTATTCTATCTGCTATATATAAAAGGAGAAGGTGACTGACATATCAACGCAGGGCCTAAACTATAAGAGTTAGAATCTTGAAATTTTGCACAGGTGTTCCCCTTATAACGTAGGGGAACACTAAGAAAAGGTTTTGGAAAATTCATCACCTAAGAGTGTCAAATGGGGGTACAAAATTAGTATGAAACTTTGCAGTTTTTGAAGTTATTCAAATGAAATTCAGTACGAAGGTTCTTCATTGAAAATCATGAAATAGGTGTAAAATATTTTTTCGAACATCATCCCTTAAGGAATTAAAAGGGAGGTCCAACGCTAGTATGAAAGTTCTCTGATTTTTAAAGATATTTCAATGAAATGTTGTAGTTGGGTTACAAGTTCGTAATAATGATTATTGCCGATATCCCTTTTTGTGAATTCAATCCTCAAGGGGGTAAAAGAGGGGTGCAAATTCAGTAGGTATAAAAGTTTTTCGTATTTACCTACATTATTTAAATGAAATGTTGTATTTATGTTATTAGTTCCTAATAATTATTATTGGCGATACCGTACTCACTCAGAGTTTAAAGTAGAGGGGCGGGACGTACGTAGTTCACATGTGGGCAACCCGAAAGCAGGTAGACGTCGTTGCCATTATTTAAAATTCGATCGATCGAATTAAATTGCGATCATCGAATAGAATTTTTTTATTCTTCCATGTGTTTAGATACCACCCTTAATATTTTAATTTTTTTTATTACTCTGTTTCTGTTCGTACGGGCTAATTAAACGGGTTTCAAAGCTATTTGACCGATTTAAATAAAATTTTGCATGGTGGTCCTTACATCTCCGGTCAACATTTAGGATACTTTTAATCACGGCAAATTAAAGAGCTCCCGTGGTATAGTTAAAAAACTATAGTAACTTGCACAGCTTAGAGTACTACTTACTTCAATAAAAATCGATACAAAATGACTCATTATAAAAGAAAATTATTCTGAAAATCCGCCTCAGAGGATATATTCTTTTCTAATGTGTAAAGGAATGAATTCTGCTTTGATATTTTTCACTTTAATACACAAGTAATAAATTCATACAATGCCAATGATTAATTAACTGCACTGATAACATAATGGTTAAGACACCAACCTATGGTAGGCCAGTGTCACGGGTTCAATTCCAACGCCAGACAATCTTTTGTGTGATCGACAAATTGTTGCACTGAGACTGGGTGTAATTTGTGTCCGTCACTTATATGTTTGTGAAGTTCCTTAGAGACGGGTGTAGTGCAACATTTATAGTTTGTAGAATGAATAGACAAAGAAGGTCGCGCAGGGTCACTCGAACACCCTTTTTTGATCCTAGGCAAGAAACTAAACTCATTTGCAAAAAAAACGGGCACCTAAGCAATGAACCATTTCAAATGTTAATATTTCTTTGTTTGATAATTATAGGTAGTTTTATCCACACAATTTGCTAAATTAATAAGAAAATAATCGTTTTCATCAGTATTTCATAAAATTTAGATACAATTTATGGGAAATAATGCTAAACCTCGCTAGTAGTGTATATTCGCTAGTAGTGCATATGCTCATGAAGTAAAAATAAAAAAGTTTTTTTGTTTGTTTTTCTTTAATAAAGTAAAAGCAGATAAATGTTTAGTATCGAGTGTGACCCCCTCTAGCTAAAATCACAGCTTGAATTCGTCTGGGCATGCTAGCGAGTATATCCCGGATACTTGCTTGCGGAATACGTTCCCACTCCGCAGTAATCACATTCTTCAGCTCTCTGATGGTCTGCGGAGCCGGGTGTACTGATCTCACACGCCGTTTCAGAACGTCCCAGACATGCTCTATGGGATTGAGGTCGGGACTTCGAGCTGGCCAATCCAAACGACGAATGCCGACCTCTTGCACATACGCATTAACATCGCGGGATCGGTGGGCGCGAGCATTGTCGTCCATAAAAATCGAGTCTTCACCTAGAGCGGCCAATGCGGGTTGTGCATGAGAAATTAGAACTTCCGTTATGTATCGATGCCCAGTCAGTGAGCCGTTTTCAATGAAGACTAACTCTGTACGATCCATTGAATTTATTCCTGCCCAAAACATAACAGAGCCCCCACCATAAGGTGTGATTTCTTCGAAACATGCCTCTGCAAAGCGTTCTCCTTGTCTTCTTAGCACTCGCCGACGTCGATCTTCACCGAACAGAGATATCCTGGCTTCATCAGAGAACAAAACCCTATTCCAATCGTCTTGAGTCCATGATTCACAATTTCTAGCGAACCTAAGCCTGTGAACTCTGTGCTCACGGAGTAATTTGGGGCCGCGGGCTGGGCGGTGACTGCGTATATTGGCAGCGAGAAGCCTCCTCCTGACCGTCCATAGACTAATATGCACATTTCTTACTTCTTGGAGGTTGTTCTTAAGATCCACATACGAAGATTTGCGATTTCTCAATGCGCGACTCACAAGAAAACGATCATCCCGTGGTTGGGTACATGGTTTTCTTCCAGAACCAGGCCTTCTCTCGACGGAACCAGTCTCCTGATATCGCTGCCAGGTCCTTTGGACTGTCGAGCGACTAACATTTAGCCTCCTAGCCACGAAACATTGGCTGCAACCCTCTTCAAGCAGCGCGATAATTTTGGTAGCTTTTACCACTTTATCTACCATTTTTGATACAGCCAAACAGCATTAAATAAAGCTTTGACAGTCAAGGATATGAAATTAATCGATAAAAATTGAATAAAAGTTATGAAAGTCGATGTTAACTTCTGGAACTTCGCACCAAAAATGTAGGATAAAAAGGGGTTTTCTGTAAAAATGAACATCAAATGAAAAATTGAATTTAGAACGTACTTTTTTAAATACCACAGCATTTTTAAAACCGGCCAGTAACGTGTACAAACGATTGAAACCTTTTTGGTATTGTATCTTTTTAAATATGAATGAAAATCAAAACCGCCCGTTTTTTTTGCAAATGAGTTTATATTGTCGTAGTATCGACCTCGCGCGTTCCGACTCTCTACGGGTGGAGGACTAATCCCCGTTTTAACCATCCGTGTCTTTGACTAGGTTGTTTTTTTATTTGCTGTTATTGGCAAACGAGCAAACAGCACATGGTAAATGATACTACTCGTGGCCTTTCGCCAGGTTGCTGCCTACCGTAAAGAAAATGAAGGGAGTATGAATGCGCGCAATGAGATTTGGTTATACTAAAGGCATCACCAAAACCCACCAAAGGCAAACACCCTCAGCAAGTTGGGCTTCCTGCTCTCTCGCTTTGGATGGACAAGTACGCGACATTAGATAGACGATTGTCGAAAGTATGATTCTATCACGTAAAGATAGTAAAGCGAGTAGTATATAAGCACTCGGGCTAGCCACCATCCGACGCCACAGCGGTGGCACGAGTCAGGTTGGAAGATTTTTTCCTGACTCCGCTCCGCCGAGTTCTTACACAAGATAACTGCCAAGCAGAAGTTGGCGACCTCATACCAGTTCCTGACCTGTCGACTATGATCTAAGTGATGGTCGGTAGCTTCGACAGTGGTGCTTGCGATGAATTCACAGCGCTGCTCTAACCACGCAACACAGACCTCATGTATGTCTGCTGTGTCCTAGCTGTAACCACTATTGTGGGAGAGCTTCATGTATTTCCACCCTTAAGTCCCACGGCAGTGTTCTGGCTACAGCACACGCTAACTCGGTCGACATGGCGCGGTATCCGTTTGTAGCTCTGAACACCATGGCTTTCTGCGAGTGCTAGAAGAATATTTTAAGACAAGTGGTCAGAGCTCGCTCACACAGGTGTATCGTACAGGGCCATTGATCTAACCAGTCTTCCGTACCGACGTCAACATTTAACACCGCGTTAACGAGCCGGGTAGTAATTTGATAAAAATGCTCCTGAAATACCGTCGCCCGTCGAGTACTAAACCCAAATATTTCATTTGGTCCTCGAACGAGTGGAACCAAATCAACGATGATTGCTGTACCGGCAAGTGTATAGCAACGGGGTCTATGAAACGGCAAATCATCCGTTTTATATGGGGCTACTCTAGGCGGCATCGTGACTCATCGAATCACCACCTTGATAACGAGTGTGGCCAAACACATCGCTTATTTAAATTAAGCCCAGCCCGTAGAGGGTTGGGTCAGCCTCAGCTAATGTACCATACTATCACCACTGCGGCACTTCAATTAGTCTGGAGTCAGCCACCTAAGGTATAGAAGCACCCCCTGGTAATAGCGCCTCTCTGATATACCAGATTGGCATTAAATCATCAAAAGCAACAGTGAGCCTGTAGAACCCTGAACGCACTACACAGTTATCTATGATTGCCTCTGCCACACATGATTTCTACGCGGACGAAGTCGCGGGCAAAAGCTAGTATTTAATAAGAACGCTAAGAGTAGCGGTTATCATTACTATAAGCAACAAAAATAAAATTGTTAAAAAAATACCTGATGTTGTTTAGCGGCGACCGTGAAGCGTCCCATATCTGTATAAATTTCAATTGCCTTCAGAAGACAGGACACTGCCTCTGTAACAATAAAAACACTTGTTTAAAAAATATGCATAAATATATATTATATAGTATAAAAAATATGCATAAAGGGATAAATAAATTTTATTTCTACAATTTCTTTAACTAATGAGGCAACGCTAAGTGTAGAAGCGTCAAGAGGCGCGACTGCATACATACATTCATTTACGCCTCTTTCTCATAGGGGTAGGCAGAGACCACTTCCCTCCACTTACTACGATCGCGACATACCGCTTTCGCCTCCTCCACATTCATTAAACGTGACTTCTTGACTGCTATTAAAATAATCGCCACAATAAATATTACCGTTCTAATTTGAGTTGATTTGCACATAAGGGCATATGTCAACAGTGAGAGAATTTAAAAAATGCTTCTATGATTCCAGACATTACCCTCAAGATAAAAACATTTAACCTGTCTTTTTTAATTCAACTAATTAAGGAATTAAGATGTGTAAATATTTTAACTTTGACCAAAAAGAAGCGTCTGCAAGTATTTAAGTTTTGTATTGTTTGCTATGTACATGAACAATATAATTACAGTTGCAAAATCAACAAGAGTCCCAGTAGACGTCCCTGTGAAACACCAACAACGTTTAATTATGAACCTCGAACTTGTAACTGAAATATTTGTCTAGACTAAAACTGACTTAGACAGACACTCGTTATTATAATTAAAACACATCATATGAAGTAAGGTGTAATATAATTATTATAAAAGCTTTGTCATGTTTACAGTATCAAATGTACAAGAGAAATCAATAAACTTACATCGCGTAGTTACAATCGTAAAGTTATTCAATGCTAACAAATTTTGACGAGACTTTTACTGGTAAATAGCTTGAAATTACAACAAAAACGCCTAAAACAAAAAAAAATACAGAATACATAAAAAATAGTACTGCCATTCAAAAGATAGTTTTAGACTATCTTTTAGTATGTGCGAGTATTTGCGAAAAATATGAAAATACAAGTTTTATCGCATTTTCTTCGAACTGAATATACTTTTTAAAATTCCATGCCATTGAAGTCAATGCACTCTGTATGAATGGCGTGGAACATCTCATCATTTCAGTATTATCCACCTCCAAAATAGGAGTGTTGATGTGAGTTTTAATTCGAGTTTTCTTTCCTCACGGGTGTTATTTGCATATTCTTTAATCGACTTCATGACATCCACAAACGGGTAATTCTTATTCCCTCATCACACGGAAATATCATAAATATATAAGTATTAAATCTATTGAAGTTATTAATAACTTCTAGTTAGCACTATTCTCAGATGACATAAACAAAATATATTAGCTATCTTTTGTATACAGATAATAGATAGGCTAATACGCTAACCCGCCCTTGAGCTTGATGCTTGGTTATCAGTTTTTTGCTCAGATAATATGTAATTTATAGTACATTATATAATATTTTTTTTTCTTTCATTCTAATACTCGTATTATTAAAACGTTTTCGATTCCCATGCACGTGTTCAATTGAGAAACGGTTACTCTCTTTATTATTTTAATTATTTCTGTCTATGTTCTATTTTGTATTTGATTCTTGCCCAACGATATTTCAAAAATTTTACAGTGTTCTTGGTCACGGCAGGGGTCCTCTCGAAATCCGTAAGAATAGTTTTATCTTTACTTGTCACTTTACGTTTTTTCTTTACTAGTCCCAGGACTGATATCGGGATCATTCATAATGAAAGAAAAATTCACCTGTTATACCACACTACTACTGGCTTTATGACGAGTTTAAGTTACATAGTATCGATCCTAAAAACAGACAAAAGAAAACACAGGTTTCTTATTTCTCTAACATATAAAATTACATTACATTTATGAAACAGACATTACAATCGTAAAACCCGCTCCACTTTGTCGGATATACGTATAAATGGACGATATGATTCCCTTAGGGTTATTATAAACTCGTTCGCTTCACGCTCGGATAAATAGCAATAGTTTTCAGGAGATCCTAGTATGTTATATTGTTTATTTATTATTACAGCAAAATGCCAAATTAGAAATTACTCAGTATGAAACCGCGATCATAAACATCTTTTCTTTTGTACGTAATTATGTGACTAAACTAAAAGGCTGGATTTTAAATTTTTCTTTGTTTCAAGAATCATTTAGATTAATGATTAAATCCTATAGGTGGCGCTGCGATCGATTTTAAATAAGTATCTTCTACGTTTCTTTATCCGTGTGGTGCCGGAGTTAGAATACACTTCACCACTCCCTATCTTGACCATAGATGTCGTAAGAGGCGACTAAGGGATATAATATGCACATAACATCTGTGCAAGAGAAGGGAAACTCAAAATGAAACCCTATACCAACATGTCTGACCAGCATGGTATAGTAGGCCAAATTCCCTAACATTGTGGAGGAGGCCCGAGCCCAACAGTAGGACATTACGTGGGCTGCGACGATGATAATATTTTCATTAAACAAAAGTGTAACTAAAATTATATAATTACTAATATAATAAAAGTCATCCTTTCCAAAAATCTATATTGAATTCTGTATTTGGCTTCCAGCTTCGCAATTCAAATCTCACTGCTAAAAAGTTTGCCATATGAAGCTCTGGCAACCGTCCAAATATATATACACACATATATATCTATTAATAAGGTGTTCGTACAAAATCTCGAAACTTTTGTAAGAATGCCATACAGCCATACACGGCCAATATTTAGGCTTCAAATGCAAGATGTTTTTGGAGACGTTACATGTATCACTTTATATCCTGAACTTTAGTATGTATTTTTGGATATGATCCAGATTTAAAGACTGTTGCGGAGTTGACCTAATATTGCAACTACTATTTAATTTAGTATGAACTATAATTTTGTTTTCATTCGGAGTTCAATATTTAACGCCTTTTATAGCAAGTCTGAAAGCAGTTTCAGCCTTAGAAATTGCTAAACAGACTCGCAGAGAAAATCCTTAAAACCCTATTCAAATCTCCACTAACACTTTGTTTGACACGTCGTCTAGCATTCGAGCTCAGGACCTCTTGATTGTAGTATTAAGATTATTCTCTCTTCAGGGTCCTAACAGTAGACCTCAATAGTCTGATCTACGGAATGAATTTCCAAATTAATAAGTAATGTAGTTACTTAACGGTGATCATATTAACATTATTGATCATATTAAAAGCTGGATTACTCGAAGATATTCATAAATCTTTTATTTTTAATTTCATAATCAACCAATGCTCGACTATGTTTCATCAGAGCAAAGCATTGCAAGAAACTGACCGAAAGCAAGAGCTTTGAAAACAATAAATTATAATTATTTTCTTGCAAATGTAAGTCCTCGTGCATATTACAATTGTGTTGTACAAATTGCAATTACAATATACCTTCTATTGTGGAGGAGGCCCAAGCCCAACAGTGGGACTTATGTGGGCTGATGTTAAAAAATGTAAGTAGATAATACTTCACAAATTTTCAAATAGAACTCGAGTCCCTTTTTTATAATGTTGATGGTAGACCTGCATGCAGCTCACCTGATGGTAAAATGTTATTAGAAGTCACTTAGACCTCTGCAACTTTGTGGATGAGGCCCAAGCCCAATAGTGGGACTTATATGGGCTGATGTTGAAGAATGTAAGTAGATAATATTTCGCAAATTTTGAAATAGAACTCTTGAGTCCCTTTTTTATAACGATGATGGTAGACCTGCATGCAGCTCACCTGATGATAAAATGTTACTAGAGGTCACTTAGACCTCTACAACATTGTGGAGGAGGCCCAAGCCCAACAGTGGGACTTATATGGGCTGATGTTGAAGAATGTAAGTAGATAATATTTCACAAATTTTGAAATAGAACACTTGAGTCCCTTTTTTATAACGTTGATGGTAGACCTGCATGCAGCTCACCTGATGGTAACCTCTGCAATACCAGGAAGGACAATTAGCTGGTTGTATACTAAGGTTTGGTTTTCCAACTTTTTCGCTCACCGAACGAAGCGTAATAGTAAATTAATATTACTCAGACGTCCATTTTCTGCGAGACTATGGTACTATCCTGGATGAGCCGGCCGCTTATGGTTGCAGGTTAAATGAAACTTCGAGATAAACGAAAATATTCACTTACCGTTGGGATCACACTTCTTGTAACAGTTAGAAGCGTCGACGAAGTTAGTCGCTGCGTCATGACGGACACCAGCCTTCAAATGCAGCTGGGCAGCACTGCAGAATGCCTGTCCACCCTGTGACCACTTCTTCGCCATTTTGAAAAGATTCCCAGCGCGGAGATAGCAGTCCACAGCCTCCTCGACTTTAGATGAACCACTGATAACAAACATACATTTAAATTAATAGAATAACAGTTTATTGTCACACTAGCAACCCGCCCTCGTTTCGCTTCGGTTTCAATCGCCTTGGGAATACCAGGATAAAATATAGCCAATGTTACTCCCTGATATTATAGCTTTCTATTGGTGAAAGAATCTTTGAAGTCGGTTCAGTAGTTTAAGTGTGAAAGCGTAACAAATAAACAAACTTAATTTCGCATTTATAATATTAGTAAGGATAACAGCAATTATATTACTGTATTTTTATTGTTCAAATTGACAACAGGGGAATACCCAGTGTTGTGCTGCACAGAAACTATACAGTGTTGGTTTTCAGCAAACCCCTTTCGTTTATAATATCATAATCATCATCATTTCAGCTCATATACGTCCCACTGTTAGGCTCGAGCCTCCTCCAATAGGAGGGAAATTGACTTTACTATATCATGCTGGTCAGACACGTTGGTATAGGGTTTCATTTTGAGTTTTCCTTCTCTTGCATAGATGTTATATGCATATTATATCCCTTAGTTGTCTTTTACGACATCCACGGGCAAGATAGAGAGTGGTGAATTGTATTCTTACTCCGTCACCACACGGAACACAAGAAACTAAAGGCAAGAGAGAAAGAAAAATATTTTTTGTTTTTTATTTATTTATTTAAGACAACACCCTGCACTAAGGAAATAATCCTTGTATTGCGGGGGACTTTACAAACATATAATTAACGGACACAAATTACATCCAGACTCAGAACAACAATCTGTGGATCGCACAGTGTTGTCCCGCGTGGGATTTGAACCCCCGACACTGGCGCTGTAGGTCGCTATCTTAACCACTACGCCATCTGTGCAGTCTGTGCATCAGTGTGCATATTAATTAACAATAAGAATGATGATAATATAAATATAATCAATTATTTGAATTATGAAAGATGCTTTTAAATGATGACTTCGCTTTTTTATTTTAGTGTGTGTTTTTGATACAAACACTTGACTTAACTACAAATATACATTGTCACTAACCCATTTAAAGCATATCTAAACTCCGTTCGTTTATAACTAGGGAGACGAAAAAAGTATCGATACTTTTAGGTATCGAGTACTTGTCTTACGATACCGATACTTTTGTACTCGATACTTTTACTCAATGAGTACTTTTAGGCAGGTATCGTATCGAACAAATTTTAGAAAGTATCAATGTTAAACTCGACCTTACGGCTCATGCTTATGGTAACGCCATCTAGTTAAAAGCGTAACTAACCTTCGAAAAAGTGATTCGACATATTTTAACACGAACACAGATGGACAAATTCCAAAAAAAAAGCTCATCACGACCTAGATTCTAGGAAAAGTACACAGTACTCGATACTTTGCAGTATCGATACTTTATTGAGTACGATACTTTTTCTTCGATACTACTCATGAGTACACTATCGATACTTTCGTTTCGATATCGTGTCCCTACTTATAACGACAAATTTACGTAATCATTACAGCTCATATATGTCCCACAGCTGGGCACTAGCCTTCTCCATAATGGCAGAGAAATGGACATACTATACCAGGCTGTTCAGATAAGTTGCTGTAGGGATTTCTTTCGAGAATTCTTTCTCTTGCATAGATGTTATCTGCATATTAGTAGCCTTAGTCGTCTTTTCTTACAGCGACAGGCAAGAAAGGAGGCGATGAATTGTATTCTAATCTGGATCAGTGCATCTACGTAATCAAAATTAGAAAATTATTTCTTCAATGCCTTTGCCGATTTTAAACTACTTGAGAACTAAATGTATAATTTCATTATCATCTCACCTCAACCCAGATATGTCTCACTGTCGGGCTAGGGCCTCCTCCTACAATAGGAGGATAATTGATCTGTTATACCACCCTGACCAGACGGGGTGGTAAAAGGTTTCGAAAGATATTGTATGCATATCATTTTATTTCTTAGATTTCTTTTACTATATCCACGGGAAAGATAAGGAGTGGTGAACTATATTCTTACTCCACCCCCACGTTTTCTGATAGATGGCACACGGCACCCATGAAGGCGATAAATACGAGTATCTGTTTGTCTGCCATACGCTAGTCCTTACTGGTCCAAATTGTAGGACGATTGGAACGGTTTACCGATAGATGTGGGTTGGAATTCTGCGGCATTCATTTTTCACTCGTAAAAACGTTTTATCCAAAATTATATAACAAATTTGTATAATAATTAATGGCTAGAGAATAGAATCCGTAATTGTTCGCGTGGTGACGGTGTAAAAATACAATTCACCACGCCCTCCTTTGCCCGTGGATGTCGTAAAAGATGACTAAAGGATATGATATGGGAATAATATCGATGCAAGAGAGAAAGAAATCTCGACATAAAACTCTATGTCAACACGTCTGACTAGCGTGGTATAATAGGTCCATTTGCCTCCATTATAGAGGAGGCCTGAGCTCAACAGGGGGGATGGGACTTATGTGGACTGAGATGATGATGATGATGATGAGAACATAATCAGATACAGATGTAGCATACTCCTTGGGGCAGTTTATCTCCTATAGTGGAAGTTGACAGACTTATTTATTACCATATGGCTCTTCAATATACATTTACATATCTTAATATTTTAGTTTTTATTTCACACAATACGTACATTTAAATTTACATAATATTCAAATTAAATTCACAATAAAAGAGAAAAACAATTAAGAAACAGAGTGACAAAAACTTCGCAGAAATATAAAATGTAATTCTGCCAGAATTTCAAATATAAGGTCCTTATATTAATACAATTATCCTACCTCCTGATAATATTGTAAATGTGTAAGTTTGTAATTATGTTTATGTTTGTTACTCAACCACGCGTGAATCTTTAAACAGATTTAGATGAAAATTGGTAGATAGATAGACTATTTGCTTGAACACATAGGATACTTTTTATCCCGGTAGTGTTTTCTTGGTATGATATAATGCAACTTTACTTTTTTTACGCTTTTTTAAGCTTTTTTATACTTTTGGTGACAAACAAACAAACACACCTGAGGGTAAGTTATATTGCCGTTCATGGACCTTTACTAGGTCGCTGCCTAAGTGCCTACCGTGAAAAAAGTGAAAGTAATATTTTATTTATTTATTTAAGACAACACCCTGCACTAAGGAAACAATCCTTGTATTGTGAGGGACTTTACAGACATATAATTAACGGACACAAATTACATCCAGACTCAGAACAACAATTTGTGGATCGCACAGTGTTGTCCTGCGTGGGATTCGAACCCCCGACACTGGCAATGTAGGTCGCTATCTTAACCACTACGCCATCTGTGCAGTCATGTCTGAATGCGTGCAATGAGGTTCGGTGATCTAAAGGCATCATCAAAATCCACCACAAGCAAACACCCCCAGGAAGAGCTTCCAGCTCTGTCGGTCACTGAACGAAGTGCATTAACAAATTGCTACTACTCAGACGTCTAACTTTTTCGTGTCTGCGTCCAGGGTCGGTCGACAGTGTGCTAGGCTAAGTAGGTGGTAGTGTAGGCAGGACCACACTTTTTTTTTTTATTGCCAACGGTGGCAAACGAGCAAACAGTACACCTGATGGTAAGTGTTGCTGCCGCTCATGGACCCTTACAAGGCCGCTGCCCACCGCGAAGAAAGGGAAGGGAATGCGAAGGCGTGCATCGAGGCTCCAAGGGCACCACCAAAACCCTCCACACGCAAACACCCTCAGAAAGTTGGGCTCCCGGCTCTCTCGCTCACTGAACGAAGCGCAGTAACTAATTGCTACTACTCAGACATCGAATTTCTGCGAGGGTGTGGTACTAGCCCGGACGGACCGGCCCGCGGCTGTAGACAGACAACTGTCGACAGTGTGGTCCTACCACTCTCACTGTCGACCGTCTACTCAATCAAGCAAAATTCATTGAACGGATTTAGATAAAATTAAATCTTGAGAAGTTAATTTTTACACGAGCGAAGTCGTGGGCAGAAGTTAAGAAAATATTCTAATTCTAAAAAAATCTTGTTGAATATAAATGAACCTTTCAAACTTTTTCTGAAGACTTTCTTATCATCAAAGTAAATAGCATAAGCTTGCCATATTGAATACTAGCAACCCGCCCTCGCTTCGCTTCGGTTTCAGTCGCCTTACCCGCGTAGTTTCCGTTCCTGTGGGAATACTGGGTTGAAATATAGCCTATGTTATAGCTTTCTTTTCCTTTCGTTATAAATTGCTATAGCTCCCTGATATTGAAGCTTTTCATTGGTGAAAGAATTTTGAAATCGGTTCGGTAGTTTAAGCGTGAAAGCGTAACAAACACACAAACAAACTTACTTTTGCATTTATAATATTAGTAAGGAAGTTTGACCCATGGTGTTGCTGTGGCAGTTAGTGTTATAAGTGACTATATAGATGGCGTAGAAGTCTATATACCAATCTCTCATGACAAATGTCATTTGACTTGGTTGGATTCCTAAGCAGGACAATTTTTTGTGCAATCCGCAAATTTTGGTTCCGAGTTTGATTGTCATTTGTATCTGTTATGTGTATATTTGTGTAGTCCTCGACAATATAATGGTTTATTCATTGTCCGTGTGATGGCGGAAGAAGAATACAATTCGCACGACCCCTCCGCTTTGCCCGTGGGTATCGTAAAAGGCCATTGAGGGATATTTTCTGCATTTAACAACTGTGCAAAAGAAGGCAAACTCGAAACAAAACCCTATACCAACTCGCTTGACCAGCGTAGTATAGTAGGTCAATTTCGCTCTTAATGTAGAGGAGACTTAAGCCCAGTAGTAGGACGTATATGAGCTGTGATGATGACGGGTTTCTTCATTATTGGCGCACTTAGAATAATAACGTATAGAAAGTAAGTTCGCGCACAAAAAGTGAAGCATTTTAATTGGAGCCTAATGGAGCTTATGCCGGAACCGTTCCGTAATGTACAAGGAACTGGACTGGACGTACTTACGCAGCTCTTAAAAAATAAATAGGTAATTATGACGGTTTGTGCATTCAAAAGGTGTCAAAACACATTTGAAAAACTTAAAAAGGTTTTTAACATTACTTTTAAGAGTATTTCGACGATTTATGTTAATAAAAACAAAATTTGATTTCATAATTTGTATAGCGGTGTGCGTGCGCGCAGGCGATTACGTGTATAATCAATCGCCTGCGCGCATGTAGTATCTTTAGATTCATGTTTCGAACGTTCGAAGTACTGGCACTATCCTTCTATACGTTATTATTCTAAGTTGGCGCATTTAGTCTAGATTCTAAAATGGTCCTACACTAAACTACTAGAGTAGTAGACTACACCTAAAATAACAATGAAAGTCAAATGTTTGGCTATTAAATATTTTTTTCACGTAAATTGCTATGGCCCGCATAAGTCAGTTAAGTATCAGTGCTAAATACGACATCTTTTAAAGTCACTTGCCAAAATAGCATAATACATTTTTCTTCCAAAAAAAACCCGGAGATGGATGAAGCAATGTTTTCTGCGTAATAATTGTGTAATATTTTTTTTTTCGAAAACCGAGGCATTCTTATTTTATCTAAATCATCACTCCCTATCTTGCCCGTGGATGTCGTAAAGGACGACTATGGGATATAATATGCACATAACATCTGTGTAAGAGAAGGAAAAAAACCCTATACCAACATGTCTGACCAGCATGGTATAGTAGGTCAAATTCCCTCCCATTGTGGAGGAGGCCCAAGCCCAACAGTGGGACGTATGTGGGCTGCGAAGATGATGATGATGAAACTTATACTTCAATTTTATTTATTGGTATAGATTGTCATTCAACGATTAAGTATACTGGCATTCGTTAAGCACGTAAAAATGTAATCATACGCCATTATATCACTTGGGCAAAGAGTACTCTTACACTGCTGCACCGATATTACCCAAACATAGAGAACCACCGCCAAGAAACCGGCTTTCAAATAAAAAAAAAACCGCATTAAAATCCGTCCATCCGTTTGAGGGCTACGATGTTTCAGACAAACATCGACGTCAAATTTATAACACCCCTCTTTTTCCCTCGGCGGTTAATAACTTACATTTTTAAACTCGTGATATCTTCCGAATGGAATGTCTAAATTGAATAATTCAAAAATTTATATAATGGTATTGAAGCAATCTTAAATATGAAGTAATTTATTTTGATAAGGATTAATATCAAAGTATAAATAAAAGAGTTTTTATGAGTTAGACATACGCTGTCGCGATACTTTTTGTAGATAATTACCTATATGCTCTGTAAAGTTGTAGTACATTATTTTGTCCTATAATCAATAGTTTTCGTAGCGCACGCAATGTAAGGAAGTTTTTTGGTAATTTTTTCACACCTTGGGTTACATTATTGGAGTTTTAGTATGGGTCCCTAACTTATTTGAAAATTTTATATAGCCTATGTTCATCGGGGATAGTGTAGCTTCCCAATAGTGAAAGAATTTTTCAAATCGGTCCAGTAGTTTCGGAGCCTATTCATTTCAAACAAACAAACAAACAATCAAATCTTTCCTCTTTATAATATTAGTATAGATTTCTTGTGTACTTGTGTACGTGTGTATGTCATTGCAATTCTCTTGAACGGCTGGACCGATGTTGATGAAATGTTTTGTGTGTGTTCAAGGGGATTCGAGAATGGTTTAGGTTTACAATTCGGTTTACATTCGAGAATGGTTTAGGTTTATAATTGGATCCGGTGGGTGGTGTTATTTTATTTGAACAGAACAACGTCTGTTGGGTCAGCTTGTATCTTCATATATAAATTTCTTGTGTACGTGTGTATGTCACTAAACTCCTCCTAAACGGCTGGACGGATATTGATGACATTTTTTGGGTGTGTTCAAGGGGATTCGAGAATAGTTTAGATTCACAATTGGACCCCGTAGGCGGCGCTTATTTGAACAGAACAACGTCTGTTGGGTCAGCTAGTATGTTATAAAACAGATATTCAAGGAACCAAAAACAATCAAAGTTAGGTCAATACTTGTGGCCAAGAAGCTGGAAAGAATATCATAGACAAGAAAAGAATGTCATTAATTCCTTTATTTTGTATTGGAGGCCAATTTCTCTCCCATTGTAGAGGAAGTTCGAGCTTAACAGTTGGACGTATATGAGGTAAAATAAGGAACCACCATCAATTGGCATACCGCCCATTGCTGTCTTGTCGTTGATTTATGGACATCCTATATATACATAATTAATGAATCCCTCTTTATATATATACCATACAAAAAAAAAACAATAGCGAAATAATTACCCAATTCAATTTACAATGAATACTGTTCATTTATCGTCATATGTTAAAATGTAACGACATTAAGTAGAAATCATTATACAAACAACCTAATTCATTCAAAGGACGCTTTTAAAACTGACAATAGATACGAACACGTTCAATTGACCCTGAATAAACGTATCAGTTTTTATAATATAAGTATATTTCGAGTACAAAAACGGTAATTAAGTCTTTAAATATCGGATTTTTTTTTATATAATCTTTACGCCTTTATTGCCGAAAAAGTAAACAAAATTACTAACGCAATTCTTTACCACATACTGTAAGGAACGAGCTCGTCGCTGAAATGACGCAATTCTAAATTCCAAGCTTTATTACAGCTTTTTTTTGGGTGGGCTGCGGTCGGCGCACTCCTCGCACCACTCCGTCCGGGGCGACAGAGGGGCGTAAGCACGCACACCCGCAACCCACCCGAACACCACGTCGCCTTCGTCGTTGGGCCGACCACCGGAGTAGGGTTGTCATCAGTGGTCGGCCCGACGGAATACCCCCTACTTGGGGTACCCTCTCATCAACCGACGTCCCCCCGTCGGGAAGGACATCGGTCTTTCCTCACGCGGTCGGCCTCTCGGCGGGTGACGGACTAACTCCCCGGTCACGTCACCCGCAGCTTTATTCTCAAATTGGACTTGAGTTTCCTCCGCAATGGGAGAGATATTGACTAATATTGAGTTACTATAGCACACTAGTCAGACGGGTATTTGCAAATAACCCTTAGTCGACTTTTACGACTTTTCCTACTTCGTCACCGCACGGAAAAATTCTTTCCTTCTTTTTTGTATCAATTGTATAAAATTCTACAATTATATGTATTAATCTTTCAGTGTGGTGATGGAGTAAGGTTACAAATTCACCACTCCCTATCTTGCCCGTGCATGTCGTAAAAGACGACTAAGGAGTATAATATGCAAATAACATCTGTGCAAGAGAAGGCAAACTCGAAATGAAACCCTTTACCAACATGTTTGACAAGCATGATATAGTAGTTCAACTTCGTCCTTATTATGGACTAGCAATCCGCCCTCGCTTCGCCTCGGTTATAGGTTATAGTCGTTTTACCCGCGTAGTTCCCGTTCCCGTGGGAATACCGAGAAAAAATATAGCCTAGTTTACGCCCTGATATTATAGCTTTCCATTATTATTATTAGCACCAAAGTGCGCGTAAAAACCTGCACATGGTATTTATCGACCTAGAGAAGGCGTACGACCGAGTTCCCAGGGAGGTTCTGTGGTGGGCTATGAAAGAACGAAGAGTGCCAGGGAAGTATGTAAGATTAGTGAAAGCTATGTATGCAGGAGCGTGCACGAATGTCCGGTCGGAAGCCGGAGTCACTGATGAGTTCAATGTCACTGTAGGCTTGCACCAGGGTTCGGCATTGAGCCCCTACTTATTCCTCCTGGTGATGGATGCGCTGACATCGGTAATACAGGAGGAAGCCCCGTGGTGCATGCTATTTGCAGATGACATTGTCCTCGTCGGGGAAGAGGCAGCTGAGGTACAGAGCAGACTGTGGCGTGAGAGGTTGGAAAGAGTAGGCCTTAAGATCAGCCGCACCAAGACTGAACATATGTTCTGTAACTTCGGTGGCCCTTCCAAATTCTCTCACATTGCCCTAGATGGGGTATCCCTACCGGTTTGCTCCGATTTCAAGTATCTAGGCTCGCTTCTCCAAGACGATGGCAACATTGACCGAGAGATTAATAGTAGAATGAATGCAGGATGGATGAAGTGGCGGCAGGTCTCGGGGACAATTTGTGACACCCGGTTGCCTCTCAAACTTAAGGGGAAAATATACAAGAGTGTCATCAGACCTGTTGCTATGTATGGATCTGAATGTTGGGCATTGAAAAAGACGGATGAGAGAAGAGTGCATGCTACAGAGATGCGAATGCTAAGATGGATGTGTGGGGTTACAAGGTTAGATAAAGTAAGAAATGAGTATATTAGGGGAAGTCTAAAAGTGGCACCAGTGATAGAGAAGATTAGGAGCGCGAGATTGTCATGGTATGGACATGTGATGAGGAGGGATGAAAGGCATGTGACAAGGAGGGTTGTCAATATGATTGTGGATGGACGAAAAAAGCGTGGGAGACCCAAAAAGAGATGGATGGACTGCGTGAATGAAGATATGCGTATGAAAGCAGTGAGTGCACATATGACGGCTGATAGGAGGCTATGGAAGGTAAAAACATGTTGTGCCGACCCCACTTAGCGTGGGATGAGGGCAGGAAAATGAATGATGATTATAGCTTTCCATTGGTAAAAGAATTTTTGAAATCGGTCCAGCCGTTTTGAAGATTAGCCGGAACAAACAGACAGACAGACAAAAATTTTTTAATCTGTATTTTAGGCATAGGTGTCTTGCAAATAACCGTGTGAGCATGAAAAAAGCCTATTATTTTGACATTACAAACAGACACTCCAATTTTATTTATTGGTATAGAGGAGGCTCGAAAGAGCTGACTCCTATACGCCCCCTGATAATGATAAATTCTAGAATTTAAATAATTAAAGATGTTTTGGGTAGCTTGACAATTATTAGTCTTGTTTACACAGTAAGCATCTTGTGCCAAGTAAAAAATATAGTTTTCCTCACCAAATTCTCAATAACGCACTAAATTTGAAATGCAGCATTAGGCATGTCCATTAATCGTCTTTTATGACTTCTATAGTGGAGAGAATTAGCATAATGTAATCGTATGCCCGTTTACAACGATGCCAATAAAATTTAAGTTAAACTCAAAGCAATACAAAACGTGACAAAAAATATCAATTCCATATTCATCTTCTTGAACTTGGTTATTAAGACATATTTAAACGCGATCCAAAAATGATTCGAGTTCCGAGTCTGGGTATTATATCGAGGGGTGAAAGGCTATTTGGTTTAAGCGACATCTAGGGTGATATTGAGTTATATACATATTCGGAATAAGCCAATTTTTCTCCGTCGAATGATACCGAATTCATTAAAATCAGAGCACTTTTTTTCATACGCTAAACTCTTTTACACTTTCCATACGCTGAAAAACGAGGGCTTAAGGCAATTTGTATTAAGCGACATTTATCTTTGTAACTAAAGGTACGTTTTATTTAGTACTAGCAACCCGCCCTCGCTTCGGTTATAGGTTATAGTCGTTTTACCCGCGTAGTTCCCGTTCCCGTGGGAATACCGGGATAAAATATAGCCTAGTTTTATAGCTTTCCATTGGTGAAAGAATTTTTGAAATCGGTCCAGCCGTTTTGAAGATTACCCGGAACAAACAGACAGACAGACAAACATTTTTTAATTGCTATTTTAGGCATAGGTGTCGTGCAAATAACCGTGTGAGCATGAAAAAAGCCTATTATTTTGACATTACAAACAGACATATAATATGCATACATCTGTGCAAGAGAGGGAAAATACGTATTAAACCCTATACCAACATGTCTGACCAGCGTGGTACAGTAGGTTAATTTCCCTCCTATTGGTAGGAGGAGTCCCAGCATTGTCACATGTATGAGCCGAGACGACGACTTTGATATTTACAATGAGGCGCCTTCGTTACACTTGAACGACTTCAAAAAAAGGTCAACGACAAAATATATGATAAGAAGTCGTCATAATGAATCATAAATTCGCATTTAGAGCTCATGATGAATAATGTATGTGAATTCAAAGCAAAAGATTCTGAATATTTGAATCTGAAGTGACTTTGTAAATAACATTTTGTTATATTATTTGATACTAGCAACCCGCCCCCGCTTTACTTTCAGTCACCCTACCCGCATAGTTCCCGTTCTCATGGGAATATCGGGATAAAATAAACAAATGAACAAATCCTTGCAATAAAAAATTGATACTAGTCTTGAAATTGTTTGGAGTTTCAGTGTCTTAAAAAAAGATCAGTCACTGCTAATCATAATCCTAATAACAACAGACTTTCATCACCCTTAATTACCAAGTCATTTCATAGAAATGGAATGTGAAACAAATGTTCTTGATCAGCTGATAAATAATCTTCTTAACTCCATCATAGTGGCTTTATACAAGTGCATTATCCGTGTGGTGACAAAGTAAGAATACAAATCACCACTCCCTCTCTTACCCGGGGATATTGTAAAAGACTACTCAGGGATATAATATGCATATAACACCTATGCAAGAGAAGAAAATCTCGAAATTAAACTCTGTACCAACCTGTCTGACCAGCATGGTATAGTAAGATCAATTTCCCTCCTATTGTGAAGAAGGCTCGAGCCAAACAGTTGGACGCATATGAGCTAAAATGATAACGATGATGATGGCCAATAGGCCAATCATGAGAGCATAAGTGTAAGATGCCTCAAAAGCTAAATTTCTAACACTTGTAATAGATGAGTAATTGGTATTATGATGATGACATCATAAATGAGAATAAGAAATGAGTTCATCTAGACACATGTGTAGTTGCACTGACAGTTTTATCAGCCTATTGGTTACTGCTAAATTTATTGTAACTGCGAAATTTGGATCAACATACTGCTATTGGTAGGAATATATGTTGATCCAAATTTATTGTATCATTAATAATCTTTTTTTCTTTATGTTATTACTAATTATATTTCTGTAATATTTTTAGAGTTCCGTACAAAGAGTAAAAACGGAACCCTATTACTAAGACTTTGCTATCTGTCCATCTGTCTCTCTGTCACCAAACTGTATCTCAAGAACCGCAATAGCTAGACAGTTGAAACTTTTACAAATTATATATTTCTGTTGCTGCTATAACAACAAATTCTAAAAATAAAATAAAGATTTAAGGGGGGCTCCCATACAAGAAACGCGATTTTTATAGATAATGGTACGGAAGCGAAGAAGTGACTCCGACTCGCACTTAGTTTCTTTCTCGTTTTGTATTATTACTTCTATTATTGTGTATGGTATGATGTTAGTAATAAGAGATTAATTGAATAAATAAATAAAATACCAATTGTCACAGGTACATCATCATCATCTCAGCCCATATACGTCCCACTGTTGGGCTCGGGCCTCCTCCATAATGGAAGGGTGATTGACCTACTATACCACGCTGGTCATACGTGTTGGTATAAGGTTTTATTTCGAGTTTTCCTTCTCTCGCATAGATGTTATATGCGTTTTATATCCCTTAGTCGTCTCGTACGATCACCCACGGGTAAGATAGGGGGTGGTGAATTGTATTCTTACTCCGTCACCACACGGATACAATTAGGTACAATTCCCACACAAAATAATACTTTGCGATTCACAAGTTATTATTGAATCTGAGTGTAATTTCTGTCTATTAATTGTAAGTTTTGTATGGTCTCCTGCAATACTGCAGAAATGAAACGACTGCCGTTTCATTTCTGCTCACATACGTCCCACTGCTGGACTCAAACCTCCTCCATCCAGGAGGAGGTATAAGTGGGACGACTCAAACCTCCTCCTGGATAGGATTGAGAGTGAGTTTTCCTTCTCTTACATAGCTATTACATACATATTCTTAGTACTTCTTTGTCGTCTTTTATGACACCCAAAGGGAAGATAGGGGGTGACAAATAGTATTCTTACTCCATCACCACACAGGAATAGCTTAGCAGCAGTGAAATTCAATTTTGCCTGTGAGAGACAAGGTGACAAATAAGTTATGCCACAATGAATCAAATGTGTCATACTAGGCTGGATGTAAAAACAAAAAAAATAACACAATAAATAATGAATATATGAAAGAAAAACCTTTGTATGTATATCTGGCAGACAAGCTATACTCAAATACTTTGTGATATTCACAAATTGTAGTTAAAGAGTCTGGGTGTAGTTTGTGTCTGTTCCTTGTATATTTGTAGTCCCTCATGATACAAGGATTAGTCGCCTAACATAGTGTTAACATTAAAACAAAAAGAAATATAAATTGAATAGATTTATTCAATACATGTTTCAAGTTTCTCATTGTGGACCAGTAATCTCCTATTAGAATAAGGGTTTTGGCTTAATGTAAACAATGCTTTTTAGGTGGTCATGGAGTAAGAATATAATTCACCACCCCCTCTCTTGGCCGCGGAAGTGTCATAAGAGGTGACTAAGATATTAAATATGCGTAAACATCTATGCAAGGGAAACCCTATACTAACATGTCTGACCAGTATTGTATAGTAGGTCAATTTCCCTTCTATTGTGGAAGAGGTTTGAGCCCAACAGTGAGACGTATATGAGCTGAAATGAGGACACCATGCTGAGCCAATACATGTTGTTGCTGAGAATTCTTTAAGGAAATTTTTGGGTTTCAAGGAATTCTGCATGTAAGTGCTAAATTATTTTGTAGCACACAACATTAGACCCATAAGAGATCAATACAATTTATTATTTAGACTTGAATCCAAATTTATGTTTAATTATACTAAAATTACATGATTACTACAACAGGAATATTTTAATTTTTAATAATAATTTTACCTCATTTAAGTAAGGTAATGCAAAAATGTTTAATGGGAGTATAATATAATAAGATAACAATATTTACACATGTATTAATATGTTGACGGACAGTACCACCTATGGCCATCATATAGCCAATAGTTAATATGACAGTACACCCATCAACGTCTAAGTTTTAACTCGCATAAAATCGATACGCCTCGAGACGTACCATTTTCGAGGTATTTATATGGAATAGCATGTTGTACTGTCACCAAACATTTAATTTAGACTTATTACTGTCACTACATAATGTTCAATAATTCATTCAATGTTCAACACAACACCCACATCCTGTGAGAGGGCATTGTCTGTCAAAGTGTTAAAAGAGTATTCTTATCAAAATTTAAAAGTACATGAATAATAATAAAATTTTGTATTGTTAATCTTAGTGAAGTTATAATTAATAAATGCACATTCAATTAATCATAATATGAAAACTGACAATGTAACATTAACACGATTAGTCATGTTCATAAAACAATATTGAAGATGTGAATTTAATACGAACAGTTCTTTTATTTACTTAATCATTCACGGGACTTTCAATTAGGCAGCGTACACTGACCGTGATATGTATTAGTGAAACATTAAAATTACGTTTTACATTTTAAATTTGTTTTTCATAAAAGAATAACACAAAAAATTCAAGGGTACTTTATGACTAAAGCAGAGTAATATATGCTAAAATTGTAATTAAAACTGTATCAACAAAATAATGTCCAATTCATTGTCCTCACCCGAATAGTGATCCAAAGAAAGTTTTCGATGAACTCAGCTTCTTCTCCGCCTCGGCCATTAATTGCATAGCTTTCTGTTCGTTATCTGCCATTTTTGTGGCTTATTTCACTAAACACTAAGAGTTAGTTTACTTAAATTCCTCTAAATTTTACAATTTATTGACAAAATGTCGTCAGCGACGAAATATGAAAATTCGTCGCTGTCATCGATTAGTTGTGTGTTGCTAGCGCTGAAAATACAGACCACATACAGACATTTTTAAGTAACGTTCGTAAAATATAATCCTTACTTCCTTACTAATATTATAAATGCGAAAGTAACTCTGTCTGTCTGTCTGTCTTTCTGTCTGTCTGTCTGCTACGCTTTCACGCCTAAACCACTGAGTCGATTTTGATGAAATTTGGTACAGAGATGGAATAAAGCCTGAGAAAGGACATAGGCTACTTTTTATTGCTAAAAAATGGGTATAAGGGGTTGAAATAGGGGATGACATTTTGTATGGAAATTCGTCATTTTTGATGATAGAACCATGAATCATTGTATTAAGGCACTTTATTATAAATAAATAAATATTCATTCTAGCGTTTTGGAAATTTCATTTATATGGGGATGAAATTCAACCCTTTTTTTTTTTTTTAATTTTTTTTTTTTTTTTATTTTGTGGGTGGGCCGCCGTCGGCGCGCCTCCGCACCACTCCGTCCAGGGCGACAGAGGGGCTTAAGCACGCAACTCCCGCGACCCACCCGAAAACCACGTCGCCTTCGTCGTTGGGCCGACCACTGGGGCAGCGTTAACTTGTCGTCAGTGGTCGGCCCGACGGAATACTCCTATTGGGGTATCCTCCCATCGACCGACGTCCCCCCCTCGGGGAGGACGTCGGTCTTTCCTCACGCGGTCGGCCTCTCGGCGGGTGACGGACTAATCTGAAATTCAACCCCTAAAAGACAAAAAGCATACAGCCGAAGCTACTGGACCTAGAAACGTAATTTTTTACACCGTAGTATTTCTTGGGGTACACAAGCTCTAGCAAAGAAATCGCGAAAAAATGGGTATAAGGGGTTGAAATAGGGGATGACATTTTGTATGGAAATTCGTCATTTTTGATGATAAAACCATGAACCTTTGTATTAAGGCACTTGATAATAAATAAATAAATATTCGTTCTAGCGTTTTGGAAATTTCACTTACATGGGGATGAAATTCAACCCCTAAAACACCAAAAAGCATACAGCCAAAACCACTGAGCCTAGAAATGTATTTTTACACCGTCGTATTTCTTGGAGTACACGAGCACTAGCCAAGGTTTTTTGGTAAATCATCCCCTTAAGGGGGGTGATAAACCTATAATCTTTCACGTCTAAATTACTGAATCGATTTTAATGAAATTTGGTACAGAGATGAACTAAAGCTTAAGACAGGACATAAGCTACTTTTATCCCAAAACATTGGGTGTAAGGGGTAGAAATAGGGGATGACATTTTGTATGGAAATTCGTCATTTTCGATGATAGAACCATGAATCTTTGTATTAAGGCACTTGATAATAAACAAATAAATATTCGTTCTAGCGTTTTGAAAAATTCACTTACATGGGGATGAAATTCAACCCCTAAAAGACCAAACAGCATACAGGCGAAACCACTGGGCCTAGAAACGTATTTTTTTTACACAATCGTATTTCTTGGGGTACACGAATACTAGCAAAGAGTGTTTGGAAAATCACCCCCTTAAGGGGGTGAAGAGCGTATAGACGAAACTATTGGGGCCAGGCACGTAAAACTTTGTATGCAATTCACTTTCTTTTGTTGTATGTGAGCTCTAAGAAACTATTTTTTGAACCTCAACCCCTAAGGGGGTGAAAATATATAGCTGAAATCATTAGGCCTAGAAACGTAAAATTTTGTATCAAGTTGTCTTTCTTGGGGAGAGTGCTCACTAAAAAAGAGTTTTTTGCAATTTTACCCCTAAGGGCGGAAAAGCGTTTACCCAAAATCAGTGAGCTGAGGAACGGTTATTTTAGTACACGGTCGGCTCTCTTGGATTACCCCAAATTATTTTTCTTAGTGCTCGCTTACCAAGCACTATGAAAGAACTTCTGGCAGTCTCATCCCTAAAGGCCTGAAAAGTGTATAACCTAAAATAATGGTAGGACCAATGTAGGACCATGGTAGGTAGGAACGTGAAAGTTCTGTTTTGGGATAAGCGAGTACTAACATAATCCGTGTGGTGACGGAGTAAGAATACAATGCACCACCCCCTATCTTACCCGCGGGTGATCGTACGAGACGACTAAGAGATATAAAACGCATATAACATCTATTCGAGAGAAGGCAAACTCAAAATAAAACCCTGTACCAACATGTCTGACCAGCGTGGTATAGTAGGTCAATTACCCTTCCATTATGGAGGAGGCCCGAGCCCAACAGCAGGACGTATATGGGCTGAGATAATGATGATGAGTACTAACAAAGAATTTTTGGAAATTCAACCCCTAAGAGGGTGAAAAGTACATAGCCAAAGATATGTGAAATTTTGTATACCGATCTGTTTTTTGGGGTAAGCGCACTTAGGAATAATTTTAGGCAGGCCTAAAAGGGTGAAACGCATATAGTCGAAGACCCAGCCTAGATATCATCATTATCTTACTCTTATCCTAATTACTTTGGATCGACGCAGTATGTAGTACTCTTCTCCCATCGTAGATATAGGGCATAGGTTCTAGCAACATTTTATGACCGGCTGCCTGACGGACGACATTATTGGCCAGACGGCATCACCAATCAGTCCAGATCGATGTAAATCTTTGTCTTAGTAGTATTTTGGGACACCCTACAAACAATGAAAGCGTGGTAATATCCCTAGCCGCTACCAGACAGTAAGTCGAGATATTAAGAGCGTTATCGGTAATCGGCACTTCTCGCATTATAGGTATTTTGCTACGGTCCGATATAGACGCACATTAATGCACTACACACACGCGAGTTCATAGAATGACCAGTCTTGAGCCTTGGCGCTTATAATCAATCTCTAATATATTCTTCGGAGAAGGAGATTTTCAAAAATCAACATGATTAAATTTTAAAATTTTTAATTAAAAACCAAATCTCATAACAGTAAACGGTTAAAATTGTATTTTTAATATGCAAAGTACAGGAAATAGTAAAATATAGGCACAGAGTATAACTTACAAGGAGATCCTCAGACGTGTGGGTCGGGGATTTCCATGATTTTTGGTGGGGTGGTAGAGGGGCCACGAGGGTATCACAACTACCAAATATTAGGGTCAACTGGGCCCTCGTTAAAAAGATTTTAAGGGTCAAAGTTGGATGGGTAATTTATGTACTAGAAAAATTCAAAGTCGAATCGCCAATAAGCGGTAATCTCGTGGTAACGTGCTCGCCGGCGGGAACTCTGGTCTCGGGTTCGAGACTCGACAACTTATTTTTTTTTAATTATCACATTATTATGTAACAATTTAAAAAAAATAAACCCCAATCGACGTCCCTATTCCGGGACGTCGGTCGCCGTCACACGGTCAGGCTCTCTGCGGGTGACACACTAAAGTCCCCGGTTCGGTCACCCGCGGACTCGCCTAGGGCGACGTGAGGTGCGGATACTCGTATCTGCGCCGGCCGAGTCGCCGGTGGCGGAACGTGTGACCAAAGATTGATCACACACGAGCCTGCGTCTCCTTTCGTGTGATGACAGCCTCACAGAAGGCGGTGACCGCGTTCCAGTTCCTGACGCTGCTGAGCATCTCCCTAGTGATGGTCGGCAGGGTCCGGTCGGCACCGGTGATTGCAACGAGTTCACGGCGCTGCTCTGCCCACGAGGCACACACCTCGAGCCTGTGCTGCGCCGTGCTCACGTCGCAATCGCAGTGGTAGCAGGATGGTGGTGTGCTCTCCCTCCTAACGAGCTTGCGCAGGTACTTGGCTATCGTGACCCATCAATACCTGCACCAGTCGGAAGGAATGTACCCCGTACTGCCGACTCAACCACCCCATCAGCACCAGCTGAAAAGACTCGACGGTCCTGATACCGTATTGAGGCTTCTCCAGTCCGATTGCCCAACGAGCAATGGCGTCTCGGCGGGCGTCGACCCGCCAGGCGGCAATCACCTTGATTGAGGCTAATATGTGGCTCGCGTTTCTGATACTCGCAGGTAAAGCTTGGCGAGTACCTCCGCCTGCAGGTCCCAACGGAGAGTTCCGGCCAAGAGGCACGTTGCTTCCGTGGCTGCCATGCAGTAGTCGAGTATGGCCCTAGTCGCCATGGCCATGGATGTCTAACAAGTCCAGTCAGGGATTTAAATCTACCCACTACAGAAATTAGTTATTAAATTTTGATCCACATTTTGCTACATATTTATTGCTAGTACAAGAAGAAAATGATTCTCTATGAAAAAATTATATTGTGTATGGTTAGTAATTATTAAACATTAAATTTGAGTTAGCTGATAATCTTCAGAAGATGAGGCTGCATAAATGTTCCGTTCGGATTTTTGATGTGAAATATTTATAGGCGGGGTGAACCTGATCGTCGCGTGGCATTAAAAGCGGCGTTAACGCCACGCTTTGCGGTAACGACTTCAAAATAATTTTGATGTTTCACATCTGCCAGGCGTCCTGAGTGACGGCTCACTTCTCTTTTCGTTTACTCTTTTGAAACTATAAGTACCTTACAGTTTTGTCGTGTGTTCTCTTTTTAATTGCCTTGTAACCGATTTTGTTCCCATGATACAATCTGCTTTTTCGACCCATCACCTAAAACGTAAAAAGATTCTATATTATTCTTTATAGAGATCGCATAAAAGTAATTAAAAGAATTAGGTAGTAATAAATACTTACGAATCAAAACCGATCAGTCACAGTATACGCTCAAGTTCGTATTGTCGTCTTTTACGCTGTGAGCGGAGAGCTCAAGCGACGTGACCCTGCTCCGTTGAGCGTCAAGGCGCGACTGGCTTATGAACAATTATGCCGTTCAATTTATAGTAATATGTAAATTTAATTACGAGGGTGACTATTCGTATTTCAATTTGGTTTTTTTTTACTGCTTCTACAATAGTCGAACAAATAGTGGATATTTTTTTAAATATTCCAAGGTTAGTATTATTCATAAAATTAAATGTTTTACAGGAGCCATTTTCGTCAAATTAATCTTAAGGAAATTTTTTTTTTTTTTAGTTATAAAAGGAAGAAATTATGAATTTCATTTTATACATACCCAAGAACAGTAATTTTCCTAACATCTACAATTGTTTTCGAGCTGCAATGACTTATCGTTTATTCGTACCTGAACTTTAAAACTCAGCGTTTTCGTAAAATCTCATTAACTTAAGTTCAAAATACCCTTGCCTTTTAATAAAATAGTTACAATATTGAGTTATAATTCTGTACAAGCACAATATAAAGATGTGTTTAATGTAGTGGTTATATAAATTTTTAGTAAGCTATTATGATGAACGAGTAACCAGTCCTCAAAAAACCACATTTTTGGGTTTACGGCCGCTTATTACCGATAACGCTCTTAAGTCAATTTTCTATCTCTACAAATAAATAAATTTGAAGCGTCTGTTTGTCTATCAAAATAATAGGTTTTATTTATGCACACAAATATTTGCACGATACCTATAATTAAAAAACGGTTCAAATTTTTTTGTTTTTGTGTTGTGAGTCACATAGGCATTTTTTATCTCGGCATTCGCATTAGAATGAGGTCTACGTAGATGAAACTGCGGGAATTTCATCGATATTATTTTTTTTTTTCACCAATGGAAAGCTACATTATCAGGGACTAAGGAAAGACATATTTTTGAAAGTTTGCCACCTATTTATGTTGGACCTGTATAATCTGTGTACCTTTGTGAAGGAGAAATAAATAAACTATTATTATTATTATAATCATGTATCTCAGTGTCACGGGTATCTTACAAAGGAAGATACCTGGTCCTTTGGTAGGCTTACATGGGGATATGGATCCAACACGCAGAGGCCTTTGGAGAAATTTAATATTAAAATGGGATGGGACATCTACGGATGACACTCCACATTTGCACATAACTCGTGGACTGCCAACGGTAGGTGTAAAACTATTGTACAATGATGATATCTAAAACCTGGTTATGGGGTTGTGAGGTTTGATGGACTATTTTACTTAAAACTATTGATTTTGACCTGTCGTCTGCCTTCAATCCCTTGCATCGTATTGAACGGTGGCAGACGGTGACTCGCCAACTCGCTGAATGGGCCCTCCCAAACGGTCGCCACAGACACGCAGGTCATACGGGCAACAGGGGGGCAAAATTGATGCAAGTGGCTTGGGGTGTCGAGCGGTGCGGCGCCGGTTTCACCATCGCAGTGGTTTCCCCGTAGTTATGCCCTTGAAAATGACACTTCCACCCCCGAGCATATAGCTCTGGCGACCCCTCTCTGACCAGCCGTTTAAGGCAAGCCGGAGTTGAGAATCCTGCAGACACTCTTCGGTTTCCACTTCAGCCAGCCAATAAAGGCCAGCTGGATACGAGACCCTGGCCGACTCTCTGGGGCACTCAGGACCGCAGTGTCGCCACTCACATTCAGCATGCCACAAGCTGCCCTGCGGTTTATTGGCTTTTGCTATAAATCTTGTGATACATTTTTTCTTTTATATCAAAAGAATTTAGAGAGCCATATAATTTTCCTCCGAGGTTTACGTTAGTCTGATGGTGAGATAACGACTGGCCCAGAGGTTTTATTATTTTATTATTATTATATTCATCATCGTATTTCCACGGGAATCTGAACTACAAGTCTGGAAGTAATATTCAAATGTGAGTTTGTGAAGATATTTGGATGTTTGTTACTCAATCACGCGTAAACTGTTGAGCAGATTTGGATGAAAATGGATACATAGATAGAGTATTTCTTAAATTAAGAAATAGAATACTTTTTATGGCGATAATATTCTTTACGATAATAGTTCAGTATGCAAGTTAATTTTAACGCGGGCGAAGCCGCGGGCAAAAGCTAGTTATTTTATACATTTGTAGTGCATACCATTATTTCCATATTATTTACTTTATGTAGATTTAGCACAAATTTTATTGGCCTGATTATGATTTGTTTAGGGATATAATTAGAATAAAAAACACTATTCTTCCCTTTTAGAGCTGGATGTTGTGGAAGACAATTAATTGGACCACTGATGACAAGTAACCCTGCTCCGGTGGTCGGCCCAACGACGAAAGCGACTTGGTGTTCAGGTGGGTTGCGGGTGTGCGTGCTTACGCCCCTCTGTCGCCTCGGATGGAGTGGTGCGAGGAGCGCGCCGACCGCAGCCCAACCCAAAAAAAAATTGGAAACGGAGATTATATTGATGTGAGAAAAAGAGTATTGAAATAATACTAATCTGCCTGTCAATATGATAATATCTGCTATTTTTCTTCTGCCATGTCACTCTTAAGCACGAGTGGCTCCACAAGGGAGGGACAATTCACTTACTTTACCAGCCTGTTTTCCTCCACGAGTAGGATTTTATTTCAAGTTATTCTCTATTACGTTGGTATTACAAATTTCATATAATAAATATTTATCTACTATTTCTTTAGCGACATCACAGAAATAAAAGGAAAAGAAAATATATTGTCCCACCGAGACTGCAAAAACAGTGGACTATAGTAGGCAAATTCTATGCATTTTGCGAAAGAAGCTCGTACTGTGTTACATTATATGAAATAGATACAAGAATGATGAACTTTAATCCCCTGTACATGACTTCTTTCGCAATCATTTACATGCGTTGTATTCGAGGTAGTGAAGATTAAGGCACACCTATATTCATACTGTTTCGAAATACAATGAATTGAAATGATAGCCGTCTAAAATGTGAATTATGAATAATATTGGATGTATATAATCGTTTACGAATATTCCTCTTCTTTTTTGTGGCCATAAAATTACTAATATGAGTTCATTGTTGCCAATGTCGAGTTACATTCTTGTAACATACAGTTACTTCGCATCTTTGGTTTCCACATACTAGTCATAGTCCGTCAGTAAGTTAAAGCGTCGCCTTCAACAATGTTATGACCACACTGTTAATAGTATATTCTGGGATATTTGGTGGAAAAGGAAAGCAGAGATTATTCCAAACGGACACAAATTATTCTTCATCATAATTCATCTTTTCGCCATTCACTTATTGACGCAGGTCTACCTCACAGAGGGCTATATGGGGGCAATTTATTGCGTTATTATTATAATCACCACTCCTGGTGAGCAGGTTGGCAAAGGCAGTAAGTTGCATATATGTCTTATCAGAGTACTGTTGCCCATCTGCTACTATTATATCCTCGGAAGATTTGTAAGACTTCCACAGGTGAGTGGTGGCGACAACTGTCCTTATTTCTCGCTACGAGAGCAATTTTTAATAAGTACCGTGTATTGTCTCATTTCTTCTTCTTGCTTCAATGGCCTTAGCAGCATAATATGTGTGCTACCATCATAGAGTAAAGTTTATTATCTGAAAGCTACCAGTCTGCCATACTGGCTCATTTACTTAAAATTTGTTATAGAGTTACACTTTAATTTTTGAAGTTATACTTCTTTAGGCGCGTTATGAAAAAATGATGAGTGAAATTTTAAGATGCGCGCGCATCTGTGACACAAAATTAACAGTATGAAGCTGTCTGCTTAACCGCTCATTGAGTGAAATTTTAAGATGCGCGCGCATCTGTGACACAAAATTAACAGTATGAAGCTGTCTGCTTAACCTTAAATTAAATTTTTGAATTTATTATTAAATTTATTTTTAAAATATTAAATAATCAATAATAAACATTTAAAATTAAGAATCTTATAATATTTAGTACAAATTATGTCTTATATATTTATTATTCTCTAAATTTTGTTTTTAATAATTATATATATATATATATATATATATTATATAAATTTATATTAAATATATATATTTGAAATATATATATTAAATATATTATTATATAAATATATTAATTTTCAGTTTTTAATATTAATTATTGATATCTAAGATCAATCTAAGATTCTTTTAGTTTAAATTTGATGACTATTAAACTGAACTTTGTTGATTATCCTTTTCCAATCCTTCTATTATTTTATTGTAATTAATTATTTGCATGCAATTAAAAACTATTTTTTAATGATGCCAAAGAAGTATAACTTCTCACGCGCGTACATAAGTACACGCACCCATTTTATTTTTTTTATCTACATGGCAACTTCCATAAAATTCCATATGAATTTACGGTACTATATAGGTACAATCAAAATTTTATTTTACAGCTATACTAATTGAGTTTCAATTATATATATAATTATATTTCAATATATACAAAACAAAGAGCATTTTTATAGCATAGTTGATATATTTTATTGTTGTTATTTTAATAGTACTTGTCAATTTAAGACTTAATATATTATATAACTTCGAGAAGTCACTTGTTATGTGTTCTAGATTCTTATTGTTTCTGTAGTAGTCAGTGAGGCTAGAAGAGATAAAAATAATTTAATAAATAAAAAACTTTCAACTTGAATTTATTTATTGTGTTCATAGATAGATCAATCGCTCCTCTATTTGAGATTCAACAAGATTTAAGTACTTACATGACTTATAAACATATTTAAAGTAGTTACAATGAAGTGATACCGTATAGTAGACATAAATAGCATATTAGATATTATCATTACAACTCATGTTCTAATAAAAATATATTTTACAACTGGTAATATTTCAATTATTAAACACCGTTAGTAGTGCCAAATATAAACATTTTAAACTGGCAAACTGTAATTGTTATATTTTCTAGTAAATTCATGAAAATAAAATTAATGGGACTGGACCAATTAAGTGTCATTCATACATTTAGCCCTTAACGATAATTATTTAGATGTCTGTTTTAAATATAAAGCACTTTATAATCATTTAGTTGACTTTAAATATAGCTCAGTGATTTAATTTCACATCGTTACACCCTTGAATTCAAAGAAAATAAATATTTGTATTGAATTCTAATAATTAAAATAGCGCCCGTAATTAATGGCTGCTAATAATTTAACAACTATTTAAACATCTCTTACAAGACAATTAAAGTGCTAATTTAATACCGTGATCATGATTATACTAAATTACAATAAAATATTCAAAATATACAAAGATTTTTGTGATTTATGTGGAATGAAGTGGTGTGGAAATGATCACGTTGAGGAGTGAATACTACCTAACCATTGCCTAGGCCAGACGAATAAATAAATAATTTTATACAGAATATTTAGTCGTGTGTATTGTCATTTCAATCTGTACCTACAATTAATGTATAAATTCTAGATATGGGTAAGCATTCACGATAACGAGTTAATTTAGCTCCGTCCTCAAACGGACATACATCGCGTCAGCTTTATATTATGCATGTATTATAAAATAATTTGCATGCCAACTTCTGGCGAATCATGTAATTGCTTCCTTAAAAAAAATTAACCCCTAAGTTCTACTATGATTCTGGCAAATACCTAAATATCTTACAAAGTTGATATTGTACGCGAACAAAATACATTAGTATGGAAATGTTCTACAGTGATCTCTTTGCCTAGTCTAGGTCTACTCCGGCGTCATTTGAAGCAATCACGCAATTTAAAATTATTTGCTCAACCATTTTTTAATCAATCTTTAAAACGTTTTTATTAGTTTCACCTGTATGCATCTATGTATGTAACGGAATCTTTGTACTTCATTTTGCTCCACTTTGAAGGAACAGATTTTATTTAAACTTTGCACACTCGTCAAAGACCCATGACAATGCAATAATTTGATCAAAATAGCCGAATAACCGGATTAGATTCGCCAGGATTTAGAAATTTCTAATCGTATCCTTTCCATAAGAGCAAGAGAGGCAAAGCAAGTGTGCAAACTACGCCTGCGCGAAATTCGAAACAACTAATCATTTGACTTGTAACTTGTAAGCGTGTCTTTTAGTTTAAATAGAACGTTCACTTTGAAAGTAGGTTCAAAAAAAATTTAAGCTTACGTAGAAGTCGATCTGAGTGATACGTACATCGATATTAGATTTCAAGTTACTAAACCAGCAAGACTTCGCTAGTATTTACTACAGACCACGACCTAAACAGATACATTAGCTACATATCTAGATTTACCGATTTCTTTACAAGTGTTGCTCTTACCAATTATTTAAAACAAAACTGCAGATTTTTGAACCTGATCTTCATACCAGTCAGGGCCATTTGATTAAAATAAAGGGGTATATAATAAAATAAAAAGCAAAAAAATAATATTATTGATTTATTTATTATTTTTCATAAATAATCTAAATGAATATCTAAAGAAAGAGCTAGTAAATAACATAGAAAGGGGGGTATGTACATAAAATACGTAACTCATAAGGTACATGATAAAAATAAATGAAAGAAATTTACAACTTAAAATTTTTACGCCGCTATGAGTAGTAAAACTAATTCAATAGTGTGGTTGTAACTAGCATTCTCTTATAAAAGAAACTTATAGTGTAAACTAAAAGCGAATCCCACTATTTCAAATAAATCAGTCGAATCTACTTATCATCACAGCATTTATAAAAAAAAGTACAGTATGGCCAACTGAAATACGTACGAAATCACTGGTCTATAACTGTTGGTTAAATTCAAAATTACAATAACTCTTTAGCTGTGAACGGGAATCCCAGCTAATTGCAAATGTTGCCATGAACAAAAAAATTCATAAAAATATTGCACAATATTGGAGATCATTTCAAATGATGAAACAATCAACAGATCTCACACATATATTGCAAATGATATTATATATCATTAAATTGTATACAAAAAAAAAATAGTTTTAAAAATTTTTAACAGTATTCACTGTTCAACACGTCTGTACAAAGCTAAAGCCGAATAATTACGAAATATATTAGAAAAAAAATTCATTAATACTATAAAGTCTAAGTAGTTGCCGTTTCATTAAATTCATTTTAGGTAGAATTTTCGACCAACTATATAAGGACCAAGGAAAAACCTAAGATTTTTATACGGTAAAACTACTTAGGGGAAATTATTGTACTACTATACGAATAGCTATTTATTTGCACACAACGCTGCATCGTATGGCATTTAAAATAATATTACATTATTATTTTATGTGATAATATTTCTATTATGTAAGCACTGATCTAAAAATACAGCCATGTTGACTATCAACCTTTAACGTAAATTTTTAATACTTTGAAATGTCGACTACAGTCATAAGAAACGAAATTATTACAAAAAAAAAAACTAATACATTTGTACAACATATTACTATGTTAGGCGATATCGACTTTTTTATATTGTATTTATTTTAAATTAAAACGATATATCAATTAATTAACATATCAAAATCAACATTATTTTAAAGAATAAAATGAGTATTCACGAGTTATAATATGGATCCCATTCACGGAATTATGTAATTTTTTGTGTTGTATTTTTTTTTTTGTGCCGTTGAATGGGGCATTCTGTAAGCACCTAGTTCATATATTCACAACAGCCATACATTCATAATATACACCCGTAACATCTAATTTTTCATAACAATCTAATGCAATAACCCTCTATATATAATATTCTATATGCCAAATAGTTTTTTTTACATAAGATAACTTGAGGTTCAATATTTTTTTTTTTAATTTAAATCAAATGCATTGCCATCCAAATACTTATTTTTGTGGCAAAAAAAATAATACATTTTTTTTTAAACACGTAAGTAGCTTAATATATGACTAAATATGTTTTTCTTTTATTTTATACAGATAATATAAGTATATACGTTCAATTTTATATTATTACATTAATAGGGATATCAATGTGACAGCTACTCTATAAAATTATACTTCATATTTGCATCTGTTACATTTAAATATCAATTTTTCAGCTAGAATATTTGACGCTAAAGTGAAAGGGTTTATCTATTTTTCAATTTTAATACAATAATTAAATGCCCGATTACACCCAAAAGTTTAGAATAAGCTACAAGAGAAATAATTTGAAGATAATATACATTT
The DNA here is from genome assembly GCA_032191425.1 of Lymantria dispar. Taxonomy (NCBI): domain Eukaryota; kingdom Metazoa; phylum Arthropoda; class Insecta; order Lepidoptera; family Erebidae; genus Lymantria; species Lymantria dispar. The sequence continues at coordinate 2,884,575 of CM063462.1, read as the reverse complement.
TTAAATTTCTTTGTACACTTATGGAATGTGATGTGTTCAATTTTGAAAAAAAATGAAGCTCGCACCTTTTTCATAAGATTTTTATATAAGACATTAGGAGACATTCATTAAAATAATATTATACAAGAAAATGATTTAAGTATAACAAATGGACAATAAAGGTAAACATTTTCGTTAGAAATTGTAAGGCTTCGATTTCAAAAAGCATAAAAAAATATAATCATCATAGTTTCAGAGACAAACTCATAAAATTCATTGAATTACAGCGCCTTTACATTTTTCAACGCAGGTAACATTAAATTAACACATTCTAATTTCGACTGGCAACTCTAATTTCATAATTAACGTGCATTCACCTATATTTATTAACGATTCATTTAATAAACAAAACTTAACTAAATCTAACTCTGTTGTTTAAGTCAGCAGGTTTACTTCAGCCCGACTGCATAATGCTTGGTCTACAATCACATTTAATTTTTTCATAATGCCGAGAGCCAAACAATCTAACAATTCCACTCATAATATTCAATAAAATTGAGCTTATTACAAATTAAATAGCAACATTAAAATAAAATTATTTAATTTCATATTGTTTATTCTATTAAAATATAGATTTCATTTTGACCTCTATTAGCCTGTCATATAAAATCATGTACTAATTTTACAAATACATAATTTGCATTGAAACTGGCATTGAATCGGGCCACTTAAGATGAACCTAGTAGTATAAGGTGGTGTTTAACTGAACTGGTTGGTTGCTGGTTGGGGTGGTACGGCTGGCCGCATGGGTTGCGCCATACCCATTGGCATCATCGGCGCACCTGGCATACCCATTACCATGCCAGGCTGTTGCTGTGAAAGGAAAACTAAATTAACGTTTGTTTTCGGAACAGAAAATCCATTATAGAAAATTACTGCTCCGTTAAACTACTGTTTAATTCGATAAGAGAATTAGTTCGATGTATTATTAGAAGATGGAAATAGAATTTGTATACAATTGAAAACAACTGTCAGATCATTCATAACAACAATACATCATTCTCGGAAAAAAGTATGAGGTGACATGAGTACATCTATGCATGCAAAAGTTTCTCATACGTGCATGCAAACTCTTTCAAACTCTTTACCTGTATGGTTTTTTCCAAGGTTATATCCCAACTATTCATTATATTGTTCAGTTAAAATATATTACGGGGACATAGGTAAATTAGATATTCATTTTATAACCTTTATTACTAAAACAGCTACTAACTCCATAAATATGTATTAAAAAAATAGTAATTATTTTAGATTACTGGTAACACCTAAACATGGTATAAAATAAAATGTTCAGTAGTTTAAAAAAAATTACTATGACAGTAGGTATTTAACATAACTTTATAGCGAAAAAGGGCTTGGAATTATCAAACATGGTATTATTTATAATATTATATAAAACAGTAGTAATTTGTACAGAAAACTATACCACACTATAAGTTACATTGTGCTGTGCTATAGTTAATGTAAGCAAATAAAAAACCAAAACAAAAAGTAGCAAAACTTACCATAATATAATGCGGGGGATGGTATGTATGGGGCATAGTGGAAGGCAATGGCGGGAGAGGCATGCCTGGACCCTGAAACGCAACAAAAAAGGATGCTGGCATGCTACAGGAAGAGAAAACAAAAAAAAATAATAAGAGAAACAGGGTTGAGCGCTTTTTAAGTAAACAAGAGCATAAACACAACATCAAAAGCAAAGAGCAGATGTTGCCTGTCATTAAGACGTCGACATTAATTTAAGGTCAAGAAATAGCAACACTGTAATACAATTTACATAAATGGGGAAAAACAATTTGGTCAACTTCTAAAACAAAAACAGCTCTTACGATGTTAATTTTATAATATAAATAACACCATACTAATTCGAAATTGATATTCAACGTAAATATAGCGCCAATACAGTTTCAAAATATACAGACCCCTTTCCTCACTTTACACAAGATTTAGAATTAACGTTGCAGAAGCTCGTAAGAAATGATGCCGCTTCATATATTTATAGGGATAAAGGTACTACATAAGATTGGAAGCTGTTTGCCTTACGTTTAAAATATTTCAAAAAAGAATTGCAAATATTTTGGCAAATATTTTTTATGTCCTCGAAATGTCTTATCCTTATTTGCAGAATTTATATTTTTTTTTTATTTATTTAAGACAACACCCTGCACCAAGGAAATAATTCTTGTATTGCGGGGGACTTTACTACACACTGTAGACAGTCTTTTGTTTGCAGTCGCGGGCCGGTCCGTCCGGGGCAGTACCACACTCTCGCAGAAGATCGACGTTTGAGTAGTAGCAATTTGCTGCTGCACTTCGTTCGGTGAGCGAGAGAGCCGGGAGCCCAACTTTCTGGGTGTGTTTGTGTGTGGCGGGTTTTGGTGAGGCCTGAAACCTGCGGTGGTGAGGTCTTGGTCGGGGTATTGAGCGTGAGGGGCTGGCATGGTGTACAGGGAGACCCGATGGGAATGGTCACCGCCGGCCACCTGCCGGTCAGCAGGGGACCCGAACCCAGGATCATCCTCCCTGGGAGGCTGTCCCACCAACCGGCGAAAATCCCGTTGGGTAGTCGTCGTGCCGGTGTGGGAAACCGGAGTGGACCTCGGCGGCTACACACGGGGGGGCATCGGGGGCCCTTCCGTGCTTCGTGTCAGCTCCTCACAACACTCACTCCTCGACCATGCACTATGCCCTGCCTTTTTTTTTTGGTATCACCAAACTCCGTTATACACATTCACACTCCCTTCCTCCTCTTCTTAAATTAAAAATCATGGCCAAGAAAATTAAAAAGAGACGATTTTCTACGGCGGTCCCCTTATCCACATTTGATGTGGATTTTTGCAATATCAGGGGTTTACATAGCAATCTCGACGCCGTCCACCATCACCTCGAGACGGCGCGGCCTGCCTTACTCTTTTTAACGGAGACGCAGATAGGTGCTCCGGATGACATTTCGTACCTAAATTACCCCGGCTACGAGTTGGAGCATACCTTCCGTCGTAAAGCCGGGGTGTGCGTATTCATCCGAGGTGATATCTGCTGTCGCCGCCTTCGGGCCCTCGAACATGGTGACTTGTCAATCCTGTGGCTACGCGTAGACTATGGAGGGCTTACCCGCATCTACGCATGCCTCTACAGGTCCCATGGCAGTGATCCGGGGTCAATTCAATTATTCGAGAACGTCCAATGGGGGATTGACGAAATATTGGAGCAGTGTCCATCAGCGGAGGTGGTGGTTCTTGGAGACTTCAACGCTCATCATAAAGAGTGGCTGGGGTCCCGAACCACTGACCTCCAGGGTCGACATCTCTTCAATATGGTCTCGGCCTATGGTCTCTCACAACTGGTGACACAGCCCACCCGTATCCCAGATATTGAGAGCCATGAGTCTTCTTTACTGGATCTTCTGCTGACTACACACCAGCACGGATATCAGGTAGTGGTTGAAGCGCCTCTTGGATCTTCTGACCACTGCTTGGTCCGTAGCAGTGCCCCTGTTGTAAGGCCTAGTCGTTCTAAGGCGACTGGGACTCGCAGAGTCTGGCAATATAAGTCAGCAGATTGGGATGGACTGCGCGAGTTTTACGCATCCTACCCATGGAAGCGGCTTTGCTTCGCCTCTGGGGACCCTGGCGTCTGTGCGGACTGCGTTACCGAAACGGTTATTACGGGGATGGAATTATTCATCCCCAACACCAAAATACCCGTCGGTGGCCGCAGCCGACCCTGGTTTAACAAAACCTGCAGGACGGCTGCATGCCAGAAACAGTCCGCATATCGGGCCTGGAATAGGGCCAAAAAATGCCAGGACCCGAACGCCAAAGAGGTGAAGCGGAAATTTAACGCCGCTTCTAGATCTAGTAAGAAGGCTATTGCCAGAATTGGCGAGCGATTGCAAAGCTATCCCGCTGGGAGTCGTGCATTCTGGTCGCTCGCCAAGGCTGCACAAGGCAACTTCTGCCAGCCCAATCTCCCACCACTGCAGAAACACGATGGTAGTCTGGCCCACAGCGCAAAGGAGAAGGCCGATCTTCTAGGTCAATTCTTTGCCTGTAACTCGACTTTGGATGCTGGAGCTGCCACACCACCTACCATCCCACGGTGTGAAAGCTCACTGCCCGAAATCCGCATCACGCAGCGAGCGGTTAGGCGGGAGCTGCGGCTTTTAGACATCCATAAGTCGAGTGGACCGGATGGCATCCCTGCAGTGGTACTAAAGACGTGCGCCCCTGAATTGACTCCCATCCTCACGCGCCTATACCGACTTTCCTACGCTACTAATAGGGTTCCGTCTTCGTGGAAGGTAGCCCATGTCCACCCGATCCCTAAAAAGGGAGACCGGTCTGACCCATCAAATTACAGGCCAATTGCGATAACATCCTTGCTCTCCAAGATAATGGAGAAGGTTATAAACCGCCAGCTTCTGCAGTACCTTGAGGATCGCCAGCTTATCAGTGATCGCCAATACGGCTTTCGTCATGGTCGGTCGGCTGGTGATCTTCTTGTGTACCTCACACACCGTTGGGCAGAGGCCTTGGAGGGCAAGGGTGAGGCGCTGGCGTTCAGCCTAGATATCGCAAAGGCGTTCGATACGGTCTGGCACAGGGCACTTCTATCGAAGCTACCATCATACGGAATCCCCGAGGGACTCTGTAATTGGATTGCCAGCTTTTTGGATGGTCGGAGTATAAAAGTCGTCGTAGATGGCTCCTGCTCCGATACCATGACCATTAATGCTGGTGTACCACAAGGCTCGGTGCTCTCCCCGACGTTGTTTATCCTGCATATCAATGACATGCTCTCTATCGAGAGTATGCGTTGCTATGCGGATGACAGTACGGGTGATGAGCGGTACACTGAGCAACGGAATATCCCTCGGAGTATTCAGGAAAGAAGGGTTCAACTTGTGTCTGAAGTCGAGCGCTCTCTGGGGCGGGCCTCGGAATGGGGTGAACGGAACCTAGTCCAGTTCAACCCCACAAAGACACAAGTTTGCGCGTTCACTGCAAAGAAGGACCCATTTGTCATGGCGCCTCAGTTCCAAGGAGTAACTCTTCCAATTTCTGAGAGTATTGGGATTCTCGGCGTCAAAATATCGAGCAAAGTCCAGTTTGGGAGTCATTTGGAGGACAAAGCCAAATTGGCAAGCAAAAAGTTGGGCGTCCTGAACAGAGCCAGGCGGTGCTTCACACCGAGACAGCGTCTTGTGCTATACAAAGCACAAGTTCGTCCTCATGTGGAGTACTGCTCACATCTCTGGGCAGGTGCGCCCAAATATCAGCTAGACCCACTTGACTCCCTGCAAAGACGGGCTGTTCGAATCGTCGGGGATCCCAATCTTACGGACAGATTGGAGTCGCTGGAGCAGCGGAGAGACTTTGGGTCACTCTGTGTACTCTACCGACTCTTTCACGGGGAGTGCTCCGAGGAACTGTTTGACTTGGTACCACCGTCACCATTCTACCAACGTACCACTCGACATCGCAGCAGTGTTCATCCATTTCACCTGGAAACGTTATGGTCTTCAACTGTACGTTTCCAGCGATCATTTCTCCCACGTACGTGCAAGCTCTGGAATGAACTACCTGCTGCTGTGTTTCCCGAGCGCTATGACATGTCCTTCTTTAAACGAGGTTTAAGAAGAGTATTTCCTTCACGGTAGGCAGCGGCCTGGCTGTGCCCCTGGCATTGCAATGGTCCATGTGCAGCAGTTTCACTTACAATCAGGTGTGCTGCTTGCTCGTTTGCCACCGTTGGCAATAAAAAAAAAAAAAAAAAAATACAATTAACGGACACAAATTACATCCATTATATAATTATAATTCATTAAACAAATTTATTAATTTATGGCAACCATTAAATGTCTCAATACTTAGTAATCATGTGAATTATATACATATAATTTAACGTATTAACATTTTTATGTCGGCTTCATCCAGCCTGTTGGTTTTGAACCATTTGCAATAATTACCTGAGTATTATACCACGTTGAACATTCCAATTGTAACGGGACCCATTTGGACTTTCCTTTTGCATGAAATTAGATGCTTCAATGTGACTTTATGCCACTCGCGAGAAATAAAAGATAATAAGTACTCACAGAATACTAACAATACTAAAATAAATACAAATAATAAAAAATAATATTGGCAAAGGTGAATTAAATCAATGTCGTAAACGAAAAGAGAATCAATTGCAAAAGTTGTGCTAAACTCGGATTTTGGGCAACAAGTTTGATTGGATTTAAAGTTACATCAAGAGTTTTAAGAAACGTCTGAATATTTATTCAATCTGGAGGATAAAAAATTGTGAAGTGTTTCGCCTGAAAGCTTTGAGGACGAGCTAAATGAAATTCTAAAGGATGTTGATGATGTGAGAACAATAAAAAATATTGTCATCTCAGCTAGCTATCGCACTTCTTTTCACATTCGAGAAGAAAATTGGGTCTACTGCAATGGACTTTGCACGAATATTTGCGTCAAAATATTCGTATCGTTATCGAGATCAATTTGTATGAGATATGGAGCAGCACCTCTAACGGATGATCGGGCACTGCTCCAATTCCATATAAATTGGTCTCGATAACGTTACGAATACTTTGACGCAAATATTGGTGTTCAACCCACAGTTCTGTAATCCGTTTATGTGGCTTAATAAACCAGTTGGAATAGAAAGGATACATAGATTTTATTCTCACGACGTTATCACGTGGATTCAGAAATGAAATACTACTTATTAATACAAGTCCTTTTAAAATTCTTGTAAGTCCATATACATCGAGTTTATATAGCAAGATGGCAGAAATTTGGCACACAGGGTTTTATTTCTAATTTCCCCATTTTGAGACTCTCTCTAGCGACACGTAGAAAAAGATCATAAATATTATTCTCACATCTATTACCACATCATCTGTGTGGTCCCGTTCGCATAGGAGAAATAAATTTAACACCACACTTAATATCCCTTAATTTCATGTAGCTCGTCACTCTAGCAGTCCAGGTCTTACCATAGGGCGGTACCCGGCTCCGGTGGTCGCTTGCATAGGTTGTGGACTCCACGTGGTGCCAGGTTTGGAAGCGTTCTTCGGCGAGTTCCACTGCATCGGTCTATCACCATAATGGTGTAAGTACGTAAACACATGCGAGACCAGAGTGAAAACATAATGATTGTCGAACAATGAGAAAATAATTACAATGAATACAATTTACACCATAATATTAATTTTAAAAACAATGTTTTCACTCGTATAAATTACCTTCACCATACCTCTTGTACCTCTTTAATATGAAGTCACGGTAATATTTCATACTAAAGGTATTATAATTATAAAAAATAATTATACCCTAGTTTTTATTAGGGTATAAATAAGTTTTATAATTATAGTACATTTGAGTAATCTATAAATGGAGTAATAAATGGAGAGCCGGTTCGAACATAGTCTGAATTAATTCGAGAAAAGGATGTTATGGCAGTGATGCGTTTTTGCTCGACTTTGCGACTTAAATTGGTTCCCCATTTCGAAGATAGAAAAATAAAACAAAAGAAAAATCTTTGTCGTGGCCTATATTTAAACAGATGACAGAGGATGAAATTAAATTATTTGTATTAAATTATTGTATTCATAAGGTACTTGCACGTATGTGAAGGTAATTTATTAAAGGTCGTATAATAGATCGGAATAAAGGGTGTTTTGTCGTGACATTTCTATAATACTTAAAATATAAGAACACACTGGAAACAAATTTGTGTATGACTAATACCAGAATACAAATACGTTTGGGCACTGGTCGGCTCATATACGTCCTCTATTGCTCGGCAAGGCCCTCCTTCGTTTGAGAGAAACCGATTATATAGGTTTTTGGTTCAAGATTTTTTTCTTGCAATGATTCAATTTGTATACATTCCTTAATTGTTTTAACTATACCCTCGGGAAGGGAGGAATTGGTTAAGCTGATAAGAATACTGTAAACTTTATTTTTCTTCTCAATGCCATTATTAGGTTATACTCCGCCGTGGTGTACTATACGAGGCATGCCTTTTAAGTTTTGTCGTTTGAAAAAAAAAACACAACTAGAACCTCTTTTTATTGTTTTTCAAAGTATTCACCACGTAGCTTAATACACTTTTCCATTCGCTCAAACCAGTTATTATAACATTTATTCCACTCTAAAGTGGGGGTGTTCAAAATGGCCGACTTGTAAGCGTCGACTGCTTCTTCACCGGGCTGGAACCTTTGACCACGAAGACTATCCTTAATTTTAGGAAATGAAAAGAAATCGTTAGCACTTAGGTCAGGACTGTATGGAGGATGGTCAAGAATTTCTACTATTTCCTACTTCCAATATTCAATCGTTTGACGAGCGCTGTGTGAGCTTGCGTTGTCGTGGTGCAGGATGATGCGTCGCTTTGAGTTAGATTTTCGAAGTTTGGCGATGACTTGTGGTAAACAAACTGTGGTATACCACTCTGCGTTAAACGTTCTACGATCTTCAAGTACAATAGTCGCAACATGGTCGGTTTTTCCAACGAACGTGGCCACCATCTTCTTTGAAATGCTTCGAGAACGAACAACTTTAGTCGGCTTTGGCTCGTCTCGAAAGACCCAGATTGTTGTTTGGAATCAGGATCGTAGGCATAGATCCAAGATTCGTCACCACTGGTGATGTCGTAGACGTGATTTGACTCTCCTGGGTTGAACCTTTGCAGAGTTTTTTACACCATCTGACGCGGGCCGCCTTGTGATCGTCGGAAAGCAGATGCGGTATCCAACGGCAAACTAGCTTTCTCACACCAAGCGCTTCATGCAAGATCTTCTGTATGGTTGTCCCTGAGGTGCCTAATAGAGCCTCTATCTCTCGATACGTCACATGACGATCTTCGAGAATTAGTTGTCTCACAGCAATAATGTTATCTTCAGTGAAGGCGTCCTTCGCGAGATTTGTCTCTAACACTAGTATGTCCACGCTGGAATTCTAAATACCAGCGTTCGACAGTCCGCAGACATGGAGCTTCATCACTGAACACAGATGTTAGCTCTCCAAAACACTGAAGCAGTGTCAGGCCTCTTCTAAAGTTGTACAACATTATTGCACGTACATTTTCCTTAAAAAGATTCATTTTCGTACGTAACCTGACAGATTCCAATCGACGCTGTGACTACACAATAGCATTAATCCTAATACTTTCAACTGTTTTGAGATTCAAAATTTAAACACATTCGAATATAGAACAGTTTTAAATTCAAAATTGGCGGGAAATATAGAAACGACAGAACTTAAAAGGCATGCCTAGTATCATATTGGTATTGGCATCCATATTGAGATTTCGTTTTGCAGATCTGTTATCTTAAATTTCGTCACCTAGTCTTTAACGACATTCGCATTAGTATGTCTTTTATTTTGAGTAAAAACATTGCCCACTAAAGAACAATTTCTTGTATTGCAGACATACAATTAATGGATAAAAATATACATACATACACATATATAGCTAGACTCACAACAAACATTTGTGGATCGCACAAAATCCTCTTGCATGGAATTCCAACCATAACACTCCGCACCGGAGGTCAGTACTTAAATAATCTATAAAGGGACTGAACGACTCCGAGGTCTCAACATATTATATTCCTACACAGCCTCCTCACAAAAAAATCCTCCTTGATTTGTTTCACACAAATTTTTCCATCTGGCCGTAAAATTATATATAGAAATATCACGATTTATACTAGCTATGTAATAATATCACTCGAATTAATAAGTTTTAATACGGCATAAAAGTTTCAGTCAAAATGTACTATTTAACATTTTTTCTATATAGCGCCTATATTATGAACATATTATTTTCAGCAATTTTATTGAGAAAATACGTTTTACAGCCAGTATAAAGGATTAAAAAACTAAAAAAAAAAAATTTTCGTGACCCTTGCCTTTTACGTTGGCATATTAATTATAGACATTGATTATATAGCGCCATAGCATATTATTTTTGTCATTTATGTTGGCTGTACAACGCCATAATATATTAATTGTTGACGTTGACTGTACAACTCTATAGCATATTAATAATTATTATTGTCGTTTCTGTTGACTGTACAATACCATAGCATATCATTTTTTGACACTGACGTAGATTGTACAACGCCATGGCGTAATATTTTTTGGAATTTACGTTGACTGTCCAATGCCATAGAATATTAAGTTTTGCCATTGACGTAGATTATACAAAGTCAGAATTTACGTAGGTTGTTCACCGCCATAGAATATTATATTTGCCACTGACGTACAGTGTACAAAGCCATGGCGTATTATTTTTGCCACTGACGTACACTGTACAAAGCCATGGCGTATTATTTTTGCCACTGACGTACACTATACAAAGCCATGGCGTATTATTTTTGCCACTGACTTACACTGTACAAAGCCATGGCGTATTATTTTTGCCACTGACGTACAGTGTACAAAGCCATGGCGTATTATTTTTGCCACTGACGTACACTGTACAAAACCATGGCGTATTATTTTTGCCACTGACGTACACTATACAAAGCCATGGCGTATTATTTTTGCCACTGACGTACACTGTACAAAGCCATGGCGTATTATTTTTGCCACTGACGTACAGTGTACAAAGCCATGGCGTATTATTTTTGCCACTGACGTACACTGTACAAAACCATGGCGTATTATTTTTGCCACTGACGTACACTATACAAAGCCATGGCGTATTATTTTTGCCACTGACGTAGACTGTACAAACCCATAGCGTATTATTTTTTCGGCATTTACGCCGACTGTTGGACAGTCAACATAAATTTATAGCATCTTAAGTTTTGCCATTGGCGTAAGTGTATAACATCAAAGCATAATAATTTTTGGAATTTACGTGGGTTGTTCAATACCATAGCACATTATTTTTTTCCATTGACGTAGACTATATAACGCCGTAGCGTATTATTTTTCATTACTAAATATTACACACTATCTAGTTACTATTCTTATTGTTACAGGTATATCTTTAAAGTACAGGTACAGTTATATCTTTAAAGTTTTATATCTGGTAAATTGAAAAGCTAGAGCAGATATCTTTAGATCTGACTATTTATTGACTGACTATTTAAATGTCAATTTAAACATTCAAACGAACCAACCTCTTAAACTTTAAAAGAAGTAATATAATTTCTTAATCTTTTAGGGAAAAATAATTCAGTACTATCGCAAATTTTCAATATTTATTTCAGCTGTTATACGCGCCACTGCCAGGCTCGAGCTTCCTTCGCAATAGCAGTGAGATAGACCTGCGCTGGTCGAACGGGTATAGGGTTTTATTTCGAGTTTCAATTTTCATATGACATCCTTTATTCGTCTGTTGCGGGTTCCATCGGCAAGATAGGTAGTGGTGAATTGTATTCTTAGTCCATCACAACATAATTTTTTTAACATTGTTTTTGAAATTTGAAAACCATTGCCGTTATATATTAACAAGAAGAGACTTTAATAGAATAAAAAAAAAGAAAAATCACACTGAAATGTGTTATAAGCCGGTGCCAATATTTAAAGTGTCGAAATATTGAAGCCTGTGAGTATTTTTTATAAACAATAATAATAATTAGTAATTTTGACTGAAACTGTTCAAACTACTTAGCACATGACAATGAGCGTGGATAATATAAAAAAATTATATAACAAAAATGTTTCCACTTACTTTGGCGCGGTTGCGCTCTTGTTAATGGACAGATTGTTGGCAAGGGAGGCGAGCGAGGAGTCCAGGTCACCTGTCAAAACTTTGCCTGGTTGTTGTTGAGCTTGCTGACCTGTAATGCACCTTAGTGAGTATGTTATAAGACTTATTTTTATATCATTGTGATGATATAACAATAATGTTTAATGAAATAATTGGGCCAATTACGCATTAAAACTAAAAAAAAAAACTATTTAAAAGCAAATAAATAGATTTTGTGATATGGCAATATATAACGAAGAAGCAACGACAAAATATTTAGATGCCTTGATGTAGCGTTGAATGATACACGGTGATACTAGAAAAAAAAAACTGTTACGAATGGTAAAACGACGTCACATTTTAACCATGCTACGAGGTTAAAAATAAATATCTCGGAATGTTATTTAATAAAATAATATGTATATATAACACATTTATGTACAAATACTGGCTTATTTACATAATGTTTTATTAAAATCTGTGCAAGGTGAGGTCTAAATAAAACCTGTGAATTAAAAAAGCACACGTCATTATTGGCTGCAAGCTATTAAAAAAAACAACAAGTAACGGTCCATTCAAAATTCAAATTTCGAACCGGTCGCCGCCATTGGCATCATTGGCTGTCGCGCTGGAGAGCCGAACATCATTGGTTGTGACATCGGCATCGACATGACATCACTGAAAGGCTGCGCTGCCATTGGCTGTTGAGTTATTGGTGGTTGTTGCTGTTGGGACTTCGCTGGGGAGCCACCGAGGGACATACGCATCACTTCCTCAAGATCGTCGAAGGCTGATTTAGGCTGTGGTGGAATGGAAGGTGGTGGAGGACGGGCTGGGGAGGCGGTGATCGGTTGTGTGGGATCTCCCATACCCATAAACGGGTTAGCCGCGGCAGCTTGCACAAGAAACGTTTGACATTTTATTTTACAAATACATGTACAAGTGAGCCCATCACCAGATAGATTTTATTTCAAGCAAGGGGGGGATGACATGTGATTAAATCATTCAAAAGTCTATCTGCAAAGTTTATCCTATCTCATTGAACAAAACATTATTATTTTTTTGACTAAGATTTAAAACATTTTTTTTAATTTTTCGAGCAAAATTGTCTAAAAGACTTGCCTCTTCGTATAACCATATGAACGATCCACTCTTAGCCACAAAACTCTCAATGGTAAAATATTAGCCTACCATAACACGCTTGCCAGACGGTTTGTAATGGAGTTTTGAGTTTTAGTACGTTATTTTACTATATCAGATTCCAACTGCTTCAAAGATTTCTCATTGACAATTGTGAAGGATGTTTTAAAAGTAATTATTAATACTTGTATTATATTTATATGGTTAAAAGAGCATCGAGTACCTAGAAGAATAACTAAATTTAGTTCAGTAGAAATTATGGTCGTGTGGTAACAGATTAAGAATACAATGTGTTGCCACCCCTCAAATTATCCTACGACTTAAAAATAATCGGCTGATAAAAATGGAGATACTTGAGGACTAATGGACTAAATTTCGTATTTAGTATCTTCCATGGCGACTTGTACTTGTGGCTTAAGATTACGTAGTAATTTAAATATGTGATATGCTTCAAAAGTTCAATACAATATTAAAAATTATACCTCACAAAATTTAATTAATATAAACCGACAAAATCACATAGATGCATACAGTTCATGAGACATTTAAATTAATCCGTGTTACAATTACACTCACAAATCACATGTAAACCCCACAATTAACTACATAGTAAGCTCACCTGCTGTGTCAGTGTTATCGAAAACGTTAGAGAAGTTAGCGTCGGACACAAATGTGTTGTTCTGCGGTGGCGGGAATGCGTTGAATCCGTTGCTCGGCTGTGGCGCCCACATCGGCGCGGCGTTCGTAGCCGGTGCCGCTGGAATATGCCCAGCTTACGGCATCCGCAATAATACTAATCCACAACATTTAAGACTGTGCGCCTATCGACCTCTATCTACATAATTAACTCTCCTACATCTTACATAGTCGATTAAAAATCGAATAGAAAGCATAAAATTAAATACTTTTGCTGCGTGAATTTAACATAAATTTAAATTCATCCTACGCTGTGCATTGATGAAGACTTTGACATATAGTCACATATTGTTATGTATTACTCTGTGATTAACGTACTCTAGATTAATCTGCATCTATATTTTAACTTCACTCTTGTGAGCGCGCGAAAATAGTAAAATGGATCTTTTTATAATTACATATATACACGGTGACATTTATGTAGTCTTACAAAAAAGCAGGTCAATTAAAGTATCCAGTATCTACTATAGATTCGTACAATTAAAAGGTTGAAAACCTATGATTGGTTGGCGAAATTCAGCATGATTTCTTTTGTTTAAAATATAAACATGATAAACAGGCTGTTACAAAATATTAACATTAATTTATTTTATTTTATTATTTTTTTATAACTGCCACTATTGAACATTTCAATATGTTAGATATGTTTCTTTGGTCGGATACTTTTATGGTTTTTTTTTTAAGACGATAAAAAAGTCACCGTGTATAATTTCTAAAATTATTACGTAAGGCAAAGCACACAACATAGACGTGAAATTAACTAGCACGTTATATGAAACTAATAACTGTGGCGTGATAATAAATAGTCTTTATAATCATTTTATTTGTTAAATTACTCGAACATTTTGGACTAGCATTTACGCGTGCACATGCATTTACTACTTCCATGCTATCTAAATCCGTTGAACTAGAAAATGCAAACAATCCAACATAGGTATGGATACTAGGTATACTATAGAGCTCCGAAACCGTAATTACTGCATATTCGAAATCAAAATATTTCCAAAATCGCAACTTTAACCGATATAAAAGTTTCGAATAATTTCGGATAGGATCGCGGATTGTATAAGAGATGTTACAATAGATTTTTTTCAAACTGCCGAATTGTAAAGTCTAACGCCTCTCCAAGGCCTCTCCAAATTAGTAGGATAATCACCCTATAAATTCTTTTATGCTGCACAAGGCAATAATCATTGTATTGCCTTTACAAACATATAACAAAGGATACAATTTATATCCAGACTCAGAACAATAATTTGTGGATCGCACAAAGTAGATTCTATTTTTTTTGGGTGGGCTATCGCCAGCACTCACATTGTCCGTTCCAGTCGTCTTTTACGACATCCACGGGCAAGATAGGGAGTGGTGACTGGTATTCGAGGCGAGGACATCTCGAAAGCCATACACACGTCCAAAACCCACTTCACGGTAGTCATGGGAGACTTTAACGCGAAAATAGGCAAAGGGAGTGATGATGAGTTGAGAGTGGGGAAACATGGATATGGACAGAGAAACCAGAGGGGCCAGAAACTGGCTGATTTTCTGGAGAAGGAAAGCTTCTTTATGATGAATTCCTCTTCAGGAAGCAGCCACAAAGGAAATGGACCTGGATTAGCCCCGATGGTTCAACAAAAAACGAGATAGACTTCATCTTGTCAAACGACAAATATTCAATGATATCTCAGTGATCAGCAGGATTAAAACTGGGAGCGATCACCAGATGGTACGAGCCACATTGAATATCCACACAAAAGTCGAGCGGTCACGCTTGATGAAGTCTACACTCCGACCTACATCTGTCCAATACCAGAACCTCGAAGGCTTTCAACAAGAACTACACAATCGCTTCCAATGTCTAGACGAATGCGAATCTCCGAACGATACGAACAACAGGTTCGTGGAAACTGTCCACGCGGTTGGATCGAAATTTTTCAAGGCTCACCGCGTTAATAGACCTAAAAAACTTTCTGACCAGACTCTCGAGCTCATGGGGCGGAGAAAAGAAATGACGGTGCAGTCTTCAGCCGATTGGTCCAAACATAGGCAGCTAAATAGGCAGATCTCCAGGTCTGTGCGTCGCGATATTCGCCGATTTAATACGCTCCGTATTAAAGAAGCGATAGAGCGGAATCGTGGCTCAAAAGTGTTCGCACAAGATCTGTCTATTGGGCAAAGCCAAATGACTAAGCTGAAGACCGACGATGGCACTGTCATTTCATCCCAAAGTGAGATCTTGGGAGAGGTCGAAAGGTTCTATGGACAGTTATACAAATCATCCCGAAATCCTATTGTCGGCTTGGTCCAAGATCCCAGATCCAAGCTAACTCGGCACTATACCGAAGAAATCCCGGACATCAGCTTGTACGAGATCAGAATGGCTCTCAAACAACTACGTAACGGTAAGGCACCGGGAGATGACGGAATTACGGCAGAGCTTCTGAAGGCGGGCGGCAAGCCGGTCTTAATAGCCCTTCAGAAGCTATTTAATTCCGTTATCATCGGGGGCGACGTTCCAGAGTCGTGGACCAGGAGTGTGGTGGTGCTGTTCTTCAAGAAGGGTGACAAAGCTCTCTTGAAGAACTACAGACCCATCTCACTCCTGAGCCACGTTTATAAGTTGTTTTCGAGGGTCATTACCAATCGACTCTCGCGCAAGCTCGATGACTTCCAGCCACCCGAACAAGCCGACTTCCGAAAAGGCTATAGCACCATAGAACATATCCTCACGCTTCGGCAGATTATATAAAAGACCGAGGAGTATAATCGGCCCCTGTGCTTAGCGTTTGTGGACTATGAGAAAGCCTTTGATTCAGTCGAAACTTGGGCGGTGCTGCAGTCCCTTCAGCGGTGCCAAATCGACTATCGCTATATCGAAGTGCTGAAGTGTTTGTATAGGAACGCCACAATGTCAGTCCGTATCCGGGATAAGAATACGAAACCGATCCAGTTGCAGAAAGGCGTGAGACAGGGAGATGTCATCTCTCCGAAACTGTTCACCACTGCACTGGAAGATGTCTTCAAGCTCTTAGACTGGACTGGACTCGGCATCAACATTAACGGCGAATACATCACTCACCTTCGATTTGCGGACGATATAGTCGTTATGGCAGAATCCATGGAGGACCTTGGCACAATGCTCAATAATCTCAGCAGGGTATCCCAACTAGTGGGTTTACGAATGAACATGGACAAGACGAAAGTCATGTCAAATGCCCATGTCATTCCTGTACCGGTCCTAGTTGGCAATGCGATTCTTGAAGTTGTCGATCACTATGTTTACCTAGGACAAACAGTCCAGTTAGGTAGATCCAATTTCGAGAAAGAGATCAGCCGACGAATCAAACTCGGTTGGGCAGCGTTCGGGAAACTTAAGAGGATCTTCTCGTCCAACATACCTCAGTGTCTGAAAACACAGGTCTACGACCAGTGTGTGTTACCAGTGATGACTTACGGCACGGAAACGTGGTCCTTAAATGTAGGCCTCATATCAAGGCTCAAAGTCGCTCAGCGTGCTATGGAGCGGGCTATGCTCGGGATTTCTCTGCGAGATAGAATCCTAATCAAACATATTCATAAAAACATCCCAATTGTATGTATCTCTTATGCTTTTTTCACGACAACCACAGGAAAAGCAGGGTCAGTGATTTTTATTTATATTCCGTCACCAAATGGATCACTTATGCAAACACAATAATATATAAACTATATACATATGTAGGAGAGTTTTTAAAAATTACAAAGACGTGAATTTAGAAGCGGGTACCGCAGTCACCGATATGTTGTGGAGAAGTAAAATATATTTTGTCGCCAAATGAGGCTATTCAACGAATGAATAGCGTGATTTGACAACAAAAGCGGTCTGTTTTAGAGTAGGCGCGAAATAACAATGCAATACAATAGTTCGATTTAAAGTAATAATAGTTCATTCATTATTAACCTTAAGCTTATTAAAATTCACTATTAATTATTTAATAATAACAAATTAGAGTTGAAATGACTAATGGAAAGTGAATTTAATTTTTTAATAA
The DNA here is from genome assembly GCA_032191425.1 of Lymantria dispar. NCBI lineage: Eukaryota > Metazoa > Arthropoda > Insecta > Lepidoptera > Erebidae > Lymantria > Lymantria dispar. The sequence continues at coordinate 2,866,954 of CM063462.1, read as the reverse complement.
TTGCGATTTAGGCTTTACATAAATTTTATTGCTGAGTTTTGACGTATATCAAAGAAATTTATATCTTTTATGGATTTTAAAATATTTTACTGCATAGTCTGACTCGTGAAATTTAAAACGCATAAAAAAGTATTTATTCCTTCATTCCTTAAAAATAATAATAATATTTATTCATTCACAAGGCCGTCAAGAGTGAAAGTAGTTCAATTGGGAAATTGAACGTTCGCTAAATACAGAGAGCCTCGCTTCGATCCTTGATCATGATTTGAATTATGACTCGATGCTTTTTATTTACTTTTATTCATTATTTCATCAATTAATTTTAATATTTTTCAGGAAAGTGGCTAAATTTACCTATTATTATAATCGAGATTTCACTCGTTCATTTTAAAGAAAGAAGAATCAGTAGAATGCGCAAGGGGGTTCTGAATGACTAATATAAACATTTTTTTTTTCATGAATCTATTGTAATGCATTGTTATTTCAACTCAAATTACTTATTAATCGTGTTATTAAAATTTGAGCTACATCCAACGTATAAATTATACAGAGTGCTCACCCCATCCCCGAAGCTAGGGATGTGCTTATTATACAGTGTGAAATGCAGATCTAATTAAATAGTGCTGTACCCATCTCTTCAATTCTACAAGCACAGTTTATTATTTACAGAAGATTTACGTCATTTTTATTTTACAGTAATATTGCATTTTTCTGCTAATCGTGGAAGATTAATCAGCGATTCATTGCAGTTAAGGCAATGTTTAAAATTTTGTTGTCATCACTAGACTCGAGCCTCCTTCACAATTGGAAGGAATTTGACCTACTACACCACCCTGGTCAGACAGGTATAGACGTTATAGGCGTATTCAATGTCTTGGTCGTCATTTACCTACGAGCAAGATAGGTGGCGAATTTTATTATTTAACAGTATATAACAGTTTTGAATAGAAAAATAGTCACTATAGAATTTCAAACCTTGATTTTTGTTGATATAATAACACTAGTTTCTATGGAAATAGAACCTACTAGAACAGTTTCTATAACCGTTAAGTACTTCAAGTCTGTAAATAAACTAGTAATAGTTACTTTTATGTTATAACTTATAGGCATCAAGTATAAAAAATTAATTAGTATATTATACATTATTACGTAATTAAATATAGTTATTAGCTTTACGTAATCTTAGTCATTAGTTATATTAGAATATTTTTAGGATTAATATATTTGTAATATCAAGTATACAGTAGCATAATACAACCCAACAAATCTGGATTTATTTGAATCGATTCCTAAAGAAAATTGATTACATCTTTACAAATAACAAAATAAATAAATATTACATAACATGTATTTTCATAGTTTCCAAAATATTCTTATCAAAACGTCTAACGTTGTGGATAACACAAGGAATTCTTCTGTCAAGGTATCGAACCAATAGGTTTTATTTGGAGATTTCTTTCTGTCATCAATATGATTATTATGATAATCCCGGGAAGGAAAGAAGTGGTGACATGTAACGTATTCTGACACCATGACTACAGAGAATTATTTTAGGATACTTACCTAATTATGTGACCTATTTTCTACAATTTCTAACACTATCCACATTTAAGTGACCTCACGCAATATAGAGGCAAGACCCAATTTTAACCAAGCATGCAATTTTAAAAAGATCACCTTCCCCCTCCTGAACTAGTCACATAGTATGAGTATGTTTCCTTAATATAATATGGTATAGAAGGTATCCTGGTTCATGATGGTTTATTTTTGTTTTCTTTTTTTAAAGACAACGCCTTGCATTAAGGATATAATCCTTGTACTGCGGGGGACTTTACCAACAAATAATTAACGGACACAAATTACATCCAGACTCAAGACAGACAACAATTTGTGGGTCACACAACGTGTTGTCCTGCGTGGGATTCGAGCCCAAGACACTAGCACGGAAGGTATCCTAACCACTCCGCCATCTATCTGTGCAGTGGATGATAATGGTAAAATATAATGAGGGTTACCTCCAAACATATCAGCAAAAGGATTACTGAGCGAGAGTAGATCATCAGATGCTTTGCTGGTAGTACTGGTAGTGTCTGACGGAGTTGGACCAAACAGGTCTACGATGGATTGGTTTTGGTTATTCGGCGCCGAAGACAAGAATGGATTGTTTGCAGCGTTCGTTGGTGATTGCACTTTGTTCTGTAAAAAATAAGGTTCAAATTAGAATGTAGGATTTAAATTTAAGTGGGGTTTTGACCTTCACCATGGCGATTGAAGAGGACTTTCACCAAAATTAGGATCACATTAGATAATTAAAGTTAAATTCTACTTGTAAATTGTTTTTATCAAAATCTATCCACTCCATTTTATGAGAGCAAGACAAACAGCCGCAATTTTCTTATTACCAAGTATAACTCCTTTGAATCATGTATATCGTTCATTGGGTATATCGATTAAAATATTGAGACTGTTAAAATAAATTGGTTGTCTGTAAAGACGGTTTACGGACAATAAAATTACGTAAAACTTCATAAGAAAACATTAATGAACAATTGCATACTTTTATGAATTGAATTATTATCACTGAATTTTTTTTTTTTTATTGCAAACGGTGGCAAACGAGCAAACAGTACACCTGATGGTAAGTGTTGCTGCCGCTCATGGACACCTACAAGGCCGCTGCCTACCGCAAAGAAATTGAAGGGAGTGTGAATGCGCGCATTGAGGCTCGGTGATACCAAGGGCACCACCAAAACCCTCCACACGCAAACACCCTCAGAAAATTGGGCTTCCGGCTCTCTCGCTCACCGAACGAAGCGCAGTAACAAATTGCTACTACTCAGACGTCGATTTTCTGCTCAGTGTGGTACTGCCCCGGACGGACCGGCCCGCGGCTGTAGACAGATAACTGTCGACAGTGTGGTCCTACCACTCCAATTATGTATGTATTGTATATACAAAGAAGTATTTAATTGAAAAATACATTTCTTTTTTCGATTAATTAACATTTGTTTGCACTCGATAAATCAAATATTTTTTTTACTTAGAGATAGATATGTCACAAGCCGAACGCTTAAGTCGATCGTACCTCTCAATCGCTTGTTTCACCCTCTCGCTTACACGCTCGGCTCAGACGGACCGTGACAATGAGTCATCGATTTATAAGACGTTATTACGTCAATAACTGTCAACTGTGTGTTATTACGCTATCAATTTAGCATTGTCATTTTAGTTGGAGTATTTGAGACCTAAAAATCTGAATTGTTGGTATACCCAGAGCGGTCAGCGATTATCCAAAATTATTAGGTGAAAGTCCCCATTCAAATAATTTACAAACATATACACACACACGATGAATATTATAATGAAGATGATATTAAAAAGAAATTATACATACACAATAACATAACTATAGCTCCCATAATAATAATTAATTATTATAAGTAGCAAATTATATACTAGCTTCAGCCTGGGTAAAACGTTTTTCAAAGTTGAACCATTACCCCAAGGGGACACGTGACCGGTATAAAAAGTATCCGATGTGTTAATCCAGCAAGTGATCTATACAGGGTGTATCAGGTTATGGGACAACTGGTCAAACGGGGGGTAGGCAATGGTGGTAAGAACCCATAAAAAAAAAATTTGAAGGACAAATATCGATTCGTTAATGAATTAGAGACATGTAAAGTTTTCAATTTGTCATTGTTTTTATCTGATTTTTTCGTTTAAATCTGATTGAAATGTATAAAGTCAGTGATACTTAATCTGCAACATATTCGTACTTTGTTAAATGTTCAATGGAAATTGAAAAAATCAATGATTACGGTCGCATAAGCAAAACGAACTTCGCTTTAAATCAGCTGATCGGCTGATTATCGTCGCCGAGACACGTTTGTACCTACGGTCCCATTGAAGCGTTTGCGCAATTCTAGGTATGTATGAATGAAATTATACTGTCGAAGCTTTACATACCCACATGTATCCTGTCTATCCATGCCTACATAATACGTAACATTTAAGGCGTAGACTGTTTGACACACATTTTTGAAATTACTATAACTTTTATGTTATATTGTTTTTTGTGTAATATACATTTTAATTACGATCTATGGCCGGTACACTACAACATACTCGAACAGTTGCTCCATAACCTGATACACCCTGTATATGTACCAAGTTTAATCCAAATTTATTTAACAGTTTACACGTGATTGAGTAAGAAACATAGGTACACTCACAAACTTTCGCCTTTATAATATTAGTGTTATCTGATGTGATTTGCAAGTCTTAAAATATATTTATACAAAAGTATAACTGACATATCAACGAACAGTCCTATTAAAGCTAGCACCTAAATTTAAAAGCGAGTTTCTTTAACACAGTAGGTAAGTAAGCACTAAGAAAGGGCTTTTGACAATTCAAAATATAAAAATGTGTTGTTGAAGACGAAAGTATAAAAAAAATGTGTCTGCGACCCATTCTCTTGGTTATCCTGGTTTTTACGATTCAACGGACAAATCGTGTTAACATTCCAAAAGTGAAATTGTATTATAAGTAATTATAACTCTGTCAACATACGGAAAACGGAAACACATACGGCACAAACTTGTTATTTTTTTTAAATTGTCAACCACTCCGCGAACAATAATTTGTGGATGGCACATAGTCCTGTGTGGGAATCGAATCTCGCAACACTTGTTACGGTAGATCGGTATCTATACCAATAAATAAAATTGGAGTGTCTGTTTGTAATGTCAAAATAATAGGCTTTTTTCATGCTCACAGGGTTATTTTCACGACATCTATGCCTAAAATACAGATTAAAAAATTTTTGACTGCACAGATGGCGTAGTGGTTAATGCTAGTGACCTACAGCGCCAGTGTCGGGGGTTCGAATCCCACGCAGGACAACACTTTGTGCGATCCACAAATTGTTGTTCTGAGTCTGGATGTAATTTGTGTCCGTTAATTATATGTGTATGTATTTCTCGCGGAAACGCAATGAGTTTCAAAAATTAAAAAAAAAAAAAAAACTGTACGAATGGCGGCGATGTGGCTCGCGACACGTCACGTCTCGTTTCCGTCGGGGGCGAAAAGTGGCCCACAGAGAACCGCTTTGCTACGCTGAATATGTCAAAGATCGTAGCAGGTGGAGGGCAGTGGACTCTGCCTACCCCTATGGGAAAAAGGCGTGAATATATATATAAAAAAAAAAAAAATTTTGTCAGTCGGTCTGTCTGTTTGTTCCGGGTAATCTTCAAAACGGCTGGGCCGATTTCAAAAATTCTTTCACCAATGGAAAGCTATAATATCAGGGCGTAAACTAGGCTATATTTTATCCCGGTATTCCCACGGGAACGGAAACTACACGGGTAAAACAACTATAACCTATAACCGAAGCGAAGCGAGGGCGGGTTGCTAGTCTATAATATTACTCTTATCTACTACATGGTATGGCTACATAATTTCGATATCCATTAGCCTATATACGTCCATTGTTGAACATAGGTTTCCCCAAAAGGACTATTTGCAGTTCGAGTTGTATCCTAGTACAGCTGCTGGTTTGTCTCTTAGTGATTCCGCAGCTCAGTTTTTAGACTCCCACGAAAAGAATTCAATAGTCCCATTATAAAGACTGACAGCATTGTGGACTCAGGGAGTTACTACAACATTAAGCCGAGTACCGATCCTTTTACTCGCTTGCGGGTGGACCCTAGCACTTCTACCTTTATATATAAATTTATTGTGTATGTGTGTATGTCACTGAACTCCTCCTAAATGGCTGGACCGATGTTGATTAATTTTTTTGTGTGTGTTTAAGGGGATTTGAGAATGGTTTAGACTCACGATTGGACCCGTTAGGTGGCACTGCGATCGATTTCAAGAATTCCTTTTATTTTATTTGAACAGAACAACGTCTGTTGGGTCAGCTAGTATTTATACCAATAAATAAAATTGGAGTGTCTGTTTGTAATGTCAAAATAATAGGTTTTTTTCATGCTCACATGGTTATTTGCACTATACACATGCCTAAAAATTACTTTATATTTTTTATGTCTGTCTGTCTGTTTGTTCCGGGTTATCTTCAAAACGGCTGGACCGATTTCAAAAATTCTTTCACCAATGGAAAGCTATAATATTAGGGGGTAAACTAAGCTATATTTACGGGAACGGGAACTACGCGAGTAAAACGACTAAAACCGAAGCGAGGGCAGGTTGTTAGTATTATATAAACTAAGTCGTACAAATATGTATCCTCCTGCGAAGCAGAAATAAACTGTTTTCTTTCTTCTTTCTATAGTTACATAGGCGCAAAGTTATTATTTTAAACATCTGTTTACCATTTTGTTAGAATAAAGACGGAATTTCATGTCAGATTTATTATATCAAATATGGCGGCCTTCTTTACAATTAAAAGTTACAGTGCTATATTAAAAAGAAATGTATAAGCTGCATAGAAATTAGTTTACGATTTACCATCCGGGGCGAAAGAAGGGATAGCGGATAGCACCATTACCTACCTGTATTATATCCTCCCTGTCAAGATTTGAACTGACTACCTTCATCAGCATCATGGGTGGAAATCATTATACAATACAGAATAATCCATAGACGCATATAACCACCCATTTAGCGAAATAGTAAGTTTATTTATTAGACAAAATCTAAAAAAGCTGCTTAGTTTTACTACTCAGAAATCGACGAGAGTATGGTACTACCCTGAATGAATCAGCGCAGTGGTTGTAGGCAGAGGATTGTCAACAGCGTGGCTCTACCACTTGAGAAGGTTAGTATTTTATTTCGAATTTGCCTTTGCTCTTACAGTTCATCTGGTGCATTCTAGTTATCTCATACCACAATCATGGGACAGGAACATGATAATTAAATTCTTACTCCCGTCACCACACCAATTATAAAACACAAAAATATTAGTACAATATAAATTTAAAATATATAACAAATACTATAAATATGAAAAGACGATAACTATAATCGTATACAAATATCATTTGACAGATAATTATGACAACATATTATACAAAAATATTGTGTATTTGCCCACATAACCGCGACCAAAGCCCACATAGATCGTGAAGCGAAACGCACAGTATTGTAATGGATGAAATTAATAATCAATCTTAATCAAAATCAGTAGATTTAAAACATTTCTTTTGTAATATGCTTATATAGGCATATCAGAAATCAAAAGCTTGGAATTAAAATTTTCATCAACATTTGACATCTATATGAGGACCATCCAAAAGTACGCCACATTATGAGGAAGCGAGGAGGTCGACGAAGTATGACATTGTGTGATAAGGGGTGGGACCGGGTTTCTAAGTTTCATGACGTCACTTTTCCAACCTTAGATATGTAAGTATTAAAATACCAATTCTGAATTATTAACGAAAATCTTAAAAATGTTTCCAATCATATCTCTTTAGCAGTATCAAGTCTTTTACAAATGCTGCCACATACGCCACACTTCGTCGTGGTTCTATTATTTATATTTAGTTAAATTGCAAAATATGCGAAGTCACACTGTGGAGAGGGCCCCATAAATGTGACCAACTGTGACAAGGAGTGGGTGGGGGACGGTTCAAATGTAGAGATTAGTGTGACATACTTTATAGACGAACCCTACTCAACGACACGTTTTAAAAAAAATATTCATTCGATATATTTTTACTTTGGCGTTCGAATGCCGTACTTTTTTATAACCTTGGCAATTAAATTCCATGAAAAGATTTTGTCAAATTGACCATCTCTGTTCATGATATTATTTATGTTTAAGACGCCATCGCAGGCCATGCACGTAGACACTTATTCTTGTATTGCGATGGGCTTTATAAACATGCAATTAACGTACACAAATCACACCCAGATTCGGAACAACAATTTGTGGATCGCATAAAGTTCTGTTAGGAATCGAACCCATTGGCACTTTATGTTGGAAAACTACCACTACGCCATCTGTGCATGCAATATTTCAATACGTCATCAATTATATGCTATGAATTGTGTTTATATATGGCATTGTACATTTATAGCATAAAATATTTTTCTATTATTATCCATGAAATAACTTCACACCCGAAATCTATAGTTTGCATAATAATATTTTAAATATACTGATTTATATTAGACTGTGCTTAAAAGAAAAGTACCGTATAAATATTTTACATTTAAAATCTTGAGACTGTCCAAATTTATGTTGTTTAGTTATATTAGATTCCATTTTTCCCTCATATCGATAATATTATTACCCCAGGTCATAATAGAATATGTACAAAGTGAAGCCATTCCTTCTTCCAGGTTCAGTCATAATAATAATTAAATTAGTATTTGTCATGGATAACGTTCAGAACTTATCAATTTCTTTTTTATGGTTCTTACTTAACACACTGTCGGTCCTGAGGCACCTCATTACTACTAGCCTAATACAAGCGGACCAGATGGGTTAGTGCAAAATTTTTTAAGCTAATGTCCAGATGGCGTGTATGCTTTGTTTCCATCAATCAGTACCTAGACGTCCACTGTTGAACAGAGGCTTCTCATGACACGAATTCTAGTACTCAGAATGGTCCTGTGCTACCCACATCCAAAGATTCGCCGCGATTTTTAAAACGTCGTTCACTTGTGATTTGTTTGAGGATATTAAATTATAAAATGATTGTCATAGTTACTAAATTGTCTCACAAATTCCTTAGAGAAAAGTAACAAAAATATTATACTTGATATAACAATACGGTACTTTTATTTTGAACACTAAAAAAAGATCGATTAATTTCAGCCGTAATTAATTGCACTGCCTTACTACAATATCGGTAACGTCCTCCTCGCCCGTCCATTCTTCGCCTTGGAATAAACGGACCTGTAAATTTTATTTATGTGGACTTATTAGGTACATGCTACCTTTTTGTGGGCCGGCTATGGTCGCACGCTGCCAGACCATAGCCGCTGGACTGACGAAAGGGCGCCGCGCGGCCTCATAAATCCACCATATTCCTTCGCCTTAGTCATTGGGCCGATCACTGGTACCGAATCCTTGACTTCCGTGTACAGTCTGGCTTCGCAACAGTTCATTTTGATCTTTGTAGGATTTCGTATTATATCTTGAATTTTTTTTTAATTCAAACTTGCATGTGAACGTAAAAAATAGATTTGTTTTGCAAGCGAAATATAATTGCTACACGTGGAATTTGTACCAATCTTTTGGAAATCCTTTTCAATCGTCATATCAATCAGACGAGCATGGACCTACGCATGACAACCAAATCGTCGCTCACATTGTCGTCTTCACAAGAGACATTCCACAGACTATATATTGGCAAAATTTGACATATTGGTGCATACCCCTTCTAACAGTATTTTAAAAGCAATTTAAATGGATTGCCGATACAAAATCAAGTCCTGGATGCTTTTTGATCATCAAAATCTTTATTTGTACCTTACCGGAAGGCTATGTAACCCCACCCCGCCCGTGCTGCCGAAGTGCACCATATAATCCTATGACTTACTAACCCTGTGCGATAGCTATTGTATTCCGTGGCATCTAAGCAAGCAGCTCACCTGGTGGTGCGTGGTAATTGGCACTAAAAACCTTCGGCAATACCAGGACTCTAAACTCTCCTCCTTTGAACCGACAACTTGCACCATGTGCAATTATATAATTGGCTAGATACCATTAGCCTTTTTAATACTAGTGTTGTTTAGTGTTTTTGTATCCATACCTTATACTGATTCATGGCAGCTTCTTCTTCAGCGAGCGCTTGCCGTTTGAGTGTGTCATCTATCATTATTGGTGAGATACCATTCGGCTGGTTGTCGAGGCGAGTAGACGCTGCTGCGTTGCCGAAAGACGATGATGTTGAAGACAATGCGCCCATCACGCTCGCTACGTTCTTCTGAGCACTGAAAAGTATAGATGGTAACGGAATAAATTACTAGTATCGACATTTGCCTTCTGTAAGTCTACCATGTACTTATACAAAATAATATTTATAGAACAGCTTTGTTAAGTTTAATTTATTTTTTTACCGATTGTGGCAAATGAGCAAGCAGCACTTGATAAGTAAGTGATACTGCCACCTTTGCAATACCAGGGGCACAGCTAGGCCGTTGCATAAGGTGAAAAAAATGTTATTCTTAAACTTCGTTTAAAGAACATTACGCTCGGGAAACACAGAAGCAGGTAATTTATTCTAGAGCCTGCCCGTACGTGGAAGAAATGATCGCCGAAACGTAAAGTTGAAGATCAAAACAATTCCAGGTGAAATGAAAGAACCCTGCTATCATCTCGAGTAATACGTTGGTAAGACAGTATTACCAAGTCTGTGTTTACCTTGGATAAACAGTCCGATAAGGTAAATCTAATTTCGAGAAAATGGTCAGTTGACGAATCCAACTTGCCTGTGCGCGAAACTTAAGACGATCCAACATACCTGAAAACACAGCTCAACAACCAGTGTGTCTTACCAGTGATGACTCGCGGCACGGAAACGTGGTCCCTACATTTAGGCCTCATAAGAAAGCTCAAAGTCGCGCAGTGTGCTATAGAACGGACTACTAAGAGATAAAATCCGAAATACGGAAACCCCTGGAATTGGTGTAGCCGACATAGCACAGAGAACTAGCAAACTGAAAGGTCAAAGGGCGAGCCTTATAGCTCCGAACCGACAACCTCAGGCAGAAAGCTCCTTGAGTGGCGCGGAAGAAGCATTGGATAACGCAGTGGACTGATGTTGATTTTAAAACTTTACTCAGACTTACCTAGCGGTTTGTGTGGGAGTATTCGCTGCAGAGCCCTTCTTGCCTTCGAGGGTTGCAAGGTGCCCCTCCAGGGCGTCCAATAAGCTGCTCGGAGCTTTAGTGAGATCAGGTATGTCACCCTTGTCTATACCTACATTCTCTGCCACCTATGAAAAAATAAGTAATGTTAAAACCGTCCCCTGTAAAAATCTGTGTTACTAGAATTTTTTCATTTTGTATTGGGTTTTAGTTTAATAATAATGGAGTAAGAATACAATTCACCATCCCTCTCTTGCTCATAGGTTTCGTATAAGACGAGTAACATCGATGCAAGAGAAGGAAAACCCAATATAGAACCCTATTTTTTTTTATGGGTGGACTATGGTAAGCGCGCGCGCGGTCCAGTCCGTCCGGGGCTATGAAAGGACGGCGCGCGGGCCCATAATCCACCCGTATCCACGTCACCTCGTTGTTGGGCCGACCACCGGAGCAGATGTGACTTGTCGTCAGTGGTCGATATAGAACCCTATACCGATCTGTTCAACACCGTGGCAATATATTAATACGTGAAGCAAAAACTCTGTACCTCTTTTTACGAAAATTACGTGGATGGACCATTATGAAATTTGACACAGTTGAAGTATATAATGAGGAGAAGTGCATAAAACTGAAATTTCATACAATAATGGATTAGAATACATTAAATTTGTTAAAAAAAAGGCATTACGCACACTATCATATAACGCTACACATACACACACCAACACTTATATACTTTTGTATACGGTTAAAATCTCTGGTCGAACTGAATGTCAAACAATCATAATTATGATGACATTACCTAATAGAAATTTGTACTTATATATTAGTTATTAGTAAAATACAGCTTGCTCAATATACCATTATGACATAAACAAAATTAAAAGAAAATCGTGGAGCAGAAAAATTTATTTAAATGTATTATGGCCGAATTTCGACCACTCGGCGACCACTAGTAGTAGATAAATTGCCCTACAATTGTCAAGGAGATTCGAGCCCGAGGTCAATATGCCTCCCATGGCGAGGTGGCCCGTGCCTAACATTAGGACTTATATGGGCTGAGATGAGATAATGATTGGAAGTGTTTCATTTTTGTTTCCTCTTTGATAAAAAAAGATGGGAGTATAAAATAAGGATGTATAAAATAAAAATAATTCTGTGGAATAATGAAGACCTAATAAATGATTGATTGACTTACCTTCAAAAACTCTCCGACCCTATCCATTCTTATGAGGAATTTCTTATAGAGGTCGAGAGCCTCGCGGCAGTTCTTCTTGTTCATATCGAAGTACTTTTCCAGGAGGTTTATTATGCCATCGTTGTAACAGGCGAATAGTCTGCAACATTATAATGTCATCATCATTCTCCTGATCTTATGCCAATTACTTGGGGTTGACGCATATGAACTCTTCTTCTATAGTACATACTAGCTTCTTCTCGCGACTTCGTCCGCGTGGTATAGATACTTTGGGCTAACGCTAATTTTCACCTAAGACTTGTTTACGTAGAAGGTGAAAATATTATTTAATAATACGATTCTGTCACACATGATTTTTGCAAAAATTTAGCTGTACGCAACGGAAGCTCTAAAAAGGAAAAAAAACCCGATATTGAAACATTCTTTATTGGTGCTCCTCCTAGGGGCGGGTTGCTCCCTTTCCTCTAATTTGGTTGAGGAGAGTGATGGCTGCTCTAGTAGTTAACTTGTGATCGGGTGCTGCTTGTGGGATCTGGTCCAACCATATTTTCTTCCTTTCTTTAATTTTTTTTCTTGTACTAAATTTTGAAAATTTATACATGTATACAATTTCGAAGGGCATCACACTGGAGTTAATACCATATATGTTGTACGAAGCATAAAATTATGTATATTTAAAAGATTTAAGGAAAAAAATGACTGCCCGCTAAGTTTCTTGCCGGATCTTCTCAGTTTGTGGCCGCGTTCCGATCCGGTGGTAGATTATTGTACTGTGTTCAACGTTGTGTAATTTGACAATATGTAAGTGCCCTTAAGGGGCCTATGTAGAATAAATGATTTGATTTGTTGGTCTAAGCATGATGACACATAGCCTCCCTCGATAAATGGGCTATTTAACAGATTAAAATAATTTTTCAAATCGGACTAGTAGTTCCTGAAATTAGCGAGTTCAAACAAACAAACTCTTCAGCTTTATATATTGGTATAGGTTGGTATTAGTTTTATGACCAGCCACCTGCTGACGTCAAACCTACTTGGTAATGTAATTGTTAACCAAATAGCATCAGGTAGAGTTCCAGATCGAGTTAAGCCTCTTAGTTGTCTCTTAGTTCGTGGGTGTCACAAAGAATGTAAGAGATTGTAGTATTTTTTGCCAGCACCACACAGGGATACAATGTATGAATGTTAATTTAAAAATATGTCACCACCCTTTACTATCCCGTGGGATTCGTAAAAAGTGTTCACCAGGTTGAATGTTCAGCACCACCTAGAAAATTTATAACCCCCACTGCAATTACCAACACGCCTGCCAAACGTGGCTTTTATAGTATTATCCCACTTCGGGAAGGCCTAGGTATATCTAGCAGCTATTCGATAGTTAGACCAGACAAGATTTCTAAAAAAGATAGCGTCAGATTTTTTTAAGAAATTCGGGGTCTGTCTCCTAACAGTTTACCTATTTTTTGGCACGCTAAGGTCCGCTCGCAGCCCATCCATTCTGTCTAGGGCGAGGGAAGGGCAATGTGCGGCACCATACATCGTGTATTGTGGTCGGTCCATTGTGTTCCCTCCCCATCACCATTGAGCCAACCACTGGTGTCGATTTCTTTCGAGTACAGTGTCCGTTGGCCCGCGGTCAACTTCTCTGCGAATGACGGACTAATTCCCGGTCCATCTACCTGTCATAGAATTTACCTGTCCCGCCTTCCAAACATGTCGATTATAGTATTACTCCCTTTGGTGGTAAGACCTACATCTATGGGCAATGGGCCCATGGACATAGAAACGTTTCTTGTACTAAAACGGAGGGTATTTTAGCAGATGCAGTTTATCTATCACACAAACATGGCTTACCTTATGAGGTCCCTAAACAGCAGCATAAAGCACATATTAATGACGCCGTTTGTGAGATCATTCGCTGTGCAGTCAAACTCCAGTAGACCATCCAGCTGTGCTTGGAGCACCGGTAACGTCTTGAGCAGTTTTTCTGCGTTCATCATCCGCAGGGAGCCTTCCTCTTTGCTGTTGAGAACAAATATATAATATAAGTAAGTTAAGAATACAGTATATATTTCTACGCCTTACTTTCTAAGTGGAGTTGTAAGGCCTGATAGATGGATCACCAGGACAATAGCAACTGGACTGTAACATCTACCCGCCTGCCAAGCGTCTTGATGGTATTATTCCAGCTTGGGGATGTATACGTCCAACAATAAACGTCGATAGATTAGTAAATATGTTTCAGAATGGAGTGTGTGGACAAGAATAACTTGTTAGCATAGCATATTTGCAAGCGATATCGGAAAACGTTACTAAAGAATGTAGGTTATAATAATTGCGATGCAAGAGAAAGAAACCTTGAAATAAAATGTAAAGAATGAAAGAATTTTATTTAGCAACAGAGACCAGGAACACATCATCATCGCAGCCCACATACGTCGCACTGTTGGGCCTCCTCAACAATGGGAGGGAACTTGACCTACTATACCATGCTGATCAGACATGTTGGTATAGGGTTTCATTTCGAATTTTCCTTCTCTTGCACAGATGTTATGTGCATATTTTATCCCCTGGTCAGATGTTATGTGCATATTTTATCCAGTGGTAAATTGTATTCTTACTCCTTCGCCACATGGAATACCAGGAACACACATGGTAGCTATATACTAATTGAAACTTATAAAATACACGAATAGATACGAAAATCAGAAAATTAAAAATAATTTAGTAATAAAGCACTATTAATACCGATATTTTCATGATATTTATTCTAATGTTTTTATCCGGAACGGGCAAACACAAGTATTACGGCGTGTATAAATAACAGGATAAAATTATCTATCAATTATTATTCAAATTATTATACCAAATTAAGCTTAGTCTAATTGCTGAAAATTTTATGACGAGTTTCTTCAAGGGCTCAAAAGTGGTATGTAAATTAATAGACTTTGAGCAGTATCATTGCTCCTGTCTTTTTGTGGTTAACACAAGAAAGGTTTAAAATATATACTGCAAAATAAGATCGGAATAAAATTATATTTAAAACGTCCAATCAGGCAATGGCGTAGAACACTACGAATCTAACATAAATAGTGAAGGAGATTAGTGACATGTGACATGATATATTCTAGAAGAAGAAGCCTTCATTACTCACCCCCTCTTGACCTTGCAGAAGTCGAAGGCCACAGTCCTGTAGGAGAGCGCCTTCTCGTTGAGGTACTTCGCGTACCGGCGGATGTACGGAGACATATCATATCCTACACACAATAATACAAATAAAACCTAACCAACATCAAACAAGCGCATCAATGGTTAGAATTATTGCGCATGGCCGACAAAATACATAACAGCTTTCATGCATTGCTAGTTTTATACGCGGGGCAATTTTTGAAAGTGTGCGTTTCCCTTCAATCGTTATATCTGTTTTTATTTCACTCTCGAAATGCATAATTTATATTATACTAATTAAATCACATTCACTTTACTATCCAGACAATTGAACTACTCAAGTTTTAAATGTTTATCTTCTGCAAAACAAGTTGTTTTTGTGTTGTGTACAGCATAGCTAATATTTTGAAAATCTACTTTGTTGTGTATCTCCTTGTTGTGTTCATTAACGGATTTTTCCCTGATCTAGTATTCGAATCCAGGATGTCAGGGTCGATATCCATATTCTAATGTCACGGGACAAACAAGTTTATAGTTAGATACAAAATTTATTACAAACAAAAAATATTTCAAATATTCGGTAGTACGAGGTACTAAGGTCTTGATGTTGGTTTTCCATGATTATATCACAAGACCAAACAGTATATTTTCATAATATTCATTTAGGCTAATTTACGAAATTACTCAACCGAATTTAGTAAAATTTTATAAATTGGCCAAAGATGAACTTGACTGATAGAATAGTTCAATTTAGTCTGGCTGGTATATTGCTCACATATGTTATTACGGAATAATAACATGGAAACCTATTTTTCAACAGATCAGATCATATAATTCAAGAGAAACATACATATTCAAAGTCCCTGTGTAAGCATAATGGTACTAACTGTGAGCAATAATTTATAAAAAATGTTAATTTATTCTTATAAACTAATGCTCTGGCAAGAAAGGACTTAAGGGGTGCAATTTGTGTTATAATTTGTCCAAAATAAACTCTACTCTCGCTGTCTATGCTAATTTCAAAAGTTTAAAATATACAAAGCAGACTTTGAGAATTATGAAATGTATTTCAACTAAACATAAATTTCAGGACAACACTTGAAGCGTTAAACAAAAATAAAAACCATGCAGTGATATCTAGCGAATTAATAATGCAAATAATTTGTATGTATTTTCGGGTGTATTTTCTCGTTGAATAAACATTTTTATTGAAATTCTAATAGTATAATTCGATTTAACATATACATTACAACGATTTAACATTTGTATATTTAGTGGAAAATTTCAAATTCAGGAATGACGATGTAACTTAGAGAAACTTTTTCACCTATAGAACAGGTTTTAATGAGATTCTTGTAAGATGTAAATGCAAATTTAATATATTTTAATTCTCAAGGACTTATAAGATAATTTTGACATCAAAAAGGTTTTGCGAGCTAGTAAAGGCTGAATTAATAGATCTAAAAAACTTTCTGACCAGTCTCTCGAGCTCATGGAGCGGAGAAAAGAGATGACGGTGCAGTCTTCAGCCGATTGGTCCAAACATAGGCAGCTAAATAGGCAGATCTCCAGGTCTGTGCGTCGCGATATTCGACGATTTAATACATTTCGTATCAAAGAAGCGATAGAGCGGAATCGTGGCTCGAAAGTGTTCGCACAAGATCTATCTATTGGGCAAAGCCAAATGACTAAGCTGAAGACCGACGATGGCACTGCCATTTCATCCCAGTGAGATCCTGGGAGAGGTCGAAAGGTTCTATGGACAGTTATACAAATCATCCCGAAATCCTGTTGTCGGCTTGGTCCAAGATCCCAGATCCAAGCTAACTCGGCACTATACCGAAGAAATCCCGGACATCAGCTTGTACGAGATCAGAATGGCTCTCAAACAACTACGTAGCGGTAAGGCACCGGGAGATGACGGAATTGCGGCAGAGCTTCTGAAGGCGGGCGGCAAGCCGGTCTTAATAGCCCTTCAGAAGCTATTTAATTCCGTTATCCTCGGGGGCGACGTTCCAGAGTCGTGGACCGGGAGTGTGGTGGTGCTGTTCTTCAAGAAGGGTGACAAAGCTCTTCTAAAGAACTACAGACCCATCTCTCACTCCTGAGCCATGTTTATAAGTTGTTCTCGAGGTTCATTACCAATCGACTCTCGCGCAAGCTCGATGACTTCCAGCCGCCCGAACAAGCCGGCTTCCGAAAAGGCTATAGCACCATAGACCATATCCTCACGCTTCGGCAGATTATACAAAAGACCGAGGAGTATAATCGGCCCTTGTGCTTAGCGTTTGTGGACTATGAGAAAGCCTTTGATTTAGTCGAAACTTGGGCGGTGCTGCAGTCCCTTCAGCGGTGCCAAATCGACTATCGCTATATCGAAGTGCTGAAGTGTTTGTATAGGAACGCCACAATGTCAGTCCGTATCCGGGATAAGAGTACGAAACCGATCCAGTTGCAGAAAGGCGTGAGACGGGGAGATGTCATCTCTCCGAAACTGTTCACCACTGCACTGTAAGATGTCTTCAAGCTCTTAGACTGGACTGGACTCGGCATCAACATTAACGGCGAATACATCACTCACCTTCGATTTGCGGACGATATAGTCGTCATGGCAGAATCCATGGTGGACTTTGGCACAATGCTCAATGATCTCAGCAGGGTATCCCAACTAGTGGGTTTACGAATGAACATGGACAAGACGAAAGTCATGTCAAATGCCCATGTCATTCCTGTACCGGTCCTAGTTGGCAATGCGATTCTCGAAGTTGTCGATCACTATGTTTATCTAGGACAAACAGTCCAGTTAGGTAGATCCAATTTCGAGAAAGAGATCAGCCGACGAATCCAACTCGGTTGGGCAGCGTTCGGGAAACTTAAGGGGATCTTCTCGTCCAACATACCTCAGTGTCTGAAAACACATGTCTACGACCAGTGTGTGTTACCAGTGATGACTTACGGGACGCCCCCCCACTAGGTGGACCGATGACCTAGTGAAAGTTGCTGGGCGTCGTTAGATGCAGGCGGCACAGGACCGCACATTGTGGCGCAACATGAGGGAGGCCTACGTCCAGCAGTGGACGGCAATAAGCTGAAATGATGATGATGATGAAAGGCTGAATATGAAACGATTAGCTTCATCTAATCCATACGATTCAGTTTCGAGAACTATTCTCGTATGAAACTGGAATTTGTGAGCCAAATGTCCATTATTGTAAATCAAATGCTATTTATTATAGTCTTATTTGTTTTTATAAGCCATATTGTGATTATTATTCATTGTTATCGTTTCAAACGCTTTCGTACGATATTTCCTTGTATATAACATAACAAATAATTAATAAATAGCACACTCGACATGAAAAGCTTTGTATTATTAAAATGAAGAAGTAGGTACGAATAATGCTAATAATACATATTTTTTACTTTGAATCTTTTCATCGCGTAAAGATACTATAAATTAAAAATAATTAATCTATGCTCATACATTATTATTTACTCGATTTCTTAATAACCAAGTCATAATCGCCCAAAATAATTTGAACTTAAATTATTACATATACCTTTTTAATTGAAAGCAAACGGCCCAAGCCTGTGTCCATGCTTAAAATAAAAAAGAAGGACCCAATGCAAGCGTGTAAACAAAAACAGACGACACAGAACATTTACAGAGGAAGCCCACATTTGTAAATTTGGAAACTAAACTCACCGATCCTTGCGCCGGCCGCGCCTTGCGAAGCATTAAAGAAAATTAAACTTAGTTAGACAATAATAAAATAATTGACCTCCAAATCCATGCGGTGACAGATTAAAAATACATTAGGTCATCGCCCCTTACTTTCCCGTGGGAGTCGTAAAAACCAGCTGAGAGATCACGAGGAATAAGCAATTTTGTAACACCACCTGCTTTCGCCAACCCGCTTGCCAAACGCAGCAATTACGGGATTATTCTCCTTAGGGAGGCCAACAGTGGATTTTGATTGATTGATCAGACAATAATACAATATATTTGCAATTTATTTGGTAATTGTTGATAGTAAATTTATTGACAACCCAAACACAGGAATAAAGATATCACTTTATAACCTTATAGAGTTATGAAGGATATTTAGTTCACAAAAGCGATAGTTGTGAAGAGAAAAATAAGAACGTAAATGATTATTAATTAGCATTTGAAAATTGAACAATACTTTAGCAGATTAAACGATTTTGTAATATGTATTAAGATTAATTTACCTAAACCTTAATTTATAAATATTCCTTCTTGAAAATAGCATTTCTTACGAATAGAAATCATAAACTTTTCTATAGGTGACTTTTGATCTTTCCAATTTTGATATAGCAATACTATAATAAAGATATTTTACAGAAGAATACATACTTATAATAGTTAAAATTAAATCAAGAATTATTCAATACGATAGCAATTAACGCCTAGAATATTCTATTTTTTTTTTTGTGGGTGGGCTGCGGTCGGCGCGCCTCCGCACCACTCCATCCGGGGCGACAGAGGGGCTTAAGCACGCAATTCCTGCAACCCACCCGAAAACCACCTCGCCATCGTCGTTGGGCCGACCACCGGAGCAGGGTTACTTGACATCAGTGGTCGGCCCAGAATATTCTTCTATGCCTTCAAATACCGAGCTATATTTCTTAGTACTAATTAAGATTATAGTTATTGAAATTTGCAAACGCGTACATTACGAACTCTTCAATTATTTACAATGTCGCTATCAAATAAATATTCATTAATTATATTAACTATCGAATTAATTTTCCAAACCACATTAAAATTAAATCACGGTCGATAATGAACGCGTAAAATTGATAACAGTTATAGGCATATTTATTAAATGAATCGCTGCATTAAATTTTAATAGAGCGATAAATACTTAGAATTATGTTTTTTATCAAAACGTGCAAAGGGGATATGGTAATTCCTATACAGAAGTACATTAATATTTATTTATTTTTTATGTTGACAATCTGGCAATTTACAACATGCAGTGTATAATAGGTATAAGATGCATTATGTATATACAGTTAATTGCCATGCAAATATAAACTTTATTATCACATATACATGGTGTAAACTCAGTCGAGTGTCAGCTATTTTATATCGGATACGCCCATATATTTTATTTATTTATAGTATCATATAACTAGATATGTATGTTGCATGAGAATACAATACGTCATAATCCCTTACTTGCCAGTGGAAGTCGTAAAACTTCGTAGAGTAATCATCGGAGGAACTGAGAATAGCATTGTCTAGAGGCAATTTATAAGGAACTGTGACTACAACCCGTTACCGTGTGATGACGTAGTAAGAATACAGTTCAGCATCCCACTCTCTTACCCGTGTGTAAAAGACGACTAATGGATATGATATGCAGATAATATCTAGAAGAAAGAAAAGAGGAAGAAAGAACAAGAGAAAGAAAACTCGACGTAAAACCCTAACCAGCGCGATATAGTAGGTCAATTTGCCTTCTATTGTGGGAAGGACCGAGACCAACAGTGGGACTGGTGATATGGGCTGAGATGCTGTGACTAAACGCGTTGCCTATCATCAAATTATTTCCCTTTGAGGAGGCCTAAATTTAATAACGAACCTCGATAGGCTGATGGATGCATAGCATCACTCTTTTACCCTTGAAGGGCCAAGAGGTATAAATACACTTACATTTCGCCACACAATCTTATGCTATACCTAAAGTAGACAACCTATAGCCACTACTAGAGTTGCATTTTTTCTATATCGCTACCAAGAAAACCAATAATACTATTATTTTGGTCGATGCCAATTTCTTTTCAGGATTCGAACTTAAGATTGCAGTAAAAAAATATGCCGCTCTAGTGTGACAATTACATTAATGAACCAATGTCAAGCTCATTGCACTTGGTTGCACATGCACAGCTTTTTTTGTAACGTAGAGTTAGAGACTCATTAAGAATGCATTTAACGAAATTCAACCCCTAAGAGGGTGAAACGGGGTGGCAGAATTTATATGAGAATAAAAAATATCTATTGTCTTCAAATTAAACACTGAGCCGTAAATAAACACATATCAGCATTTGTCAATTTTCATACTCTAAGGGTGTAAAACGGGAGAATAAATTTTCGACTATAGTTTTACTTTATATTTTATTAAATTTAAATTAGCAGAAATAAGGACTAAACTTGAGCGTCTTACTTTTATGATGTAGAGACTCATTACAAAGTACACTCTAAAAATCAGCCCCCTAGAAGATACATTCCTCCCCGAGTTAAAACAAGGGGCGAATTTTGTTTTGATTTTTCTCACGCTACAAATACAATGAAAATTAATATTTAACGGGGGCGTCATACATGATTGCCACGCGAGCGAAATCGCAGGAAAAAGTTAATTTGTTGATATTTCTAAATATGTAGTATATTAATCTCGATTTAATAGTACAGTATTTATTCAAACGAGGTTATAATTAAATAGGTCATTGCCTTCGCTGAACTCACTCGCGCTTCAATTAAATTAATTTTGAATGCAAATAAATATATTTTTTCATAAAAATGATTAGTACATACAGTTTTTGAACATCTAAACGAAATACTGCAAACGAATATATCGTGTTATAATTTATCATGCAATTTATAATTTCTAGCTGACGAGGTCATAAAAAAAAATCTGATGTCTTTAATATCACGTACGTGATAGCAACAAGGTCACGGTGGACTAGATGTCGGTCAATGCAAATTTCCGTTCTTCCTTCAACGTTGTGAAGCTTTTCGGTGTACTGCCGTCTATGAGCTATTCGATCCTGTAGCCACTCCATTATCGCGTATTAAACAGTGCCAGATTAAACGCGTATAAACACTAAAGAGTGATAGTCTAGTCTGGGGGTATCGTAAAAGACGATTAAGGGACTTTAATGAGCAGATAAAGTAACTTTGTAAACTCAACAAAAACCCCTATAAGATCAATGAATCGAAGACCGGCATACTTAATTTAAAAAAAAATATTAGATGACAATTTTTTATTTTATGAATATTTTTACTGTAATGTAAATTACGAGATAAAATATTTAACTGACTACCGAAAAAGAAATCTATTCAATTCACACAAATGTACTCCGTTTATGAGTAAACTCAATGTTTATTTTTTATTTTTTTTAGGGGGTGGCTGCGGTCGGCGCGCTCCTCGCTTTACTCCGTCCGGGGCGACAGAGAGGCGTAAGCACGCACACCCACAACCCACCCACGATGCACGTCGCCTTCATCGTTGGGCCAACCACCGGAGCAGGTTTACGTGTCATCAGTGGCCAGCCCGACGGAATACTCCCTACTTGGGGTACCCTCCCATCGACCGACGTCTCCCCCTCGGGGAGAACGTCGGTCTTTCCTCACGCGGTCGGCCTCTCGGCGGGTGACGGACTCCCCGGTCACGTCACCCGCGGCCTCGGCTAGGGCGGCATGCGGCGAAAATACTCGCGCCTACGCTGCCCCAGTCGCCGGTGGCGGATCGAGTCTGCGCTCCTCGCGTAGGCGATCCGCCGCCTCCTTCTGCGAGATCACTGTCTCGCAGAAGGCTGCGATCGCATCCCAAACTCAATGTTTGCAAAAACGGCGATGCACATGAGTTTTTCTACTAAATCTTATAAGACCGTCTAATGGGGGAAACTATGAAAATGCAATTTACGTGAACACGCACCTAGCGTATGTACCTATGTATAACTTAATAACAGTTAAATGTATGTCCTCAAATATTAAATAAAATGCCGTAAACAGCAAATACTGTAAAAAGAAGCGTTTGTCAATTTTTTTATGTAAAACATCAATAACATTTATGCCAAACTTAAGCTGCCAATTTACATAACTATAAATATCTTGAGCCTACAGATCTCACACCAAAGACACCTTATTATTTATGCAGACGAGAAAAAATTGTTCGACATAAACAACACAGTTTGAAAGAAATCGACTCTCAATCCCGACATTTTACCTTCATAATTTATTTTTATTGCGTGTTTTATCTTAGTTCATTTAAAAGCACCCGTTCATCGTTTGAAAGTCATTAAAGAAATGGAAGGACTGAATCATCCCTATTTTGTGACCTGGTTTAAAGTGAAACTAATATATCAAGGAACCCCATGTCCTTGCTGGGCAAAGCTCCAGAACAAGATACAATAAATTTGAATGAATCAAAGATATAGACCAGAAGAATAAAAAAATACGTAATTATTGCTCATTGTAGCATAGGACGTATACGATGTCCCACTGCTGAGGTCGAGCCTCCTCCTAAATAGAAGGGAAATTGAATCTTGCCGTGATGTTATCTGCTTAAGTCCATTAGACGTTATTTATGTTCACCCGCGGGAGAGAAGTGATGGTGACCGTTGGTATTCTTAATCCATAAGCACACGGAGCAAAATATTTCTTATTACAACATTTATCTATTTGAGATCTCATAAACGTTGCCTTGTATGAACGCAAAAGAACTAATAAAGTGTCAACAATAAGTATTAAATCTTAGGAGTTAAATTAGTGGTCGTTATATCTTGAAACAATGAAATTCTCAAGTTTTTTTTTAATTAAAATGTAGCTAGCCATAGGTACACTGTCTGCATTGAGAAGAATTACGACTTATATTAACCAGGTTCCCCAATAAGAAGGCAATTGATGTTCATTAACATCAATTTCTTGCTTTTGGAGAAAGTGATTCCTCATTTTAATTACCTAATTTTAGGCATTATATTTTCTATTGTCAAAAACCTCTCCTACCACATTTTTTCACTTCATTTTTTATATATATTTTTTAAAAAGACAACCAGTCTTTACGATATAGTGGAAGTTATAAGAACCGGCCCGAGAATCACCAAAGGAGCGGGTAGCTGGACTTCCCTGGTAAACATGTAACACCAACTGCGATCGTCCACCCTCTCGCTAAGCGTGGCTATTATTTTTATCGTACAAAATAAGATTACAATTTACTCTTTAATATCTAGTCCATGGGTGTCGTAAAGAGGACTAAGGGACGTAATATGTGTGTCATCTATGGAAGAGAAGGAAAACTTGAAAGAGATCTCCTATTTCAACAAGTCTGATCTGCTTCTTATTGTGGAAGACGCTCGAACCCAACAATGGGAATGAGAAGGATGGATGGATAGGGAGATCTATGTCAATAGGCTGATGAATGAATGAAAGTATGTCAAAAATAGTAGTAGGACGTGACGTACATTCACCAGGTCACAATACAAAGCACGTCGCCTTGACCTTGTTTAGGCCGGTTAAAATATTCGCAATGTAGGCTTTAACAATAATCTCAATTTATAAGCCTTAGTTTAGGGCTTCGTAACCTTAAAGTATAAAAATACCATCCTTATATCACCTATAACTGAGCCTGTCATTTTGGAGTACAACTGTCTGTCAAGGCTCTTTATATATTTCGATTAGGAATGATCGATATTAGAAAAACATCGTGGTCATAATCGAAAACCCAACATCGATGTTCGATATTTATCGAAAACCGAACATCGATGTTGGATAACATCGATGTTGGATAACATCGATGGTTTCTGCATTGATAGTTGACAAAGAAATAAAATACAGCGAAATCTTTACGTTTTACCTCATTTTATTGAATAATTAACAGATGGAGATAGCTACTAGCTTGAGGACGTAACAGCGTTCATAGAAGACATAATTTGTTTCGTTGCATTGGTCGTGCGTGAGGTCGTTGAGTTAACGTCGATGATCTATTCCGTTAACATCGATGTTTCGATGTTACGATATTTTTCGTATAGCAACATCGATGTTAAAACATCGATGTCTGCTTTCAACAAAGATGATCATCGAACATCCCTAGTATCGATCGAAACAAATAATACATCATCGATGCCATCTTCGATCGAATTTCGTAGTAAGATTCAATCTATTTAAAATTGACCTAGTATACCACGCTGGTCAAACGGGTTGATATAGGATTTTAATTCAGGTTTGTCTTCGCTTGTAAAGATGTTATATGCATATTACATCCCTTATTAGTCTTTTTACGTTCGAGATAGGATATAGTGATTTGTATTCTAACTCCGTGAGCGCACAAATAAATTAGTATGTAAGTCTAAGTGATACCTAGGTTTGTCTGGAATATTCTATTTCCTATGTGGAATTCTTAAAGTATTTGTTTAGTGGCGTCGAGACATGGTCGCGTAGCATCCTGTTACGTCATACTATTCATTTAAGCAGTACGCCATTAACATCGTAGATAAATACGTCCGCGTTTCCATTACAATGAAGAATATGAATAAAATGATTTATATCATAACAAGGTATTGTGTTTTTAACATACTTCAAAAAGTATGAGGTTCACATTTCTGTTGAATGTTTTTTTTTTGTGTTTGTTATGCGAATTTTCAGTCAGTAGCGGAGCGCGATTTTGAATTTTACTATTATTCAAAGAAGGTACACTTTTGAGGTGGTTCTATTATTGTCTGCAAGTAAGGATCGAATATGTGGATACCAGAGAAATCGAGAGCTAGCGCCGAATATTATAGGGCAGGGTATATTTTTATTGCAGTCGGTGACAAACGAGAAAAGAGCTGTTGAAACATGATGGTGTATGATACTGCCTGAAGGTCTTACCAAAATGCACCACATGCAAATACCCTCAGAAAGTTGGGCTACCGGCTCTCTCGCTCACCGAACGAAGTGCATAACAAATTGCTACTACTCAGACGTCGATTTTTTGCGAGTATGGGACTACCCCGGACGGATTGACACGCAGCTGTAGACAAACGACTGTCGACAGAGCGGACCTACCACATAGGTATATCGTATTTCACATATTCTTTCTAATTAAATATAAAATAGGAGACCAGTTTTACGCCTGAAGCGTTACTCAAGGACGTTAGGATGGGCATATTGGCCATGAGAGCACAAAATCGCTGTATCTAGTAAATCTTGGGCAGTAGGTGGGTTTTGTCCTTCCATCCTCAATTACAAAAAACTTGTGTTGCGGGTTTTCTGGCAGGCAATTTTTTTTGCCATTCACAAATAGGAGTCTGGGTGTTATGTGTATGTTTAATTATGTTTTAAATCCCTAGCGACATAAGCATTTCTTTCTCAGTGCAGGATATTGACTAAAAAATTATCATTTAGTAACCAAATACATACACACACAAAAACACGACGGCAAGTGTAAAAAAAATCACAGCTCTCGCATCCATGACGAGGCCGCTGTGTCATTGACCTTAAGGTCACCGGTCAACTAATAGAACACATATGTACGAACGGTCCAGAACCCACCCACATATTTATTGTTTGATATGTTATTGATACATGATGAAACTGTATTATTTTTATTTCTCTAAAATAAGAATACAATATGCCACCACCTATCATCTTCGT
This sequence comes from Lymantria dispar, assembly GCA_032191425.1. NCBI lineage: Eukaryota > Metazoa > Arthropoda > Insecta > Lepidoptera > Erebidae > Lymantria > Lymantria dispar. Next base: position 2,840,420 of record CM063462.1, on the reverse strand, counting down.
GCGGGAGTCCTGCAACCCCGGTTGAGGGGTACCAGGAAATATGTTGATCAGCACTCTCTGGAAAACCTTTCGATCAGTCTGTAGACTTATTCGTGGACAGAATATTTTCTATTTCATGTCTCGTGCCTTAGCTGCCAGAGGGACAAGTAAAGGTCTCTTATACCCACATCAGAGGTATGCTACCTGTCGAAGTTCAAAATTATGCGCGTGAGATACTTATTTACTTTTATAAAATCGAACCCAATGACATTTTATTACTTAGAGAGAAATCGAACCTGACATAACGCGATCAACAATGTTGTGTTTATGTCTTGCTGCCAGCAATGTCGTGGTAAGATTGAAAAGTCTCTGTATCAACTAGAAGAGCGTAGATATAGTAGGTCAGGTCAGGTATGGCGCGCCAGTGTAATTTTCTTGGCATTGTGGAGGATACCCGTGCCGTTGCCGGATGACGTGTTCGAAACGTCGGGCAATCAAATACGAACGCGATAAAATCCGTAGTTTTATTTAAAATCAGAACAACAATTTGCTGATCGCATAAAGTACCCACACTATTAGCACAGTAGGTCAGTATCTTTTTAACCACTAAGCCATCTGTGCAGTCATTTCCATTTAAGTGAAATTTGTTTTCATTAATAGAATTTATGAATTTGCCCGCGACATATTCATTAATAACCTAATTCAGCGACGAAAGACAACACTTTTAATAAAAGCACAAGCAAATTAACTGCCTAGTAGAGGACAGCGTACACGTTAAAATACACGCCATATAAGCGAGTGGGGGCGCCAAGATTACTTGGCAGAATATAATACAATCTTGGCAAGTTATACGCATTAACGTGGTAACAATACGCGCACTTCAATGGTTACGTTGTATATTATCTATATCAAACAACATTGTGGATATTACAGTGGCGTCTGTTTTTTTAAGTCTTCTCATCCTATATAGCGTCTTCCGCAGCATGAGGTAAATTGGTCTACTATACCGTGTGGTGACGGAGTAAGAATACAATTCACCACGCCCTATCTTGCCCGTGGGTGTCTTAGAAGACGACCATGGCATATAAAATGCACATAACATCTGTGCAAGAGAAGGAAAACTCGAAATAAAAGTACCAACATGTCTGACCAGCATGGTATAGTAGGTCAAATTCCCTCCCATTGTGAAGAGGCCCGAGCCCAACAGTCTGACGTATGTGGGCTGGAATGATAATGATGATAACATACAGACCGGGCAGATTTTCTTTTATTTTTCATTCTTTTATCTCAGCCTATATAAGACCCGGGCTCAAGCCTCCTCCACAGTAGGAAGCGAATAGGGTTTTATATCGATTTCTCCTCTTGCATCGATAGTGCCTGGTTATATCCCTTAGTCATCTATTACGACATCCACGTGCAAACGTTAGGCGTTGTGGTTCATTGTATTTTTACTCCGTAATCGCATTATTTTTAACTTGCCTTGACTTGAAATATTACTTCTTACCTCAAGTAGACGTCTTTTATATAAGACAAAATATAGTATCAATTGATTCAGATTCTTTTTAATTTCCTGTTAAAATAATAAAAAATCACCTTCATAATTTCCTCTCTTGACGAACTTGAACGAGTGAAAATTCTTTATAGAAATACATTTCGATGTTTACTTTTAAACGGTAAACAATAGTTATAGACCGATGCTATTTATAGCAAGTCAGTTAAGAAAGCTCAGTACATTTTCTCTGGTAAAGTTACATAATATTCCAATAACACTTTTTGAGCAAAGCACAATCCGAATCCATGACCTCATATTGGAGAGTCTCTTACTTATGGTACTAGACAAACAGTCTAAGCCCTCTTAGTTACGTTAATTTGTAATATAAAATAAACGACGAACGCTCTTTGTTAAAGGCGTTCATTACTCAAGACTGCCTTATCATATAGGTTTATTTTTTAAATGCTTTTTTTTAACACGCAAATCTGAAAACTGTGGACGACACGCAAGCCATTAAATATATTAACAGCTGTAAATTAAATGGCACGCCTGATATTTCTAACGCTATGCTATAATCATTACAGCTCATATACGTCCCACTGTTGGGCTCGTACCTACACCACAATAGTAGGGCAATTGACCTACACACTGGTCAGGCGGGTTGGCATAGGGTTTTCTATTGAATTTTCCTTTTCTTGTATGTTATCTTCATATTGTAATCCCTTAGATGTCTGTTACACTCACGGGCAAGAAAACAAGGTGGTGAATTATATTCTTAGTCTTTCTGTGAATTGTATTCTTGCTCCAAAGCTAAGTTAACGTAATCGTAACCCTGTCTTTTACGACAAGTAAAAAAGGTGGTGAATTGTATATTCTTAATTCGTCACCAAATGGATATAGATAAATTAAAACATGGATATTGAATTTTCAAGTAAAATACTTTAAGAAGTACACGATAAGATAATATAAAATAGTTACATTTTCTCTTAAAAAATACGTTGATTCTCCATTAGCAGTATTTTATTCTACATTTTATTTGTTAACGTTAAATTATTGTCATACTTGGGACTTCACAATATCTATTTGGGAATTAGTTGAAAACCGACGCATCATCCCTGTATGTAATAACCAAATTGTCGGTCGCATTTTCGCCTTTAGAATGACATTCGCCATCTATCAAATTAGAACACACTTCCAATAGTTCCGAGTTCAAATTTCACTAATCAATTTTCTGATCGTAAAGGTGTTAGTCTAACATGCCAAATACTTACTATATACCTTGTACAGGCAATACCCTTGCTGTGATACACCGTAACTATATATTTGAAATCACCTATTTAGGAACGCAATGTGTGTTCGTTTAACTTATTCTACAGCTCATTATAATTTATTATTAATAACTAAATTGAATTTAAATAGATTTAAACTAAAATTTACATACCTTGAACACCGCTTTTATCTAGAAAATTACTAAGTTGAAATGTTGAATTACTCGATGCTAAGTATTGTGTGAATCTCTGAAAAATAGAAAAAAATCATGTTAATAATATACAAATAAAATAAAATGTCTATTTGTAATGTAAACGAAAGTTTTCTTCTCAATACATGTATCATCATCATCTCAGCCCATATATGTCCCACTGTTGGGCTCGGGCCTCCTCCATAATGGAACGGTAATTGACCTCCTATACCACGCTGGTCAGACGTGTTGGTATAGGGTTTTTATTTCGAGTTTTCCTTCTCTCGCATAGATTTTATATGCGTTTTATATCCCTTAGTCGTCTCGTACGATCACCCACCACACTATGTATACCACACTGGTCAGACGTGTTGGCATAAGGTTTTGTCTCGAGTTTTCTTTCTCTTGCATATTAGATCTTATATGCATAATATAATCACTTAGTCGTATTTTGCGACACCCACGGATAAGAGAGGGGGTGGTGAATTGTATTCATACTCCATCACCACACGGAAAGGTAAGATAGGGGGTGGTGAATTGTATTCATACTCCATCACCACACGGAAAGGTAAGATAGGGGGTGGTGAATTGTATTCTTACTCCGTCACCACACAGAAATGTATGTTATTACATGTATGATCGTCCGAATTCCCTTAGGGAACGTACCCATACTACGTGACTTGTTTGGGAGGGGAGAGCGGGGTCCTTAAAACACTAAGGTTAGTCACAGGAGCTTGGCTCAGGTTTTTGTCACGTAGTGGATTTTACTGAGAAAAATCTCGTATTTTTTTTACCTACGTTCGAATAATTTTTCATAATATCTAATTCACTTATAATTTAAGTATGCATGCAGTCTTATGCAATAAAGACGAGTATGAGCCAAATTTTTTTCAATTTTTCCTGTGAATTGATTAAAAATCATATTTATTAATTATTACGTAAAAACTAAAGGGAGAGAGGAGGGTCTTGGCATATACTACGAGTGGTCACTGAGGGGAGGGAGCGGTTGAAAAATCTAAAAAAATAGGTCACGTAGTATGGGTATGTTGCCTTATGTTATCAGCCCATAGGCATCCCAGTATAGGGTTCAAACATCCTGCAATAAGGGAGGGAAATCGATTTAATATACCACGCTGATCAGGTGGTGTAAGAGTTTTTACAACACCCATGGGCAGGTTAGGATGGTGAATTATATTCTTACTCCGTCACCACACGGAAGATGGATGTAAATATTATATATATAATGTATATTAAGGAAAAATACAAAACACATACTAAAGAATTAATCCTTGTATTGCAGGGAATTTTACTAACATATAATTTACATACACAAATTAAAACCAAATTTGGAACAACAATTTGTGGATTGCATAAAATATTTACATGTATGAGCATTGAAACTGAATCGGTCTGTGAAAAGTATCGAGTTTTCTGTGGTTTATAACGATTATTATTTGAGCAATTTTTAACAATTTGCAAATTCCAATATGGTAATAATATAAAAAATATCGAACACATCTACGTGAGGTTTCATTTAACGAAAGCTAATTTGCATATTATGCGCATTAATATCAATTGTGTAATTATAATCACAACACAGCTACTGACGTAATATTCATTTTATCATCGTTCTCAATAACCTAAGACTATCTTCATTATCAAGAAAACTCATTTATTAACAGACCTCAAAAAGGCCAAGGTACACTTTGAATTTTTATATATTTTCATATGTATGGTCGGGCATAACTCATTCTTAAATGTAGATGGTCGCTAAAAGACAAAGCTTATTATAAATTTAAAAAAAAATGTGTGTACGGATTAGCAAAATTCTTTGTCCGTTTGAAAGACCTTAATTCCAAAATATTTCTATTTAAATTCGTAATGATCTGTTGATGAGTTTCGGTCGTTCTCTTTGGAAGTCGGTTTCTTTGGTTTTTGTCAAAAACAATTACTTCTAATGTTTGCGCGAGTGTTACACATATTTATAGACTTTACCGCAATTGTATTTGATTTCTAGTTAGCATTTCGTATATTTTTCAGTGTTTATGATCACGGGAGAACTGTCCTATAACCACGAATATAGTTTACCATAAAGGAAACTTTTATTTTGTAAGTTGTGAAAGAATCCTTTTATTTTAGTTTACTTTCATAATACTTATTCCTCAATTCACTTAGTGGTGGTTGGTCTTACACTAATAATTCGTGTTCCAAATAGATGATCATCATTACAGCTCATATACGTCCCACTGCTGGGTTCGAGTCTCCACCACAATGGGAGGAAAATTGACCAACCATACCGCGCTGGGCAGACGGGTTGGTATAGGGTTTTATTTCTAATTTTCTATCCCTTGTATAGATCTGAATATTATGCTCCCTTAGTCGTCTTTTACGACATCCACGAGCAAGGAATTGCAATGGTATTTCACTGGATTGTTCAATAACAACAAATACAAAACAAAGATTATTTTACCGCTTCATTTTAGGTCATATACGTTACATTTAGGCCTGGAGGTCCTGGCAGACAATTTGAGGTAAATTAAACTACTATACGACACCCAGATGGATTGACATAGGATTTTATTTCACTTGCTGTTATCTATATCATCATCATTTGCCTGCCCTCATCCCACGCTAAGTGGGGTCAGCACAACTTGTACTTACCTTCCATAACCTCCTATCGGCCGTCATATCTGCACTCACCCTTTTCATACGCATATCCTCATTCATATAGTCCAACTATCTCTTTTTGGGTCTCCTACGCTTCTTACGTCCATCCACATTCATATCGATAATCCGCCTCGTGCAAAAGGCATGTCCTTTCATCCCTCCTCATCACATGTCAACCTTATCTATATAGTATAAGCATATTCTGTAATCGATTTTATAGATATGGAAAAGATACCTTAATGGAACGGTTAGTGTATTCTTACTACGTCACCAAATGAATGAAATAAGTTTTAGGCTGATCCGTGATCGCTGATCCGGGTCCGTGTGGTGACGGAATAAGAATACAATTCACCACTCCCTATCTTGTCCGTGGATGTCGTAAAAGATGACTAAGGCATATAATACGCATATAAGACTAGGCAAGAAAAGGAAAACTTGCAATAAAACCTTGTAGCAACCTGTCTGACCAGCATGGTATAGTAAGGTCAATTTCCTTCCTATTGTGGAGGAGGCTCGAGCCCAACAGTGGGACGTATAGGAGTTAAAATGATGATGAATGATGAGACGTAAAACAAAATATATAACACAGGCAATCGATTAAAGGCATTTGTTTTAATCCAAATATTAAAAGTTTCATCAAAGTATATATTGATATCATAAAATTTCAAACGATGTACAAAAATAGAGGCATCGTTCCGGCTACATTTTTAGGTCACATGTAACGATTTTCTAAACATTTCCCGCCTGTGAAAACCGTAAACTTTTTTCCAGTTTGTTTTTGTTAATCATACAGTACCTACATATTATTTTTATAGCCGACGGTAGCTAAAACTAATAACGAAAAAGGTAATCTGCGTTAATAAAGACGACAGTCCTATCAGAGATAATTTGGACAAGGTATAAAATTAGGGTATACATCTTTTAAAAATGTTCTCTTGCACAGATGTTATATAGATATTTCATCCCTTAGTCGTCTTTTACAACACCCACGGGCAAGAGAGGGAGTGATGAACTGTATTCTTACTCAGTCAACACACGGAAAATGAAGAATACCATAGAAAAATGGCAAAAAAACTGTAAATATATATATCTTTTGACTTTATTTGGTTAAAAAGAATATTCTATCAAGCTAATATAAATACGTCATAATAATGGCTAGTATTATTACATTTTTATATTACAGATTGTTTAATATACATATGTACATATAAGTATGTTGATAAGGTATTCACAAATATATACGTGTATATCTATTATGTACAATGAATATAGACATATTTTATTGACACAAGTGGGTATTGTCGGTTTATTTGCAATTGTTAAGTAGGTACATATATGTACATATATCGTGTGACGAAGTAATAATACAATTCACCACTCCATATCTTGCCCGTAGGTGTTGTAAGAGACGACTAAGACCCCCCCTCATACCCGTGTCGTAAAAGACGACTAAACGATATACTACGCGAGGAGGAGGCTCGAGCCCAGCAATGGGACAGTATAGTATACGACATTGCTCGTGGGGTATCGGTAGATACGGTTAAGAGATTTACCAATATTAACCTACTATACCATGCTGGTCAGACATGTCAGTACAGAATTTTATTTAGAGTCCTTCGAATAGATGTTATATGAATACTATATCCCTTAGTCGTCTTTTACGACACCCATAGGCACGAATATGGAGTATTGAATTCTTACTTCGTCACCTCACGGCAATAATTGTTATAAATTTTATATGAATCATAAAAAAATATAACATTTTAGGAAACTTTTTTATTATTTGTGTAATATTATTGTCTTATTATATATAACTGTTATTAATTTTATATTTTTCTCTTATAATATCGCATTAGGTTAAATGTCCTGTAAAGGTATTATAATTGATTGTAAATAAATAAATAAATAAACCTCACGGCAATAATTGTTATAAATTTTATATGAATCATAAAAAAATATAACATTTTAGGAAACTTTAGAATGTGCGAAAACCAAATTCATATTTTAACCGACTTCAAAAAAAGGAGGGGATTTCTCAATTCGACCGTATATGTATATGGTTTTTTATGGTCGGCCCAACGACGAAGGCGACGTGCATCGTGGGTGGGTTGCAGGTGTACGTGCTTACGCCCCTCTGTCGCCCCGGACGGAGTGGTGCGAGGAGCGCGCCGACCGCAACCCACCCCCCAAAAAAAAATGGTTTTTTTATATTTGTTTGCGGATAACTTCGTCGTTTATGAACCGATTTTGATGATTATTTTTTTGTTGGAAAGAGTATACTTCCAAAATGGTCCCATGAAAATTTTATCGAAATCGGACAAGGGGTTTTTGAAAAATCAACAAAAATTTAAAAAATTATCTACTTTGTCTACATTATTGAAGGCGGTTTTTCTTGCAAAAAATAATTATACATACATAATTATGAACTGCCGTTTTACTGAATCTTTTGTAAAATATATTTCGGATGCTGTTTTAAAGTTAAAATATAATGCAATGTCTCGTGTGATTATACTGCGATCCTTATCTATTCAATGTAAACGAAAAAAATATACTTTATAAAAAATAAATTATTCATTATTACGTTATTTAAAAAAAATAACTATTATATGATGCAGAAGTTACGCCGGTTTTAAAAATATGAACATAATTAATTTGATAATGACACACAAACTATTAAATACTAAATAGTTTAAATCGCCAACTTGATTCAAAATTATTTATATAATAATTTTAATTATTACCAGGGAGCCATAACTTGCAGTTAATACGCCATATTTTCAAGTATTCCTTGATAAATATAACATAATTTGTTTTGCTATACAAATAGGCTATAAGGCTAAATCCTTTCACCTCGCAGAAACCTATGTAATATTAGTTGTACCAGCAAACGCTTCGTATGTGTGTAATATCATCGTCTTCGATGCTGGACGAAATTGCAAAGCTCGATGCTGTCCCCAAAAACGACTCACAGCAACATTCATCGTGTCATCGGTCCACCTGGTCCTACACTGCGTGGTCCGATACGTATGTGCGTGGTGGTCGCCACTTGAGAACTTTTCTTACGCAACGGTTATCGGATCGTCGAGCGATGACTTGCCCATTGCCATTTCAGGGTGCAGGGTGCATATCATATCTCATCGCTCAAGTTTGCCGAACGCTATCCAGCCGAATAAATACTAAGTATTTAAATTTATATTTATCTTACCCGTGGATGTCGTAAAAGACGACTATGGGATATAACACGTATATAACATCTATGCAAGAGAAGGGAAACTCTAAATAAAACCATATACCAACCTGTCTGACCACCATGGTATAATCCGGTCAATTTCCCTTCTATTATGGAGGAGGCTCGAGGTAACAATGGGACGTATATGAGCTGAAATGATGATGATGATTTAAAGATATTCATTCATCAACAGCCTCATTTCAGCTCATATACATCACACTGCTTGGCTCGAGCTTCCTCCATATTAGAAGGGAAATAGAGCTACTATACTACACGCTGGTCAGACGAGTTCGTATAGGATTTTCTTTAGAGTTTGCCTTCTCTTGCATAAATGTTATATGCATATTATATCCCAAAGTAGTCCTTTACGACATCTACGAGCATTAGAGGAAGCGATAATTATGTTCTTATTCCGTTACCACACGGAAAACTATATTAAAAAACAAAAAATATTTGCATACTACACTTTAAATATTCATAATTTTATTTTTTTATTTCAGCATATTGTAGTTACTACCTAATTAGTGTTTACGTTAAAACCAAAACAAAATTTTCAAGGTGAAACAATTTATCGATACAATATTTCAAACAAAACCTAGATACAGTGCGCAGGCGCTGATAAATACATATGTTGGAAAATTAATAAGCGCGACGTCATACGTGAAATTAATATTTGATAAGAATAGCTCGGATAAAAAAAATGTGTGTACACTATGAAAATTATTTTAGAACGATTATGTTGGCATTACACAATTTTAGTCATAATCACACTGCTCTTGTCCCATTTACTTAGGTGACGGAGTAAGAATACAATTCACCATGCCCTCTATTTCCCGTGGGTATCGTAAAAAGGCGACTAAGGGATATTTTGAGCATATAACAAGTGTGCAAGAGAAGTAAAACTCGAAATAAAACCTATAGGGTTTTTTAGAAACCCGCTTGTCCAGCGTATAGTAGATCAATTCTTCTTTCAATATGGAGGAGACTCGAGCCCAGTATTGGAACGTATATGAGCTAAACATTACGAAAGGTATATGGATTAGAAATGCATTAAATTCATTAAAAAAGGCATTACGCACACTACAACGCTATCGCTACACACACACACGTTTGTGAGTGTGTTGCGTAGCAACGTTTATACACTTTTGTTTACGGTTAAAATCTCTGGTCGAACTGAATGTCAAACAATTATAATTATGATGACAATGTCTAATAGAGATTTGTGCTTATATGTGTATTAATTATTAGTGAAATACAGCTTGCTCAATTTACAATTATACATAAATAAAATTAAAGAAAATTGTTTTATGGATTCTGGCTACTGACTGAATTCTATAGTAGTTTAGTAAAAAAAAATTTATAGATATTCTTTTAAAATTTTATAACAATAATTTTATGATCAGCCGCCTGCCTGACATCACCCTCCTTGGGAATGTAGTTGTTGGCCTGAAGGCATCATAAAGTTGGCCTAGATCAAATCTTAGTCGCCTTTTACGACATCCACGAGCAATGTAAGGGTTGGTAGTCATCGTGGCCGTAAAAATAAATAAGTTTAATTTTGTTTAGTTGTAAAGACACACAACACAATCACAATCCCACTTCAGTTTCTGCCCGGATCTTCTCAGTGCGGTCGCGTTCCGATTCGGTAGTAATTTAAGGAAAAATGTAAAAAAAAATTACAATATGTAAGTGCCCCCGCGGGGCATTATACATTATAAAGGATTTGAATTTGAAATTTGTTTTAGTGTATGTGTTAATTAGCCATACAAGCAAGACACAGCACAATAGTGCAATGCGCCATTTCATCGCGATAGAACGCTAAATAATTCACCAATACATATTTTAAAATTCTTTCAAAAGATAAATCTGCACTGTTATCTAATCTGTGTGAGCTTTTAGTACTGGCAAGTCGCGCGTAACACCGCGTTGTCAGGCCTTCCTTCACGCAAAGGAACGTAATGGATAGGTACCGAAAGATACTACTAAGTGTTATAAATATTTCCACACAAAACAAAATACGTAACCCTTGTAATGATATTCATAAATAGAATTTTAACAAAAACACATCAGAGACACTCTAATCACAAAAGAAAACAACTGTCATAACGCCAGTCTAGGATAAAAAAAAAGCTTGACGCGTTCCATTTTCAAAACAAACAATAATAAACTTGGCAACACTGCAAATGACAGACTAGACGAGACGTTTATTTTTTATTTTTAAACAATTTTTACGCAGTACCCCGCAGTTTTGATTACGTAGATGCCCCGCCTTCTCGTTCGACACGTTATCTTAATATGTATATTAGTCTGATTCATTAGCTTGTAAGGTGCAAGGGTCACAGACCAAGCTGTGTTTAATACTCGAGTGAGAATCGATAACGTTACATTTTAATAAGAGCCATTTTTTTAAAGTAATAGTAGACTTTCATTGTGTTGGTCCAATGGCAAAGTCACTTTTTGTTGCAATTATCGCCATTAAAATGACTTATCTGTGTTATCAGTCAAGGGCAGGTCGTATATGTATAAACAAATTTCACTATAATATATTATTATTTTTAAAATGACTTGCAATTTTAAAATAATTAAAAACTAATGTTCCCGTGGATTAAGACTATAATGTTTCGTCAAATCTTACACAAATTACATCGAGACTCAGAACAACAATTTGTGGATCACACAAAGTGTTGTCCTACGTGGGATTCGAGACCCTGTGTCAAGGGCACAGTATGTCGATATCTTAACCAATACACCATTTCTGTAATCATTGAATTTTTATTCTGTCAGCTCACCGTTACTATAAGTTGTTTTTACTTTTATCCCAAACATATTTAAAGTTCATGGTCCTATAGATGTCTAGTACGTCTGGCTAGTAGGTGACCCTAAAGGCTAATAAATGACAATTAAGACAATATTATAAGTCGTAATGATAAGCAACAACATGTTCTAAGCTATCAGTGTTCAATGACCCAAAATATAATAACATTGTAAACAGTAATTGGATTGATAAGGATGCAATGTTTTGCACTTATCTATTGTACAAGCATTTAGTACAAACTAGGGACCCGCCCTCGCTTGGATTTTAGTCGGTTGGTCCCCGTATTTTAAATTTCCAATATCTTTTAAGTTTACCGTACGAGACTGCAGTCCTGAAGCCTTGGATTCGATTCGAACGACGAAAAATGTATAATTATTGAGATATAAAATAGCCTCCTCATATAGACACTGGTGGCAAGTTCCTCCTTATATAGACACTGATGGCAAAATATTATCAAAATAGCTCCAGCTGTCTTGAAGATTATCCAGAACAAACAGACAGTCGGTCGAAAAAGGTTTAAAACTGGTTTTTAAGCATAGGTATCCTGCATAGAACCATGTGAGCATGAAAACAACTTACAATTTTTTTTTACAGACGCTTCAAATTTATTTATTTTTATCATCATAATTACAGCTCATATACGTCCCACTACTGGGCTCGTGCCTCCTCTACAATGAGAGGGAATTTAACCTACTACTACTAACCCGCGTGGTGGGGTTAGGCGGGTTGATCCAGGGTTTTATTCCGAGTTTTTCTTTCTCTTGCACAGTTGTTATATACATATTATAGCCTTCATTCGTCTTTTATGACACCCACGGGTAAGATAGGGGGGTGATGAATTGTATTCTTACTCCTTCGCCATACGGATAGATTTTATTTGTATAGACTAAGCTTTGGAGTCAATGACTTGTATCAATGAGAAACAACGATAGCCGAGTGGGAGGCGTATAAAATGCGCCGTTCAGCTAACCACTGGTACCGACTCATTGACATCCATGGCCGGCTCAGGGTGATGGACCTGAGCTTCTACCAATAAGAAACTTGGATTCATACCATATATTTCCGCGTGATGACAGAACAAGAAGGTGAATTGTATTCAACACTTATCACATCTTACCCGTGGATATCGTAAAAGACGTCTGGGGGATATAATACGAATATAACATCTATGCAATAGAAAGAAATCTCGAAGAAAACCCAATACCGAAGTGTCTAACCAGCATGGTATAGTAAGGTCAATTTCCCTGTTATTGGAGGAGGCTCGAGCCCAGCAGTGGAACGGATATGAATGAGCCGAGAGGACGATAATTCTTAACCTAAAATATTCGATTACAAAGAGTTTATACATTTTTACAAAGAATCCTGCCTTACAGTGACGTCATAACGCATTGAACATTTCTCACCCATTAAATCTCGTATATACACAGCTGTATAGTCGTGAGAATGGATGCGTACAATATACATTATGCTACAAACAATACAAACACGTAATATGTATGAGAAATCAACAGCACAAACTTGAGAATATAACATTAATGGTATTATATCCTTGAAAATAACCATTAGTGAGTCGCTTGATTAGCATTTGAAATGTAATTTCGATAGCACAGGCGCGGTTTAAAAGCGAGGTGGTTTTATGTGAAATGTGGTTGATATTATTAATTAAAGTAAAAATAAAATAAAAACTTTAATAAATAGTAAATTGTGGATAGATATTTACAATTTAAGTGTTCCGTTTTTTTTTTGGGGGGTGGGTTGCGGGCGGCGCGCTCCTCGCACCACTCCGTCCGGGGCGACAGAGGGGCGTAAGCACGCACACCAACAACCCACCCACGATGCACGTCACCTTCGTCGTTGGGCCGACCCCCGGAACAGGGTGACTTGACGTCAGTGGTCGGCCCGACGGAATACCCCCTATTTGGGGTACCTTCCCATCGACCGACGTCCCCCCCTCGGGGAGGACGTCGGTCTTTCCTCGCACGCGGTCGGCCTCTCGGCGGGTGACGGACTAATTCCCCGGTCACGTCACCCGCGGCCTCGGCTAGGGCGGCATGAGGCGCAGGTACTCGCGCCTACGCCGCCCCAGTCGCCGGCGGCGGATCGCCTCATCGAGGCTGCGCTCCTCGCGCAGGCGATCCACCGCCTCCTTCTGCGAGATCACTGTCTCGCAGAAGGCTGCGACTACGTCCCAGGTCGGCACCGATGATTGCGACGAGTTCACGGCGCTGCTCGGCCCAAGCGTCACAGACCTCGAGCGTATGCTGCGCCGTGTATTTAAGTGTTCCGTGTGGTAACGAAGTAAGAATACAGTTCACCACCCCCTTTCTTGTACATGGGTTTTTTTTTTTATTGCAAGCAGTGGCAAACGAGCAAACAGTACACCTGATGGTAAGTGTTGCTGCCGCTCATGGACCTTTATAAGGCCGCTGCCTACCGCGAAGAAGGTGAAGGGAGTGTGAATGCGTGCAATGAGGCTCGGTGATACCAAAGGCACCACCAAAACCCTCCCCCACACGCAAACACTTTCAGAAAGTTGGGCTTCCGGCTCTCTCGCTCACCGAACGAAGCGCAGTAACAAATCGCTACTACTCAGACGTCGATTTTCTGCGAGAGCGTGGGTGTCTTAAAAGACGACTGAAGGGTTATTGCAGATAACACTGCAAGGAAGGAAAATTTTAAATAGAATCCTATACCGACCAGCATGGTATAGTAGGTAAATTTAACTCCCATTGTCGAGGAGGCTCGAGCCCAGCAGTGGGACGCATATAAGCTGTGATGACATTTATCTTCGGTACAAATGTTTTGTTTGATAGTACAGAAGCGGTTTAATGTCGATATGGTTTTAAACGGAATTATTGTCGAAACGATTATGTACCATTAAATAAAAAAATACAGTCATGGGGACTACCGACAGAAGTAAAAACTTAAAACTATGATTATAGAATTGTCAGTTTCACATAGTTATTCAAATTTATTGTTTGATTTTAAATTAAATTTGTAAATTAAAACTGTTAAATTACATTAGGTTTTCAAATCTATCGGCACAGATATAGTGACATTGACATAGCTACACTTATATTCTTAGCGTTAACACGCCACGTGACCATGTCGATGACGACTTACGAAAAAGCTACCCATCCGAACCCGGCTATAAAAGTTGTCACTTTAAGAAAATTGTGGACACAGATAGTTATTTTGTAATTATCTGACAATTAGATAAAAAAAATATGCGTGTGGTGACGGAGTAAGAATACAATTCATCGCTCACTTTCTTGACCTTCAGTGTCTTGAGACGACTAAGAGCGACTAAGATATGTAAATAAACTGCAAGAAAAGCACAACTATACAAAAAAAGAGCGTGTGTACAAAGTACGTATGGCAGAAGTGAAACTTATTTATCCTTTATCATCCTCTATCTCATTCTCTCGCCGGCTGAATCCTATACATTTACGTGTTTGTGTCTCTATGGACTCGCTTTTTCGTTTCATCTAGTTTGAAATCACAACGATTGTAAAGAAGTTGCACTTCCCAAATGTTTTGCCTGAAAACAAACAGGCGTGATCACGGTGTAGTAGATCAATTCTTCAAGGCCCAATACCAACAGTGGTACATATATCATCATTCATCATTTAGAAGAGAGAAAGAAAAATATTTATTTTGTGCCACAGAGTAGAGACGTTAGGAACACATAGTAAAAAAACCTTACAATAAATGAAAACACACAAAAAATCGATAAACTAAATAAGGACACATAATAATTGTGATAGAATGAACGTCTCAGCTGCGGCAGAAAAAAGGATAACTGCTCAGCAATTGTTGAGTCAATGTAACACAACGCTGATTTTCAGCAGTGTCCCTTTTTTACTCTTCCTACGTCAGACATCAAAACCACCAAGTGGTCGCGCATTTGGAAGAGATTTCAACTCATATACGTCCCACTGCTGGACTTGGAGCCTCTAGGATAAGAGTGAAACTAGCCTACTATATATACCACGTCGATCAGAAGGGTTGATTTAATAGATATTATATGCGTGTTATACCTACTCAAAAAAGAAAACGTATTTTTCATATTTTATATTTTCACTAGCTTATCCAACAGACATTGTTCTGTTCAAATAAGCGCCACCTACCGGGTCCAATTGTGAATCTAAACCATTCTCGAATACCCTTGAACATGCACAAAAAATTTCATCTTCATCGATCCAACCGTTTAGGAGGAATTCAGTGACATACACACGTACACAAGAAATTTATACATATATAAAGATTGCGTCAAAAACGTATTATTGTGTGCTTTTAGCACAGATAAAATTCTGAATCACACCACATATGACATCTAACATTTCGTTCAGTAATTGTAAATCCCTCATTCGTTTTCACTTATATGTACCGTTAAATATTTCAGTACCCATGAGTTTTTTTTCTTACGCATCACAGTAAAGATTGGAAAATAAAGTATTTTTACGTACTTTATTGATATGCAAAAGTATAAAGTACTAGCAGCGCCCTGCGGTTTCACCCGCAGTTCCTCTTCCCGTGGGCATATTGGGACAAATTACAGCCTATATGTTATTCTGATATGTAAACTATATTATTGTGAAGTGTCATCGAAAACCATTCAGTAGTTTTTGCGTGAAAGAGCAACAAACATCTTCACATCTTTACATATGTACTCACAAACTTTCGCGTTTATAATATTCGAAGGATAATTACCAAAACTAAAGTAGGATAATTTATTATAAAGTATGGTTGGCAACACTAGTTTTAGCTCTCGGTCGTCTTTTACGGCACTCACAGGGGGTGGTGAACAGTGGCGGCTGTACCTTAAGTGCGCTCGTGCGCTGAACCACCAAATCAAAATATTTAAAAACTACAAAATTTAACTTCATATTTATTTTTAAATTACCATTAATATTTATTCTTTGAGCATAAAAAAACATATAACAAATAAAATTTCAAATTATGACGAAACAATATAAGCGCTTTACTAAACTATTAAAACTTATATTCCTTGTAAAAAAAATCTCGTGCGCTGAGGCGAGCGCACGGGGCTGCCCATACAACTTGTATTAGAAACGAGTTAAAACGCCTGGCGCGTGAGACAGAAGATAGTTCATAGAAATATGCTGAAAAATGAGTCTGTTCCCGTACGGCGCACGGGCGAACCGAACATTGCCGAGAGAACTCGACTTACGACGAAATTCGCTGATGATGTCTCGTTAAGTACAGTAAGTAGGTATAGTTTCGATGTATTTGTGACGAGTTAAATATGATTTGTTTACATTAATTGTTTTTTTTTTTATTTTGGTCTTAGTTCTATTTCATACTGCGTATACAGTGGGTGAAAATGAGCATAAATATAGACTATATTAAAGACAATAACAAAACTTTTTAAAATAAAGTTGATATAAATTGGCGGGACCGCCAAGGCCCTCTTTTATAAATATTTTTGAAGTGTGAAAAACAAACAAAGTACCTATTTTTCTTCGCAAGTACACCTACAAAATGTAATGCGTTCAAAAATAATAAAAAAAAAAAAAAAATTACCTAAATTGTTGTTCCATTGCAATTTCTGATCTTAATACTTAGTGAGGAAGTAAAGTGAACCACCACTTTGATGACCCACCAGCCGCCACTGGTGGTGAATAGTATTCTTATTTCGTAGTGTAATGGTGAATAGTATTCTTATAAAAAAGGTACTCAACCCATATAGGTTGAGAAAAATATTCAAAGGAACTCAAAAGCTTACTCATATTTTGCAATGCTGTCTGAAATTGCGAGCGAATGAACCAGACTATGACGTCACTACTATAAATCTTAGTGACTCATCTAATTATGAATTTAATGAATTTCAAAATTAGCCGTTATTTGTTTTCTTTTTTATTTATTGCGAGCAAATTATCATCTATTTCCGTGTGGTGACGAACTAAGAATACAATTCAACACCCTATTTTGCCCGTGGATGTCGTAAAAGACGACTATGGGATATAATATGCACATTACATCTGTGCAAGAGAAGGAAAACTCGAAATGAAACCCTATACCAACGTATCTGACCAGCTTGGTATAGAAAGGTCAATTTCGCTCATATTGTGGAAGAGGCTCGAGCCCAACAGTGTGACGTATATGAGCTGAGATGATGATATTGTTGATTAGATTTTTAATTTTAATCGCCTTGTGTGACAAATGAACATGTAGTCCATGAGCGGTACCTACCATTTACCATCAAATGATAATAAATAGTAAGTGCTATTCAGGGACTTCAGCAATATCAGGGTAACAGCCAAATCGCAACGACATGTAAAGTTGCAAGATTGGAGGAAAAAGATAAATAGTAAAATTCTACGAAACTGATAGTAACTAAACTTTGTGAACCCGTTTCAAACAATAAGACTTCAGCCGCGAGATTCTCTCTTTGTACAAAGAGCTTCTCAGAACGAAAGAATGCGTAAACACCATCCATACACGTAAACACTTTCAGTATTTTAATCATGTACATTGAGAATGTTACTGACAATCTGCTATAAATTGAACAACAGATTATTTTTACTGAAAATTATCAAATCAACTAACAATAACTAAATAAATATTTTTTACTGCAATCGGAGGCGCAAACGAGCAATCAGTACACCTGATGGTAAGTGTTGCTGCCGCTCATGGACCCTTGCAAGGCCACTGGCAACCGCGAAGAAAGTGAGCGAAAAAGTAAATGCATCAAAGCCCACCACACGCAAACACCCATAGAAAGTTCGTCTTCGTCTCTCTCTCTCACCGAACGGACCTACAGTACCTATGTCGCGGATTCGAATCCCACCCAAGCAACATTTGTGCGATCCACAATTGTTGTTCTGAGTCTGGATGTAATTTGTGTCTGTTAATTATGTCTGTAAAGTCCCCTGCAATACAAAGCTTATTTCCTTCCTTAGTGCAGTATGTTTTTAAAAAAAGTAAAAATAAAAGTGTTATGTGGCTTCAGTCAGCAGCATACAAGAAAACAGTTTTACCTGACCTAGTAACCGATTACCCCCGTGGCTATTACGATGGTCTACGAAAAAACAGCTGATTCATTTCCACTTTTAGTTTCATTCATACTCTTGTAAACAACACATTTTAGTTTATCAATCACAGAAACGACTTGGCATATTAAGTTTTTATAGAGAATCATTATACATAAATGGTACCGCCCGTTTATGAAAAGGGAGCATTAAAAGATATTAAATCGAGTTATCCGTGTGGTGACGGAGTAAGAATACAATTCACCACTCCCTATCTTGTCCGTGGATGTCGTAAAAGACGACTAAGGGATATAATAAGCACATAAGATCTTTTTGTAGAACCAATATTTTTTTATATAATTTAGATAATTACCTATCTTGAGATTTACCAAAAATCACCCCGTTAGTAATAAATTTTTGAGAACCACCAAATGGACATATTATTCTATCACTCTTACCTCCGTAAGCTACCACGATTGAGAGTTTTTGTACAGATATTGTTGGGCGTCTCATCAAAATAACTTAGCTTGTAATAATAATAATAAAAATAAAAAAATGTAGCGTGGATCCCGCACTAAATGAGTAGGATCATTTTTCTAAAAAATATTAGACCGCCTACAATCACCATCCCACAGGGCAAGCGTGGCATTTATTTATCCTGCCCCAGAGGAGGCTTTGTCAATCAACGAACGTCGATGATCCGGTGGATTGAGGAGTAGCAAACATAAGATATAGATTCTATATGTGAGGCGCCACTTCATGTAAACGGTGAAAACTATTTTTACGGCTTTTATCGAACGCTTTATTTTATAGCGTTCAGGGTCACGGGAGGACTGGACCTTCCATCGTGACCATAAACTTTTTTTTTGGGGATGGGTTACGGTCGGCGCACTCCTCGCACCACTCGGTCCGGGGCGACAGAGGGGCGTAAGCACGCACACCCGTAACCCACCCGTGACACGTCGCCTTCGTCGTTGGACCGACCACCGGAGCAGGGCGACTTGACGTCAGTGGTGTGACCATAAACGCTAAAAATTGTTCGAAATTTCTGGAAATCAAATACATAATAAGAAAAAGCCGTAAAAATAGTTTTATTTAAAATGTGTAATACTCGCGTAAAAACGGAAATCTTTATTAAAAAAGTGAATTAAAAGAATACTAAATATATTGTAGCAAATCACTTTTTAACGCTTATTGCGTGTATTAAAAGCTTAAAAAAATATATACGTCATCATTCCTTATAACATGTCGCCACCAGTATAATAAGGGATTCTAAGCAACACATTTGTATTAGGATAATAGCAGCTAGATGATGCATAGTAAACTATTGACTTTTATTGACTCCACAGAGGGCATAAAGATTTAAAATACCGACCTACAAAGCCAAACTTTTAATTCCCACGTCGAACAATATTACACGCGATCCATACATTGTTGTTCTTGAGTCTAGGCGTAATTTGTATCCGTTAATTATAATTGTCCTCCGAAAACACAAATATTATTTACACAGTACATGGCAAATTCCGTGTGGTGACGGAGTAAGAATACAATTCACCGCTCCCTAAATTACTCGGGGATGTCGTAAAATACGACTAAGGGATAATTAATACATTATAACATGTGTGCAAGGACCAACCCTATACCAATATATTTGACCAGCATGGTAGGTAGTAGGTCAATTACCCTCCTATCTCCTCCGCTTGAGCCCAGCAGTGCGACGTGTATGAGCTGAAACGACGAGACGAGGATATGGCAAAACGATTACCTTAAAAAGAAAGCAATTACCTCATTCCCATATGCTAGTAGATGGTGAACGGTGATCAAAGCTTTATAGACGACCACCCAATTGGTGTTCTGTGTGCGCTCAACTAACAGGTTAGCGAGCTGAGGTATGGACACGTTGGGCTCGTTTGTGCAGTGGACTAGGTCTGAAACAAAAGTAAATAATGATAAGAAACTATGAAACGATACCGTGTGATGACGGAGTAAGAATTAAAAAAAATTTTGCTGCTATTTTCGAATTAAATTTCTTTATTCTTCCATGTGTTTAGATATCACCTTGGATACTTGCTCACTTTTTTTATTTATCTTTTGCTGCTGTGCTGTGTGGTGGCGGCTTCGAATACTACCAACCCTTGCTTTGCTCGTGGGTGTCGTAAAAGACGACTAAGAGCCCTAGATTGACCCGGACCAACTCCATCTGGTACCATTTGGGTCAACGATTACATTCCCAAGGAGGGTTGACGTCAGGCAGGCGGCAGGTCATAAAAGTCATTGCCAAAACTTTATGCAATATGTCAAAACAGATGACATATTGCGTCGACCCCAAGTAATTGGGATAAGAGCAAGATGATGATGATTTTACAATTTTTTTTTTAACTCTACCATAATAATACATTTTCTCTTTTACAGTTTTATATAGGGCCACTCTAGGCGGCATCTTGTCTCATCAAATCACCACCTCAATACCAAGTGTGGGCTAACGTATCGCTTATTTAAATTAAGCCCAGCCCGGAGAGGGTCCAATCTCAGCTAATGTACCATACAATCACCCGTAAGTACGAGGTCTGCTGGGAGCAGTACAACATAGGCGTTAGTACAAAGTCCTCTGCGCGCTTCACGTAGAGGCCACTGCGGGGCACTGCGCCACTCCAATTAGTCTGGAGTCAGCCGCCTTAGCTATAGAAGCACTCCCTGATAACAGCGCCTCCCTGTTATATCAGATTGGCAAACTACTACATAAGTTGTCGCCATCTAAAATAAATACACCGCCCACAGCACCTCTTCGGCAGTGACCGCTTTGTTGACAACAGACCATAGGCATAGAGACTGCGATCGTCTGCCAGAAAGAAATGGCTTGATCGGCACAGTCTCGCTAAGGTGCTGGCCGCTGCAGCCAGTCAGGCTTTTCTACACTAGCTTGCTTACATCACCCTGAGCAACAGTGAACTTGTAGAACCTTGAACGCACTACACAGTTATCTGTGATTGCCTCTGACACATGTGATTTCTACGCGGACGAAGTCGCGGGCAATAGCTAGTATATTATAAAAATCCTCATTTCTATTAATAAGTAATCAAAACTGGTTATGTATATTTAGATTTGCTATGCATATATTCGTCTGGTAACCAAAACTGAATTAAAATGTGGATCACAATTAATGATTTAAATTTTTAATGAGTACCTCTGTCGGACAGCGTGATCCTTATGTGGGGTTAAAATATAATGTGACGGCTACCAACCAGGAATATAGGCAGAGGTATTCTCCTTGGGAACTTATAAAAAAAAAATACTATCGTCAATACCCTGCCGTCAGCCGTAACATCAATAAGCTTGGCAATTATGGAATTATTCCTCCTTGAAGAAGCTTATTTTAATATTGGGCGCCGATGGCTTAATAAATCGAGGAATGATAAATAGTTTAATGGTGGGTTTTCCCATTGACACCTAGACTTAGGGATTGATCTGTATAAAAAACTTTCTTTTTAAGTATCTATGGTCCGGCCGTGTGGTAACGGAGTAAGAATACAATACACCATCCGCCTCTCTTACATGCGGATGTCGTAAAAGACAACTAAGGGATATGAAGCTCTTAATCATCTTTTACTACATCCATGAGCAATGCGAGGGTTGGTAGTATCCGTATAATATTGAACGACACATCATCATCTCAGCCCATATACGTCCCACTGTTGGGCTCGGGCCTCCTCCATAATGGAAGGGTAATTGACCCACTATACCACGCTGGTCAGACGTGTTGGTATAGGGTTTTATTTCGAGATTTCCTTCTCTCGCATAGATGTTATATGCGTTTTATATCCCTTAGTCGTCTCGTACGATCACCCACGGGTAAGATAGGGGGGTGGTGAATTGCATTCTTACTCCGTCACCACACGGAGCGACGGAACGACACATAATCAAACAATATAATATTGTGTCATATAGGTTGTGTGTAATCCTCTCGATTACCAAAATACCAAACATTAGGCAATATATACAAAAAAAAACAATGCAACATAATCGTGATAGGATTCTTATCAAAGTAGTTAAATTCTGGGCGTATTGCATATTGAATTACGTATATTTTGTTGTTCTGTAACTAACTGACAAAAATATTACACAATTTGATAACGTTTTGTACGCATGTTTTTTTAATTTTGCATGTAAATGTAATTACAATTAACCACCTCCGCTCTTGCACGTGGGTGTCGTAAAAGACGACTAAGGATGTGCAGATAACTTAAAACGCCAGAGAAGGAAAACTCGAAACAAAACCAACACGTCTGATCGGCGTAGAATAATACGACAGTTCGCTCGCATTGCAGAAGAGGCCTGAGCTCAACAGTGAGGCTTATATAATAGGCTGAGATGAATGAGTGAATGAAATTTGCATATATTATAAACGTTGGGAATAAAATTTTAAATTTTAAATAATACTACTTTACGGATTTTATCGCGTTTGTATTTGATTTTTGATTACCCGACGTTTCGAACACTTTACAGCGTTCATGATCACGGGTGGACTAAGATGTCTCACGTCCAACAAGTCATCGTTACTGCAGAAAATTTATAATTATCTACCCGATACAATGTGGGTCAATATTTAATAACTAATTTCTATATCGGGTACATAATTATAAATTTTCTGCAGTAACGATGACTTGTTGGACGTGAGACATCTCAGTCCACCCGTGATCATGAACGCTGTAAAGTGTTCGAAACGTCGGGTAATCAAAAATCAAATACAAACGCGATAAAATCCGTAAAGTAGTTTTATTTAAAATGTATAATACTCGCGTAAACATCAGAAATCATTAAATTTTAAATTTCTTAAAGAGTGAACGCCCAACGTGGTGTGGTTTGACATCCATACTTAAAAACTATCCTCACTACACACAGACGCACACACACATACACACGCACACACACACAAACACGTGCGCGTATATTATCGTTAGCTCATATTCGTCCCATAGCTGGGCACGAGCCTCCTTCACAATAGTGAAATTGACCTAATATAATACGCTGGCCAGACGTGTTGGTATAGTTGCCCAACGACGAAGGCGACGACGTGGTGTTCGGGTGGGTTGCGGGTGTTGCGTGCTTACGCCCCGGACGGAGTGGTGCGAGGAGCGCGCCGACCGCAGCCCAACCAAAAAAAAAAAAGACGTGTTGAAAGACTGGTATAAGGGTTTAATTTCGAGTTTACCATCTCTTGCATCCTTATTAATATTATAAATGAGAAAGTTTGTTTGTTATGCTTTCACGATGTAACCACCGAACCGATTTCAAAAATTCCTACACCAATGGAAAGCTATAATATCAGGGAGTAACATAGGCTATATTTTATCCCGGTATGCCCATGGGAACGAGAACTACGCGGGTAAAGGCGATTGAAACAGAAGCGAGGGCGCGTTGCTAATGCATTTATATATGCAAGAGATGGTAAATATCTGCATATCATATCCCTTGGTCGTCTTTTACAACACCCACGGGTAAATTACGTGGTGAATTCTATTCATACTCCGTCACCACAATGAATATATACAAGGTAATAAGCTATAAATGCTGATTAATATCTCGATGACGTAGAATACATTATAACATTAAATACAATACAATAACGTGTGGATTGTGTAAGCCTGTATAACAACTGTTACATCAGATAATACGTACAAGTTAACAGGTTACAAAAATAAGTTATACAAGAACAATAATTAGCGATCGCATGGCATTTGCATTGACCTTTAAGCTAGATGCAACCATACATTTATGAATATTATTTGTTTTAAGCATAATCTGCTGATTTTATCGGATGTGGGAAAGCGAATTTTTTTTATAGGTAAGTAATAAAAAATGCTTTTAAGCAATTTAATCATTCTATTCAGCTAATATGTATTTTTCCGTGTGGTGACGGAGTAAGAATACAATTCACCACACCTTATCTTGCCCGTGGATGTCGTATAAGACGATTATGGGATACTAGCAACCCGCCCTCGCTTCGCTTCGGTTATAGTCGTTTTACCCGCGTAGTTCCCGTTCCCGTGGGAATACCGGGATAAAATATAGCCTAGTTTACGCCCTGATATTATAGCTTTCTATTGGTGAAAGAATTTTTGAAATCGATCCAGCCGTTTTGAAGATTACCCGGAACAAACAGACAGACAAAAATTTTTTAATCGCTATTTGAGGTATAGGTGTCGTGCAAATAACCGTGTGAGCATGAAAAAAGCCTATTATTTTGACATTACAAACAGACTCCAATTTTATTTATTGGTATAGATAATATGCATATAACATCTGTGCAAGAGAAAGAAAACTGGAAATGAAACCCTATACAAACATATCTGACCAGCATGGTATAGTACGTCAAATTCCCTCCCGTTGTGGAGGAGGACCGAGCCTAATAGTGCGACGTATGTGGGCTGCAATGATGATGATGATGATGATGATGAACATGTATATATATGCGAGTGTCACAGTTGGTGACGACCGACCTTTCTATATCATGTTGCTATACCATCATCTTGCCGTGTGGTGACGGAATAAGAATACAATTCGTCACTCTGGATGGATGTCGTAGACGATTAAGGGATATAGTTGAGCATATAACATCTATGCAAGCGAAGAAAAACTCGCAACAAAACCCTATACCAGCCTATCCAACCCGCATGGTATAGTAAGATCAATTTCCCTCCTATTATTGAGGAGACTCGAGTTCCAGGTCGATGTAAAACCTTCAGTCATCTTTTACGACACCAAAGAACAATGTAAGGATTTGTAGTATTCGTTTCTACCACACAGCACATCCCATGCTACTGAACCATGCTATAACTTCAGAAAGACCCGTGAAATTGCCTACTTTTTGTGTGTTGTGACAGATTAAGATTAAAAACTCACCACCCCCTTTCTTGACAGTTGATGGCATAAAAACCGAATAAGGGATTATGCTTATAACATATAGAAGACAAGTCCACGCACAAAAAGTGAGGCATTTCAATTGGAGCCTAATGGAGCTTACGCCGAAACAGTCCCGTAATGTACAAGTCATTGCACTGCACGAACGTACGCAACTCTTAAAAAAAAATAGGTAATTATGACGGCTTGTGCATTCAAATGGTGCCACAACACATTTGAAAAACATAAAAAGGTTTTTAACATTACTTTTAAAAGTATTTCGACGATTTATGTTAATAAAAACAAAATTTGATTTCATAATTTGTATAGTGGTTTCCGTGTGTACGTGTGTAATCGTCTGCCCGCCATTAATATTTTTAGATTCAAATTTCTAAAGTTCGAAGTACTGACACTATCCTTCTATACGTTATTATTCTAAGGGATTATGATATGCAGATATAATGATATCTGATGTTTACGCGAGCACTACACATTGTAAATAAAACTACTTTTACGGATTATATCGCGTTTGTATTTGATTTATGATTGCCCGACGTTTCGAACACTTTGCAGCATTCATGGTCACGGGCGGACTAAGGTGTCTCACGTCCAACAAGTAATCGTTATTACAGACATTTACAATTATCTACCCGATACAGAAAATAGTTATAAATTTATTAAATTTTTACCCACATTTTAGTACAAATTTATTGCCAGTGTAAGAAGAAAATGAATCTATATGAAAAAATTATATTGTTTATGGTTAGTAATTATTAATTATTAAATTTGTAGCAATTATTATTACAATTTGTTGATTTAAAACTAACAAAACTAATGTACTACCACCGGATCGGAACGCGACCACACTGAGAAAGATCCGGCAAGAAAACTCAGGGGACATGATGCTAAATTAATATTGATTTTTAATTTTAGATGCGGCTTACTAAAACCCGTGACCATGAATGCTGCAAAGTGTTCGAAACGTCGGGCAATCATAAATCAAATACAAACGCGATATAATCCGTAAAAGTAGTTTTATTTACAATATGCAGATATTTTAAAAGTTCAGAGGATGTTACTATTAGTTGTCTGTCCGTCAACTGATTAGTGCCACTACGGGTGCGCGATCCCGGACTGCTCCAGCTGTTGCTGTCGTGCCTCCTTCCTATATCCCATGACAGTAGTATCCTTAACCCATTTTCTTCCATTTTCATCCACCATGTCCCATCTTTTTCCCATAAAAAAAAATCCCGAGGAAGGTTGGCGTCAGGCAGGCGGCCGGCCATAAAATAAATAGCCGTATCTCTTATAACATGGGTTCAAGACTGAACATGTTGGGCCGACCCCACTCCGTGTGGGATGAAAGTAGGCAAATGATGATGATGATGATATGCAGATTTTATAAAACTATATCAACACGTCTGACCAACGTCGTATAGTAGGACGATTTGCGTCGATTATGTTGGGAGGTCCGACACTCACCTTGGGGCGTATATCAGCTGAGATACAGATATTTTAAAATTCTATCAACCGTTCTGACAAATCTAGTATAAAAAGATAATTGCTCTCGATTATGTTGGAGGTTCGACACCGGCCGTGGGGAGTATATAAGTTGAGATGATGATGAATACTGAATACCAATTCATTCAAAACAGGGGCAGTTAGCTGTAAGATTATAGGTCTCCAAGTTGCCGCTCGGTCGACCATCGAAACGACCGGGCAACGAAGACCGTCAATCATAAAAAAAGCGTCCAAACAACTTTCAACAGTATGACAATGTATTACATAGAGCCACCAAGTATGTTATTATATTGCACATAATTTATAAATCGATTACCTAATACTGTTCGTGCAATAGACAGTTGCAATAACTAATGTACTACACGAATTGCTGCAACAAATCGCTGATAGTCAATGACATGAAAATTATATTAGCCTGCATGACAACAGGCGATTTTATTAGAATTAAAAGATAGTTAAAATATACAAGGCTGATATGCCTTCGTCTAACAGTGGACTAATAGACTGATGATCAAAAACATGTTATAAAAAATATTTACTTCACGCTTATTTTAGATTTTAGAAAAAGTACGTTAACAAAAACTATTTCAATAATTTTACAAGTTAGAAGACCCGCATGCTCCGAACGGCATTGAGATAAAGGTCAATTCTACAGATTAGTTATGTGATTTAGGGTCGATTTTAGATATGAATATTATATCTGTTAATTATTCATCCAGAGTCTGCCTACATCGCACACTAAGCATAGCACCTTCCATAGAATCTCTATACTCATATCCTCATTCCCTTGAAAGAAATTAAATGAAATTTCAACGATGTCTAAAAATTTTATGTACCACTAGCAATTCGCCCTCGCTTCGCTTATAGGTTATAGTCGTTTTACCCGCGTAGTTCCCGTTCCCGTGGGAATACCGGGATAAAATATAGCCTAGTTTACGCCCTGATATTATAGCTTTCCATTGGTGAAAGAATTTTTGAAATCGGTCCAGCCGTTTTGAAGATTACCCGGAACAAACAGACAGACAGAAAAAAAATTTTTAATTGCTATTTTAGGCATAGGTGTCGTGCAAATAACCGTATGAGCATGAAAGAAGCCTATTATTTTGACATTACAAACAGACACTCCAATTTTATTTATTGGTATAGATATATCCGTATATGTACAATACTTATCTACAAGAGGATGGGTTTAATCTTACTATTAATACTACAGTAATCAAACAATTTGGCAGATTTTTTATTAAATAGCATAGTAAACTTGGCGTTGTAAATTTAAAAAAATATAGTCAATAAACCATCGTTCAATCTATTGCTGTCCACTGATAGCGTTTTTTTTTCGCAGGTGTCTGGACCCGTCCCGTTCTATCCATCCGGTCCGACGAAAGGGTGGCCGCGCGGCCCCATAACCTATCCTACTCGCTCCCCCATTGCCGTTGGACTAACAGCTAGTACCGATTCATTGAACTGAGCGGCCAGCGCGGCGGGTTACCTTTTCAGGTATCGTCCCCGATCCGTCCGCGATCGGCCACTCGACGAAGGGCGAAATAATCCTTGGAGGTATACATATAACAATTAGGATAATAATAGCATAATTGCTATGTTTGAAGCATGAGTTGTAATCGCAGTTGGTGTTATAAGTTTGCCAGAAGAGTGCCGCTGCACATACCTCTGTCGATTAGGTGGTTTCACGACACCCACGAGTAGTTAAGGGTATGGTGACACCTTGTATTTTTAGCAGGTAGTTAAGGGTATGGTGACACCTTGTATTTTTAGCAGGTTATTACATGGGAAGATGATTAATGACAATGTTCGATGTTCAAGCGCATTAGATACATTACAGGCTATTCATTCTTGCTTCTAAGACGGACGGACTCGGATATCAACACAAAGACTGGTAAACTTATTTGCTCTTTCGCTGTGTCAATTAGAAAAAAATACGCATGAAATCCGCAAAATTAAATTAGAAAAATATACGCAAATCTATATATCTATACCAATAAATAAAATTGGAGTGTCTGTTTGTAATGTCAAAATAATAAGCTTTTTTCATGCTCACACGGTTATTTGCACGACACCTATGCCTAAAATAGCAATTAAAAAATTTTTGTCTGTCTGTCTGTCTGTTTGTTCCTGGTAATCTTCAAAACGGCTGGACCGATTTAAAAAATTCTTTCACCAATGGAAAGCTATAATATCAGGGCGTAAACTAGGCTATATTTTATCCCGGTATTCCCACGGGAACGGGAACTACGCGGGTAAAACGACTATAACCTATAACCGAAGCGAAGCGAGGGCGGGTTGCTACTAATACATATAATTAAGTGGGATGTCTACATTATAACGGAAGCCTATCGTTCTAGATCGGATAATAATTGGTGAAAGAATTTTTGAAATCGGTCCAGCCGTTTTGAAGATTACCCGGAACAAACAGACAGACAGACAGACAGACAGACAAAAAATTTTTAATTGCTATTTTAGGCATAGGTGTTGTGCAAATAACCGCGTGAGCATGAAAAAAGCCTATTATTTTGACATTACAAACAGACACACCAATTTTATTTATTGGTATAGACTAGCAATCCGCCCTCGCTTCGCTTCGGTTATAGTCGTTTTACCCGCGTAGTTCTCGGTCCCGTGGGAATACCGGGATAAAATATAGCCTAGTTTACGCCCTGATATTATAGCTTTCCATTGGTGAAAGAATTTTTGAAATCGGTCCAACCGTTTTGAAGATTACCCGAAACAAACAGGCAGACAGACAGAAAAAAAATTTTAATTGCTATTTTAGGCATAGGTGTCGTGCAAATAACCGTGTGAGCACGAAAAAAGCCTATTATTTTGACATTACAAACAGACACTCCAATTTTATTTATTGGTATAGATTCTATCAAAAAAATTACTACAAGTTTACTACGAAATTATATCGAAAATTGATCGTATAAATTTCTATTTCCTAAAGTTTTCGAAGTGGACGATCCCATACTTACAATTTGATAAATATGCTTTCAGTGACCCTACTACAAAATTACATTTGATACTCGCGTTCTAGATCGTTACGCTTTACTATACTTACGTATCATCCGAACTACGGATGGCCGAATCCGAGCTATTCGCTATGAATCCGAAACGAAAGGCATTGCAATGCTTTGGTAACAGGTTATTTTAGACGACGATCGTCGTATTGTTTTGATTGTCAATTACAACCCTATTACTCTGATCGAAAATATTTTTGTTATAAGTTAAAAGCTGGCCAGGTGGGAAGTGACTACTGACAGACGGTAGCCCAATTTTCTAAGGGTGTTTGCGTGTGGTGGGTTTTAAAGATGCCTTTAGTATCACCGAACCTCATTGCCCGCTTTCACACTCCCTTCACTTTCTTCGCGGTAAGCAGCGGCCTTGCAAAGGTCCATGGGGGACAGCTAGCAACACTTACCAACAGGTATACTGTTTGCTCGTTTGCAATAAAAAAAAATAATTTGAAAGTGAAACTTCTTCGCAGCTGTAAACAATGGTCTCAACAATATGCAGATAACGTCTACTCAAGAACAACCCCTTTTTCAGCCAATCACATGAATGGATATGTTGTTTCTATGTATATGATATGATCAATTAGAGAAGAGGGAAAACATGACGGGTTACAAACTCCAGCCCGTCTTCCATCACTGAGGAAAATTGAGCGAGGATTGGCGAGACTATAGCCAACTGAACATGTGGTAAGTGGTGCCAGTAACTATTAAAGACTAAGCCGAGAGGAACATATTGTTTCTCATTATACCATTAACATTATTTAATAGGTAAATTGACCCTCCAAAATCTGGCAAAATATGGAGATGGAGTTCCTGTGTTTCGATATACATATTTTGTAGATGTCAGAGTCACAATAATTTTTTGGTACAAAAACCTGATATACAATCAATTCTCATACTTTTGTTCATGTGTAAATGACACGCTGCTCTCACCACTTTTCTCTTACTTCTTAACACTTCGTGTTTATTGCGATAAAATGAAACATAAACACTGGATTAAAAGAAATATTACACGGGACACAAGCTGTCTTTTAAGCTAATAATTTTAAATTCACTTATCAAATAATTTGAGAAACAATTTTTGTATCCATCAAATCATTCGGCAGTCTATCTGCGTCTATTGTCGGGCATAAATACCACATTCACCAGACTCAGTAGACTGGTTGGCATCATATTATTTGTTATCAGTTTCACAGTAGAGTGCTGCGACCGGTTCGCCTAGCCTTAGGACCGAGCCACACGGTGCGGTACGGCTCCGGCACGACGACTGAGCGGTGCCGCAAAGGTTCCCTACATATAAAAATGCATGGTATTCCACACGGCGTGTCCGGTGCCGCTCCGGCGCCGCACCGGACGACGGCTTGAGGAAGACGAGGCGGGAGCAGTGCGGTGCCGTTCAGTTGTTTCTACTGCATAGGAAAGGGTACACACTCGTTGATTCTATATACTTAATTACTAATAAGCCAAGCCTCTCGAGGTGCCGCAGCGGCGCCGGCGCTGTGCCGTAGGAAGGTTGCGATGCCGCTTTGCTCATGTGGCCGCTAGTGCAGTGCCGAGTAATGCGGCGCGGTGCGGTGCCGCGGCGTGTGGCCTGGCCCTTAGTCGGTTTCGCGACTCCCATGAGAAAGGTGACATATCGAATTGCTAAACCGTTACGCGGGTTTTTCATACGTTCTTTCTTTACAACCCATATACGGTGTAACAGTAGGTTAGATAAGAGAGATAGTTAGACACGGTAAGAATATAAATCATCCGTGTGGTGGCGGAGTAAGATTACAATTCATTACCACATTTCTTGCCTGTGGGTGTCGTAAAAGACGACTAAAGGATATATATGCATATAACATTTATGCAAGAGAATGAAAACTCAAAATGAAACCCTATAGCAACACGTCTGACCAGCGTTGTGTAATAGGTCATATTCCCTACCATTGTGGAGGAGGCTCCAGTCCAACAGTGGAACGTATATGAACTATGATGACAAATAAATTTATCACTTTCTCATCTACAAATGACATAAAAAGTTTAATAGTTACGACACCGGATCGTGTCAGTCAGCGCGGTGAATTTGCTATTATTGCGATGCACTTGACCCGATAACCGTCATTATTTTTGTTACGAAACGAAATAGAATAAGTTTTAAATAGAATGACCGGTGATTTATGGTGGTTTGTCATGAAAGATTACGTGTGCTGAGCTATGCTCACGTCTATATCGGGCCGAAGATTGCGGATTTTGAACGCAAACTCAACAGCAAACTATAACAGATCTGCTAAATTTAATAAAAACCTTGAGATTAACAACTTGCTGCACGATTTTAGAACTCCTTAATAATACTATCTGAACTCCACGCGAAAATGACACCAAAAATAGAAAGGGTCTTCCTTTCTTCATCCCGTATGGTGATGGATCAGGAACCTATACAGATAAATAAAATTGAAGTGTCTGTTTGTAATATCAAAATACTGTGCTGTTTTCATGCTGACACGGTTATTTGCACGACACCTAAAAACGACGACGATGTCTAAACTATAGTTTAATTTTTTTTGTCTGTAGAAGTTTTCCTTCTCTTGCATCCATGTTACCAGCCAGTTAAAGGATATATGTTTAGTCGTCTTTTAGAACACCTACAGGTAAGATAGGGGAGGAAGGGGGTTTCTAGGTTAATTGTATTCTTACTCCGTAACCACACTAGATAACATTATTTTATGATAATGACATTCTCTCACTCTTCGCATGGAGGCATTTGCGAAACAGTGGTCACTGATAGGCTGATGTATATAGACATAAATAACTCAAAAAGGCCAGAATTGTGCGCCGTAGTGTTAAAACCCGAAACTTCACTGCAGCAGTCCAATAAAGCGCCACTCAGCTATCGACGCATCATCATTTGCCTGCCCTTATCCCACGCTAAGTGGGGTCGGCACAACATGTTCTCACCTTTCATATCTTCCTATCAGCCGTCATATCTGCACTTATTGCTTTCACACGCATATTTATTTATTTATTAAACTTCATGCAACAATGCAATGGCGGACTTAATGCCAAAGGCATTCTCTACCAGTCAACCATAGGTGATGCAGAGACGAAAAAAGGTAGGTGCATGTTCCGAGATAGCTATATTATTGTAAAATGAAAAAGAAAATATATTTTACATAGATAAATAGGTATATACGAAAATATATAATACATACCAAAGATACATACATACCCAAATACAAAGATAGTTATGATATATATTAAGATATATAAATATATACATACACAGTATATATACGTAATTATAAGGACATTATATCAGTTGTGATGATTCTGCCAACTCGTTTAAGAGATGGAGTCGAACGCTCTTCTTAAATGTTTGACGACTAGTTGCCATCCTGATACCGAGAGGTAGTGAGTTCCAGAGGAGAACCGCCTGGACAACGAAAGAGGAATGCACACGATCAGAGTGATGAGATGGACAAAGAGCAAGTTTTTGGAGGAGCGAAGGTTTCTGTCATGATTAGTAGAGAGGTATTGAAAGAAACAAGACAAGTAATTAGGAGAGTTGAGGATAGAATATAGAAAAGTAAGGGCACGCAAACTACGGCGTTGTCGAATAGTTAGAAAATTTAATTGAGAACGATAAGCAGAAATATGATCATACTTGCGAAGATTATATATGAATCGAATGCAGTTATTGAGAAGACGGTCTAGTTTATTAAGAAGATATATCCTCATTCACACAATCCATCCATCTCTTTTTGGGTCTCCCACGCTTCTTACGTCCATCCACATTCATATCGATAACCCGCCTCGTCACATGTCTTTCATCCCTTCTCATCACATGTCCATACCAAGACAACCTCGCGCTCCTAATCTTCTCTATCACTGGTGCCACTTTCAGGCTTCCCCTAATATACTCATTTCTTATCTTATCTAACCTTGTGACCCCACACAGCTATAGACGCATATAAGTAAGAAATACTAAGTAATATGAAGACACAGGTGTGATATAAAAATTTACTCCCACGTAATTGTGCTTTCCGCCTGGTAACGGAGTAAGAATACAATTCACCACTCCTTACCTTGCCCGTGGATGTCGTAAAAGACGACTAAGGGATATAATACACATATAACATCCTCCTATAGTGGAGGAGGCTCGAGTCCAACAGTGGGACGTATATGAGCTGAAATAATGATGACGATGACGTATTTGTGAATCTATCATGTCCAGTTTATAGTCTAAACAAATAGTCTATCAATACACTAGTACATTATTAACAAATATTATTGGCTAGAAGAGTTCACTATGATACAACAAGGCCATCAATTAAAAGCCTGTTTGAGATTGGCCTTATTTATAAGTTGTTGATAATGTTAGAAGATATGTGTGCCGTGATGTGTTTTTTTTTCCATAATTGCTATTGTACCCACGAATCTTGGCAAATATTATTAATGCGAATTAAGTAATCAACCGAACATCTTGAATTTTCACATACTTATACGTTGTAAGAAAAAAAAAGGGTGTCGACAGACCCCTCTCTCAATTTTTTTTATGTTCAGGTGAATTTTAGAATGGTTTAGAGTAATAATTGGAACCGGTAGGTGGCGGTGCGATCCTACTTCACCCTTCCTTGCAACCCTATTTCAACACGTCTAACCAGCGTCTACTATTCCAGTAGGTCAATCTTCCTCCCATTGTGGAGGCGGCCCAGGCCCTGCAGTGAGACATAGGTGAGCTGTGATGGGAACAGGGTCTGTTGGTTCAGCTAGTATATACATAAAACACAAAAAAAAAATGTTTTTATTTGGTTATAGACTTTGAAAAAATCTAGCCGAATTACCACAAACCGCTTTTATTAGAAAGCGAAAGATGGTTTTAGACCAGTAAAATAGTGCATTAGAACCCGGTAGATTTCGCAGTGATCGATGTTAAGTTAAAGAAAGAAAGAATGTACAGAACAACGTCTCTCAGATCAGCTAGTATATATCAAATAAAATATACACGTTGCCTGCTCTACCTTTCCAACTCCTGTTTTTTCTTTTCTAATTTGTTGCGGGTCCCAAGATAATTAAAAGCGTTTGCCGAGACTTCTTGAGAGTCAAACCTCGGTGTATTTATTATACGGAGACTATTGTGGATCCTAGCTTACAAGAGTTACAGTAGTGGTATTAGTACCAAAAAATAATTCGCTGTGTGCAAAACTGAAGAATACCGAGGCAAATCGATGAATGAGATTTCTTTCAATGAAGATCATTGAGATTGGCAATGAAATACTTCGTTTGTCAATCGCCACGAACGCGTCTTCTTTTTATCCCCATCCCATATCAATCTCAATATTGTGCGCGGGGTTGCTCACTCAAATTCAAATCATTTATTATGCATGAACTCCACGGCACATTGTTATTTGTTACACCTTAAATTAGCCCAGCGGGTTTGTATATTTTTTATTTATCTGCTAATTTCTTTTAGAAAGTCGAAGGGGTGTTAGAAACCATGGTTTGGATGCCTCAGAGCCCGGATCTCAATCCCATTGAACTTTTGTGGTAAGAACTTAACAGGAACGTCCGCAATCGCAGCCCATCCTCGCGAGAAGAAATGTGGAATTCTTTATGCGGAAGTTGGAGCAATATCTCACAGGACACCATCAACAAATTGATTGCCCATATGTTGAGACTAGTGAAAAAAGTCATAGAATGTAAATGTGTAATTTTTTTGATAAAAAATCAGTTTAGCTAACTATATTTTTTAGGGTAAACTGTTAATGTTTCTTTACGCTTTGTTTGTATTAATGTACATATATTGTTTTTATATGTAATGTATAAGGTTAATTAAACATTTAATATTTTATTGGAGGTTTATTTTATTTTCCTAATTTAATTAAGATAAACATTTAGCCGGCAGTGTATGTATTAGTCGTCTTTTACGACAAGCATTTTCTTATTACGTCATCATACGAAAAATAAACGAAATATAAAGGTCACGCACACAAACTAATAAAAGAACATAACTAGACTGACTGGACTCGAGAAACAACTAGAACAATTCTATAAATGTAGGTTAATGCTCTATGGTGAATAGGCAGTCACGGATGACCCCATGACATCTTAATGGAAACTGATATCTATGCATAAAAAAACCGAAAGAATATCTGCTTACGTAACACTTTACTAAATAGATTTTGATTTCAAAACGAATATTATGCCTACCTACAGAATTACTTTAAAATTTCTTTTGTTTCTTTTTCAGTGTTTTTTAAAGACATCCTACACTAAAAAAATAACCCTTGAGTGGGAGAGCAGTGGTCTGCTACACAGTGCTCACTTTAAGAGTGGTAGGATCACACTGTCGACAGTTATGTCTACAGCCGCGGGCGCCGGTCCGTCCGGGGCAGTACCACTCTCGCAGAAAATCGACGTCTGAGTAGTAGCAATTTGTTACTGCGCTTCGTTCGGTGAGCGAGAGAGCCGGAAGCCCAACTTTCAGAGGGTGTTTACGTGTGGAGGGTTTTGGTGGTGCCCTTGGTATCACCAAGCCTCAATGCACTCATTCACACTCCCTTCACTTTCTTCACGGTAGGCAGCGGCCTTGTAAAGGTCCATGAGCGGCAGCAACACTTAACATCTGGTGTACTGTTTGCTCGTTTGCCAAAGTTTGCAATAAAAAAAAAAAAAACAACGGTCTCATGGTCGATTCCCGATTTTTTATAATCATTATGCAATAAATATATCGTAAATTGTTAATTATTTCTTGTTTTGATGGTAAAACAATCGTGAGAAGACCCTCATATCTGAGTTTTAAAGACAATTGTTCTAGATGTGCAAAACTTGTGTCTCTGAGAGCTTACTATGTTATGAAGACACATCCATGACTTCGGTAGGGGAATGTTAACATTTAGTTCTTTTTTTGGTGAGGGAGGTCAGCTTTTGGATCCGTCGGCAATCAACCCAACCTTATGGGATTAAGGATGACGTTGAACCATTTATAAATAGCATTAATTGAATTTGGGTTATAATTTTATTGTACCCCAAACTCTCGGCATAGGTGGTGACTACATCAACCCAGTTTTATTCCATTACTAATGTATCCTATAGCATTGTTCGAATTAATGTACATTTTGAGAAATTTTCAACTTCTCAGAAAACAGATCTCTTATTCTGGGTGAAAAGTAGACTTTTAAAACACGTATGCGAAATTTCAAAATGATCGGGTAAGTAGTAAAAGCGCAAAAATGCAACAATATTCGCATTAATATTAGTTTGTATAACAACGAAACAATTTATTTCCGTAGAAACAGACTACTTTCATCAAAATTTAATCCTGTAAATTATTCACTTAGATGATTCGCTTAGCCAACCTGTTAGACATTCGGCGAATTGAACAGCGTTTGACAGTCCCAATTTATACAACCCAATGACTTGGATTCTCAGTATTAATTAATTAAAACGGGACGCCATAGTTTATGTAGTCTACTGAGTAATTCAATTTTGTTTTAGAAACAAGTTTGTAATTAGTAGCTATATGTTGAGTATTTCTCTTCTAACAGCAGAAAAAAACTGTAGCTTAGGATCAATTCATCATCATCTTGCCCACGGGTGTCGTAAAAGACGACTCAGAGCTATAATATGCATATAACAACTATCCAAGAGAATAAAAATTCGAAATGAAACGTTATACCAACACGTTTGACCAGCGTGGTATAGTAGGTCAATTTCCAGCGTGGTATAGGAGCTCAATAATGAGACGTGTATGAGCTAAAATGATGATGACATAGTGATCATTATCATTATCCTGCTTTTACCACCACGCCTGCGCCGGCCACGGAGGACAAGGAACTCGGTACAGGTTAGGGATGATCGATGAACATCGATGTTGAAACGAAAAACATCGATGTTGCTATAGGCAAAACATCGTAACATCGATGTTAACTGTTTCTAACATCGATGTTGAAAAGGAAACATCGATGTTGAAAGAAAAACATCGATGTTGAAAGGAAAACACATCGATGTTGCTATGGGCAGAACAAAATTTCCTAAAAAAAAAAAAGCTCATCAAAATTTGCCTGGAAGATTTTACTTCATCGTCGTAACATAAATATTCGACAGATGTCCTAAAAAAAAAAGCTCATCAAAATTTGCCTGGAAGATTTTACTTCATCGTCTTAACATCGAAGTCAAAAATATTGGACAGATGTCTTAAAAAAAAAGCGCATCAAAATTTGCCTGGAAAGATCTTACTTCATCGTCGTAACATCGAAGTCAAAGATATTGGACAGATGTCCTAAAAAAAAAAAAAGCTCATTTTGCCTCGGAGACTTTACTTCATCGTCGTAACGTCGATGTCAAAAATATTGGACAGATGTCCTAAAAAAAAAAAGTCATCAAAATTTGCCACGAGAATTTATATCGTAACATCGATGTTCGACGATATCGATATTTCTGTAACATCGATGATTTCCTAAGATCTATGTTCGGTGTTCGATGAACATCGAACATCGATGTTAACATCGATCATCCCTAGTACAGGTGTTTGGTCCAACGATGTAGGCGACGAGCTACGGGGAGTTATGAGGCCGCGCGCCGCCCCTGTGTCGCCCCGGACGGAGACGCACGGCGGGTGCGTGACCATAGCCCGACCCAAACAAGAAAAAGGTGAACATAGTAATAGACAACTTTCAAATCTATGTCAACGATATTTTTAAAAATAATCGCCACAGAGATTAATCGCTACGGACAACAAAGACTTAGTACCAATGGTTGACCCAATACCGATGGGGAGGGATTGCGGAGGGTTATGGTCCCGCGTGCCACCCTTTCGTCATACAGAACGGACGACGTTGCTTCCAAACCATAGCCCGGACAAAAAAAAGTCAAAACAACAATTCAGACCTGAAAATCTATTCACAATTTGGCAATGGTAATTTTTATCGTAAGGGAACAACATACTACGCAGGCAAATTACATTGATCTGTCGTGCGTACATTGTAAATGACATAAAACGTTTAGTTCAGCCAAATGGGGTGTCTACAATTTAGGGTAGACGCCCGCCATTAAAACGATATACGCATTTAATGATACAATAGTCTGTAAATGACAATTTAAATAACGTCTGCCTACCTATCATCATCAGATGATGATCAGCTGGTATACGTCCCACTACTGCCTAGTCCCTCTAAAGCCTCCTCCATAACATGAAGGGAATTGACCTACTAGATCACGCTGGTCAGTCGGGTTGGTTTAGGGTTTTATTTGTAATTTTCCTACCCTTGCAGTGCATATTATCTGCACATTATATGCCTCAGTCGTCTTTAATGACACCCGAGCAAGAGACTGCATTATATTACGTCATCATACGGATAAAGCAAAGGCAATAAAGTACAAAATAATAGACATACACAATGAGATTTTATAAAAGGTATAGGTAGGTATTTCCGTATGAAAGTGGGCCATAAATCCTATACCAACGTGGGCAGGTAAATTTCTTTCCCATAGTGGAGGGTGACCGAGCCCAATGGTGATTGAGTAGTGGTTGAGATGATGATTGCGTTGCTTACAGAAAGTCTATAAGAAGAGCAAGCAGTTGCCTGTGTGCATAAATCATGAATCTCAATTCCAATCTTAAATCCAATCGCAGCTCGAATTTGAGCAATTTGTTACTCCTGAAAGCGACACTAGCGCACGATTGGAATCAAATTCAGTAGCATTTTTGTAAACTAAATGAATTCGACTCTCGTCGAATATTTCAAATATTTGTTACACCCGACGTGATTTTGACGTATTTTAAAATCGTTAATGTTGCACAATTTCAAGAAAGCGTCTTTGTGGTGATCGAGTTCGGTAACGTTATTAATTGAAAGTAATAAATTACGGCACATTTGGTGAAAATAACAACGGCAAATACGAAGAATTCATTCTCGATTTTATTTAAGAGTACCAAATATAAGTTAGGTGAGATTGGAATTGAATCAGATTCGAAATTAGAACTGATTTCAAGGGTAGGCCCACTGATCTCCCTAACCGAGGCCGCGGGTGACGTGACCAGGGAATTAGTCCGTCACCCGCCGAGAGGCCGACTGCGTGAGGAAAGACCGACGTCCTCCCCCTTACGTCGGTCGATGGGAGGGTACTCCTCAGGGGTTATTCCGTCGGGCCGACCACTGACGACAAGTATCCTGCTCCGGTGGTCGGTCCAACGACGAAGGCGACATGGTGTTCGGGTGGGTTGCAGGTGTGCGTGCTTACGCCCCTCTGTCGCCCCGGACGGAGTGGTGCGAGGAGTGCGTCGACCGCAACCCACTCCAAAAAAGAAAAGAAAAAGCCAAAAGCCCAAAAGTCGTTATCTACCGTAATCTCTCACCCGTCAAATGGAACACATATACCACCCGGACACCGATTTTCAGCAAGTGTGTACCCAAGAGGAGCCAGACCATTTATGGCTACACGATACTGATAGTGTGGCCTTGATACTATTGTTAAAAACTCTTATCGGCTAATAAAAACTCGCGTGCACGTTTTCAAGAAAAAAAAATCAATAATCTTGTATTTCGTTATGAATACTGTAATGAGTGTGAATGAAGCGAGGGTGGTATGCCAGAATCGTACTTATGGCAATCCGTCCTTGCCTGACTCTAGAAAATAAGTGTGAGTTGGTGTATGTCTTATTATTAGGAAACTTCAATCCCCGATAACGTTAATGATTTTTGCGGCAGGGGATAATCAGCTTCAGGATCTGCCTTAAAAAAGCCTATAAGAAAGATCGTAGTTGGATGGCGATATGATTAAGAAAGAGATCAGGTGTAAGATCACGCGTTCTTCAATGTTCAATCAGCATGTTTGCCTTTAATATTGTCTTTAGCGGCAGAACAGCACGTAAATCACCAGATTGAAAGTGGTAACTGCCCTTCATGTACATCTGCAATAGCAAGGAATATCTAAGTCGCGGCCTATTGGCATTTAGGCTTCTATCCTCGACACTCCCACTCACAAAACGTGGTATGCGAATTGCTACAACTCAAACGTTGATTTTTAGTGAAAGTACGCTACCCCGGATAGGCCAATCATTTGTACCTGCATATAGAAACATGTCAGAAGCATGGTTCTACTACTACATGGTTCTATAAAAAATAAATATACATATCTACTCCCAATGTGGCCTATGCGAGCTTCAAAACCTATTCAGATATAGTTACAGATTTTCCACATCCCACAAATATGATACCAATGCATTATCACGACAATTCGATATGACGGCTGTACAGGAAACGGCCCTGTCCTGTTTATCGTGTTTCGTTACAATCATACCAATTAATGACGCGATATAGCTAGGGTTGTCAGGCGCGAAATAAAAAAATCAATTTTGGGAATACGTGAAACAAATTTTGATTAAACATTTGGGCAATATTAGGGTCGAACGACGAAGATCAAAAAAGGTGAAAATTATAAAAGTCCAGTATAAAGTTGCACATCATCATCTCAGCTGATACACCTACATCCCGTCCCACTGCGGAGTTCGAGCCTCCTCAGTACAAGCTTTTATTTCGAGGTTTTCGTTGAAGTGATATATACCTATAATATAATTCCTTAGTCGTCTTTTACGACATTCACGAACAAGAAATGGGGTGGTGAATTGTATTCTTACTACATCACCACACGAAAGATAATACACATTTCTGTAAAAAGATAGATGTACAGGCGTCTAGGTATTGGTCAGTCTCAAAATCTTCAATACTTCTTGGACAGTCGTTTTCTTAAAAGGCGACTTAGGTATATATTATGTACATAAAATCTATTCATTCAAAATAAAACCCTATACCAACCAGTGTGATCAACGTGGTACAGTAGGACGTTGTTTCGACTTTCTCTTGTCATACACTGATCTAATCCGTTACATCAAACAGTCTTCTATAGTACTACGATAGTGATAGGAAGAGGGGGCGATGAAAGACTGGATTAATTACTATACACAAAATTGATTTTAATTCCATATTTGTTGGTTTGGCCTGTAAGCGAATGATAAAACACTTGACAAAAGTTATACATAAATATTTGCTTTGGAATCGATCGAAAGTTAATAATCGTGAATCAACAGATTATGTGTGTGATATGCCACCATTCTATGTCTACGGGTATGCAACAAGTTGAATAAGGAAAAAATATTTGACACCATACGCTATATCCCATCCTCGTCGCCACTGTTAAGTACTTTTGAAGGTCGATGGAACAGAATGCCTCCAATTACCCACATTTACACTAATATTTAATATGTACTATATTAAATATTAGTGTAAATGTGGGTAATTATAATCACACTGTTCACTATGGGCAAATACACATACCTAAGATGACTTACATCTTGGATTACCTAAGATGACATACATGGTGGATCGTTAGAGATCAACATTGTGGGTATATTACTTAGTACTTACAAGTGTTGTTTAATAAAAATTGAAAATTAATCTACTATACCACATGGGTCAGGAGAGTTGATCTATGGTTTCATTTCAGTATCACAATTTATAATGTTATCTACTTACGCCTTTATCTACTTATCGTCTTTTACGATCATCCATGGGAAGAGTCCACCCATCGTCCTCTATCACTGTACCAATATTCGGGATATGAAATAATTAGATGAAAATCATAATTCGAATCAAGCCTAGATAAAAGTGTGGACCATTCATAATTTTTTTTATGCAAATGGCAGCCCTATGCATAGAAACAGATTGTAACTGAATACTGATAGAGATGATGATAGTACAATTTTGCTGATGTTGAAAAAATTAAGATCTCTTCTATGGAATATGATTGACATGATTTTATCTGTGTGGTGGTGGAGTAAGAATACAATTCACTACTCTATCTTGCCCGCAGGTTTTTTTTTTTGTGACTTAGTTGTTAGCCTCAGATGGCTATGACAACTTTACCCGGACTGGTGGGTGAGCGCTGAGGGCTCTCAACCCGTGTTGCCCGCAGGTGTAGTAAAAGACAACCAAGGCATATAATATGTATATAACATCTATGCAAGAGAAGCAAAACTCAAAATAAAATCCTATACCAACACATCAGACCAGTGTGGTATATATATGGTAGGTCAATTGCCCTCCCATCGTGGAGGAGACTCAAGCCCAACAGTGGGACGTATATGGGCTGTGATGATGATAAGGGCCTCAATTACAAATTAGTTCGGTTTTCTTTTATGTCTATCAGCCCATTAATATCCACTAACAGACGTAAGCCACTCCAGAGGACAATAATACCTTGATCACCACAATTAGAGAGAGTGATGTAACACTTTTGCTTGGTGATCCCTCAGCTGATTTTAACAACTAAGGCGGTTAAACAAAAGTAAAGAGAGGTGACACATTATTTTCTTACTCAATTACATATTTTTTGTTTTGTTAACATTTAGGTAACTCCTCTGGGTTTTTACATTTTTGTTGGTCAAAAAGTTAATATATATCATCTGATATTTAAGATATTTATAGACAGACAGTTGTAAAGCACACTGCTAAGTATAATCCCTAGTAATTTATAGTAATAAAAAAATAATAGACATATTCTAATATTTGTTCATCTTTTGTTTTCTCATACACAGGTATCAGGTATGTATTCAAAGTAATGAAATAATATTACATATTATATATATATTAGTTTAGAGGCAGCCAGATTAAGACTTGGATCAATCTAATGTTATTAAGTCTATTTGAATATGCTTGAAGCAGCTAAACCTTTGCCATATAAGTATAGTGCAGATAAAATGTTCTAGTTGTTAATGTTGCTGATAAAATATGATTATACCTCTGCTTAGACTTTAGAGGGTTGCATCTGATATACCTTTATATATAAATTTCTTGTGTATGTCACTGAACTCTTCCTAAACGGCTGCACCGATGTTGATGAAATTTTTTGTGTGTG
Source organism: Lymantria dispar (assembly GCA_032191425.1). Taxonomy (NCBI): domain Eukaryota; kingdom Metazoa; phylum Arthropoda; class Insecta; order Lepidoptera; family Erebidae; genus Lymantria; species Lymantria dispar. The sequence goes on along the minus strand of CM063462.1, from coordinate 2,796,444 downwards.
TTCAAGAGGTTTCGAGAATGGTTTAGATTTTCAATTGGACCTGGTAGGTGCTTATTTGAACAGAACAATGTCTGTTGGGTCAGCTAGTATATATATGTATATATATAGAAATAAGGTACATTCACAGTATCAGATATTTTTAGTATATGTCAGATGCAATAATTCAGAAAATTTAATATATAGTCTTCCGACATGAACTTTATTAACTCCACAGATTATATTGATTTAAATATCAACTTCCCATTCCAAGAGTCTTAAATTTGATTCTCGTGCACTTATTCGTGCACTACCTATATTGTCTGTTATTTCTACATTTATAATTTCCTTTACTATACAAGTAATGTATCATTAGAGAATTCTTTCTAAAAAGAATAAGATTCTTATATGAATAATTTATTTCAGACTACTGATAAGAGTTTTATAGAACCAATGTCTTATTGAAATGCATCTCTTATTGAAAAAACTGTATTGGAGATTCTACAAATGAGCATTTAGTAAGACTTTTGATATTCAAATAAATGTAAAGATGTCTTGGTTCATGCATAAGGTAATACAGTAAAACCCGTTTAAGACGATTTCACAGGGACCCAACCAAAAACGCGTCTTAGGCGGGAAAGCGTATTATGCGGGAAAAGGGAAAAACGTGCCATTATTATTTATTATATTCTATTATTATTTTGAATACCTAGGTATTGAATTTAACATTTAAAAATTACCTAACATAATCAATTATTTTAGTTTGACAAAAAGATTTTGAGAACATAATCAATTATTTTAGTTTGACAAAAAGATTTTGAGACATTAGCAATTACAAGATTTTCAATGTAATTTAATTTTCGCAGTGAGTTTTCGCTTTGATTCAAAGAAGTTAGATAGCGTCTTAAATCATTAACTGCTAATAATGTCTGGGCATGTGACAAAATCGGAATTGACTCATCTTCTTCTTGGTCATTCACTTAGGGTCGCTCGACAGTCGCTGGCCGCTGCCGCAAGGGGTAATATGTGTATTTGAGTGGCACGTGTTGGCGTATTAAACGGGATGACGATCGTATTAAGCGTTAAGAAATGTATGAAAACATGTCTCAAGTTGCTGGGACTGACGCAAAATGGCGTATTATGCGGGAAATCGTATTATGCGGGAAATCGTATTAAACGTGATCGTATTAAACGGGTTCTACTGTAATTGTATTAATACTCTATCACCACAGAGACGTGTAGTGACAGAGTAAGAATACAATTCACCATCCTCTTTCTTTGATGAACAATTATAGGACAACTACGGGATATGATATGCCCATAAATAGATGTTATGTGGAAGATATAATGTATGCAAGAAAAGGCAAAATAACCCTATTAAATCTTTTCTTCACCTAACCAAAATGGTATAGTTGGTCAATTGTAGAGCCCAACAGTACAGAGCTGAGTCAAAATGTCAAGAATACAATCTATTAAAACCTTTTCTTTAGCCATAAATGTCTTAGAAAATAATTAAAGGTAAAATTTGCTGCAAAGGAGACAAAATGAAAATAACATGCATGCATTTTTGAAGTGAAACTTCTTTAGAATCGTTATGATTTTAAACCGGATGCAACGGAAAAAACGACAGTTAAGAGACACACATACAAAAATGTGTAGGATGAAGCTGGCAAAGAATGAGACAGAAATATATATACTATTTTAAATCCGTCTATAATTGACGGATTAAAGGATAACGGATGAGGGATGAAGGATAAAGAAGTTTCACCTCTGACATGCGTACTTTGCACTCACACTTTTTAATTTTTTTAGAACACAGCACCCTGCACTAAGGAAATAATCCTTGTAATGCTTTATAAACATACAATCAACAGTCACAAATTACATCCAGACTCAGGACAAAAATTTGTAGATTGTACAAAGAATTGAAGATTTGTCCTGCGTGGGATTCGAACCCATGACACTGGCACGATAGGTCAGTATCTTAACCACTACACTGTCTGTGTCTTTGAAGAAGAAATAAATGTAATATTATAGTATCAAATGTTATATGAGAGAATGAGTCCTCATTCTCTAACACTTTTACATTTTCAGAGGGGAAAACCTTATAATTGTAAGCTTTTTTTTTTTTTTTTGTGGGTGGGTCGCGGTCGGCGCGCCTCCGCACCACTCCGTCAGGGACGACAGAGGGGCTTAAGCACGCAACTCCCGCAACCCACCCGAAAAGCACCTCGCCTTCGTCATTGGGCCGACCACCGGAGCAGGTTTACTTGTCGTCAGTGGTCGGCCCGACGGAATACCCCCTCCCCTACGCGGGGTACCCTCCCATCGACCGACGTCCCCCCCCTCGGGGAGGACGTCGGTCTTTCCTCACGCGGTCGGCCTCTCGGCGGGTGACGGACTAATAATTGTAAGCTTGGACACACAACCTAATTATTACGCCCTACCTCCAATTATTGGGTATACTTTTAGAGTAATGGGTAGCCTAGAGGTTATTTCTACTACAGTTATGAATATTATGTGTAAATCAAATAATATCAAAATAACAAGACATATATTAAATACGAAAATTTCAGACAAATTACCTCTACACAAGCTAGATAAATTATAGATCAGCATGGGTTCTTATTTTAAAATATCAATACAGCATTTACGGGTAGATACTTATTTTTTTTCATACCTACATATCTATTTTTTAATGACAATGAAGAAATGTGTGTCAAGCAAAGTAGGAGTATCGTAAAATGTTTCTACACTTTCAAGTTGGATCTTGATAAATTAGTATTATAGTTTGGACAAAAAATAATCTTTCTATGAACTTGAACATCGTCGTCACGGTTAACATCCAATACTATCGCAGTATAGAATGTTATCGACCATTGGCCAAGTCGGTCTGACGACGTTGTCATGATTATCGAGCGTAAAAAATTGTAGTGCTTATTTATGAAAATAAAATTCTAACGGACTTATATTTAACAGTACTTACAATCTAAATGTTTCTTTTTGGGTGCTATCATTTCTTCAGTAGTAGCTTTGCAAACGGATTTAGCTAAACCCTGCCCGGCGATGCTGTGACGGGCTGCTAAGAGCCTATCGTTTATAGTCTGACCCGCCATGCTTACGTTCAGTTCTGAATATACTATTTACACGATGTAACGACACTAAATTATGCTTTTTCTTTTCAAACAAATTCACAAAATTTCTACGATGACGGGTAAAATATGTCACCGCCCCCCCGACTGGCACAATACTAAATTCAAGATGGCGGATGTAGGAATTCAGCGAATTGCTATAACAAATAAAATCTATATTGCCATAATAATAAAATTAAATAAAGAGGCACATAAAGCCTAGAAATATATGACACAAAATGTAGATATTATATAACGATGACGACCGGAAAGTGAAGCCCCATATCTCTCTTCTCACTCTATATCAAACTATTAGACTTTTAAATTAAACTGCGTTATTGCCTATTTAATTTTTTATATTATTTTATTTTTTATATTATTGTTATATATCTCAGAGTTTCATCTTCCATAGGAAGATACCCGGTCATTTGAAAGGTTTACATGGCGATATAGAGCCAACACGCCTTTAAAGAAATTTAATCTAAAAATGGGATGGATGTCTACTAATGACACTCCACGTCTGCATATAACACTCGTGGACTGCCAACAGTAGGTGTAAAACTATTGCGTGATGATGGTATCTACATAATATCTGTTTATGGGGTTGGAGGTTTGATGGACTGGTTTAACTAAAACTATTGATTTTAAAACTGTCGTCTGCCTTCAATACCTTTATACGTCTTGAACTTTGGCAGACGGTGACTCGCCAACTAACTGAATATACCTCCCTAAACAATTGCCCCGGACACGCAGGGCAAGTGGCTTGGGGTGTCGAGCGGCGCGGCGCCGGTTTCACCATCGCAAGTCCCCGATAAACGGAGACCCGCAGTAGTTTCCCAGTAGATTTGCTCTTGAAAATGACACTTCCACCCCCGAGCAAATATCTCTGGTGACCCCTCTCTGATCAGCCGTTTAAAGCAAGCCAGAGTTGAAAAACCTGCGGGCCCTTTGCGGTTTCCACTCCAGCAGGCCAGTAAAGGTGAGCTGGCTACTGGAGGGCCGGGGCCCTGGGCGACTCTCTGTGGCACTCAGGACCACAGTGTTGCCACTCACCTTGGCAGCCACAAGTTGCCTTGCGGTTTATTGGCTTTCTTATAAATCTTGTGATACATTGTTTCTAAAATATTAGAAGAACTTAGAGAGCCATATAATGTTCCTTCGAGATTTTTAGTTTGTGTTATTGCTTGCATTTGTAGTCTAGTGCGACACAAAACAGTAGAAATTAAATATTTGAGAACTAAAATTTTTCATCTCCTGGCAACATCCAAACTGGGTACTTAAACTGTCAAAGTGCTTTGAGTGTAGGGATGCGCGATCTTTCTGAAAAAGATTGATTCTTGAATCGATTCGAACTGTCGTCCAAAGAATCGATTCATAATAAAATTGAGGTCTGAAGGATCGGGCAGCTACCACGAGTACCGAGGTCGGGTGTCAGGCGCATGCGGCGGGCGTGTGGCGCGGCAGAACAGTGGCGGAGAGGCGCAGGGGGCAGGGCGCGCACGGATCGCGTGCGGCACCTCAAGTACTAGCGACATCAACGCTGGCTGAGCGTGCGCGACCACACGTGCAGTGTCGAGTATGTGGTGCGCGTCACGACACCGCTGCGAGCAAGTACAAGCGATACGTGTGCAGGGTATGCAATCAACAGGGTCATCTGCGTCGGATGTGCTCAAAATTGACGGGGCAGCATCAGATAGACCTAGATCACGTGGATGATATCGGCAGCGAGGACAGCGAGGAGGTAATTAACATAAGCCGTTTATCACCAATGCAATGTAAGCCCATGTACGTTACTTTGAACGTAAATGGTGTCGATATTAAGATGGAGTGTGACACTGGCAGTGCTGTGTCATGTATAATCTGGGAGTATTACTATAGACTGGTTCGAAATTTGGTACTTAAACCGTGTGACTTACATTTAAGTACTACACGGGCGAGTCGGTTAAACCGTTGGGCACAATACTACCATTAGTTAAATACAAGAACTCTTCTAAAGTGTTAGAATTATTTGTTGTAAGAAGTGGTAAAACCATCCTATTAGGACGTCATTGGATGGCAGAATTAAAAATAGAATTACCCACTGTTACTTATGAATGTAATAATTTGTTAATGTTTAAAGGGGAGACGTTTGATGTGTTGGCGTTCAGTTCCAGATACTGTGACGTGTTTACGGACGGATTGGGTCCATTCACTGGTGGCACGGTGAGCATTCACGTGCGCGACGGCGCGTGGCCGGTGTTCATGCGCGCGCGCCCGCTGGCATACGCCCTGCGCAAGCCCGTGGAGCGCGCGCTGCACCAGCTCGTGCTGGACGGCATTCTCTCAACCATGGAGCGCTCCGACTGGGCGACACCCATTGTGCCGGTTGTAAAGAAGGACGGTAACATTAGAATTTGTGCAGATTATAAATTAACATTGAATAAAGTTGTAGAAATTGACCGTTATCCGTTGCCTAGGGTTGAAGAATTATTATTACGTTTAAAAATTGGGCAGTCTTGTTATCTGGATACAATTACGAAATAGAATACGTATCGTCTAAGAAAAACTGTGCCGATGCATTGTCGCGTCTACCGCATAAACAAAGTAAGTAAAGAGGTAAAAGACGACGATATCACTTACATAAATTTCATTGAAAATTTCTTAACTATTACAAACGCGGAAATTAAGAGGGCAACTATCGCAGATAGGGTTCTTAGTAGGGTCTTAGGATACATTAGATCTGGGTGGCCCTTGGATTGTACCAACGAGAAAATTAAACAGTTTTTTATTAGACGCAATTAATTGTATACGGATGGATGTATCATGATCATCCACATCATGTATATATGATGTGGATGAATTATGTTGGGTTATCGTTTAGTGGTACCGTTAGCATTACAAAATAACGTTCTAAAGCAATTACACATCAGTCACATGGGTATAGTGAAAACAAAGGGATTAGCCCGTAGCAACGTATTCGCTGAAGAACTACGGTTTAGCCGCTTTGGGTTTCTTCGCACTGTAATAAATTCTCCTTCTCCGAGTTCTCTTCACTATCCTCTCTTGCTCTTCGTTCTCCTCTTTGTATTTGAGCTGCAGCACTAGTTTCAGTCTCCATCCTGGTTCCTCGACTACTAAATGTAATCTCATTTGGTTCTGGTTGTTCACTACTTATTTTATCATCATTATTTAAAATTAGTAGAAAATGTTCGTCAGAATCACTCATTTTTTAAAAACACGTAGTCATGTGGGTAGATATAGAAACACGTTGGCATCGCAACAATAATAGCAACAATGTATGGTGGTCCAATGTTGACGCAGATGTGGAAGCAATGTGTAGACATTGCGAGACTTGTGCAGCAAAGGCCGACACCACGCCGCGTACGTGAATACAGCCATGGCCATACTTGCCTCGTCCCAGGAGCAGATTACACATTGATTTCTTAGGCCCTTATAAAGCACTAACTTTTCTTATAGTGATAGATTCAACTTCAAAATGGATTGAGATTTTTGAAATGACCCGTACTACTGCGATAAACGTAATCAAGGTATTAAGAGCTTTGTTTGCTAGATTTGGTTTGCCGGAAGAATTAGTCTCAGACCAGGGACCCCCATTTACTAGCTTAGAGTTTAAAGAATTCTTATTCAATAACGGTATAAAACAAACTTTCTCGCCAATTTACCACCCAGCCTCAAACGGCGCAGCCGAAAAAGCAATGAAGCTATGTAAACGTGCCATTAAAAAATGGCGTACAGGGATAAGTTAAATATAGAAGCAGCCTTACAGACGTTTCTTCTTGCTTATCGTAATACTAGCCATAGTACAACCGGTGAAACACCAGCCATGTTGTTGCAAAAGCGACCTCTGCGTTCGAGGTTAGATTTGTTGCGATCCAGTCGCGTTGTAGAGGATAAGGTCCGGGACGCTCAAAGAAGGCAAGTTGAATACGTATAATATATATATATTATAATTTTAGTGAAGTCAATACCGTATGGGCTCGTGGCTATGGAAATAGAGATAAATGGTTTACCCATTAGGGTATCGTGGAAAATGTTGACAGTTCCCGGAGATACTCGGTGGCAGGGGATGACGGTCAATTCGATCAGATTCGTCGTAGATCTTGTTTATCCGATGTTACTGTACCTAATTCTGAAGGCAACAGTGAGACGTTAGCGGATGAGGGCAGTGTCATAGTGCCTCATAGTGAAGGAGTGATAGGGGCCAGTGACTGTGGTACTGATAGTACCTACCGGTCAGGCCAGCGTGGCAGAGGATAAAGATTGAACTAAAAATTTAATTGAAGGTATGTCAAATAACAAACCTTATTATGATAATATCTCATCACCACCTCTTCCTACACCAGCTCGTCCTCCCAGTGAATCGATACTCAAAGCGTATACAGAAACCAGTCGTAAAGTTTCAGAACGTTCTATTAGAATGACTTTTATATTTATCATTTAAAAAAATTATTATGATGTTTGTTATTATTAATTTTATATTATTATGTAGTATTATATGTTGCGAATATACGTTGTGCAGATAACTCGCTATTGTTCCTGAACCCTGTATCCCGGTTAATCCGTAACTATAACAAAAAGTAAAAAGCATGTGGTGCTCGATTTACGAACATGTGGCATAAAGCGCCCCACGCTTTCACAATAATATTAATATATTTCGTTCATTATTATTTTCTGCCTATATTGAAAATTATTTTACATTCCATTTGCTCTTACGTCCATGTTGTCTATAGTTCCGGCTATTTGTTTTATGACCGGCCGCCTGCCTGACGTCAACCCTCCTCAGGAATTTTCGTTAATGGGAAAGGGGATGGGAATATGGAGGATGTGGTAGGAACTGGGTTAGGGGACACTACTGCCATGAGATATAGGATAAGAATATGACAGGAGCGGCTGGAGCAGTCCGGGATCGCATGCCCGTAGCGACACTAACCAGTTAACGGACAGTCAACTGATAGTGACACCCTCTGAACCGAGGTAAAATAATTTTCAATCATCATTTCATCATCATGATGAAATGATGATTGAAAATTATTTTACACTTCTTAGTTGAAAGCGTGTTTTTAGTAGGAAATCTGAAAAATCGATCTTTTGGGCCTGGCAAATGGATTCTTCAATTAATCGATCTCAGATCGCCATCCCTATTGGAGTGGTTACTATACGTAGTATCCCTTACTAGTCTGTGTGGTTACTGGTTAAATCTTTTTCGAAAGAATTGTGCATACTTTTTTATTTTGGCTATTTCAACAGATAAAATGTAAATTACTATGAAAGCTATTCGTGGTGGAGCCTGAGAGATAATTTATAAAGTTTTTCTGCAGTGTTACTGCCCACGCAAAATTTGAGGCAGCAATTATAAAACACTAAGACAATGACGTATATTATATACTATCCTTTATTCGTATACCTCCATAATTACATCTTTATAAATACACACTTAGTAACATAGCCTTAATAAGCACTTGTAATGTTAAACTGTTATAGATACTTCTTCCTTGCTTCTGTTGACTCTTCCATGTGTGACCACCGAATGCCCTCAACTCATTTGTGACCATCTATTTATAACCGTTGTTCGCTAGTAAACCACTCAAGCGTGGCCATACGCAGCACCAATGTTGTCAGAGCATACTTTGTGTTGCCACCTTTCATTTGGCGATAACATCCAGCCGTCCTGAAGATGCATCCGTCCCTGGATGCCAACATAGTCCAATGCTGAGGATAATATCGTAATCATTAGCTAAGACTGTATTATCAGTGTAAATGTAAAAGACTTGTCTTCTACTCCTGCTAAGTATTGTTGTACATCAACATAAGCTATCCGTGGTTAAGGATCATGTGGCTAGCCCGCTTACGCGATGTAAACAAATCAATACTAATCGAGATTAACTAAGTTGTAAAAAATTGAAGGAGTAAACTCGGGAATTGCTACTGTTGATTAGAAATACCACCCGGCCCTCCTGAGAATGCATCCATCCCTGGATGCCGTGATAACTATGGGCATGCTGAGAACAAAACCATAATCGGTAGCCGTAGCTCTATATGCTTATTTAACAGACTTATTTTACCATCCCGCTAATGAATTATTCGCTTACATCACTGCAAGCTATTCTCCGGGCAGCCAGTTCACATGATGCTACAACGTAAGGGTACTCGAAATTGACCATAATGAAGCTGATAAGTTGAAAAATACCCTGTAGCTATACTCTCGCCGGTTAGTCTAAAGGCGTCATTTTCAAACTTTGTATTTTAAGTATTCGTATACAACAAACAAGCTATTCCATCGGCGGCCAGCTTATATGGTGTATACAAATAAGACCATCGGTAATTGAACATATGTCAGTTATCCTCATCATAGTGATCCAACAGTTTGTATTTTCACCTAGGCGATGCCTCTGGCCAACCCTAGTCTCTTAACACAAACCGACAACTTTAGACAATTATCTTCTCGATATATTGTCCGATGAGATAACCAATCACAGTCCAATTGTGCAAAGCAACATACTTGATACAAATAAAACCATCGGTAATTGAACACATGTCAGTTGTCCTCATCATAGTGATCCAACAGTTTGTATTTTCACCTAGGCGATGCCTCTGGCCAACCCTAGTCTCTTAACACAAACCGACAACTTTAGACAATTATCTTCTCGATATATTGTCCGATGAGATAACCAATCACAGTCCATTTGTGCAAAGCAACATACTTGATACAAATAAAACCATCGGTAATTGAACACATGTCAGTTGTCCTCATCATAGTGATCCAACAGTTTGTATTTTCACCTAGGCGATGCCTCTGGCCAACCCTAGTCTCTTAACACAAACCGACAACTTTAGACAATTATCTTCTCGATATATTGTCCGATGAGATAACCAATCACAGTCCAATTGTGCAAAGCAACATACTTGATACAAATAAAACCATCGGTAATTGAACACATGTCAGTTGTCCTCATCACAGTGATCCAACAGTTTGTATTTTCACCTAGGAGATGCCTCTGGCCAACCCTAGTCTCTTAACACAAACCGACAACTTTAGACAATTATCTTCTCGATATATTGTCCGATGAGGCAACCAATCACAGTCCAATTGTCCGAAGCAATATTTACCATTATCCAAAAGTTTACCAGTTATCCGTTATGCGATTCATACTATTCACTTTTGAGCTCGGCCACATCTGACATTTATAGAATGAGACACTAAAAACAGAATAACATCAGTAACAAATAAGCAGGCCGATTACAATGATCGAGCACACAAAAAACAATCCATAGCTTAGTATTACGGAGCACTTTATATTACCAACATAAACAACGTGACCAAATTATTTATATCTAATCTGGACCACCTACGTCAATATTACCCAGGACTTATGTAGTCACCTTACTAGGCAGGAAACACTTGAACCATAATTATATGATAGATAGCTCTCACCACAGTATGTAGTCGTTGCTGGCGACGATAATTTAACTCGTGTCAGAGTCCATCTTATGCAGAGGCCGCGACATATATCGACACCTGGTTTATACGGCTGCACTGATACGACCGCACTTGAGACCACAACCTTGGACGCTCTGAAACTTGTTTAGCTAGATTAATACATCCTAATTTAAAAAAAAATAGTATCAAGCCTCACGTTACTAGCCTTTATTGTATCCGTCATAGCAACATTTTTGCAAGTAAGTGTATATAGCGAGCAAGTAACTTTTAATGTAAGGGGGTAGCGTAACAACTCATAAAACGAAGTAATTTACGTGATGGTACACATGTTAAGAGTTAGTACTGTATGCACTTCACTATCATTACCTTGTTAAGATTTCAACTTTTAACACAACGCATGAAATTATGCTCTGAACATATCTTATGCATCGTAAAAACGGAACACAAATATTTCACTAAACTTTGATATAAGTATTTGACAACCCTATTTGTGATAACTATTCTTAATAATACGAACCAACTACGGTCTCCTTTTATATCTTAAATCACCACTCGAAAAAAAAAAATATTCTAGTACCATTATTAACCATAAATATGAAAAATAAAATTTACATATTTCACCACAGAATAGAAAGACGAAATCACCAATAACTTTGCTATTTATAAATTAAAAAAGTCAATAATAATGATATCTGATGTTTACGCGAGCACTACACATTGTAAATAAAACTACTTTTACGGATTATATCGCGTTTGTATTTGATTTATGATTGCCCGACGTTTCGAACACTTTGCAGCATTCATGGTCACGGGCGGACTAAGGTGTCTCACGTCCAACAAGTAATCGTTATTACAGACATTTACAATTATCTACCCGATACAGAAAAATGAAAATGAATGCTGCAAAGTGTTCGAAACGTCGGGCAATCATAAATCAAATACAAACGCGATATAATCCGTAAAAGTAGTTTTATTTACAAGTCAATAATAATCTGTTAGCCTAGCTTTTTTTTCCAAGAATATTCTTGTAGTTTTATGTCTGTACTATGAAGGATTGGTTGCTTATTTAACTCATTAGTACTCTTAATGTTCTATTTATGCATTTTTTTTTGTATTGTGCCAGGTTTTTCTAAAAGTACGATACGGAGAATTGTTCGATGTTCGAAATGAAAAGTGAATTTTAAAAAGTGGGTGATAGAAAAGCCGTTTCTGAACATCTCATAGGCCTCAATAATAGTAATTGATAATGCGCGCCTGCAACATTGCGCAAATGTAGTGAAAAATATAGCTCCAACATCAGTATCTTAGGTTGATAATATAAAGTCTTGGCTATAAGAGAATAATGTAGTATTTAACTCTACTATGTAAAAAAAGCAACATTATTAGTAATAGTAAAGCATTATAAGCCTGAACTAGCTTATGAAATAGAGATTCGCCCATATTGGCCTATTATAGAAACTAGATTCTAGGCCAATATGGGCACACGGTGCTTTTGAAAATTTGAATCCCATTGAATTGGTTTGAGCCCTCGTAACACAATTGATAGTTTTACAGAATGTATGCACAAAAATGTAAAGGAACTATCTGAAGTTGCATTAAATTCTATTACAAATCAATATATGAAGGTGTAAAATATTTGGATTTGTTAGAATAATACATATAATATAATATTAATGTTTTACATGTCTATGTTGTTTTATTCTTCCATATGACCTACCATGATTTTGCTAACGTTATTCCCACAGCTATGTTGCGCTCCACTTTTACAGCCCAGCCACGTCCTTTCAGCGCATCTATAAGTAGCGTTTAGTGACTGCTAGGGATGTGCGACATTTATCGATATTGTTGAAATGTCGATATTAGCCGCCGAAATATCGATATTTCAATATCGATATTTATAACTTGGAAATATCGCCATATCGATATTATGAACACGATATCGATATTATTAACACGATATCGATATCGCTTTTGCAATGAAATGAAAAATTATTAATAACATAATTTTGATAAAATATGTGATTCCTAGGCATCCGGACAAACCTATAAAAAAAGCTCATCAAAATTTGTCCGGAGAATTTTCTTTCCTTTACTTTCGATATTATAAAATATCGATATTACAAAATATCGATATTTTGTGTCCGATAATATAGACTTATCGATATTTGGCTATCGATTTCAATATCGATATTTTACTAATATCGCTCATCCCTAGTGACTGCTATCGAGGTGGACTTATACAGATATGACGTTATCCATATGACAGTAACTGCTGCGCCAAGGAAGTTAATTTATATAATTTGCTGAAATCACTGTTTTACTTCTATTCTTCCCATACCCTTTTTATTATATTATTAAACTAACGAATGTTTTGATATATCACTGCTTTGCAAGAATAGTGACTCAAATAAAAATTACTGATTTTAGAGAAAGGCATTTTTGACCTGACAACGTCTTATAATTCGATGGAGCCGGCTGCACACACGAAAATACATGACGTATGCGGCGTTACCTCGCTCTGAAGCGTTCCATTTAAGGCTTGATCCGTACAAAATATCTATCAAACAAATAAAATTAAAATTTTCTTTTGAAAAAATAAAAAACCATTCCATCAGTATTTTTTTATGACGTCACGTTCAACTATCGTCAGTAAACCGACTTTACAAACAACCAATTTTAAATAAGTTTTATGAAATTAAACGTTTAGTGCATACCATAATATTTCAATGATTTATTGAGGGTGTGACTATTCTGATTAATAGAAAATTCCTCTATTCACGATAAAATATCAAGGATTTTAGATATCAAGGATCATTTGGCATACGATATTCAATTTTACATAATTCGTAAAAATAGTTTGTTTGACTAGTCGCCACTCAAAACTACCGCTGATCGCACCACCATATCTCATTATATTACATTGAGTGTCGCTAGGGATGCAACATCACTCATAAAAAACATCAATGTTAGGATATCGATGTTCTCAAAAGTAAAACTTCGATGTTTATGAACGATATATCGATGTTTAAGAACGATGTTCGATGTTTATGAATGATGCTCGATGTTTATCGAAAACCATACATCGATGCTACAACTAAAAAAATAAAATTCTCCGTACAAATTTTGATGAGCTTTTTTAGGAAATTTGTCGGGACTTAGGTAAATTATACCCCTTAAACCACGTAAAACATCGTTCTTCAACAATGATGTATCGTCGATGTTTTGGTCATAAACAAAATCGTCCGGGCAGATTTTGATGAGCCTTTTTTTTTAGGAAGCTTGTCTGATATTTTAACAACAGCGGGATGACATCGATGTTACAACGAAGAAATAAAATCCTCCGGACAAATTTTAATAAGCTTATGATAAAACATCGTTCATAAAACATCGTTCTTAACAACCATGTATCGTCGATGTATCGTTCATAAACATCGATGTTTATGAACGATACATCGATGTTTGAAAACATCGATGTCTTTTTGCCTCCCGAAGTGTCACTTACATGTGTAACCGCCACCGCCACTGCCCTAATTTGTTCGGTTTGAACCGCTTAAGGTCGGTATACACGACGACGATATATCGTAGCGATCTGACTGCGCAAACAGTTTGTGCAGCAATTGTGCAGTTAATCGAACGTCCATAGAGCGTACACACGACAACGATAACTGCGTCAATTTTCGTCCACACTATCGATAAAACTGCACAAACGGTTTGCACAGTTATATCGCTACGATATATCGTTGTCGTGTATACCGGCCATTATGTTGCCGTCTAATAGCGTCCTAGAATATTTTAGTACATTTGTTCTCGTTATCGCCGTCCCGCGCTAAGCTGCTATTGATTGCGGCGTGTTCCTGGCTAAGCCGTTCGACTTTACTAAATATAAGACCATATTATAGACTTCATCAAAAAGGAATTCAATCATAAATCAATAATATCTAATTATTATAATCAATAATAAATCTTTTATTATATTTTAATTATCTTGTAAACAAAAAATATAATAAAAGATTGAAAGTATTAAAGCCATTTTTGGTGTTGCTATATGAACGATGGTGGTGCCCTCATTTATTTTCTACTCTTTTATGTCGGACTATACATAAGTACTTTATTGTAGGCACTTTTAGTTTTATTTTTATCATAAAAAATATTCTCTTAAGGTTTTTTTTAACTGTATATGTATGAAACGCTCAATAAATAAGTAGTCCATGTTGAGTTTGCTAACAATCGTCACCTTAGACAAGCCTTTACACAAAAACATTGTTGTAGTGTAGAGTCATATGAATTATCAGAACTTTATGCCAAGTAGCGATCCTTTTATTTCCTTGCGAGTGGGAACCTAGCTCTTACATTAATTTGTTATATAAACTATGTTGTATAAATATGTATCACCTTCGAAGGAGAAAAAATCTACTTATCTTTCTTTCTTCTTGTAATATATTAGTTCATCCTATATAAATATCTATGTACAGGCGTAGTTTGGACTAGTGGACTAACGCCGTGTTTGACAGAAGAACCTAAGGTTATAGTTTGAAGTACCTAAAGCCCTTAAGTTCTTAGCCTATCTGATGGGATACCTGCACCGCGCTACCTAAGGTGACAGGTAGATGTGAGATGGATGTTGGGTGGAGGATTGGTAATTCTCACTGCCAGTCAAGCAGACTCACTAGACTGATCAGAACTGACGGCTAAGGGTGTCTTGGCCACAGTGAGAGGGATGTAACTGAGAGATGAATAAATTCAAATCTGATTTATTTTACAAAATGTACACCTTATATACTACTTATTGCTAATACACACATATACCATTTTGTGTTAGTGTGTCGTAAGTGTGAAGTGTAACGCAGCGTCTTTTAATCATGTCAGTGCGAATTTTGCACATTTGTATGTTGACATGCTTTACTTGTATGTTGACATGCTCTAATTTTGAGTTTGCTGCGTTGCATGTTCAATGTGCATTGAACATTCTGGGGTCTCTCAGGAACACGACTGCAAGTCGTATAATTCGATAACCTCATATGGTCCAATGTGTCCTTCCGTCGCTTGTGGTGTGTGGACTGTAGTCTGGGGACGAGGTTTCCCATACCGTGGCCGTGGTTGTGGTGGAGCTGTCCGCTGTTTGTCTGTATCTGTGGCTTGTGTTGTAGTTGTTTCCTTGTTTTGTCTTCTTGTAAGTCTATCTCGACATTGTTTGAGTGGTCTGAAATAAATTAAAAGACAAGCTAATACTATTAAAGAAAGAGATGTCACGGTACTAGCCACATAGGAATGAGACTCTATTCGCCTCCATATTGTGTTATCTAATCTTGTTTTTAGCTTTGCTTCTGAAGCGGCTAAGTGGTCAAATATACTGGTGGAGCTATCTAATACTTCCTCCTTCGGTATGTCTGGTATCTCTGATTGGACTACTTGTGTGTCTAGAGTAAAATTACTCCTTTTAAACTATGATGCTTGCACAGTTGTTGTTGTTATTCGTTTAGCTGCAAGAATTTTGTTCAACGTCTTTACTACACAGCTTTCTGAAATGTGTAGTACTCCTATATCCTCTAGGTTAATCTCTTGTCTTTGTCCATCACATATTATCGAAGCTGATTGTGTTTTTGTAGTGATAAACATCCAAGTATTCTGCATGTAAAGTTGTTTCCATAGAATTGTAGATTGAATGTTGTATCTTCTTGATGTGCATTGTGATTTAGTGTCATTATTGTTGCTGAATAGCTGGTCAACAATGCAATTCTTGTTCAATTGCATGTTCTTAACAGCCACGGGATAGCAAACAAACTCCGATTTTTTGTGTAAACAATCTTTGAACTCGTCTTTACTTAACTCAAAGTATCGTTCATTGTTATAGTCGAAGCCTATGAATGCTCTTGGGATTGACAAGCATTCAAAAGAACTCCCGGTCAACTTTTGAGGAATCGCCGTTATGTGTATTAGCGTATATTTTCTTATGTCATGAATAGGATAGTACGCAAATACGTTTATATGTGTTGCATTTATTTCCATGTTAGTCTGTATTAATTGATCCTGAATTATCCTTAAGTTTCCAGGTAACTTTTGATTGGTTGTTTGTATTATATCATTAGCGTATTTAGGACTCAAAATCGTGTATATTGATGCGTTATTTAGGTATATCTCAAGTAACCCGTTGTAATAGTGAATAATCTCTGTTATGTAATTGCTCGCTAATTGATACGTTTGTATTACTTGTATTTTCACATTGTTAGCGTCTACCATCTTATACCATACGTCGTTATCGTACATGAATGCTATAGCTTCATTTAACTTTTTTTCAAAATTCTCTAACTTTTTCTTAATCCGCTCCTCGGTTTGGTTTACAGCGGATACTGTAGATATCATTATGTTTGTTTGATGATTGGCGGCGTTTATAAGTTCTTGTTGATTGCTACTCAATGAGTCAATACTTCTGTATACTTCATCGTTGACTCCGAACACGTATGTTAACATTTGTCCTAATAATCCACGTCTCCTTCTAGAAATCTTTATCCCAGTAAGGTAATCCTTTATCTTCTCAAATCGTGCTTTCTCTTCGTTCAAATGATAATAAAATTCTGCACAATGGGTGTCTTTTGTATACTGTTGCGTGTCAGTGCATAACTTTTGAAACTGATTAGTTATTTTTATCGTATTATTTAAATTCAGTTCCAAATCACTCCTTTCGTAATTAGTTTCTATTCTAAAACTCCCTCTGTTTATTGTTGAAGTACCTATTTGTTCTACATATAGGCCTGGATTTAAATGTTTCATAGTAAACATTGATGTACTTGTTACTTGTCCGATACACAATAATAATGTAGTATAGAGTAACACGCCTGACTTAAGTGTCTTAAACTTTTTATTTATGTTATTTGCTATGTTACTATTCACAGGCGTTTCGGTATTTTTTCTTAACGTATTCGTGTTAGTCATTAATTCTTCCTGATATACAGGTAAAGGAATTAATGTATGCATTGATCGTTTTTGACATAAACCTGTCGATTTTTTGAGTGTCACTACTCTTATCACCCCGTCGCTTCCTGGGTGAACGGTTTCCACTTTTGCCAAGGGCCACTTACTTGGACTTATGTTTTCATCTTTTATTAGTACTATGGTTCCAATTTTAATATTTTCTTGAGTTTCTTTCCACTTGTATCTTTGTTGAAGTTGATGTAAATAATCAGATGACCAGGCTTTCCAGAAATCTTTCTTCATTCTTTGAATTTGTTTCCATCTATTTATTAAATCAGTATTTATGTTTGATAACGGATCTGGGATTCCAACTGCTTCCCGACCAATTAAAAAGTGACTAGGCGTTAGTATTATCATTGATGTCTTCACTTTGTGCACATAACGGACTCGAGTTTAGGCAAGCTTCAATTTGATGTAAAAATGTTATCATTTCTTCGTACGTTAATGTCGATTCTCCAATTACTCGACGTAAATGGTACTTTACTGATTTTACGCTGCTCTCCCAAATCCCACCAAAATGGGGGGTTGCTGGCGGATTAAAATGCCACTGAGTACCTATACTGGTCATCGTATTTTGGAATCCAGGTGACTGTGTTATTTGCAATAATTCTTGTTCCAAAAATTTCGCTGCGCCTACGAAGTTCGTGCCATTGTCACTATACATATGTGACACGTGTCCTCGTCTGGCCATGAACCTCCGCAGTGCCGCAATAAATGTTTCAGTTGTCAAATCTCCCACTAATTCTAGATGAATTGCTTTTGTTGCTAAGCATACAAATACAGCAATATATGATTTGTAGGACTTGTGACCTCTTTCTTTCATTGTTCTTGTTTGTATTGGTCCCGCATAATCCACTCCAGTGTGACTAAATGGATATGATTGCGTGACTCTTGCTTTTGGAAGTATCCCCATTTTCTGTACATTCGTTTCGGACCTGTATCTCGCGCATTTGACGCACTTTTTTAGTATACCTTTGACAACTTGTTTTCCACCTATAATCCAGTATTTTTGTCGTAGGACAGCTGTAGTTAGTTTATTTCCTCCATGTAATGTTTTCATGTGTGCGTTTTGTATTATTAATGACGTTATATGATGTCGGCGTGGTAATAGTATAGGATGTTTTTGATTATATGGCAAGTCAGCGTTTTCTATTCGACCTTCAACTCGTAATAATCCATCGTTATCAATAAATGGATCTAGTGTGGATAATTTACTGTTTTTCTGCAGTGAATTTTTCTTTCGAATAATTTCTTTTTCATCGTAAAATTCTTCTTGTTGCAATATGCATAGAATTCGTTTCTCTGTTTCTTCTAGTTCCGTACAGGTTCGTGCTTTTTGCGCTTGCTGATAAATCTGTAGCAATACGCTAATGTTCTTATCATTTTATTGTAGTTAGAAAATCGACTCCAGATGTCATACTTTTCATTCGTAGTATTAATTGTTGTTGATAAA
The DNA here is from genome assembly GCA_032191425.1 of Lymantria dispar. Taxonomy (NCBI): domain Eukaryota; kingdom Metazoa; phylum Arthropoda; class Insecta; order Lepidoptera; family Erebidae; genus Lymantria; species Lymantria dispar. The sequence goes on along the minus strand of CM063462.1, from coordinate 2,777,477 downwards.
CAGTACTTGGCTTCTTCATTTGGCTGTGGTGCTGTTGTTGTAATAGGTATTTCACTCGTCTGTAACCATGGTGGGCCGTTCCACCATAAGGAACAGTTTATTAATTTTTCTGGCTCCAATCCTCTTGATATAATGTCCGCTGGGTTTTCAGACGATATGACATGATTCCATTGAGCGTTAGGTATTATGCTGTTAATTTCTGACACTCTGTTGGCCACGAACGTATGCCATCGCCCAGGATCTCCTTTTATCCATCCCAACGTGATCATAGAATCCGTCCAGCATGAAATCACGGTATTGTTATCACCGTTTAGAGCATTTTTTATTTTTTCTATTAAATTAGCCAATAATACTGCGGCGCATAGCTCAAGACGCGGTAATGTTGTTTTTTGTTTTTTCGGTGCAACTTTTGACTTAGCTTGGAGCAATGTTATGTAGTAACTGTTATTCACCATTACTCTGCTATAGACGACAGCCCCGTATGCTTTTTCTGAGGCGTCGCAGAATCCATACAGCTCAAACTTTGTCCTGTCTATCGTGTGACACCATCGTGGTACTTGTATACTTTCTATGTTTTTTAACTGTTTTTGTATTTCTGTCCATTTATTTCGTATTATGTCATTTACTGATTGGTCCCATTCCATCCCAGACGTCCACAGTTGTTGTACTAGTAATTTTAGTGTTATGATGATGGGGGCCAACCAGCCCAACGGATCAAATATTTTCGCCACCTCTGACATAATGAACCGTTTGGTGGGTTTTGTGTTTTCTGTTATAGTTATTTGAAAACAGAATTTATTTTCGCCTGGAGACCATATAATTCCCAACGACTTTCTTGTTTCGTCTAAGGGAAGTTTCAGCATCCGACTTTTTTCGTTATCGCATGTTAAATTGTTCAACAATTCCGAACTATTTGAAGACCATTTTCGTAGTTGGAAACCACCTTTGTTTAACATTGCTATTAATTGTTCTTGTAATTCCTTGACGGAGCTTTCCTGGGATTCTCCTGACAAAATATCGTCAAAATTTCTTCAAACGATTCCAATTTGTTTGGGTGTTGTAATTGATCCTCGTATTTTGAATCAGTTTGTTGGTCCCATTTCCCGGCCAAAAGTCTAGCCAAAATAGGGTCCCATGTTGAAATGTCAATCCCTTGATGTTTTAAAGATTCCAAACATTCTTTTATGGTATCGTGCATGTTTCTTAAACCCGCTGCATTCGCAACATTTAGCTTGGGTAAATCTAATAATTTATCGATGAATTTAATTGATATCATTCGTTCGTCTTCATAACGTTGCGTAAGCAATTTCCATGCGGTTTCATAGTTCGATTCACTTATCGTTAGATGACGTATAATTTTTGCTGCGTCACCTTTTACATTTGTCTTTAAATATTGCATCTTTTCTACCAATGAAATATTTTTATCTTCATGAATAATTTTTTTGAATAAATCATGAAAAGTATACCATGAGTCATAACTCCCAGTAAAAGTTGGAATAGAGATACGGGGTAGTTTTCCTGACGACTGTGTTAAGGTTATTTTTTCGCTGGAACTGTCATGGATTTTTTCTTCCAGCATCTCCATTGTAGTATCGAACTCAATTTGGGTGTTTTCAAAATATTTATTTTTGAAGTAAAGGTGTCCCGATGTATCCTCCTCCAATAATAATTCAATGTGTGTTTCTTCAATATCCTGCCATCGTTTTTGTAAATTGTTTATTGTAATTTGTAAATGCCATATAGGTTTGTTTTCAGTGACTGATTCTTTCGCCTGAATTAGCCTTTTTGACATCTGGGATATCCTGAACATTTGTATAAACGTCTTGGGATTCCCTCTCCCTTCTTCTTCGTTTGTGTTTTGTTCTTCAGGTTCATATATCGCCTGAACAAGTTGAAGTCTTTCTTCATATTTTTGTAGGTGGGCTAAGCCCTCGTTGTATTGTTTCTGGATATTTCCAAAGTAATTTGTGGTGATATATTTGTGAGATGATAACATCTCTTGTTTCTCCAGTTTCGAGTGATTCTCTTGCACCCGTTGGAAAATAGTAGTTAGTGTTTGTCTTTTTTCGTCAATGTATTTTTGTGTTTTTCGGCTCACGGAGTCCTTTTTAATGTTTGTAATTATCCTCCTGATCTCGTTATAATCCTCCTCCTGGCTCCTGATAGGGGGGTTGGGTTAGAGGGAGTAAAAAAGAAAAAAACTTTACTTTTTACTCGAAGGACCAAATGTACAGGCGTAGTCTGGGCTAGTGGACTAACGCCGTGTTTGACAGAAGAACCTAAGGTTATAGTTTGAAGTACCTAAAGCCCTTAAGTTCTTAGCTTATCTGATGGGATACCTGCACCGCGCTACCTAAGGTGACAGGTAGATGTGAGATGGATGTTGGGTGGAGGATTGGTAATTCTCACTGCCAGTCAAGCAGACTCACTAGACTGATCAGAACTGACGGCTAAGGGTGTCTTGGCCACAGTGAGATGGAGGTTTGGGTGGAGGATTGGTAACTCTCACTGCCAGTCAAGCAGACTCACTAGACTGATCAGAACTGACGGCTAAGGGTGTCTTGGCCACAGTGAGAGGGATGTAACTGAGAGATGAATAAATTCAAATCTGATTTATTTTACAAAATGTACACCTTATATACTACTTATTGCTAATACACACATATACCATTTTGTGTTAGTGTGTCGTAAGTGTGAAGTGTAACGCAGCGTCTTTTAATCATGTCAGTGCGAATTTTGCACATTTGTATGTTGACATGCTTTACTTGTATGTTGACATGCTTTACTTGTATGTTGACATGCTCTACTTTTGAATTTGCTGCGTTGCATGTTCAATGTGCATTGAACACTGACTATACACAAAAAAATAGAGTGAGTACTATGTACGAAGTGAAACTTCTTTGGTTCCATGTGTTTTTTATGAGTATTAAAAAAAATATTAAAAAGATAAAAATTAATAATAACAAAAAAAGAAAAATCTCTCGAACTTTCTCACTCGCTTGCTCCCTACTCTCGCCCCATGGCTGTGCTTCGTGCTATGTTCGGCCTTTCTCACTCTCTCTCAATCAGTCTCAATCGCTCTCTCCCTCTTTTTCGACAAAAACGCTGCACATGTTCGTGCCGTTAAATTGCGTTACATCCGTAAAAAATTTACCTTCATACGCGCAAAGATGTTTCACTTCAAAAAGTCTCTAGTCTTAAAATTAAAAAGCCACCAAAAATTTTCCACATCCTATCTCTATAGTTTTAGGAGAGTTTTAGTGAGAAACAATGTTGGAATAGTTAAATGTTTTATGAGGTTATTAATTTGTAATCATTTTATATAAGGCAGTGGAAGTTTTACAATATAATAAAAATGATATATACTTGGGTTGTCATGTTATTGTGATTTTCTATTATAATTAAAATACAATCAATGAATATCTTTTTGAATTTATTTCAAACACAACTGTTTTTTGACTATTTTAATTATTCAAAAGGTCAAGACAATCAAGGTCTAGGTCACTATTATCGTCATCACTGGAGCGTTCCTGCTAGAACATTTATTATTTTTTGCCAAAATAGGGACAGTCGTTAAATAAATCGATCAACTACGACTGTTTTATAAATGAATATGTCTAGTTCTTGTAATTCCTTGACGGAGCTTTCCTGGGATTCTCCTGACAAAATATCGTCAACATAGAAATCCTGTAACGTTACTCTACTGGCGATAGGGTAATTGTCTTGTTCGTCTAATGCTAGTTGTTGTAATGTTCTCACGGCCAGATAAGGCGCGCTTGTTGTGCCATAAGTGACCGTTGTTAGTTCGTATTCACTAATGGCCTTTTTTGGAGAAAATCTCCATAAAATTCTTTGATATTTATAGTCTTCTTGGTTTATTTTTATGAACCGGTACATTTTCATAATGTCGGCCATGAAAGCAATCTTATGCGTTCTCCAGCGTAATAATATGTTTGATAAGTCTTGTTGAAGTCGTGGTCCTTTATGTAAATTTTCATTAAGGCTTATTTTACTACTTGTTTTACTACTAGCGTCAAATACCACTCGTAGTTTTGTTGTAAGAGAGTCTTCTTTTATTACCGCTTGGTGGGGAATATAATACTCTCCTGTGTAATATTCTGGTTTAGGTACTTTTCTCATATGACCCATATTTAAGTACTCGTACATAAATTCCTTGTATTGTTGACGTAAATTTTCATTTTTTTCGAATTGACGTTCTAGTTGTAATAGTCGAGCCACGGCTTTTTTCCTTGACTCGCCATATTTTATTTTCGCGTCCTTAAACGGTAGTCGTACCGTATAAGTGCCGTCGAAACTTCGTATTGTAGTATTTGTATAGTAATTTTCACACAACTCATCATCTTTGGTGAGTGCATAGTGTCGTGGAATTTCTTCTAATTCCCAAAATTTTGTTAATTGTTGTATGTCGTCGGTGCGAGTCATCATGCTTAATACTTTGATGCCACCCTTTGTGTCTTGCGGATATAACCCGGATAAAATCCAACCCAATTCTGTTTCTTGAGCGATTATACCGCCTTGTAGTCGTTTAAAACCTTGTAATAGTATTTTACTATATTCTTGGGCACCACACAATGCTCTTAATAATTGTGGTGTTCCATCATACGACGTGGTTTGTAATAGCGCTGTGGCTAATAAGACCGTATTTTTTGCCTCTAAATTGGTAGCTGATAAGTTCGATAACGTTGTGTTTTGTTTTTTATCACTCATAGTTGGTTTAGGAGTAAACTTTTTCGTATACTCAGAAGACCCTGGTTGTCTTTTAATTGAATCGAATGTTCGGTGTAATAGTGTGTTATGACCTTTATGTTGACATATTTCACATTTTGTATAAAACTCGCTCGTGCATTGTATTTCTTTATCATGATTTAAGCAGCGTTTGCACATTCCTTTGTCTGAGACTTCCTTATACCGTTGTGTTACGTTCAAGGTTTTAAAACTAGGGCATTTATTTATATTATGTTCTGTGCTTTTGCAGTACCAGCAATGTTTACTTTTTGATGATTCTGCTATTGGTACGAGTGTTCCCCGGTATTTATTTATTGTATGATTCACCGAGTTATTACTCAGGTGATTATACGTAATTTTTTGCTGATCGTAGGACTTTAAACTTTTAAATCTTTTTTCTAAAAACTGTAACATTTCTTCAAACGATTCCAATTTGTTTGGGTGTTGTAATTGATCCTCGTATTTTGAATCAGTTTGTTGGTCCCATTTCCCGGCCAAAAGTCTAGCCAAAATAGGGTCCCATGTTGAAATGTCAATCCCTTGATGTTTTAAAGATTCCAAACATTCTTTTATGGTATCGTGCATGTTTCTTAAACCCGCTGCATTCGCAACATTTAGCTTGGGTAAATCTAATAATTTATCGATGAATTTAATTGATATCATTCGTTCGTCTTCATAACATTGCGTAAGCAATTTCCATGCGGTTTCATAGTTCGATTCACTTATCGTTAGATGACGTATAATTTTTGCTGCGTCACCTTTTACATTTGTCTTTAAATATTGCATCTTTTCTACCAATGAAATATTTTTATCTTCATGAATAATTTTTTTGAATAAATCATGAAAAGTATACCATGAGTCATAACTCCCAGTAAAAGTTGGAATAGAGATACGGGGTAGTTTTCCTGACGACTGTGTTAAGGTTATTTTTTCGCTGGAACTGTCATGGATTTTTTCTTCCAGCATCTCCATTGTAGTATCGAACTCAATTTGGGTGTTTTCAAAATATTTATTTTTGAAGTAAAGGTGTCCCGATGTATCCTCCTCCAATAATAATTCAATGTGTGTTTCTTCAATATCCTGCCATCGTTTTTGTAAATTGTTTATTGTAATTTGTAAATGCCATATAGGTTTGTTTTCAGTGACTGATTCTTTCGCCTGAATTAGCCTTTTTGACATCTGGGATATCCTGAACATTTGTATAAACGTCTTGGGATTCCCTCTCCCTTCTTCTTCGTTTGTGTTTTGTTCTTCAGGTTCATATATCGCCTGAACAAGTTGAAGTCTTTCTTCATATTTTTGTAGGTGGGCTAAGCCCTCGTTGTATTGTTTCTGGATATTTCCAAAGTAATTTGTGGTGATATATTTGTGAGATGATAACATCTCTTGTTTCTCCAGTTTCGAGTGATTCTCTTGCACCCGTTGGAAAATAGTAGTTAGTGTTTGTCTTTTTTCGTCAATGTATTTTTGTGTTTTTCGGCTCACGGAGTCCTTTTTAATGTTTGTAATTATCCTCCTGATCTCGTTATAATCCTCCTCCTGGCTCCTGATAGGGGGGTTGGGTTAGAGGGAGTAAAAAAGAAAAAAACTTTACTTTTTACTCGAAGGACCAAATGTACAGGCGTAGTCTGGGCTAGTGGACTAACGCCGTGTTTGACAGAAGAACCTAAGGTTATAGTTTGAAGTACCTAAAGCCCTTAAGTTCTTAGCTTATCTGATGGGATACCTGCACCGCGCTACCTAAGGTGACAGGTAGATGTGAGATGGATGTTGGGTGGAGGATTGGTAATTCTCACTGCCAGTCAAGCAGACTCACTAGACTGATCAGAACTGACGGCTAAGGGTGTCTTGGCCACAGTGAGATAGAGGTTTGGGTGGAGGATTGGTAACTCTCACTGCCAGTCAAGCAGACTCACTAGACTGATCAGAACTGACGGCTAAGGGTGTCTTGGCCACAGTGAGAGGGATGTAACTGAGAGATGAATAAATTCAAATCTGATTTATTTTACAAAATGTACACCTTATATACTACTTATTGCTAATACACACATATACCATTTTGTGTTAGTGTGTCGTAAGTGTGAAGTGTAACGCAGCGTCTTTTAATCATGTCAGTGCGAATTTTGCACATTTGTATGTTGACATGCTTTACTTGTATGTTGACATGCTTTACTTGTATGTTGACATGCTCTACTTTTGAATTTGCTGCGTTGCATGTTCAATGTGCATTGAACACTGACTATACACAAAAAAATAGAGTGAGTACTATGTACGAAGTGAAACTTCTTTGGTTCCATGTGTTTTTTATGAGTATTAAAAAAAATATTAAAAAGATAAAAATTAATAATAACAAAAAAAGAAAAATCTCTCGAACTTTCTCACTCGCTTGCTCCCTACTCTCGCCCCATGGCTGTGCTTCGTGCTATGTTCGGCCTTTCTCACTCTCTCTCAATCAGTCTCAATCGCTCTCTCCCTCTTTTTCGACAAAAACGCTGCACATGTTCGTGCCGTTAAATTGCGTTACATCCGTAAAAAATTTACCTTCATACGCGCAAAGATGTTTCACTTCAAAAAGTCTCTAGTCTTAAAATTAAAAAGCCACCAAAAATTTTCCACATCCTATCTCTATAGTTTTAGGAGAGTTTTAGTGAGAAACAATGTTGGAATAGTTAAATGTTTTATGAGGTTATTAATTTGTAACCATTTTATATAAGGCAGTGGAAGTTTTACAATATAATAAAAATGATATATACTTGGGTTGTCATGTTATTGTGATTTTCTATTATAATTAAAATACAATCAATGAATATCTTTTTGAATTTATTTCAAACACAACTGTTTTTTGACTATTTTAATTATTCAAAAGGTCAAGACAATCAAGGTCTAGGTCACTATTATCGTCATCACTGGAGCGTTCCTGCTAGAACATTTATTATTTTTTGCCAAAATAGGGACAGTCGTTAAATAAATCGATCAACTACGACTGTTTTATAAATGAATATGTCTAGTTTATTGACAATAATGCGTACATAATATTATCATTTACTCTGAGATAAAAAATAGTTTTTTAATGTTTAATTAATTCAACTTTTGTATTTTATAATGTAACTGTCTCTTTTCATTGTAAAAAGTATGTTGAAAGTTTTATATAGGTACAGTATTGGGTTTATTTCTTTTATGAATTGTTTAATAAAGATCGGTTATCGATTTACGTATATCGACTGACCCATCACTTTTTACTTTCAGTCCAGTATGATCTTGTACGTGCGTAAGCGTCATTTATGTATTGATACATAAATTACATACCTAGTTAACATTTTAATGTTTACTAGGTATTTCAGTACTTACGAGGTACATTTTAGGCATGAATATCAATATTTTTATATTTATAATTTATTGCAATTCAGTTGCAATTAAACTTGCACGAAAACAATGAAAATATATTTGATACAAAATGAAATTGTAAACATGTCACTCGTTCAAACTTCTTCTTCTTTTTAGTTAATGGCAATGAGCTACAATAATATGAGCTATTGGTGCCAGTGTCGAGTATATTGATTATTATTCACGTCTTTAGTCTTAGTCTTTCAGTCAGTCGTTAGCATGACTTGGTGCTGATACAAGTCATGCGTCTCAGGAAATTTGGGCAGAATGTCAAAATGCACGTAATTCACTATTATATCATTTTCACTACATTTCAGAATTTTATCTGCATTATATTACATAAAATATCAGCAAAATTATTGAATATAACACTTTAAAACACTAAAATAATGAAAAGAATATAAAAGCGCTACATGACATTTTGACATTCGCGTCAAAAGTCTCGTTCAAACTTACTTCGTTGGTTTCATTGACATCTGTCACAGAGATCAAGCTATATTTTATGGACTATAATATAAAGAACAGAAATACATGTCCGTTTTTTATTATTATAACAATTGTTCACGATTATACTCTATGGGCATATTACTGTTGCCGGTCCAAATGGACAAACTGAGTAAAAAAACCCATATGATGACCATAGACATACTTTGCTGGGAGTTTCGGCGCGAATACGGAAATGTCATGGTGAAGCTCTTGTATTACATTCATTTTTTTTAGTGTTTTATAGTGTTATATTGACTAATTTTGCTGAAGTTTGATGTAATATAAATTATAATACAATTGAGGTGCTGAAATGTCGTGAATGTGATATAAGAGTGGTTTTCGTGTATTTGCATATTCTACCGGAATTCCCAGAGAAATCATTAAGTTAGGTTTTCAGCGCCTAATTAATGATAACGACTTGACTTACTGATGAACAATGACTAATAATAAGTTATACAATATGAAGAAGTAAATAATATGTAAAGATAATTATATGTACGTAAGACAAGGTAGTATGGTCGAAAAGACTTTAGCCTGCCCGTAAGGGCGATTCAAACAAAAAAAAAATCATACTTTGTTGACAGTCAGCCATGTTGTCATGTTAAGCTTCAAACAGGCTATCTATTGAAGATTTTATACCTTAATATTTACTGCACTATATATTCAGCAACCAAACAATAATGCCATAATCTACTTCGATATTTTTATTCACAAACGAAAAGATTTTTAGCATTAGCATTGTAGGTGATTGTGATCTTTTTGAAAGCCTTGCATACATTGTAGCTGCCAACTTTTCTTGAACAAAATGCCTAAGAAAAAGATGAAAAGGAAAGTTAAAAAAGCAATGAAAACTGATGTAATTAATAATATTAGCAGCGAAGTAATAGCTGCTGCTTATGATGCCGCCGCCCAATCACCAATACCAGTACTGCTGAAAGTTTGTCGGCTATGCGAAAGTAAAGATGGACCGTTTCTAAACATCTTCGAAGCCGACAAATTAACCGCAAAAAAGATTGACGAGCTCATGCCTTTTAGCGTAAGCATTTATATTTTATTATTAGTCCAACACGCGCTTTGTTTTATTTTTATGAGTTTTAAGACGTTAAAATCTTGACAGAGATAGCTAGATCAGGTGACTAGATATACTTTTACATATTCTCAATGTTAGCTGTAATATTGAAATGCCCATCCAGCACTACAGAGATAGACAAGGAACTAACGAAATGGTTCAGAAGTCTGAATTTTCGAACATGGCGTTTATACTTCATCTCGTCGTATTATTGTTTTATGTTTATATTTTAACGTGCGGGGATGGAGTAAGAGTACAATTCCTTACCTGTGTGTGTCGTAAAAATGACTAAGGATTATAATATTCATATAACAGCTATACATGCCAAGGAAAACTCATAATAAAGTCCTATACCAACTTGTCTGACCAGTGTGGTATAGTAAGATGAAAAGAATAGGAGAGAAACTCCTATTGTGGAGGAGGCATGCACCCAGCAGTGGGGCTTATATGAGTGGAGATGAAATTATATTAAATTACTAGCAACCTGCCCTTTCGTTTTCAGTCTTTCCCGTAGTTCCCGTTCCCGTGGGAATACTGGGATAAAATATAGCCTAGTTTACTCCCTGATATTATAGCTTTCCATTGGTGAAAGAATTTTTGAAATCAATTCAGCCATTTTGAAGATAAACCGGAACAAACAGACAGACAGACAAAGAAATATTAAGTGTATTTTAGGCATATGTATAGTGCAAATAACCGTGTGAGCATGAAAAAAAGCCTGTTATTTTGACATTACAAACAGACACTCCAATTTTATTTATTGGTATAGATGATATGTTTGTCCCCTTATTCTAGCTTTATAAATGTGAATATTGTCATTAAACCTTTTCTAATAATATAGTAAAAGACAATTAATGGACTACAGCAGTCAATCATCATATGATGTACATGTGAAGGAAAGCTTGAAATAAAATTGGGAATCATTTATTCTCATGATGAATGTCAACTTGTAAAAATGGCTTTCTGTATATAAAATAAACAGCTTTTCTATATAAATGTATTATATTATTACCTATGAGAACTAGCAAACTGAATTAATTAGATGAGAATTCGCAAAACTTCTATATTGCAAATCTTTATTAATAATAGAAACACCTGTAAATTTATAACCACGATAAATATATTTTATCAAAATAGAGTATGTTAGGAGTACAATGCAATTATTTTTTTGTATAAATTTGATATACAAACAGAGATTTGATAAATAATTTTTATTGTTTTCTAAACTTGACCACTTCACTGACCAGACAAGAACTAGCTCACACCTAATACATATTAAAAAAAATTAAAAATTTTTAGATGGTAATATAAAAAAATTAAAAACTGATATTTTTTTGTTTTTTGAGTGGAATAAAAGATTACATAATACATCCATTAAATTAGTACATGCATATTTAGAAGAGATTTTGCATGCAATTTGATGTCATCACTCCTTTGCTCTGTAATACAATTTGTTTTTCCAACTCTCACTGTCTATTCTTTCTGGCGACCTTTACCCTATCATCCGTCTATCCATCAGGCTGTTAATGTTCATCATTGAACAATGGCCATTGATAAAAATAAGATAATGACATAATTCTTGATTAGCAGTTTGGCAACTGCAGTTGTTTTAATAAATTTCACAGCAGAGTGCTGCTACAATGGTCCTGTCTTAGTCAATCTTTATAACACCCATCAGTCAGAAAAAATGGGATGGGATACATTGTATTTTTATATTGTCTTTCAAATGATCATAATGATGATTTCTGATCTTTATATGATTATTACACATTTTAAATAAAACTACTTTATGGATTTTATCACGTTTGTATTTGATTTTCATGTACTTTTCATTGTATTTAACGTTCATGGTCACGGGCGGACTTAGTACGCTGCACAGTGTTCGAAACATCGGGCAATCAAAAATCAAATACAAACACGATTAAATCCGTAAAGTAGTTTTATTTAAAGTGATTATAATGATTTATTGTCTGACTACTTTCTTGAGATTGGATCTACATAACGACTATCTGTTCTAGGTAAACATAGTGATTGACAACTTTGAGGATAATAATCATAATAACACCGTTTCTATTTCCATATCTCTTAATGATATAAAGTATGTCTAGAATAAGAGATAGTGTAATATTTGTGAAGTATTAGGTCCTTACATATGAAATTGGCGTTTTGTACGGAAGGAATATAAAGTCAATTTTTTTTTTTGTAAAATATATTTAATTAATCAAAGTATGCACCGTTGTTATCTATGAACTTTTGCCATCTCATAGGTAGTTCATTGATCCCTTTACTAAAAAAACCATGGGGGTGAGAATCAATAACTCTTTGAAGGCGGTTTGGACTGCCGCATCGGAGTTGAATTTATTTCCTTGTAAGAAGTTGTCCAAATTCCAGCAAACTGTAATCTGTTGGAGTAAGGTCTGATGAGTACGGTGGATGGTGCAGACATTCCGATTGCAGCTCATCTAACTTAGTGGTTGATTGTTGTGCAGTGTGTGGTCTTGCGTCGTCGTGAAGCAGCAGTGGCCTAGAGCGATTGACCAATCTCAGTTGTTTAACAGCTAGTTCTTCCTTCATGGTTTGCAGTTGGTGACAATAGATATCTGCCGTAATCGTTTGGCCAGATTTTAGAAAGCTGTAGTGAACAACATCGGCGTTGGTCCACCAAACACTCTCAAGTAACATTTTCTGAGTCCATTTTCGTTTAGGGCGGGATTTGGCTCGGTCTTCAGGGTTCAGTCATTGTGACGAACACTTCCGATTATCATACAGTATCCACTTTTCATCACAAATAATGAGTTGATTTAAAATCCCTTCACTATTGTGTCGGTTGAACAAAGTAACAGCAGTCGACGCGTGTTAGCAAGTTCGATTCACTCAATTCATGATGTACCCATAGTTCAAGTTTTTTACATTCCTGATTTGCTTCAAGTGGATTAATACAGTTTTGTCACTTACCCCGAAGCCTGCAGCTGTCTCTGAAGTGCTTTGTGATGGATCCGCTTCCGCCTTTCCGTCTTCCCGCCTTTAATTCTTCGATTTCCACTTTGGTCTTCGGCCGTCCGCGGGTTCGATCGAAAGGGGTTGGAACAGATCGAAGGTCGAAATTGCCAGAACGAAAACGTTGAAACCAAAAACGTACCGTGCTTTCTTTTGCGAACCCAGCGCCGTACACATTATTAATCCTTCGAGCAGTTTCTGCAGCACTGGTACCACGGTAGTACTCGTAAATATGCCGATATTTCATGTCCATTGTGCGGTAAGCGACGTTACAGAAAAAAATAATGAGGAAAAACAAATTAAAACTTTCAAAACTCAAAATTGAGTTTATAAATTTGAATTTGGAATTCTTAACCAAAGAGGTTAGAGCAACCAAAGAAATATTTCAGATCAAAGTGGTCAGTACGACAAAACGCTAATTTCATATGTAAGGACTTAATATAATGTTAGTGATGCTAATGCATATTTTTTATACCTTTAATTTAACATAATTCTGTCCAGTGCATGTTCACTTTTTGCAATTTCATTTTTTTCTGGAATTTTTGAAGACTTGGTTTCCATATCATAAAAAGGGTAGAAGAAAACCTCTGTAATCCAGACCAATACTTCTTAATGGTTGTGAGTATAAGGTATGCTATACACAGCCTAGTGACAGGTGATCTCCCTCCTAGTGAAGAGTATGTTTGCAGACCGCATTTTGTTTAATTGTTTTCCAACTAGTTGATCCTCTTGTTGGTACTAAGTTCAAATATTATTTATTATCATGGGGCAAAGAAGTGTCTATGGTCACAGTTCTTTTTCTTTGATAGGCTATGTTTTGGACTCATCATGCTGACACTGTTTGGAGTTATGGCAGGATAGTGTGCGGCCCAATAACTACATATGAACTCTCTACTACCAAATGGCCGGACCAGCTGTACCTGTCTGTCTACCTACGAGGTTTTATCACCAGCCCTGCAGTTGCCGCCTGCTGCCAAAATTAGCCCATAGAATGACATTGTAAATTCATTTTGAACAACTCATCATTTACTTGTACCCAGAAGTAAAAGATGCGTTGATATACTTAATAAATGACCATTTCTGAAAAATTTGTTTGTGTAGCTTTGTTTTTATTTAAGTATTTATATTTGTTCCAGGTGTTAGAATATGATGATCTGCCACACAAAATTTGTTTTCGGTGTTCAGCTAAACTTGAAGAACTTTATGAATTTATACAGAGGTGTATCAAAACTCAAGAAAATTTACGCATGGCCGTAGGTAAGAGCAGTCCATTTATTGCAAAATCAAAGATGGTTAAGAAATTGTGGGAGGAGAAGTTGAATAAAAGCAACATGTCTAATGATGATATATGTGATGCTTTGATTAAAAAAGCCATGGAGGGTATTCAAGGAATTGCCACTAAATTTACGGGTACTGAAGTTCCTTCGCCTGTAGAAAACAAAAGGATTACAAGGAGTAAAGAAGCTCAAAAGTTGGAAACGCAAAAGAAAGCTGAACCACAATGCGAAGAAACCGATGATGTTAGTCTCAAGCAATTAAAAATGGGCCTTGGAAAGGACGGTATTCAATCATCCTCAAATAAAGAAGAATTAGATGTACCGATAATAAAATCCGAAATTACACAAGATACGAAATCTACTGTAAATTTAATTAAGAAATCAGAAATTTCACAAAGTAAGGCAAAAGAAAAGAATCCTAGTGAACCAAAAATAAGAAATTCTATTAATAATTTAAGTTTTGATTATGAAGAAGCAGGTGCCGTCGCAACTACAATAAAGGAAGGGGAGGGCGATCATGATAAGAAAGAGGAAGCAAAAACTCCTTTTGATATTATGGACTATATTAGTATGATCAAAGTCAATGGCGTAGGTGTACTGTTTCAGTGTAAATTATGCAATAGAAATTTTCTTAGAAAAGAAGTGGTTGAATCTCATCAATGTGCCAAAAATGGCACACCTAAGGTTGAAATACCTAAATCAATACCACCTCCAGAGCTTACTAAAGCGCCTACAGTTAAATACATAAAAATAGATAGTAATATGAAAAAGTCCTTAACAGAGAAAACAAAAAATGCAGAAAAAGCAGAGAATGAAAAACATGTTAGGCCTGTAAGTGCAACTTTAGAAGAGCATAGTAATGAAACGCCAAAAATAAAACCTAAACCAAAAGCGGGACCTGCTAGTAAAACTGGACGAACTGGAGGCACTTCAGATTCTTCTGTACCAAAACAAAGCCTAAAACAGCCACCAAATACAGATTCTCCAAACCCACCAGACCTGCCTTCTGTTCACTTTCCAGCCATGCCTAATCTCAATAGTCGTTATAAATTAGTTCCTGGACCAGATAACCGTTTCACTTTGGTAGAAGATACTAGTGGTCTACCACCGCAACCATTCCAAAATGATGTACCTACTACAGAAACCAAAAAAGGAGGTAGAAAGAGGAAATCCAATGAAATTGTCAATAATACTGAATTAAAATCAAAAGAAATCATTCGCCAGCAGAAGTTAGATAGTCCAGAGGTGATTGACCTAGAAGATACAACTAAGCCATATCCAGTTGGACTTTTTCAGACAATGTCACACTCTGGTAGACTTTACGAGCCCTCTGTGTCTGAAGCACCAGCACCATTTACAACACCTGCCATGAAAAAACAGTCCTATACAATAGTTCAAACAGGTAATCCAAGTAAATTGTTAATATCTAAAGCCACACCTGTCGAGGAGGAGGCGCCCAAGAAACGGCAGCGCAAAGCTAAATTAGTAGCGAAAGATGATGGACAAATGGAACAGCCTTTTAGAGTAACCCTGGAGGATGTAGCTCCACCAAAAGAGTCTCGCATTTTTACATTTATCAATGTGGATCCGCTATTGCAACCTTCATATGTTTTACCAACTGATAATATTATTCAGGAGTCTCAAATATCAACGTCTTCTGCAATTCAGAGTCAGCATACACAAAATAAAGACAGCAAAGATAAATATTCCTGTAACATGTGTGGCGAAACTTTCTCCAGGGAAAAGAAGCTATTAGCGCATATACAGTCTCATTATATGAAAATGGACGAGGAAGATCAGAGGAGAGTAGACAAAACTAGTAAAAGGAAAGGTAAAAAATAACTTTTAAATATGTAAAGCATGGTTATCGATTAGACAAGGAATTTAAGCAAGGATCCACTTATATAAAATTATAGCTGTATTTTAGAAGATATTACAGAGGTACTGCCCAATTTGAAAATAGGTGTCGAAAAGAAACTACCATAGAGTAGAAGAAACTACTATAAACTACCAACATCATCCAGAAATCTACCATGGAAACGTTTCGGGTTCATAGCTAACCCTTTGATTTATTTTTGATTTATTATAGTAAAATACAACAGACTCGATATAAAAACTTCATTTGAATTGTGGTAGTTGGATCGTCGAATACAAGCGTATCAGATTGCCGGCGCTTCGGAATGATGGTTGAATCCGAAAGAATGGAAGTAAGAAAACAGACTATATGTCATCGAATCAGTCTTCGTTCAATTTTTTTAGACAAACCACCTGACATTTTGCCATTAGAAGATGATTTTTTTAATCATCCTTAGAAAGAATGGCAGAAATTAATATTTTTTTTAGATAAATGTAGAATTGTAAATAATATAGATTATAAGATGAAAGTACTGTAACATTATTTTCACACAATAATTTGAATGAAAATCCACACCGCTGATTAACAATGTTTAGACTATGGTCATTGCGCTGCGCGATTTCTATGACTTACTTTGAAATATGTTCCACTTGTATAATGTGTGTTAGAAGTTTTCAATGTTTTTTTTAATCTATTTCAAGTTGGCCACAATACTATTGACACTGTTAAAATGTTATTGAGCATCATGTTATTTTTGAGCATTTGAAATGTTAAAGCAGCTATTCCATTATCATATGATATTTGTTTTTTATTAATATAAAAAGAAAATTGTTTGATGAGAAGAGTAAGAATGCCTAGCCTCCATCTTCCGATGCAGCTTGACCGGTGCCGTGCGATTAGCGATATCTAGCCACTAGACATATGCGTTACCAGCTATTTCTGGCAACGGCTACTAACCGTTTATTTGGTGTCTATACCGATATCGATAACTGTTGCCGAATATAGGTATAAATAATACCCGTAACCGCGACCTTATTTTATTAACGCAGGGTTTTACCATTTAACATTTCGTCGGTAAACTATAATGAACAGTTTTCGTAGCATACGATAGCAACGAGAAACAAAACCACTTTACCATTTTAGTTTAATTTACCAGAGTTTATAATAGTTAAGTCTTACGTTAATAGAAAAGAGCGCCTTTCGCTAATATCAATATTCATGAAATGTTGCTTGTTATTAAGCCAAGCTAGCCAATAACCGCCCCTCTCTGTTTTGCAAGTAGTTCAGTTCATCGTTCAGTTACTAACGTAGAGAAACGAGAATCACGGCACGTAACCAATTATTGTTGAATAGATATTGATAATGATATCTGATGATTACGCGAGCACTACACATTGTAAATAAAACTACTTTTACGGATTATATCGCGTTTGTATTTGATTTATGATTGCCCGACGTTTCGAACACTTTGCAGCATTCATGGTCACGGGCGGACTAAGGTGTCTCACGTCCAACAAGTAATCGTTATTACAGACATTATATTGTTATAGATATTGTTAGTTGTCAACGTCGCGTCATCGTCAGTTGTTTGTAGCTAGATATCTGATAGCTGTTATTAGTTATATCAATACCGATAACGATACGCTAGTGGCATGTCAACCTACGTAACGCACGTAAAGTTAATTCTCGCGTAGTCTCGTTAAGAAAACTTAATTTATCTACCATTTTATTAAGTAAAACTTCTTTGACCGCGACTTGGGAATAATTTAGATCTTTATCTTAAGGAAATGACTTACATTATAATAATGTATACCATTACGGTGTTAATTATAATGTGAGCACGTGGATTATTTATATATCTTCATATATAAATTTCTTGTGTACGTGTGTATGTCACTGAACTCCTCCTAAACGGCTGGACCGCTATTGATGAAATTTTTGTGTGTGTGTTCAAGGGAATTCGGGAATGGTTTAGATTCACAATTGGATCCGGTAGGAGGCGCTATATTTGAGCAGAACAACGTCTGTTGGATCAGCTAGTTAATATGTATATTTAATTAAACAGACATTAATGTTATAGTAATAGTAATGGAGTTAGCTAATTGTAGTATATCTAATCATCATCATCTTGCTCTTATACCAATTACTTGGGGTCGACGTAATATGTCATCTGTTTTGACATATTGCAAAAAGTTTCGGCAATGACTTTTATGACCGGCCGCCTGCCTGACGTCAACCCTCCTTGGGAATGTAATCGTTGACCCAAATGGTACCAGATGGAGTTGGTCTGGGTCAATCTAGGGCTCTTAGTCGTCTTTTACGACACCCACGAGCAAAGCAAGGGTTGGTAGTATTCGAAGCCGCTACCACACAGCACAATTGTAGTATATTGTAGTATTTCTAATACTTTTATAATTAAAAGCAATATTTATGATACTCCGTAAGGTGGCGGATTAAGAATACAATTGACCACTCCCTATCATACACGTGGATGTCGTAAAAGACGACTAAGGGGCATAATACGTGTATAACATCTATGTAAGAGAAGAAAAACTAAATAAAACCCTATATCAACCTGTCTGACCAGTGTGATATAGTAAGGTCAATTTCCCTCCTATTGTGGAGGAGGCTCGAGTCCTAACAGTGGGACGTATATGAGCTGAAATGATGATGATGACTTATGATACTAAGCACTTCCGCTTATTACATAGTAATTATCTGCTTAACATTCCCAGTAGCACTTGTAACAATAGTTTCAAATTTTAACAAAAAAAAAATACGATATCAACTGTTTTCTAATGGTTGCCATTGTCAGAACTGGACCAAATTGAAATGGGACCACACGGGACGCACCACTTTTCAAATAAAAAAGAATCATCAACATCGGCTCACTCAGTCATACATAAAAACAGTATAGTCGAATTGAGAACCTCTTCCTTTTTTGTAGTCAGTTAAAAAGAAACAAGATCACCTATACAGGGTGTATCAGGTTATGGGGCAACTGTTCGAGTATATTGTAGTTTAACGGTCATAGATCGTAATTAGAATGTACATTACACAAAAACAATATAACATAAAAGTTATAGTGATTTCAAAAAAATGTGTTCAAGAGTCTACGCCTTAAATGTCACGTATTATGTAGGCATGTACAGACAAAATAATGTAGGCATGTAAAGCTTTGCCAGTATAATTTCATTCATTCATACCTAGAATTGCGCAAACGTTTCAATGACATCGTAGGTTGGACCTACGATCGCGCGAGCGGTCAACGGCCATAGGCCGATCAGCTGTTTTAAAGCGAAGTTTGTCTTGCTTATGTGAATGTAATCATTGATTTATTCAATTTCTAATGAACATTTAACAAAGTATGAGTATGTTGCGTATTAAGTATCATTGACTTTATACATTTCAATCAGTTTTACACGAAAAAACGATGACAAAATTGAAAATTTTACATGTCTCTAATTCCTTAACGAATCGATATTTTTCGGTCAAATTTTTTTCATGGGTTCCTACCACCATTGCCTAGCTCCCTTTTGACCAGTTGCCCCATAACCTGATACATCCTGTATAGTTGTGGAGAGTTTGTGTCACGGAGAATTGCTGTTATATGGCGTTCTTAAATTATATTCAACATTTTAAATGTCAATGTTTTTCTTGCCGGATCTTTCTCAGTGTGGCCGCGTTCCGATCCGGTGGTAGTATATTAGTTTTGTTAGTTTTAAATCAACAAATTGTAATAATAATTGCTATAAATTTAATAATTAATAATTACTAACCATAAACAATATAATTTTTTCATATAGGTTCATTTTCTTCTTACACTGGCAATAAATTTGTACTAAATGTGGGTAACAATTTAATAAATTTATAACTATTTTCTGTATCGGGTAGATAATTGTAAATGTCTGTAATAACGATTACTTGTTGGACGTGAGACACCTTAGTCCGCCCGTGACCATGAATGCTGCAAAGTGTTCGAAACGTGGGGCAATCATAAATCAAATACAAACGCGATATAATCCGTAAAAGTAGTTTTATTTACAATGTCAATGTTGTTATATTTCGTTAGCATTTTAGGCAATTTAATGCAGAGAAAGTGCTAAGTATAGTGAATGTGGTTTATCAGTGGTTTGTGTTTTCATTTTCTACCAAAATTTCTAGAGTACCTTTTAATTGGTGAATTAAGGGCAACAGCTTGACTTAAAATATCAAACAATTACTTTGAAACTACTAATTTGAGAAATAATTGCTGGCAACTATTGCCTCATTTTAGCAGCTAAGTGCCAATATTAAAAAAAAATCGGCCTTGTGCGAGTCGGAGTCGCGCACGAAGGGTTTCGTAACATTGACTAGGTAAACAACAGTAGGTACATATGCCGTAATACTTGCATTATAAATATTTGCACAGGTAGGCTGTTGCCGTTATCGATATCGACCAAAAAAAGGACAAGAAAGTCGCATTTGTTGTATGGGCACCCCTTAAATATTTATTTTATTTTTAGTATTTGTTATAGCGGGAACAGAAATACATATTTTGTGAAAATTTCAACTAGCTATTACGGTTCTTAAGATACAGCCTAGTGACAGGCAGACAGCGAAGTGTTAGTAATAAGGACCCGTTTTTACCCTTTGGCTACGGAACCCTAAAAACTAGAGAATATAGTGGAATAGTTGCTGAATTCTATTTTTGTTTTATATTCATGGTAAAGCTGTCCATCATTCCAATTACATGTTTCGTTAGTGACAGTATCATATGGATGAGTTATTTTATATAAGTATGATTTAATGATATAAAATATATAAATATATTATCGATGTTCTATTATTAAAGTTTATGTTTTATTTGTTTTTGTCTATAGATTGGATAAATTGTAAGACAATATTATGTCGCAGTGTTTCTTTTTTTATCTGATTATTATAATATTTTTCACATTATAATTATAAGAAAGTAATGGATTTTTTTTCCGCGCGGTGACGGGGTTAGAATACAATTCATCACTTCCACCATCTAGGGACACGAAAAAAGTACCGAGTACTTTCGATACCGATACTTTTGTACTCGGTACTTTGCATTCGATACTTTTACTCCATGAGTACATTTTGGCAGGTATCGTATCGAATAAATTTTAGAAATTATCCATGTTAAACTTGACCTCACAGCCCACGTTTATGGTAACGCCATCTAGTTCAAACGTAATTAACCTTCTAAAACGTGGCTCGAAATATTTTAAACCGGTCAAATTCCTAAAAAAAGAGCTAGTCACGACATAGATTCTAGGAAAAGTACTCAGTACTCGATACTTTGAAGTATCTATACTTTTGTTTCGATACTTTAATGAGTACGATACATTTTCTTCGATGCTACTCACGAGAACAGTATCGATACTTTCTTTTCGATATCGTGTCCCTACCACCATCTTGTCCCCGCGTGTCCTAAATGACGACTCATGGATATATACAAACTATATACAAAAGAAGGCAAACTTTAAATAATATCAGGTGTGGTCCGAGTAACCTACCTGCCATGCGCTTTAGGTTCGATCAAGCAGGCTTATTCTTCACTTACCATCTTTTTTCATGTAGTAAAAGACCATTATGGAATTAGAACATGCAGAGAACATCTATGTAAGAGAAGAAATCGAAATAAAATCCTCTGCCACTGTCTGACCATCGTGGTAGTTAATTTACACCCCATCGTGGAGGAGGCTCGAGCCCAGCGGTTTTGTACATATGTATATTCGCTGAGATGAAAGTGAGAAGAGCATATGTCCCACTCTTCTAAAGCTCCCAAGAAAAAAAGCTTCAGTGACTATATCGCGCGCCCTTAAACGTACTCGTCATACCTTTTTTAGTATGCGATTTACAATTGCGTATGAGAATTTCAAAGACCTCTCATAAAAACTTTCCCTTCAATAACCTTTTTGAAGTGAAAACTTATATAGGCAGATTTGGACAGGGAGGAAATACATGTAAGTTGTCATTGACATGGTCACGTGACGTGATAACCAACTATATCTGTAATTATGCCTATGTTACTATATCTTAACCGATGGTTGTGCAAACCAGGTAAATGAGAAAAGTTTTAATTTAATAAAATAAGCTAATACAATTGAATAAAAACACGTTATTTGATAATCTGGGTTGAGAAAATGAAGACGACATAGTCTTTCTGGTTTAAAGTTAGATCCTATAGCTTATAGCCACTTTTTTATCATATCTTTGGCCTTAAAGTAGAAAATCGATGTGCACCTTGTTCGTTACAAAAGGCCACTTCACGCTTTTTAAGCATGTCAGTATTTGTATTTATGGACTATGTGTCCGAAATAAAGAAATAAAGAAAGATAAAGTATTTAATATACAAGATTTTATTTAAAATATTTCGTATAAAAATGAATAGTTTTGGGTAAAGCTATGCTAGCGTCACTTTGACAGTTACCAACCCCATTACATAAATGGTTGTGCTTACAAAATTGGCCACTTTTCATATTTGTGTCAATAGATGGCACTATATAACACATCACAGTCATGTAAAAACATATTGATTGCGAGATATTTTTGTTTGTTTTTGCGATGTATATTTGATAAACCATTCGATATTACCGAAAACAGACTTTATCAATCTAGGAGAACAACTGTGTAAATTTTTCATTAATCATAAAAATATCGATACTTCAAAGTATCGAGTACTATTCTTAGGGCCTTAATGCGTATGCACGTTAAATTTCAGTAGAACAAAACAAAAAAAAGGGCGAATGGATGGAAATATTTCGAGCTACGTTCACTACGTTTGAATTAGATGGCGTTACAATAAATAGCCTAAATATAGCTGCGTTTGAAGTATCAAACTGGCTTAATATAAATGGCCTAGCACTAAATATCAAAAAAACCATTTTATATTTTTTTCTTTATCACAGGATGCCAAGACAGAAACTTACGCGTAACGATAAACGGATCGAAAATGGAGGAGGTTGAATGTACTAGATTCCTTGGCTTTGAGGTGGATAAAGGAGCCTAACCTGGAGTTCGCATATAGTAGATAAGTTTTGCTCCAGACTTGGCAGCGTTTGCTACGCTTTGCCGGCTGTTGCGTGTAATGTTTACCGATGTCATGCGGACATGTTATTTTGCGACTGTGCACTCGGTCCTACAGTATGGAACGGAGTTGTGGGGTCATGCTGCTGACAGACTACGCGTTTTCAAAATGGAAAAACGGGCTGTTCGAACCATAAAAGTAACACAGAAAACTTCAGTTAGACCGTTCTTTGTTTCACTGGGAATATTAAGTTTCGCATGTATAGTAATATTTCATACGTATGTGTGTACATGTGGGACAACTTAAGTAGTTATGAAAAGCGAGGAGACAGACATGACTATACCACTCGCCAGGCTAACAAGCTCGCGTCACTGCCACATCGTATGGCAAAATTTAGCAAATTGACACATATTGTGGGCCCTCAAATATAATAACAGATTGCCAGCGACAATTACTTCGACTACGCTTTAAAACAGCGTTTAAAACTAAACTCAGCCGTTGGCTCACTCAAAATGCCTTTTATACGATTGACGAATTAATGAATAGGTCAATTATCAATTGTGAATAACTTTTTTATTTATTTTTCCTTTTGTTTTTATAAAATGTAAAATTATTTTAATGACATTAAGCTCTATGTAAATGACAATTATGTAATCAGAACAGTTTTAATTGTATATTACCAATAAAATGTTTATCTTGTTTATCCCATAAACACGAGCCGTAAGGTCAATTTTAAAATAGGTAATTTTCAATACGATACTTTTAAAAAAGTACTCATTGAGTAAAAATATTTAATACAAAGCATTAAGTATAAAAGTATCGGTATCGAAAGGAAAAGTACTCGATACCACTATGTATCGATACTTTTTTGTTCCTAGTTTTTAGCCATACGAATTTGGGCAAATCCTTAACTGTATCTAAGGACATATTTTAAAACGCGGCGCAACTCATTTTAAAATGTTTATAAAAATATAGGTAATGTATCTTCCGATAAGTCAAATTTCATAGCTGTACTTACCTGTGTATTTTTACTTGTATACCTACTGCAAGTGAAGTATCAAATGTAGAAGCAGATTTCTCGCGTGGTGACGGAATAATTACTATTTGGCCGCTTGAGCAATGTATTTCCAACCGGTAAAGATTTTGTTGGGAGCGAAACAATGTCCTGTTACCATTGCGGTTGCAGCGATGAACCATAAGACAAAGGTTTGTATGTCCTGAGTAGAGTAGTGCTGTCAATTGTCGCAACTATCGGTGGCGAACTGAGGCTGCTGACTATCGCTAAGGTATTGTCAGGCAGTGCAGCTGCAAGTACCTTAGTAAGCGCGACTGCTGGACCGGTGAATAGTCCGCTATCTAAACACGTGAGGGCGACTTGGGTACGATTTTCGATTGAAAACCCGGCAACATTATTTGCTGCTGGGGCGTCGATAGGCAACGGTACCAACCGATTGTGTAGTTACGATCATCGCTGGATTTACCCTATCAGGGCCCCTAGGCAATGCAATTCTCAGGGCCCCTTTCCTTTACTCTTTTTCCCTTTACTTTTTAAAATATATATTTTCTGTAACGAAAGTCCCGTTGATCAGATCGACTTCTTTGGTATCCTGTTACTTCAATCGCTTATTGCAACAATATACCTTGTTACTTTGACTTGATGCTACAGCATCACCTCGCATTCCGGTCTCATTTCTTTTTACTTTCATTGAAATTATCTTAATAAATAGGTTAAAGTTGTAGTTAAGGGATGATCCAGGTCTTATGAGACAAGAGAAATGAGACGCGATGCGGTTCTTTTATATTTAATCTTGTTAAATGCAACAAAATACAATTAATGAAAATAAAACTATTTTCCTGCTCGGTGCCCTTAGTCGATTAGGCAACTGCCCCATCGGAGCAGTTGCCTAATAAAACTATTTTCAGTAAACAGCTCGGCGGATTAGACAACTGCTCCGGCTCCGGCTCCGGCTACGATAGTCGGCCTAAACGACAATGCAAAGGTACATAATACTACAGGTCATGGAATCGCACACCGCCCTTCCGTCGCCCGGGACAATATGGTCGGAGTATTGCCATGCGATATCCTGTCAAAAAAACGTATGTTCAAGGTACTCTGCACAGCTCTCTATTTCTATTCATTTTATAAGCTTTATCGCCTGCTATATTCTGTTTCTGTTGTAGATATAAATCTGTTCATCATCATCAAATAGTGATTGGTTTCAGCTCATAAACGTCCCACTGTTGGGCTCGAGCCTCCACCGCAATAGGAGGGTAATTGTCTTTACTATAGCATGCTAGTCAGACATGTTAGTTTAAGTATTTATTTCGAGTTTGCTATTGTTATCTTGTATAGATGTTATATGCATATTCTATCCCTTAGTCGTCTTTTATGACATCCACCGGAGAGATAAGAGAGAGGGATAAGAGAGAAATTTAAAGAGATAAATATTCTGACTGTTATATCTCAATATATATACGAAAATGTATTTTATGTAAAGAAAAATATCGGTAACTTTGAAAAATATAGTGACATTCATCATGTAAATACTCGGAATAAGGATAAATTAGTTGTACACAGTACTCGTCTTCAACGAGTTAACAGATCCTTCATGGGGCAATGTATACGCTTCTACAACAAATTACCTATTAATATTCGAGATATGCCAGTTAAAAAATTTAAAAAAGCAATCAAGAGTAGATTTTGTAGAAAAGGTTATTATAAAATCTCGGATTATCTTGATGATAATACAGACTGGTTATGAGCAGCTCCTCATTCAGGCATTTTCTCATTATTTCAAAAGGTGTTACATACATGTTTATTCTGTTGCTGTTAATATAATTGTAAAGCGTAGCGTGTTTTGCCAAACGAATTTGTTATTTAATCTGTGTTTTATGTTTGTGGCCCATGGTATTGGTCATGCTCACTGAAGGGTCTGCTTGCGGTAGCTACGAGGAGCGGGTCACTCCCTTCCCTCCATTGTGGTTGAGGGGAGTGATGGCTGCTCTAGTGGTTAACTCGTGATCGGGTGCCGCTTGCGGGATCTGGTCCAGCCATGGTACTTTTTAGTTATATTTAATAACTGTATTGTATGATGATTCGAAAGGCATCACACTGGAGCTATTAATAGACATGTTGTTGTATATTATCTTATTAAAAAAAAAATAGTAAATGAATAAAAAAGAAGACAAGCCCACTGAGTTTCTTGCCGGATCTTCTCAGTGCGGTCGCGTTCCGATCCGGTAGTAGTGTAAGGTAAAAATGTTAAAAAGTGACCATATGTAAGTGCCCCCGCGGGGTTTATGCATAATAAAGTATTTGAATTTGAATTTGAATTTGACCGGCAATTTAGGTAGTGGTGAATGAAACACGAAAATAAACCGGTTAACTTATATAAGTACATAATCTCCATATGCACAACTCCCGGTGTAAGAAGTACCTTCATCCCCTTTCCTAGTGAGAAATAATCCTCTCTTAACTAACTCGTATAACTGCGCGACACCGTTACATATGATTTTCATTGTAAATAAAACTACTTTTACGGATTTTTATCGCGTTTGTATTTGATTTATGTTTGACCAAACATCGGGCAATCTCCTCGGTGCCAAAAGTTGGCAGTCTTGCCGCCTCCTCCAGCGTCACACCATGCGCTGTGACTAGCGTGTCGTCGTCGTAACAAATGACGCCCAGTCCGGGTGGGAGGCTCCCTCTCAACGCCCAGTCGTCGCCGATGTTCCACAGGATGGGACCGAGGACCGACCCTTGTGGGACACCGCACGTCACGGCAAAAGTTCACGCTTTTTTTGGGGTGGGCATCAGGCGCAACGCTTACAACCACTGTTGCACATGTGTCGCAAGGACATAGGTATGTCCAGGCGTGGCCAACAGTGAACATCGGTAGGCTGATTAGTCAAAATACAAGGTTATGAATTTTATTAGAGATAGCAACCCGCCCTCGCTTCGCTTCGGTTATAGGTTATAGTCGTTTTACCCGTGTAGTTCCCGTTCCCGTGGGAATACCGGGATAAAATATAGCCTAGTTTACGCCCTGATATTATAGCTTTCCATTGGTGAAAGAATTTTTGAAATCGGTCCAGCCGTTTTGAAGATTACCCGGAACAAACAGACAGACAGACAAAAATTTTTTAATTGCTATTTTAGGCATAGGTGTCGTGCAAATAACCGTGTGAGCATGAAAAAAGCCTATTATTTTGACATTACAAACAGACACTTCAATTTTATTTATTGGTATAGAAGATTAAAAAGCCGATTCAGGCGATTTTCAAGTAAAAGTCCAATTCAAGATGAATAATTTATTGGTTTGTTATTTAAGAACAATAAGCCATTTATACTTAGTTCAAAACACATAATATCATCTATCAGAGTTCAAAGATCGCCATTTTGTTTATAATATAGTAGAAATCCGACGTAAGTTAAAATTAATAACCTATATATATTACTAAAAACAACGATATTTATTCATAAAAATTTACTTATCAATACTAGCTACGTGTAAGTAAAACGGTAATTATGAATTTTTAATCTAACGGAGATAGAAGATATTTATTTAATAATTCTACTGATAGGTAGGTACATACTGAAACATTGTGATTGAGACTAGTTTGGCGATTGAAGTTATAAAGATCTACTTGTGTTGGTAGATAACTTCTGACAAATACAGGCTTTTTAAAATTTAATTAATTCTTCAGCTAACTCATGATAAATCAATTTAATTGCCGAATAAGTCCAAGCCAAGATAATCAATGGCTAAAATTTTGATGGCAAATCATTTATAGCTGCCAATTGTTGATTCAAAATAACGGCAAATCGTTTATTTCAATGAAAAATATATTTTTTTCGCGTTATTGCAGTTATTTTCGATATGATTTTAAAATGTTTAAATTATTTTAGTAGTTCTTGTTTTGCTGACATTACTTTCTCAATATTATATCATGTACCTCTTCTCATTAGAAATGAGAGATTATTATTAATTCGTTGTCTTATAGCCCGCATTTGACAAAAGTTTTAAAACCGTTAACGTCACTAGATGAAGAATTACTGAAATTGAACTCTAACATTGTTAATATTTAAATATCTAATAATTAGATATAATAATTTTCACTACATCTTAATACTAAAATAAGGTAACGTACAATAAATCTAACATTTATTCAATAATCACATTAATTTTGATATGTCTGTGAATTACACAAAGTGCAGCACCGTTTAACTATGCTTTTTTTGGTAGATAATTTTGCTCTATGACGAAAAAAGTACATAGTAAAAGGGTTTATAAAATGTTTCATAAACTACAATACCGATCATATTAAAATAATTATACTTTATCAACTACAGATTACATTCTATGATATGTATTTTTACCTACATCTAATTTAATAATGATATGTTTCCATGGTCCTATTCTGGATTTTTCCAAAAGCCAGATATAAAGCGCATGCATTCTTTCAACAATTCTTAATTCTTTTTTTTTAATAAATCTAAGGATATTTCAAATCATCCGACTGTTAGCTTTATATCTCGCTTAGAATGGACACTACATTTCAACGGAGTCGCCTCTGATACAAGTCCAAGGAATGAAGGGTAAAAATTTAGGGCGACAATCATCACACATTCAGTGATAAATCATCAGGGTCATCATGAAGTGAGATGCGACAGTTAGTTTATCTTCGACTAGTATTTTAGTCACAGTCATGAAGAAGCTAACTCTTCATTTCACACTTATGATAGACGCGAGTATTGTACCCTGATAATATGTAAACTATATTGATTCATAATCTAACAAAGCGTATGCATCCAAAAATATGTTTACCTAATAAAAAAAATCTGACTATGTTTTAAAAACATTTCCTTTCCTGTAAGCCTAAATATATGCAAAAAAAGAAATGGTTTTGACATACAATCGAGTCTACGTGGCCGGTTGTAGAAAGGTCGATTTGAAATCCAAAACCATTCCTAAAATATTTTTATAATTTCTAATTTCAAGCATTCCAACAATTTCACAGGATAAAGATGAGAGAGATAAGGGAGAGGTGGTTTACTTTTTTCTATATTTAATGGAGTCGTAAGGAAGGTAACTATAGAAGGATGAGCTTATAGGGGCAAATTGGACAACATGGTAATAATCAGAGGCAGACTCCGGTCCTATTCAGTCCAGGAATCCCGTGTTAACCAGCTTTTCCAAGAAAAACTTGACATCGCCTAGCTCGGAGTCCTTTATGCCAAGGGATTTCAGCATGCCAAGATCACCGTTCTCTACCGCCATAAAGACAGAGCGTAAATGTTCCAGATCAGACCTCATCAGGTGTAAGGCAGCTCCAAAGTCCTCGATAGTTTGGGATTCTGAAAAACAAAGTACCATATCAGTAATAGTATCGTAAAATAAAAATTATTGTTATCTTACTAATGTTTAAAAACCAAAAGTTTGTTTGTTTGTTATACAATTATGCTGAAAAGCGGCTGAGTGAATTTCAAATACGCCATCGTTGTCATCATCATCGTCCTCTCAGCTTATATATATCCCACTGCTGGGCACGAGCTTCTTCCACAATGGGAGTAGGGAGGTATCTCTCTTGCAGTGATGTTATCTGCATATTATTCCTCTTAGTAGTCTTTTACGATACCCACGGTCAAGATACACCGTAATCTTATTCTGTCACCACACGGAAAAGCATATGGATATTATAATATCTATAACGGCAAAATACTCACGTGCTGAGATCGGGGCCTCGCAGACACCGCTGCGCACTCGACGTAATCGATCTCAGCACATGAGTGTTTTGCCGTTATAGATATTATAGCATATGGATTATAATATATTTTTTTTTTTGGTGGGCTATGGTAAGCGCATGCGCGGTCCAGTCCGTCCGGGGCGATGAAAAGACAGCGCATTACCCACCCGTACCCACGTCACCTCGTTGTTGGGCCGACCACCGGAGCAGATGTGACTTGTCGTCAGTGGTCGGCCCAACGGAATACCCTTTCGGGTAACCTCACCTCTCGACGTCCTGGAACGTCGGTCGCCGTCGCGCGGTCAGCCTCTCTGCGGGTGACGGACAATTCCCCGGTCCGATCACCCGCGGCCTCGGCTAGGGCGGCATTAGGCGCAGATACTCGCGCCTGCGCCGCCCGAGTCGCCGGCGGCGGAACGTGTCGCCGAATAGGAGCTCTACTCGCACACGATCCGCCGCCTCCTTCCGTGAGATTACGGCCTCACAGAAGGCGGCGACCGCGTCCCAGTTCCTGACGCTGACGAGCATCTCCCTGGCGATGGTCGGCAGCGCCAGGTCGGCACCGATAATTGCGACGAGTTCACGGCGATCCCCCTCCCATGCAGCACACTCCTCGAGCGTGTGCTGCGCCGTGTCCTCGTCGCAACTGCAGTGGTGGCAGGACGGAGTGCTCTCCCTCCTGACAATCTTGAGCAGGTACTTCCCGAAGCAACCGTGCCCCGTCAGCACCTGCACCAGTCGGAAGGAAAGCATCCCGTGCGTCCGCTCCAACCACTCCATCAGCACCGGCCGGAGGGCCTCGACGGTCCTGACACCGTACCGAGGACTCTCCAGCCGGACTGCCCAACGGGCAATGACTCCACGGCGGGCGTCGACCCGCCAGGCGGTGATCTCTTTGATGGAGACCATGCCGCCGCGGGCGCGCGTCTTCGACACCCGCCGATAAATTTCGGCGACCATCTCCGCCTCCAGGTCCCACGGGGGAGTTACGGCCAGGAGGCACGCTGCCTCCGTCGCCACCGTGCGGTAACCCCGTATGGCCCTGATCGCCATGACCCTCTGTGGTCGCCACAGGAGGGCCCTAAGACGGACGGTCAGGGACCCCGCCCACACCGGTGCGCCGTACAGGGCCATCGACCGGATCACCCCCACGTACAGCTGTCGGCACGTAGCGCTGGGTCCGCCCACATTCGGCATCAGCCGCGAAAGGGCGGACGCCGCGCCGACAAGCCGGGGAACAAGTCGATGGAGATGCTCCCGGAACCAAAAATGCCCGTCGAGCACCAGGCCCAAGTACTTCATGTGGGCCTGGATGCTGATGGTGACCGACTTTACGGTGATCGAAGCGCCGGCGGGAGGCTCGGCGGTACGGAGGCCATGGAACAAAAGGGCCTCCGTCTTTTCCAGGGCTACCCTCAACCCTAGCGCTTCGATCCGCCTGACAATCTCCTCGGTGCCGTGAGTTACCAGGCGTGCCGCCTCCTCTAGCGTCCCACTCCGGGCTGTGACGAGTGTATCGTCGGCGTAGCAAATTACGCCCAGCTCGGGTGGGAGGCTTCCTCTCAACGCCCAGTCGTAGCCGATGTTCCACAGGGTCGGACCCAGAACCGACCCCTGTGGGACACCGCATGTCATGGGCGTTCGCACAACGTCCCCTACTCGGTCAACGTAGAGGACGCTGCGCCCCTGCAAGTAGTCTGCCACCAGCCGCCTGAGGTACACGGGCACCCCGTGATATCTCAGCCCCTCCCTGATGCAGCTGAATGGCAGACTGTTGAAGGCATTGACGATGTCCAGGGACACCGCCAACAGGACTCCTCCGCCGGTGACGGCCTCCGCTACCACGGCCTTCAGGCGCAGCAGGGCCGCAATCGTCGAACGCCCTCTCCGAAAACCAAACTGGGCGTCCGACAAATCGGGCATTATAGCATAGTTTACTCATAACATAGTTTTAATTTTATTTAGGGAGAATTTGTTATTTATATGGTGATAGAAAAACCAAGTATCTGGGGCCGCGGATAAAACCTATTTCAACAATAAATTAGTGAAGGTCGGTTATCGCTAACAAGTCGATAACAGTAGGAGAAATTTCTATGACTTTAGAAACATAATGGTAGACCATATGCCATGTTTGATATGTTACTTTTACGACACTTAACAAGTAAATGTAATGCTTATAGTACTTTATTAAAATAAAACTGCTGCATTTAAACAGTCGATTTTTTTTGGAGCATATCGCATTTTGAGGTCTCCTATAATTGAGAAAATATTTGATTTTTTGTTAGGACCCATCTCACGAAATTGACACTGCTGTAACTTCCGAAAGCCGTCGTTAGATAGTCTCGGTTTTTAATTGCCTTGGGACCCGCAAAA
The DNA here is from genome assembly GCA_032191425.1 of Lymantria dispar. Taxonomy (NCBI): domain Eukaryota; kingdom Metazoa; phylum Arthropoda; class Insecta; order Lepidoptera; family Erebidae; genus Lymantria; species Lymantria dispar. The sequence goes on along the minus strand of CM063462.1, from coordinate 2,745,507 downwards.
AATTTAATTAGAGAAGTTAAAGTGGAGGAGTTGGAAAAGATTTATTTCACTTTCCTCCTATGCAAAGCGGGAGACATGAAGACAAAATGGCTAGCAAGTTATATAATAGATAAGGGGCTTTACAGGTAAGTGACGTGTAGCAGTACAGCTCCACGGATATGTCAGAGCTTAATGGGCCTATATGTGAGCCTTAAGATTGATTAAAATAGTAGAAGCGCCGGACCGCACGGCAATTTTCTCGACTTGTTACAAGCTCCGTACAACCCCAGACAAGACTTGCAAAGTATAGAAGATATAATAATATTTGTGTAGTTAATTTGTACTATGTTTATGTAGTTCTGCATGTAATATATTTCTTATTCAAGATAACAAACTTCTTTTCTTGTATTGGCAATGAGTTATACCTAATTATGAATTATAAGCTATTGGTGCCAGTGTCAAGTTATGGTTTTCTTTATATTACCAACGATCGGGTGCTGTCAACAACATGAATGATGAGGAATGGGGTGAACGGAACTTAGTCCAGTTCAACCCCACAAAGACGCAAGTTTGCGCGTTCACTGCAAAGAAGGACCCGTTTGTCAGTGCGCCTCAGTTCCAAGGAGTAACTCTCCAAATTTGCGACAGCGTTGGGATCCTCAGCGGCGAAATATCGAGCACAGTCCAGTTTGGGAGTCATTTGGAGGACAAATTGGCAAGCAAAAAGTTGGGCGTCCTGAACAGAGCCAGGCGGTACTTCACACCGAGACAGCGTCTTGTGTTATACAAAACACAAGTTCGTTCTCATGTGGAGTACTGCTCACATTTCTGGGCAGGCGCGTCCAAATATCAGCTAGACCCACTTGACTCCCTTCAAAGGCGTGCTATTCGAATCGTCGGGGATCCCAATCTTACGGACAGGTTGGAGTCACGGGAGCGGCGGAGAGACTTTGGGTCACTCTGCGTACTATACCGGGGTACTATTCATGGGGAGTACTCTGAAGAACTGTTTGACTTGGTACCACCGTCACCGTTTTACCAACGTACCACTCGATACCGCAGCAGGGTTCATCCATTTCACCTGGAAACGTTATGGTCTTCAACTGTACGTTCCAGCGATCATTTCTCCCATGTACGTGCAGGCTCTGGAATGAACTACCTGCTGCTGTGTTTCCGAGCGCTATGACATGTCCTTCTTTAAACGAGGTTTAAGAAGAGCTTTTTCTTCACGGTAGGCAACGGCCTGGCTGTGCCCTTGGTATTGCAAAGGTCCATGTGCGGTAGCGTCGCTTACCATCAGGTGTGCTGCTTGCTCGTTTGCCACCAACGGCAGTAAAAAAAAATAATTCCTCTGAGATTTTCAGCAGAATATGCAAATGCACGCCATTCACTATTATATCATATTCCCTACACTTTAGCATGTTCTCTGCGTTATATAACGTACGAGCAAAATGAATTAAAATAACACGTTAAAACACTAAAATAGTGATTAATATTTAAAAGCGCCACTTCACATTTTGACATTGACCGCCAAAATAACTTAAATAGCCCTAATATGGACGACATTTTGAAAGGCATCATATGTCACTCGTAAAAAAAGGATATATTACCTGAAAGAGCTATAGCGACCTTCTCCACTCCGCCTAGTGGTTCCAAAGCATCCCTTGCCTTACTACCGAAGAGTTTCTCTAAGTAGTTGGGCCCGTGGGACGCCAGTAATGATTGGAGGAACGATGCCGTTTCTTCAACAGGTGGCCTTTTTGCTGTGGAGTAGAAACAATTTTATTTATTACGCTATAAAATAGGACAGATACGTACGTAAGTTTTCCTTTGCTATAAATAAAATATACGAAGGGATGTTTTGAACTTGAAATATTCTAAAATGAAAAAAAAAAAATACTGCACAGATGGTGTAGTATTTAAGATATCTCTTCTCCTTCGTGCCATCCATAAGTTATTGTTGTGAGTCTGGGGTGTAATTTGTGCCTGTCAATTGTATATTCGCAAAATCTTCCGCAATATACTTAATGATGTTTCCTTTTTTTGATTTTAACTTGTGGTATGTAAGTTGACAATCTCAGTTTCCCAGAAGAATTTTTCCATCCTCCTGTTGATCCCGATTTTACGACAACCACATAACAGTAAGAGGTGGACTATATTGTATTTCTAACCAGTCACCATATAGGAAAACTTAAAGTTACTGTTCTACCATTTACGGTAAATACAATTCTTACTATCCACGTCGTACCACTTTATCATTCATTCTCAATAAAAGGAATAAAAAATATGTGCTTTATTATACTTTTAACAGCCATATTTCTATACAATGTCGCCTAAGAACCTGCGTATTATACTTTTCAATTATGACGTCTGATGTTACAGTAAAATCATTTTTATGAATTTTATAGTGTCTGTATTTAAGTTGTGATTGTCCGATGTTTCAAACACTTTTCAGCGTTCATGATCAAAGGCGGACCAAGATGTCTCACATCCAACAAGTCATCGTTATTACAGGTTTTAAATAATTAAAAAACTAAATGTCTTTGAGTATATTTCTTAAGGTGATTTCTTCAAAGAATACTCGTCATTTAAAATCGATAATTTTCATTATGTTAACCGTATGTGGCCTTCAAGTTATTAAAAACCTAATATTCAAAGCTTTCACCAAGGCTTGTATAATGAATAATCAATCATTTCAGATATTTTAGCTTCAGCTATATCGTTTAATTAAATTGAAACGTTGAGTCGCACAGTTATCAAATACTGATAGCAAAATAATATTTAAATAACTTTGTCCCATTTTATTGACCTGTAGCACCAGGATAAAATGATAATATCTTTGCTAAGTAACTTTGCGAAATAAAGAACAAAAAACTAAAATAATATACTTTAACTAGCTAACCCAACAGACTTTGTTCTGTTCAAATCTAAAAAATAGTAAATAGGAATACTTTTTAAAATCGATCGCAGCGCCACCTACCGGTTCCAATTATTAATCTAAACCATTCTCATATCCATCGGTATAGCTAAAAAAATATCAAAATCGGTTCAGCCGCTTAGAAGGAGTTCATTTACAAACATACGAACAGAAGATTTATATATAATGATAGAAAAATTTATATAGTCGAAAAAAGTTATTCATATAGTCGTTTTCTTAAATTCTCTAATTTTCTACGCAACTTTCTTAATTTTTTTCCGTAAAAGTCATTTTCAAAGTATTAGAAAACTTAAAAAAAAAGATGGACGAAATCGGCAAAGTCGTTCTCAAGTCATGTTATTGTCCTGTCCGAACAACGCCACCTACCGGGTCCAATTATAATCTAAACCATCCTCGAATCCCCTTGAATACACACAAAAAATTTCGTCAACATCGGACCAGCCGTTTAGGAGGAGTTCAGTGACATACACACGTACGCTATTAATCTATATACCAATAAATAAAATTGGAGTGTCTGTTTGTAATGTCAAAATAATAGGTTTTTTTCATGCTCACACGGTTATTTGCACGACACCTATGCCTAAAATAGCAATTAAACAATTTTTGTCTGTCTGTCTGTCTGTCTGTTTGTTCCGGGTAATCTTCAAAACGGCTGGACCGATTTCAAAAATTCTTTCAACAATGGAAAGCTATAATATCAGGGCGTAAACTAGGCTATATTTTATCCCGGTATTCCCACAGGAACGAGAACTACGCGGGTAAAACGACTATAACCTATAACCGAAGCGAAGCGAGGGCGGATTGCTAGTCTTATATATAAACTAGCAACCCGCCCTCGCTTCGCTTCGGTTATTATAGGTTATAGTCGTTTTACCCGCGTAGTTCCCGTTCCCATGGGAATACCGGGATAAAATATAGCCTAGTTTACGCCCTGATATTATAGCTTTCCATTGGTGAAAGAATATTTTAAATCGGTCCAGCCGTTTTGAAGATTACCCGGAACAAACAGACAGACAGACAAAAATTTTTTAATTGCTATTTTAGGCATAGGTGTCGTGCAAATAACCGTGTGAGCATGAAAAAAGCCTATTATTTTGACATTACAAACAGACATTCCAATTTTATTTATTGGTATAGATAATCCGACTGTTGGGATCGGGCCTCCTTCTCAGTGGGAGGAAAATTCTTACTCTATCCTGCTGCTCAGATGTATGGACGTAGGGTTCTATGTCGAAATGTCCCTCTCTTGCATAGACTTGAATATTTCTTAGTTATCTTTTACAACACACATGGCAAGAGAGGCAATGGTGAATTGTATTCATACTCCGTCACCATACGGATAAGTTACTTTAATAATAATCATATTCTCTCCCGTTCGCCATTAAGCTGGCCACTGACAGCGAATCCTTTACGTCCGTAGCTAGCCCGGTTTCATCCCTCCCCAACGCCCATCCCGGGGCGGCCTCTCTGCGGGTGACGGACTATTCCCCGATCCAGTCACCCGCGGCTTCAAAACATTATTATCTACCTATTAGTTCGGCATATTATTTTTCTATCTGGTGACGCTTAAAGACGACTAAGGTTAATATGCATACAACATCTATGCAACAGAAGGAAAACTTGGAAGGAGGCTCGAGCCCAGTAGTGGAACGTATATGAGCTGTGATATTAATATAAATAATAAAAAAGCACCTATTTTTCAATTTTATTTATATTGTAATTTGTTATACGTCAAACCGATAACCTCAAAAAATATCTTGATATTTGATATACCATTGAAAAAATTGAGCGTGATACTTCACATGAACTTGTCGCATCAATCATCGTTCTCACAAGATTTGTTACTAATTCGTTCAAGATAAAATAATTTGAAAGAAATGAATATATTTAGAAAGAAAAGTATACTTTAATCTTAGATGTAACTTTATCACTTGATTTAGAGAGTTCACTTTTCAATCACTTTATTCAATGATTGTAAATAAAATTATTTTATGGATTTTATCGCGTTGGTAATTTTTGATTGCCCAATGTTTCAAATACTCTACAGCATTCATGGTCACGGCTGAACTGAACGTTGTAAAGTGTTCGAAACATCGTTCGGGCAATGAAAAATCAAATACAAACTATAAAATTCATAAAATATTTTTATTTACAATGTGTACCTACTTGCGTAAACTTCAGAAATCTTCATTCGATATTACGATATAGGTATTCGATTTTCTTGTTATATGGTGGCAGCTACAAAAATGTATAACTAACTCTAACATTGCTCGGGTGTCGAAAAAGCTTATTATATCGACCTGGGTTACACTCCATGATGCAGTACATGTTTTTGATGATGAAAGCAGTTTTGGCATATGTAAATATTAGTATTATTATATTTTTCTTGTCACTGAGGAAGAATATAATTCCCCTATCCTGACCGTGCAGGGCGGGATTATCCATAAGGTGGATTAGGCAACTGCGTAGGGGCCCCGCACTGACCGTGGGCCCCGAGATGTCACTAAGAAAAAAATTCTTGAACGATTTTTTTGAAAATTTATATACTTCCTCAACATGAATCCTTTTTTATTGTTCTTGGTGGCCAAAGAGAAAACAGCACACCTGATGGTAAGTGCTACTCATAGACCCTGGACCGTGGACCCGAGAATCGCATTGCCTAGGGACTTAGATGGGGTTAATCCGGCCCTGTGCCCGTGTATGTTATAAAAGATGACTAAGGGATGTAGTATGCATATAATATTTATACAAGAGAAGGAAAATTCGAAAACTATACCGACCCGTCTGAGCAGCGTGGTAAAGTAGGTCAACTTCCCTCCTATCGTGGAGGTCGCTCGAGCCTAGCATTGAGACGTGTATAACCTAAGATGATGATTATACACGGTGACATTTATGTCGTCTTACAAAAGCAGGTCAATTAAAGTATCCAGTATCTACTAATACCAATGCACAAGACTAGTGGTTTCAAAGGCTGTTTCAAATATAGTGCATCAAGAATATGGAATAACATTCCTCCTCCTTTGAGACAAAATATAAGTTTTAACAGCTTTAAAAAAAAATTAAACTACTACTATTATACCGAAATAAAACCATATTTGATGCGACATTTGTATAACGAACTGATGAATAATTACATGACATAAGCTACAAATTTGTAATAAATACATACGTCAATCGCTGTTCACATACACACATACGCATACACACATACGCACACACATACACACATTCACACACGCAAACAAACACTCAACACTCATACACACAAAAATGAAAAAGCGAACTCGTCATACAAAAGCACATCCTTCATAATTCAATTCATTAATGTTATTTATATTGTTATCATTCTTATTGTAAGTTATTTTATTCCTTTTTCTTTTTTTTTCTTTTCTCTTTTTTTTTTGCTATTTTTCTTTCTTATATATTTGAGGAAAGGGGTTTTCTGAAAACCAGCCCTGCATAATTTCTATGCAGCACAATGCTGAGCATTCCCCTATTGTCAAAATAAATTAAAACATGTATTTTAATTATTAGTTATTATGTGACAATAAATGCTAATCTATTCTATTCTATTCTACTATTCATTCATACAATTAAAAGGTTAAAAACAATATTTAATAGAATATTTTTTAATAAAAGTTATTATAAATAATTACTAATTAGAATAGTAAGGAAACAGCTTGTAGCGAGCGCATAGGTACTAACACAGCTGATGTAGTATGTAGGTACTACGACCACTTGACCGCAGCGCCAATCGGGCATCGCAAAGGATAGGTACCTGTTAGGTATCTAGCGTAGGGAATTACGCTTTGTAAAAGCCGTCCACGTGGACTTCATACCTATGATTGGCTAATGAAATTCCGCATGATTGCTTTTGTTTAAAATGTAAACATGATAAACAGACTGTTACAAAATATTAATTTCAGTTTATTTTATTTCATTATTTTTTTATAACTGCCACTTTTGAACATTTAAATATGTTAGATATGTTTCTTTGTTCGGATACTTTTATGGTTTTTTTTGTAAGACTATAAAAATGTCACCGTGTATATTAAAAATTATTTTGAGTACTTGGTGTCGCATCGCTCTTTATTCTTAGTAATACTCAGTATAACCTGCGCCAATAAAGAGACGAATCCAAAATGGCAGTTAATACTTGTAATGACAGGTTGGACCGTCAGCAAATCAGAATTGTTAAATAGATGATAGTTTTTTAATAAATATTTACTTTTATTAAATATTGACTTCAGATGTTTACGCGAGTATTAGACATTGTTAATAAAATTACTTTATGGACTTTATCGCATTTGTATTTGATTTTTGATTGCCCGACGTTTCGAACACTTTACAGCGTTTTTGGTCACAGTGACTATGTTTAGTAGTTTTATTTACTTTTATTGTTTGATAAATAATAATAAGCAAGGTATTTAAGAAAAACAATAAGAGCTAATCGATTTCAAGAAGAAGCGTGGGCTCAATACTCTTTTAGAACACAGGTATATAACATAACACTGAGTCCATAATTAACATATTATATTGAATAATGGTTGAAGTCCTGAGTCTGATTGATATTTGATCGATGTTTAGCATATTATTTTAAATTTTTTATGCCACTGCAATTTATAAAATAATGCAAGAAATTAACTTCACCAACGAATTTAAACAACAAACCTCAGTAACGAATAAAAAGATAATAAAAAATGAAGAACAAAAACATATTAAAATTTAATAATAAATTTTAAAACAGCATATGAAGGCTAATTAATTAAATTATTTATTAGTTAACGAATTTTTGTGTACTGTACCGACGCATATAAGTAAAGACAGACATAGCGTGCGAGGAGGAGAGAATGATTAGTGCCGCCATTTATGATTCGTTTCTTTATTAGCGTGGGTTATAGTTGTTTCGAATTAATAAGCAACACTTGTACAAGCTCCCTCGATATATACTAATACTAGTTGACCTAACAGACGTTGTTCTGTTTAAATAAAATAAAAGGAATTCTCCTTGAAATCGGCAGCACACCACCTATCGGGTCCAATTGTGAATCTAAACCATTCTCAAATCCCTTTGAATACGCACAAAAAACTTCATCGACACCGGTCCAGCCGTTAAGGAGAAGTTCAGTGACATACACAAGAAGATTATTAATAAATCTTGAAGTAGAGAGACCTATTAATAAATTAGTTAATTTGGGTTATATTTATTCGCATACAGTTAAAAAATGGAAATGAACATAAACACTAAAATGTCCAATGATTTCCGCAGAAAAATTGACTGTCATCATAATAATTATCAACCTGCTCATACCCCACAATAGGAGGGAAATTGACCTACTATGTCGTGCTGGTCAGACGTGTTGGTATAGGTTTTTATTTCGATTTTTCCTTTTCATGTTTAGATGTTATATGCATATTGTATCTCTTAATCCTCTTTTACGACACCCACGAGTAAGAGAGGGGCTGGTGAATTGTATTCTTACTTCGTCACCACACGGACAAGTACGTATTGTAAGACAAGTACATCTTTCATAGTAGATATTCCAAAGTTATTGACAATAGTTGGTATAGTCCTCAGTCACACATGGTTAATTTTTAAGTGCCGCTTTCACAAAAATCATATATTATCACAGTCGTATTCAAGAAATATCTGCTATACCTTTCAAATAAATCTACATCAAAGATGTTAGCGGAGGTGTTTCTCTCAAAGGTCTTTTAATGAACCCTTTTCAGTGTCTGTACATTTCAAACGAACATCAAAGTGAGAATGCTGTAGAAAACGTTACGTATAATAGAACTGCAGAATGGTTTTTTTCATATTTTAATACGTGGAGTTTAGTCTCTCTTTGCAAATATAAAGAGTTATTAAGAGCATAATCGGTAATAAGCGGCCGTAAACATAAACATGTGGTTTTTTGAGGACTGGTTACTCGTTAATGATAGTAATTTACTAAAAACTAATATAACCACTACATTAAATACATCTTTATATTGTATTTGTATAGAATTATAACTCAACATTATTTTATTAAAAGGCAAGAGTATTTTAAACTTAAGTTCATGAGATTTTACGAAAATGGTGAGTTTTGAAGTTCAGGTACGAATAAACCATTTAAATTTGGGTAGTAGCGTTTATTTTTTTTGCGTATGAGATCAGTTCGTACATAGCCTATTTCTGGGCTCGAGTCTCCTTCCTAATAGAAGGAAATTTATCATATGTAGCAATGTTGGTCATTATCAGTCAGGTCAGAGGATCAGCGTGAGGTCGACCGACCTGCCGGAAGGGGGGTTAGTGAGGGACGGTACCCGAAAGGTTATCTCGTCGGGCTGGTCACAGACGTTAAGAAATACGGTACCAGTGGTTATGGGGCCGCGCTCCGCCTTAAAAAGTAAATTAAAGTCGTCTTTTATGATACCCCCGAGCAAGTTATAGGGACACGAAAAAGGTATTGATACTTTTAGGTATCGAGTACTTTTGTATTGGATACGTTTACTCAATGAGTACTTTTTGGCAGGTATCGTATCGAATAAATTGTAGAAATTATCCATTTTAAACTTGACCTTACGGCTCTGTATGGTAATGCCATCTAGTTCAAACGTAAAGATCGCTGCTACAATTTTCTGCTTGCAGGCCTTAATATGTTAGCTAGTTCGAGGCAGCGCCATATTCTCGTAGAAAATCAGTCTGAACGGACTACCATTCCAAGAAGCTCATTAGCACAATACTAATTGTGCTAATGAGCTTCTTTCAGTAAGCTAGAAAACGGAGACCGTGGAAACCCTATCTCATGGTAGGCAGCGTTCTAGTTATTTTTCTGGTCTTGCAGGGTTGTTTTATAAGCGGTATTTGTCTGTACTACCTACTCATCTACTTCTAATAGTCATCAAAAAATATATAGTAAAAGAATAATAATTATATAGCGATATTTTATCCTATTCAACGAAAATGTTAGCAAAATAAAAGTGAAATAAAACAAGCAATATCTTTGTAACTGATACCCTTTAGATTGATATTGATAGCTCGCTGTTGGGAAGTACTCAAACCCTATTAACTTTAATAAATAAAAACAATACATAGTTTGTTTCATTTATAGATAACTAGCTGACCCAGCGAACTTCGTACCGCCATAATTTTTTTCGTAAATATATTTTCTAAATTTCTGAAAATATAGTCTGTATTGGAAGAACCATAACGGCTTTGCGGGAAAGATTCAATCGTCTTGGATTCAACAAATTACTGATTATTGATTTAAAAAAAAATATAATTATCAAATTTTCAACCATACTTAATCATAGACAAAATTACGTTTAGCTGTCATTTGCGTTTTGTTATTATATATCAAATGCGTTTTTGTTATACCACGTTTCATAGTGACTTGTATTCTCTTTGACATTTTATGTCACGTCACTCGGGATCGCGATCGAACGGGATAAAAGAGTTATTGGCGAAATTTTCGAAAAAACGGGATAAAAGGTATCCTATGTCCATCACCTGGTTCTAAGCTACCTCCCCACCGATTTTCAGCCAAATCGGTACGGCCGTTCTTGAGTTATAAATAGTGTAACTAACACGACTTTCTTTTATATATATATAGATTACGCAATTGGATATAAAACAGTCTAGTATTATATATACTCTGAGATCCTATTATAATCTTATTGATTTTTGTAATTGACACGTAGCAATGTACTTTGTTCCGTGTGGTGACGGAGTAAGAATACAATTCACCACTCCCTATCTTGCCCGTGGATGTCATAAAAGTCGACTAAGGGATATAATACGCATATAACATTTATGTAAGAGAAGGAAAACTCGAAATAAAGACCTATATGAACCTGTCTGACCAGCATGGTATAGTAAAGTTAATTTCCCTCCTATTGTGGAGAAGGCTTGAGCCCAACAGTGGAACGTATATGAGCCGAGATGAATGTGCTTTAAGAAGGAACAATTGACGTTTTTTTAATCCACTTTATTTACAATTTGTTTTGTACTTTTTACCAGAACAATGTTAAGTTTTTATGTGGACATATGTGAAAATTAATAGGATTATTATTATTATCTGATTGTCTGTTTGGTGACGGAGTAAGAATACAATTCACCACTTTTTTACCCGTGAATGTTGTAAAGACTACTAAGGGATATAATATGCATATAACGTCTATGCAAGAGGAGGAAAACTCGAAATAAAACCCTATACCAACCCGTCTGACCAGCATGGTATAGTAGGTCAATATCCCTTCTATTATGGAGGACGCTCGAGCCCAGCAGTGGGGCGTATATGAGCCGAAATTGACGATGGTGAATGACGTTAAAATCATAAAAACTATGTCAAGAAACACGAGTCATACATACTCGTAAAAATATAAAACTTTTAAAATTAAAACACGTCTGTATTTCGTTTAAAATTTTTAAAGGTGTTAAAACATTAAGTATTATATACGCGTCATAAAACGAGTGAGTTAAAATTACTTTCGGTGTGCTTTTTAAACCACACTTATCTACTTTTTTATGACGACATTGTTGTTTGTCTTTTTCATAGTTAACTACTTATATAGAGAAAGTGGTTTTGTATACGTGGATAATAAAACTTTAAAACTGGTGCTGATATTTTAAAAATTATTTCTCAATTTGAATGGTAAATTATTCCAGATAAATATATTTTTCGTGTGATGATGAAATAAGAATACATTTCACCACATCCTTGTCTTTGAGTGCCATAAAAGGCGACGCATTCATCATTTCAGCCCATTGCCGTCCAATACGTGGTCGCCACTCGAGAACCTTTCTTGCCCAGCGGCTGTCGGTTCGTCGTGCGATGTGGCCTGCCCATTGCCATTTTAGCGTGCTAATTCTCCGTGCTATGTCGGTTATACCCGTTCTTCTGCGGGTTTCCGTATTTCGGATTCTATCTCGTAGAGAAATCTCGAGCCCGCTCCATAGCATGCTGAGCTACTTAGAGCATTGATATGAGGCCTACATTTAGGGAGCACGTTTCCGTGATGTAAGTTATCACTGGTAACACACTGGTCGTAGACCTGTGTTTTCAGACACTGAGGTATGTTGGACGAGAAGATCTTCTTAAGTTTCCCGAACGCTGCCCAACCGAGTTGGAGTCGGCGGCTGATCTCTTTTTTCGAAATTGGGTCTACCTAACTGGACTGTTTGTCCTAGGTAAACATACTGATCGACAATTTCGAGAATCGCATTGCCAACTGGGACCGGTACAGGAACGACATGGGCGTTTGACATGACTTTCGTCTTGTCCATGTTCATTCGTAAACCCACTAGTTGGGATACCCTGCTAAGACTAAGGGATATAAATATGCATATAACATCTATGAGAGAGATGGAACACTCGAATTGAAACCTATACCAACAGGTTTGACCAGCGTGGTATGTCAATTTCCCTTCACCTTGGAGGAGGCTCGAGCTCAACAGTGTATGGGCTGAGATGAAATGAATATCTATGTGAGGAATATAGAATTCGAGATAAATTTCCTATATCATATAGCCTACAAAATATAGTAGGTAAATTTTCCTCCCTATTGTGGAGAAGGATTGAACCCAGAAGTTAGATGTACATGAGCCGTAATGATGATGACGATGATGAAATATAAGATTTCCATCTATCCATCCATTATGAACATGATCAGATCTGATCTGACATGATCTTTAGCAGGCAGTTTGGCGACCGCAGTAAGGTCAGTCTTTAAGGTTCCTAGGCGACTGCTGCTGTCCATTCTCTTGGTCATATCTCAGGCAATTATTACCACTCCCAGGGGAAAGAAAAATGATTCTTAGTTTACTACAAACATTGCTTGAATTTTAATAAAGCACATAGAATTGAATCGTCATTTTCATAGCAGCCCAAATACGTCCCACTGTTGAGCTCAGGCCTCCTCCACAATGAGAGGGAATTTGACCTACTATACCATGCTGTTCAGGCATGTTGGTATCTTTCCAGTTTTCCTTCTCTTGCACAGATGTTATGTGCGTATTATATCTCTTAACCGTCTTTTACGACATCCACGGGCAAGATAGGGAATGAGGAATGTATTCTTACTTCGTTATCACACGGAAAATAGAAATGAATAGAAAAGACATTTGATAACCCTGATAAAACATTGTTATCTGATTTGCGAACAAATTTTCCTTTTGGATCTTTCATTTGGAGAGTTGTGCCCTTAAGGGTCAGGAAGTTAGATTATTAACTCTATTGCCAGCCTAATTTGAGCTCCTGCTTGTTATTACAGTTATTACATTTACTGGTTTTAGTTCACAAGTTAGATACAGGGGTAAAAAGATTTGATAACAAAGGAATGCCTATATTAAGGGAACTCTGAATGTAACTTCAGTTATAGAAAAGATTAGGAGTCCGAGATTGTCTTAGCATGATATATCTTACTGGACCGGGGAATAAGTCCGTCACCCGTTGAGAGGGCGACCGCGCGAGGAAAGATCACGTCCTCCCGGAGGAGGGGACGTCGGTCGAGGAGAGTACCCTCTCCTCAGGGAGTATTCCGGGCCGACCACTGACGACAAGTCACTCTGTCACCCTGGACGGAGCAGAGCGAGGAGTGCGACCTTAATCTACCACCAAAAAAAAACATCTTTTACTTTTCCATCACAGGCGCAACTTTCAAATATTCTCTTACGAATTCTTATGTATAAGATACAAAATGATGTATAAGAATACATAATTTTGTATCTTATACATTTTTGGTATGATGACGGAGTTAGAATACAATTCACCACACTTTTCTCGCCCATGGGCTTCGTAAAAGACTACTAAGAAATATAATGTGAACATAATACCTATGCAAGAGAAGAAAAACTGAAAATCTTCGTATTATATATATATTATATATGTCATTATACGTTTGTGAATTGTACTAAATAATATTTCGAATGGTATCACACTGGAACTATTCATGTTGTAAGATGTAATTTTATTCAAGTGAAATTATAAAATTAAAAAATAGACATTCCCGCTGAGTTTCTTGCCGGATCTTTTCAGTGCGGTTGCGTTCCGATCCGGTGGTAAAGAAAAATATAAAAAAAAATGACAATATGTAAGTGCCCCCGTGGGGTTTATCCATAATAAATGATTTGAATTAGAATAAAAGCCTACATCAATCTGTCTCTTCCATGGTGGAGGAGGTCAGCTGTGGGACATAATTATATGAACTATGAGGATGATTCATTTCTTATTTTATTTATTCTCATCACGCTACGCATCTATTTCAACAAGCACATAACTATATAATAAAATAGATAATGTTATAACTCTTACCAGCGGTGCAAAGTTTGGAGTCTTCATCGTAACCATCGATGCAATCTGGGGCTCCATCACAGAGGTATTGTATGGAGATGCAGTTACCATCCACAGGACACTTGAACGGTTCATACGGGTGACAGTATTCTGGAAGAAAAGAAGAGAAAATTATATTAGCTCTCTTTAATATTGATAAAAATCCAAATCCACAAGGATTTGAAACAGATTTACACATAATTATACACGGCACTAAGAATAAAGATTGTCATCCTATTTAATTGCAAGTTCAGTGAGAATTTTTTCCATGTTATCTTGCTAGAAGTTATATAATGGTCCGAAGCATCACACAGGAACTTGGAAACTCCTAGTTTTATTTAAAAGAGAAATAATTTAAATAAGACAAGCTTGCTGAGACTTACTAGATTTAATCAGTAAAGGCCACGTTGTATTGCGTTGTTATATTATTAAATTGTGTACGTATTATATTTTCTAAAATTTTCATTTAATAAATCCCAAAGAATTAGAAAAAAAGAACAATTAAGATAATGTCTGAATTTTACGATTGCCATATGAGAGGCAGCAAAATTAGGCACAAAATACATACATTGTTTTTAATCATTCAGCTCATATATGTCCCACTGCTGGGCTTAAACCATCTGCACAAAAGGAGGGCAATTGACCTGCTATACCACACTTATAGTTTTATATCGAGTTTTCTTTCTCTTGCATAGATATTATATGCGTTATATTGGTCGTCTTTTACCATTTCCAAGGACAATATACGTGGAGTAGGAATCATCACGCACGGAAATAAGCATTATAAAAATTGTAACAACATTATGTATAAGTTCGCAAAAGAAGTTATTAGTGGAAAGGTATCATGTGTAGCCAAATTTATATCTAAGCTTTCAGTAAAGAAAAAAATAGTATTTTCCCTACCCTAAACCCAAAGGAAATTCATGAAATCACTGTCCAACCTAATTTCGATTGTGTTAAGAAACGTGACCAAAATACTAACTGTAGTTAGGCATCAAGCCGATTTAGGCATTACGTAAATGGTTAGTTAGTTTTATTTGTACAAAAGTCTCCAAGAAAATCTTTCTTAATTAAAGAAAAACAGTTTCCATTCTCATTTTCGTCAGCTCATTTTTATCGTTGTTAATGAAATTATTGATTGAACTTGGCTTGACACGCTACCGGGAGTCTAGATCTTAGGCATACTGACTTTGGGTATCGAAATAAACTATTATGGAACGTAAGCAAATAATATATGGTATGGGTAAGAAGATAATGCGTAACCATTTCTTGCAATACCCGGCGAATATTGCACATCGGTCCTTGGAAAATGACTTTCGACTAATTTTGACTCTGTAGAGCGCGTGAGAATTGTTAAAACCGACTGGGGATCACTAGGAGAATGGACAAAAAAAAGACACTGTCTTAGAAAGCTTATAACATTATCTGTAAAAGTGTTAAGACCGCTATGTACAGCATTACTGCTTCTTCTGCTAGATGAGATGCCTATGCCTAATCGTGGATGTTGATAGGCTGTAAGAATGAAAATAGAGAATGATATGGTAGGAGCTTCAAAAACTGCCACAACCGCTGTTGGATTCGGTTCGTTTGTACCACTCAAGCAGCTAAGATCCAAGCAGCGTTACTGGTGGCCTGCTCAATAGGCGAAGAGGGTAAGAATCACGGATTAACCCGTACCATCCTTTCATTGCTCCAAATAGTTGGCAGTATGTAACTTGTTTAAAGAATATAGAATGAGCTGTAGAAATTTTCATTGGCTAAGAAAGCTTTAAGAGAAATTATACGCCAAGATTTTAGCGAGCATAGTATCACTTATCCATGACATCTACCTTTGAATGTAGCTCTCCTCACGAGGGGAGAGAGAAACACCAAAATCACCAAGGTTAACAATCGAGCTGACTATTGCACTTTTCTAGGACAGTGCTCCTATGATGTTTACTTATCTCTGGTGTTTACTTAGCTAGTTTTTACGACTCCTATGGGAAAGTAACCTGTCACTAAAAATGGTGGGTACATTTTCCTTATATTCTTAAGGTGGCTCATAAACCAACACTTAGGGATACGAGATAGGTTATAAAATAACCTACTCTGTATAAGCTGATGATCAAACATTTCGCATTTCTTTTTACTATCGGTTGCAGTTCAGGAAACGCTTATTATTATAGGACCAAATCGATTTATCCTTTTTCTCCAAAGCAAATTGTTATTCAACGAAATCCGTTTAACATATTTGAATTACAATATTTTTTTTTTGTATCCATTTGGTAATGGAGCTTATGTACATACTATGTAGTCCCTATGTACTACAATGACGTCAAATCTCTGTATTGTATAGCTGATAGTATTAGTACTAGTATTTTTTTGGAAAGCCTCGATTTGGACACGCCTCACTGATTCTTTCAGAGCTACGAAAAGACAGAATGTAGCCTCGTAATACCTTATCACCTCCACATCACCATTGGGGTGATGCGATTATCCCAGATAGGGTTTGAACTAACATCAATCAGAATTAGTGTTGAGTAGCACGTCAAAGAGGCAGTACATTTGTCGCGTCAAAAACGTCAAATGTAAGAGCGGCTCGGCATTTCAAAATGTACCGCTTCAAATTTTCTGTCGCGGTAGTCGCAAGCGAGGACTACGAGACACGCTTCAAAACTCTATAGAGTGAGTGAGAGAGAACGCGTCGAGCCTCGTCGTAGTCGTATGCGTCACTTCAGTACTGCGTCTACTGTTTCACCTAATTTATATGTACTAGAATGAGATGGCGCTACTAAGTTTCTGCTGAAACGTGAACATCGTGAACAACAATATTGAGCTTTAGGTAAATACAAATAGAGTTTCAAATGGCACGGCATAGTGTGATTTTATTTTGGCATCGCCTCGTTTGAAGTAGGATAGTACATTGTACTGGCTCAGTACAATGTACTGGCTTAGTACAAGAAGAGCTTACTCTTACAAACTCTCATTCATGTCGCGTCCTAATCTAACACTCCAATCCTCATTGGTCTCGCCTCATTTGAAGTGCGACAATGTACTGGCTCACTACATAAAAGAGGCTCCTCATACAAACTCTTTTTTATGTCATGTCCTACCCAACACTAATCAGAATGGTAGATCACTATTTAGATTATAAGTGCTCTCATTGTGATGTGAACTGTTAAGAATAACATAAAAGAATGGAAGACTATATTTGGCTATAAGATTTTTTTAATTCATCATCAATATTTATAGCGTGTATTCTCAACTTAATTCCTACATACATATTTTATTATATGCAACGATTAAATTATTTATGTGAGAGTAAGAATATGATAAAGCACGCCCTCTCTAGTTCGTGGGTGTCGTAAAAGACGACTAAGGGATATAATATGCATATAACATTTATACAAGAGAAGGAAAGCTTGATTCGAGTCTCCTCCACAAAGGGAGAGAAATTGACCTACTATATTACTCTAGTCAGACGTGTTGGTCTATACCAACCCTATGATTTTAGCTTGAGTTTCCTTTGCATAAATGGTATCTGCATATTATCCCTTGGTCTTCTTCAACCACGCCCAAAAAGGTGGGTGGTAAATTGTATTCTTAATCCATCACCACACAAATCAATTTACCACTACAAGTAAATTCCAATAAACTTAATATAAAATGTAATAAAAAAAAAGAAATAAAAACAAAATTTCGGTTTTTGTAGTTATTAACCAACAATGACTACCAAATGTTTGCCTCATTTCATTCCTCAAGACCCATTCAAATAAATCTCATTTAGAACTCTAGAGGTTGATTCTAATGGATGCTTAAACTTTTCAATTACTCTCAAATCCTCTTAAAATGCTTCGTTAAGCCGATTCAATATATATATATTCTGTAAGAACAATTACACAAGTCTGTTAAGTTCGTTTTTCGTTGGGAATTATCCGTGGGTTGGGAACGTTATTACTTCTAATGGCAACATTGCTGAGTGGTAATGTTATTAGGTCTGTTACAAGGGTATCATACTTAATGAGAACAACATCTTCTTTTTAATGTTCTTGTTAATTCAGCTGGAATGTACGATTATAATTAGATTTTCTGTTTATTTGAAATAATTGTAAATAGTTTCCAAATATTTGCTCTAACTAATTTTTAGTGGCCTAAATAGTAAGCTAAAATGCTCAGTGTGGTTTAATTTTTCTTGCAAAATAATTCTTTATGTGACCCACAAAATAATGTTTATTAGATTTTTCTGTATGTTTTATTGTTTTGTTTGGTCGTTTGTAACTGAATCCTTTGCAGTGAATTTTGACCCGCTTTGAAAGTTCAAATTTCAGTTGGACTAGACTTATCAATTAAAGGCTATTGTAGAAGCGGGTCCATCACAATTCACTTCAGAGATAGCTGCAGGCTTCGGGGTAAGTGACAAAACTATATTAATCTACTTGAAGCAAGGGCAAGTAAAAAAACTTGAACGATGGGGTACCTCATGAATTGAGTGAATCGAACTTGCAAAAATGCGTCGACTGCTGTGTCACTTTGCTCAACCGATAAAATAATGAAGTGATTTTAAATCGAATCATTACTTGTGATGAAAGTGGATACTGTACGATATTTGGAAGTGCTCGTCGTAATGGCTGAACCCTGGAGACCCAGCCAAATCCTGCCCTAAACGAAAATTGACTCAGAAAAAGTTATTTGTGAGTGTTTGGTGTACTAGCGCTGGTGTCGTTCACTACAGCTTTCTAAAATCTGGTCAAACGATTATGGCAGATATCTATTGTCAGTAACTGCAAACGATGAAGGAAGAACTAGCTGCTAAACAACCGACATTGGTCAATCATTGGACAACGCATGACCACACACTGCACAACAAACAACCACTAAGTTAGATGAGCTACAATTGGAATGTCTGCAACATCCATCGTCCTTCCCGGACCTTGCTCCAACAGAATACCATTTTTGCCGGCATTTGGACAACTTCTTACAAGGAAAAAAAATAAACTTCGATGCGGCAGTCCAAACCGCCTTCAAAGAGTTTATTGATTCTCGCTCCCCATGGTTTTTTTAGTAAAGCGATCAATGAACTACCTATGAGATGGCAAAAGTGCATAGATAACAACAGTGCATACATTGATACATTAAATATATATTACAAAAAAAAAAATACTTTATTCCTCCCGTACAAAACGCCAATTTCATATGTAAGGACCTAATATTTTCGCGTGGTGACGGAGTAAGAATACAATTCACCACTCCCTATCTTACCAGTGGGTCTCGTAAATGGCGATTAAGGGATACGCATATGAAATCTATGCAAGAGAAGGGAAACTCGAAACAAATCCTATACCAACCTGTCTGACCAGCATGGTATAGTAAGGGCAATTTCCCTCCTATTATGGAGGAGGCTTGAACCCAGTAGTGGGACGTATAAACACTGAAGATTAATGAGTAATTATGTATACCATTACCATTAAGCTGCTTTCGTGTATATTTCTGAAAATTTCTTCCAAAGTTATTTCGCTACTGTTATCCGTTTCTAATTTATCTTATTGCGAAACGAGTAATTGAAAGATTACGCAGACGGCATTTTTCTAACAAAACTAATTATACGAATCCAATTGGAACTTTTGTCATGGCTTCAGGCCACGTGTTCTTTTGTAGAAAAACAAAGTAATTTAATAAATGTAGCTATTTCTTTATATAAGGATTATTGTTGTAGTTACAAAATAATTTATCTATTAAATTTTTTAACAACTAACCTGTTTTTAAAATTTTGTATTACTCTTACATTCCACACAACTAAATTATTTGGTGGCTATAGGTGAACTCTTCGTGTAGAGATGAATTAAGAATACAATTCACCAACCCCACTGGCAGGACATGCCAGTGGATGTCATAAAAGAGTATTAAAGGATATGATATATAGATAACATCTATGCAAGAGAAAAATAAACTTGACATAAAACTCTACACGTATGACCAGTTTGATTCCACGGGTAAGAAAGGAGGTGGTGAATTATATTCTTACTCCCTCGCCACACAGACGGACAAACATTGTATGTATGGGCCTTATCTTGCAAGTAGATTATGTTGTGCAATTTTAATGGCAAAATTAACAAATAGAATTGATAATAAAAAGAAACTGTAAATACCTTTTATTTGGATGAGTTACGGTCAAGCACGCATTGTCCGCTCCGTTCGGAGCGACGAAAGGGCGGAGCGCGGTCTCATAACCCACCATGTTCTCTCCCCTTTGCCAATGGGTCGACCACCGGTACCAAGTTTCTTATCGTCCATGGCCGGTCCGGCGGGATACCCTTTCAGGCACCCTTCCTCCCTAACGCTCTGCCCGGGATGTCGGTCGCCGTCACGCAATCAGCCTCACTGCGGACTGCTCTCCAGTCTAGTTACCCACGGCCTCGGCTAGACCGGTATCTAGCGGAGGAACTCGGCCCTGCGCCGCCCAAGTCACCAGTCGCGAATAGTGTCACCGCAGAGGTGTTTCTCTCGCGTACGCTCCGCCACCTTTTTCCGTGAGATGATTGGCTCACAGAAAGCGGCGACCGCGTCCCAAGTGCCTGATACTATTGAACATCTCCCTAGCGATGGTCGGCAGCGTCAGGTCGGCACCGATGATTGAGACGAGTTTACGGCGCTGCTCTGCCTACGCGGCACACACCTCGAGCGTGTGCTGCGCCATTTCCCTCCTCACGACCGTGTGCAACCGCGCCCTGTCAATACCTGCACAAGTCGGAAGGAGAGCACCTAACCAGTCTATCAGCACCGGCTGAAAGGCCTCGACGGTCCGAACACCGTAACGAGACCTCTCCAGCCAGACTGCCCAACGGGCAATGACGTAGCGGCGGGCGTCATTACGCCAGGCGGCCATCTCGCTCAGCGAGACTGAGACCCAGTCCACATCTCCGTCACCATCAGTAAAGCTCGGTGAGCATCTCCGCCTCCAGGTCTCATGGGGAAGTCCCGGCCAATAGGCACGCCTTCTCCGTCGCCACCGTGCGGTATCCGCGTATGGGCTTGATCGCCATGGCCTTTTATGGATGCAACAAGAGAGCCCTCAGACGGACGATTAAAGACCCCGCCCACACCGGTGCGTCGTACAGGCCGGCAAACTGTAAATACCTTGCAAGCTTTTTTTTTGGCTGTATTTTTTTAGAGCGTGTTATGATAACAAGTCTTATTCTCGTAGAATATCTGATGTCATAGCAAATTAAGAACCTGGTATGAAGCATAGATCCTATATATAAGTAATGTGGATTGCCAATAAAAACCGTTAAGCATTAAATGTAACAAAAACAATAACAAATTTTATGACAAATTTCACTAGTAGTGTCCTAAATTATTCATTTCCAAGTTGACAGAGCGAACAAATGTTACTAGTTACCAAGGGTTGTCAATAAGAATATCCTACTAAAATAGTAAAAACTTTTCTACTATACGTCGAGGTATCATCAAACAGAGAGTTAATCGCAAGGTGATTCGAATCTTGCATCGGGTAAAAATTTAATATTTTAATATAACTACAGATATTCTTTGTACAGTGGTACTGAATCTGCAGATAATTATCCTTACGTGAAATGAGCTGTTCAGCGAGAATAACAGTGCCTAACAATTTATAGCTAATCTAATAAGATACCTAACTAAATTTATCCTCACGTACTTATACCGACTATCCTACGATACTAATAGAGTTCCATCTTCATGGAAGATACAGAAAGTAAGGCCAATGTCTACCGAATCTCTAAAAGGAAAGAATGATCAGAGCCATCGTATTACCGGCCAATTGCGATAACATTTTTGCTCTCCAAGATAATGGAGAAAATTTTAAACCGTCAGCTTTTGGAGTACCTAGAGGATCGCCAGCTGATCAGTGCTCATCAATTCGGTTTTCGTCATCCTCCCATTAACTATCTCTAAGTAATTAATTCATTGTTATAAAATCTATGCAAGATAAGAATAACTCGAAATAAAACCTTTGCAAAGATGTTGTATGCAAAATTAATCTCTCTAATACTACGTGAAAAATCTTAGTCCTTTATTACGATGTTATAAAATTATAGAAATGTGAGAGTCTTAGAATAATAACGTATAGAAGATAAGTTTGCGCACAAAAAGTGAAGCATTTCAATTGGAGCCTAATGGAGCTTACGCCGGAACCGTTCCGTAATGTACAAGGTTAATGTACTGCACGTACGTACGCAACTCTTAAAAAATAAATAGGTAATTATGACGGCTTGTGCATTCAAATGGCGTCACAACATATTTGAAAATCATAAAAAGGTTTTTAACATTACTTTTAAAAGTATTTCGACGATTTCTGTTAATAAAAACAAAATTTGATTTTGTAATTTGTATAGTGGTGTGTGTGTGTGTACGTGTGTAATCGCTTGCACGCATGTAGTATTGTTTGCTTCATATTTTTGATGGCTTACGTATGGACACTATCCTTTCTATACGTTATTTTTCTAAGGTGAGAGTATTGTTTTATTTTCTACCTCTTCCGGTTAAAAACAAGAGCCTCTAATAACTTATTTGAAGCTTTACCTATCATGAAGAGATTTTCAACTCTGAAACATTTTATTATTCTTCTTCTGCCCATATACTATCCACTATTTTCTCTCCACAATGGGAGATAATTTAATTTACTACTTCGTGCTAGCTAAATAAAGTACTATCTTTATTTGGAGGTTTCCTTCTTTCGTATATACATATATATGGCTGGTTGAAATTGGATTTTGTTTACTAAAGATAAAACATTTAATTACAGTAAAAATGCTGGCAACCCTATATCTTCGTCCCTTAGCAACATTACAATGAAATATTGGCAACGTTAATATAATAAATTTGATGTCCCAATGTACATAAAATGTTGCCCAAAATTATGATCGACCGCGTATTTTTGGGGTGAGTAAATTGAGTAATATCTACTTACATGTCGCTAACGTTATATTTTTCTTGTCACGATATTAGGTTTAAGAGTTAATCAGGGATCGTTGATGTTGTCATGTTGTAAGGATGAGGTGAGATAGGGATAACTGATCGAATATTACTTATTTTGAGAGGTTTCTTTCCTGTTGAATGAGTATACCTTTATCAAAATTTGACGTGGAATGAAAAGCGCGCTCCTTTACAAATTCTTTGAAGAATGGCATTTCATATTGTGAACCTTTCAGATGTATTTTGTATGATGTTAAGATATAAAATGAAACGGAATGATCTTTAGTATCAATAGAGATACGAATAAGCAAGATTGGAGTCCGTAAAAGGGGCGGTTGGTAAAATTTTGCTGACGTCCATTGAATTTATAACAACAGCACAAAGAGCAGAGTATTTATAATTTGTTTTTATTGTTAAGGGTGGCAAACGAGCATACAGTTCACCTGATGGTAAGTGATGCTGCCGCTCATGGACCTTTGCTAGGTCGCTGTCTACCATGAGGAAAGTGTAGGGAGTGTGAATGCGTGCAATGAGGTTTGGTGATACTAAAGGTTATCCCAAAATCCACTACACGCAACGCCCTCAGATAGTTGAGATGCCAGCTCTCTCGTTCACCGAACGAAGCGCAGTAACAAATTGCTACTACTCAGGCGTGGATTTGCCGCGAAAGTGTGGTATAACCACTATTAGAATGATATTTTCAGGAAGTAGAATGATATTTTTTCCTTTTTCTCAGCTGATTACGGCTTACTCTTGAGCTGAAACCACCTCCATAATGGGAGTAGAATTGACCTATTATACCACACTTCTGAAGGATATTTATCATCATCATCATTTAGCCTATCGCCATCCATTATTGAACATAGGCCTCCCTCATGTTTCGCTACAAAGAACGGTCCTGAAGGACTTTCACCAGGTCGCCGGTCCTACTAGCAGGGAAGCCTCCTACACTGCGTCAGCTGATACGTGGTGTGCGTGGTGGCCAGTCCATTGCCATTTAATGTGCTAATTTAATTACTAATTTTTTGGCCTATATATAGGTACCAATATCTTA
The DNA here is from genome assembly GCA_032191425.1 of Lymantria dispar. Taxonomy (NCBI): domain Eukaryota; kingdom Metazoa; phylum Arthropoda; class Insecta; order Lepidoptera; family Erebidae; genus Lymantria; species Lymantria dispar. The sequence goes on along the minus strand of CM063462.1, from coordinate 2,721,296 downwards.
AAAACTGACCAGCCATTTGAACGTGCTATATCCTCGGCCTAGATACCAATATAATAAAAACCAAGCCAAACAAATATCAACAAACAAGACCTCAACATTCAACCATCGCTGGCAAAAAAGACAAATACATGCCATTTGTAATCCAAACATAACATTTTTGTAAGGCTCAATCAATTACATTATTGGTAGGCAGTAAACCAGTATTAGCGGACTTATAAGTTAGGTGCCTAATTTACGGTACGTTTTATGGCCAACAATTTAGTGTTAGCCGCTATAAAATGGGCCGTATTACCCATCAAAGTCTTTGATAATGTGCTTGAATTTTATATCTTTGCGTAACTCGAGATTTATCTTTACTAAATAGACGCTGAGTGGGTATTATATACTTGATATTTTACAATTTAATTCACAACTTTAATTAGCTGATGGCTGCTGTAGTAGTTAAATCGTTATCAAGTGCCGTTTGTGGGATCCGGTATGGTTATTACCTTTTGCGTTGAATTTGAGAATTATAACGAGGTTTGAAGTGCATCGCACTGGAGCGAATACTTATTAATCATGTTCTAAACAGTTTTTAAAAGGAAATAATAGTAAAAGCACTGAGTTTCGTATTTTATCTCCTCACTTTCGGTCGCGTGTCGATTCGATAAGACCTTATTGAATTAATTTCAGATAAATATTAAAATTGACAATATGTAAATGCTTTCTTCAGGATTTATACAATATAAATGATTTGAGAGGAAATTATTTACTATCTTACATACTGCTGGGTCAAAGAGGCCTTATTTTTTTAAGCATTCCTTCTTATCTGTCTATATGGCTTATTAATTTTTTATACTATCCTTGAGTATTACTCAATTTTTCTGGCATTGATCTTATCTGTATATTATATCTCGTAGTGCACCTTTATCACACTCACAAGCAAGAAAGGTGGTGTTAAATTGTATTTTTAACCCATCACAACATGGGAATTATTTGCTATTATAATTTTACACTGGTAAGCAGATGTTTTTTAAATGTCAGCTCAATATTCTTTGCCATTTTAGCGAACGAAACATTTTCGAATTGTCTTTTACTTTTTAAAGTTGTTATTACAGTTAATTTTAGTCATATCTTGTGAAACAAAATGTGACAGGCAATTGACATATTTTGAGGTAGTCACGCTAAAATGTTTGTTTAGCAAGTTTGATGGAAATTAAGGACAGTTGTTTTATTGCTGCTGAAGAATGATGACTCGGTTGACAAACAACGTTTAGGTTGATTGCCGCCATTTGTTATAGTATTTTTTTATTATAGCATTTCAGTTTTACTAAGCGATTCGTACTATTCTGTATTCATACTATTATGTTATTCGTATATATGGCACTAGCTTCAGCTCGCGACTTCGTCCGCATGGTATAGATACTTTGGGCTAACGCTAACTTTAATCTAAGACTTTGTTTACGTAGAAGGTGAAAATATTTTTTAATCGTTTTAATTAGCCGTTTGCGCAGCGGAAGCTCTCAAAAGAAAAAAAAAACCCGATTTTGAAACATTCTTCATTGGTGCTTCGCTCCTGTTGATCTTAGCGTGATGATATATAGCTTTCCTCGATAAATGGGCTATCTAACACTGATAGAAGTTTTCAAATCGGATCAGTAGTTCCTGAGATTAGTGCGTTCAAACAAACTCTTCAGCTTTACATATTAAGTATAGAAGTATAGATTATATTTGGATTTTTGTCTATTTTGCCTGTTCATTTTTATTGGTGATTGCTGTTGGCTTATTATATTATTGAGAGTAACATTGGAGTATGTTGTTAACTGTCTGGCAAAAATTCATATTCGTTTTTTATGTGAGAGAAGTACACTGTCGATAGCCATTTGTCTGAAGCCGCAGGCCCATCCGAACGGGGTAATACCACACTCTCCTCAAAAATCTATGTAGTAGCAATTGTTACTGCATATCCTTCTGTGAATGCGAGAGTCAGAAGTCCAAAAAGTACTCGTTTTTCGAATTTCTTGAAGGAATTTCTCAATGGCAGTCACGTCAGGATTCGGTGGTACTTTATTAAATTAAGTTTCAAACGTTAATATTGACAATAACTTACGCGGCATTGATGCCCCGTAGAGTTTATAGATAATAAATGATTTTAAGTCTCTATATCACCATCAATTACGATCTGATTTCATTTAAATTTACGTAGAATTTGCTATTTAATTCTACAGCAATATTACTGTTTTGATTAAAATAATTTAGAGTGAAGGATACGTTATATGCTAAGCATATTTCATCAACAACGAGCTTTATATCCGAATATCGTGTCGAATTTTCTCCTTCAAATATTTCTACATTTTCTATTTTCAAAAGAACGGTTAAAATATTTTCGTGTATGAAGATGAAACTTTTATGAAGGTAATGAGACTATGTTATACGCTTTTTATATAGATTTGTAATTTATTTTATGTACATATATCTTGGTCCGACTTTGTTAATTTTTTCAAAAGCTTTTCTTAATTTTTCTTCACTAAAGTACATTAAGAATGTTACCTAAATGAATTTGTTCGTAATCAATGCCGAATAGGGACATAGCTTCGGACGTAGATCTTTCGTCTGATTAAATCCATGTTTTTTTTTAAAACGAAGCTTATTAGCCATGTATTTATGTAAGTCCGTTTCTATATTTACTCGTAACTAGTCAATGTCTGAACATTACATATTACATTTACATATTAAAGTGACAAATTTTATGCGCTGGCTAAAAATATTTTTCAAGACCTTCGTAGTAATATAAAGGATTTTAAAAAACAAATATGTACGTATGTTCATGCATACAAACTGTCTACGATATTTGCATCGTACTTGTTTTTTTTTAATTTATAGTTATTTTAATATCTGGCAATAGTCCGACTAGACTGTGACTAGTCGTCTGGTGAATAGCAGATTAGATAAGCGCCTTAAAACACTGATCATAGCTTGAAGTTAAAAGGATATAAAAAGTGAATCAAACTTTGTTTGTTTGCTTCGCTTTCACGCTTAAGCCGCTACACCAATTAAAAAAAAAATCCAATTAAAATCACCATTGGAAAGCTACAACATTAGCAAATAACCTAGGCTATATTTTATCCCGGCATTCCCACGGAAATGGGAATTACGCGGGTGAAATCACGAGAATTTGCTAGTAATAGACAAAATTTTGTTGCTTTTATGAAATTATTAATAATATAAAAAATGTTAGCGATGCGTGTTTTTTACTATTTTATAAATCACTAAAATACCGGTGCGTGTATATTTTTTATGTATAACATGAAATAATGAAACGAAAACAGAAGCGGTTACGCTGCAACATAAAATAATTTTCATAGAACACCTCTATTCCCACAGGAATATTTGAAGTTGTAATATATCCCTTTTTTGTAGATATTTTTTTCCTTTTTTTTGGGACAATTTAGTTACGCTATTAAGCAAATCAAAGGTAAGGTTTTCCGTGTGCTGATGGTGTAAAAATACAATTCACTACCTTCCCTTCCTTCCTTACGACACCTATGTGCAATAGGTGTAGTAAAAGAAGACTAAGGGATTCGATTAACATCGGGCCAAGGAAGAGAACACTCGAAATGAACCCCTACGCCGACCCATCTGATCAGCGTGGTATTACTTAATTTCTTTCCCATCGACGAGGGATATTAATCTATTGTTCCACGCTAGTCAAACACATTAGTACAGGGTTTCATTTAGATTTTTTTTATTCTTTTACATAGATATTGTATATTTAGTTATCCTTAGGCGTATTTTACGACAACCACCGCTAGCATAGCGTGTAATGATTTGTAATCTTACTCCATCATCATTATCAACTTTTATACATCCCACTGTTGGGCTCGGACCTCCTTCATTATGGGAGACATAAGACATTTATTTCATAACAAATTTACATTTGTGTCGAAAATAAAATAACAGTATTTAAATTAATGTTACATACCTATTCTATTACAAGAACAACAACACAACTCATAATATTAGTTAGTTGATAATATTTCTGTTTTTATAAAAGTAAGGTGAGTATCTTAGAATAATAACGTAAAGAAGGTAAGTTCGCGCACAAAAAGTGAAGCATTTCAATTGGAGCCTAATGGAGCTTACGCCGGAACCGTTCCGTAATGTACAAGTCATTGTACTGCACGTACGTACGCAACTCTTAAAAAATAAATAGGTAATTAGGACGGTTTGCGCATTCAAATGGTGTCATAACACATTTGAAAAACTTAAAAAGGTTTTTAACATTACTTTTAAAAGTATTTCGACGATTTATATAAATAAAAACAAAATTTGATTTCATAATTTGTATAGTGGTGTGCGTGTGTACGTGTGTAATCGTCTGCGCGCCATTAGTATTTTTAGATTCATGTTACGAACTTTTGAAGTATGGACACTATCCTTCTATACGTTATTATTCTAAGGTGAGTATATTCAAAATTATTTTTGTTATGCATAATAATTATTCTATTTTTATTTTTGAAATTGATAGATTATTCAGTTTCTATCTCTGAGAGCTTAGATACTAAGCTATAGTAACATTTTTTCAATAAATGTGACTTCAATTTATTTTTAAATACAGTTTTAGTAGTAGTAGTCTATACCAATAAATAAAATTGGAGTGTCTGTTTGTAATGTCAAAATAATAGGCTTTTTTCATGCTCACACGGTTATTTGCACGACATTTATGCCTAAAATACAGATTAAAAAAAATTTGTCTGTCTGTTTGTTCCGGGTAATCTTCAAAACGGCTGGACCGATTTCAAAAATTCTTTCACCAGTGGAAAGCTATAATATCAGGGCGTAAACTAGGCTATATTTTATCCTGGTATTCCCACGGGAACGGGAACTACGCAGGAAAGACGACTGAAACCGAAGCGAAGCGAGGGCGGGTTGCTAGTTTTAAATATAGAGAGAATTCGATCCACTATATCACGCTGGTAAGAAGGGTTGGTATAGGGTTTTATTTTTTGTTTTCTTGCGTAGATGTTACATGCATATTTATATCCCTTAGTTGCCTTTTCGACACCCACGGATAGGATAGCTGGTGATGTATTGTATTCTTACTCCGTCACCAGATGGAAATATTACATTAATATTATAATATCTGGTTGACCGAGCTTCGCTCGGAATATTTTTATCGAATTTATTTAGATATATATTAATAAAAAATAAATAATGAAAAATATATAAAAAATTACAAAAAGAGAATAATACAACACCGAGATTCGAACCGACGCTGTTTGAATGTCACCAAAATCAAAATTAGAACTTGTCAACTTCCCATCTGAGCTATCGTAACTCATGACGTTGACAACGAAATTTGAATTCATGTTCTTTTAAAATTTAATATTATTGTTTGTTTTGCTAAAAACACGGACAAAACAACATTTTCTATAAATAAAACCTAGCTAGATCGATTTTTTGGACCCGAAACCTCTAGTATGTCAAGTTTCAACAAAATCGTTGGAGCCGTTTCCGAGATCCTGAATGTATATATATATATATATATATATATATATAAACTCATTTGCAAAAAAAACGGGCGGTTTTGATTTTCATTCATATTTAAAAAGATACAATACCAAAAAGGTTTCAATCGTTTGTACACGTTACTGGCCGGTTTTAAAAATGCTGTGGTATTTAAAAAAGTACGTTCTAAATTCAATTTTTCATTTGATGTTCATTTTTACAGAAAACCCCTTTTTATCCTACATTTTTGGCGCGAAGTTCCAGAAGTTAACATCGACTTTCATAACTTTTATTCAATTTTTATCGATTAATTTCATATCCTTGACTGTCAAAGCTTTATTTAATGCTGTTTGGCTGTATCAAAAATGGTAGATAAAGTGGTAAAAGCTACCAAAATTATCGCGCTGCTTGAAGAGGGTTGCAGCCAATGTTTCGTGGCTAGGAGGCTAAATGTTAGTCGCTCGACAGTCCAAAGGACCTGGCAGCGATATCAGGAGACTGGTTCCGTCGAGAGAAGGCCTGGTTCTGGAAGAAAACCATGTACCCAACCACGGGATGATCGTTTTCTTGTGAGTCGCGCATTGAGAAATCGCAAATCTTCGTATGTGGATCTTAAGAACAACCTCCAAGAAGTAAGAAATGTGCATATTAGTCTATGGACGGTCAGGAGGAGGCTTCTCGCTGCCAATATACGCAGTCACCGCCCGGCCCGCGGCCCCAAATTACTCCGTGAGCACAGAGTTCACAGGCTTAGGTTCGCTAGAAATTGTGAATCATGGACTCAAGACGATTGGAATAGGGTTTTGTTCTCTGATGAAGCCAGGATATCTCTGTTCGGTGAAGATCGACGTCGGCGAGTGCTAAGAAGACAAGGAGAACGCTTTGCAGAGGCATGTTTCGAAGAAATCACACCTTATGGTGGGGGCTCTGTTATGTTTTGGGCAGGAATAAATTCAATGGATCGTACAGAGTTAGTCTTCATTGAAAACGGCTCACTGACTGGGCATCGATACATAACGGAAGTTCTAATTTCTCATGCACAACCCGCATTGGCCGCTCTAGGTGAAGACTCGATTTTTATGGACGACAATGCTCGCGCCCACCGATCCCGCGATGTTAATGCGTATGTGCAAGAGGTCGGCATTCGTCGTTTGGATTGGCCAGCTCGAAGTCCCGACCTCAATCCCATAGAGCATGTCTGGGACGTTCTGAAACGGCGTGTGAGATCAGTACACCCGGCTCCGCAGACCATCAGAGAGCTGAAGAATGTGATTACTGCGGAGTGGGAACGTATTCCGCAAGCAAGTATCCGGGATATACTCGCTAGCATGCCCAGACGAATTCAAGCTGTGATTTTAGCTAGAGGGGGTCACACTCGATACTAAACATTTATCTGCTTTTACTTTATTAAAGAAAAACAAACAAAAAAACTTTTTTATTTTTACTTCATGAGCATATGCACTACTAGCGAATATACACTACTAGCGAGGTTTAGCATTATTTCCCATAAATTGTATCTAAATTTTATGAAATACTGATGAAAACGATTATTTTCTTATTAATTTAGCAAATTGTGTGGATAAAACTACCTATAATTATCAAACAAAGAAATATTAACATTTGAAATGGTTCATTGCTTAGGTGCCCGTTTTTTTTGCAAATGAGTGTATATATATATATTGCAAGAATTGCTCGTTTAAAGATATTAGATTCATGAGGGATAAATTATATCAAATGTTTTCTGCCTCTTAACCATAAGCGTAACCATTAAATAAATTATCTCTAATAAATAACCTCTTTGTTATATTTGTATTGTTAAATGAATGTGGTGTGAAGTAATGATACTAATGTATTCTGAGAATATACATTATGGAATGGCGGCATATTTTTGTATATATAACACATTTAAGTGTTACAACTATTTTTTTTTGGTTTTTATTGCGTTTGTATTTGATTTTTGACTGTCCGACGTTACAAATAATTTGAGTAAGAATACAATTCACCATCCCTTATCTTGCCCGTGGATGTCGTAAAAGACGACTATAGTCCATAAAATATAGGATGATCTCTGTGACAGTTGTCCCTAGTGCTGTCACGCTTACGATAAAGTCCGTAGTTTTTTATCGATAAAATTCTTTATTTTTATAATTGTGATTTTCTATTATAATTAAAATACAACCAATGAAAATCTTTTTGAATTTATTTAAAACAAAACTGTTTTTTGGCTGTTTTAATTATTCAAAAGGTCAAGACAATCAAGGTCTAGGTAACTATTATCATCATCACTGGAGCGTTCCCGCTAGAACATTAATCATTTTTTTACAAAATAGGAACAGTCGTTAGATCAATCGAATAATTATGACTGTTTTATAAATAAATATTTAATTTAAAGTTTATTGACAATATTGCGTACATAATATTATCATTTACTCTGAGACAAAAAGTAGTTTTTTAATGTTTAATTAATTCAATTTATGTATTTTATAATGTAACTGTCTGTTTTAATTGTAATAAATATGTTGAAAGTTTTATATACGTACTGTATTGGGTTTATTCCTTTTATGAATAATTCACTAAAGATCGGTTATCGATTTACGTATATCGACTGTCCCATCTCTTTTTTATTTTCTGTCCAGTATGGCCTTATACCAGCGTAAGCGTCATTTATGTATAAAATATGTACTAGATATTTCAGTACTTACGAGGTACATTTTAGACATCAATATTGATATTTTTATATTTATAATATATTGCAATTCAGTTGTAATAAAACTGGCACGAAAATAATGAAAATATATTTGATACAAAATGAAATTGTAAACATGTCGCTCGTTCAAACTTATTTCGTTGGTTTCGTTGACATCTGTCACAGAGATCAAGCTATATTTTATGGACTATAAGGCATATATTACGCATTACATAACATCTATGTAAGAAAAGCAAAACACGAAAGAAAACCCATTTCACCAACGAGATGTAGTTAGGCAATTTCCCTGTCATAGAGGAGGAAGCCTTAGCTCAATAGTGGGACGCATATAGGCTGAGCTGAGGATGACGAAACTAAAATATGACATAAATAAGAAAAAATGTTTTTGCAAAAATAAAACCGACTTCAAAACTCAATGCAGAGTAAACGAAAAGATCGCTAATGTAGATACATTTTGAGATTTTTGTTGATTTTTCAAAAACCCCTTGTCTGATTTCGATAAAATTTTCATGGGACCATTTGGGAAGTATACCCTTTTCAACAAACGAATAATTTTTCTAGTCGGTTGGCAAGCGACAAAGTTATGCACGAAAAAACATAAAAAAAATACGAACACCCGAATTGAGAACCGCCCCCTTTTTTAGAAGTGGGTTAAAAAGACCATGTTAGACAGGGTCCATCCCTCTCTATAATGATCTTAAAATATGCTATCTTTTATCTGAAACTTGCTATCTTAAAATATTTCTTACTTAATATTTAATAAATTAGCATAATTACATAGTAGTTTATAATTAAATTGCTTAGAAAATTAATATAAATTGAATTATTCAACGTATTTATTCATAAATTTATTACTTGATTATTAATGCAAAGGTTACTGTGAGAGGTCATCCACAATAGGAGGGAATTTGGCCTTACTGTATCATGCTGCTCAGACAAGTTCGTATGAGGTTTTATTTCGAGTTTTCTTTCTCTTTAATAGATGTCATATGCGTGTAATATCTCTTAGTCGGGTAGTTCGTCTTCTTTTTATTTTTTTTTAACCTACAAAAAGATGTCCCTTGCCCGTTAATGGAGAAAATTCAAAAGATTTACCAACACTGTTTTTTTTTCATATGAATTACATCATGCATAATATTAGAACATAACAGATATGCACGTTTTAAATTTGTAGTTACCACCCCCTATCTTACCCGTGGGTGATCGTACGAGACGACTAAGGGATATACCTAAAACCCATATAACATCTATGCGAGAGAAAGAAAACTCGAAATAAAACCCCATACCAACACGTCTGACCAGCGTGGTATAGTATGTAGGTCAATTACCCTTCCAATATGGAGGAGGCCCGAGCCCAACAGTGGGACGTGTGTGGGCTGAGATGATGATGATGAAATTTGTAGTAAAAATAACGTTACAAAGTCGTTAGTTTATAGCAACAATATGAAGACAATATGACAGAATAGTATTGTAGTATAGTTTTGTAATGGAGGTGTACTATTTTCCGTAAATCCATGTTTTAGGTCCTGAAAATCTTAAAAAATATGTTAACTTCGTGGCTTATATTTTTTCCTGACACAATGGACATTCAATTATTATAAAAAACTAAGTACTGACGAAACAGTTTTAATTTTTTGACGTCTTTCAGCTAATATTTTATCAAAATATAGATTAAAAAAGAGAAAGATCCAGTTGTCTTTCATAACATTTACGGCCAAGATGGGGAATAATGAATTGTATATTGATTCTGATGATTGATGATTTTTTTTTTTTTTTTTTTTTTATGGGTGGGCTATGGTAAGCGCACGCGCGATCCAGTCCGTCCGGGGCGATGAAAGGACGGCGCGCGGGCCCATAACCCACCCGTACCCACGTCACCTCGTTGTTGGGCCGACCACCGGAGCAGATGTAACTTGTCGTCAGTGGTCGGCCCGACGGAATACCCTTTCGGGTAACCTCACCTCTCGACATCCTGGGACGTCGATCGCCGTCGCACGGTCAGCCTCTCTGTGGGTGACGGACAATTCCCCGGTCCGATCACCCGCGACCTCGGCTAGGGCGGCATTAGGCGCAGATACTCGCGTCTGCGCCGCCCGAGTCGCCGGCGGCGGAACGTGTCACCGAATAGAAGCTCTACTTGCACACGATCCGCCGCCTCCTTCCGTGAGATAACGGCCTCACAGAAGGCGGCAACCGCGTCCCAGTTCCTGACGCTGACGAGCATCTCCCTGGCGATGGTCGGCAGCGCCAGTTCGGCACCGATAATTGCGACGAGTTCACGGCGATCCCCCTCCCATGCAGCACACTCCTCAAGCGTGTGCTGCGCCGTGTCCTCGTCGCAACTGCAGTGGTGGCAGGACGGTGTACTCTCCCTCCTGACAATCTTGTGCAGGTACTTCCCGAAGCAACCGTGCCCCGTCAGCACCTGCACTAGTCGGAAGGAAAGCACCCCGTGCGTCCGCTCCAACCACTCCATCAGCACCGTCCGGAGGGCCTTGACGGTCCTGACACCGTACCGAGGACTCTCCAGCCGGACTGCCCAACGGGCAATGACTTCTTGGCGGGCGTCAACCCGCCAGGCGGTGATCTCTTTGATGGAGACCATGCCGCCGCGGGCGCGCGTCTCCGACACCCGCCGATAAATGTCGGCGAGCATCTCCGCCTCTAGGTCCCACGGGGGAGTTCCGGCCAGGAGGCACGCTGCCTCCGTTGCCACCGTGCGGTAACCCCGTATGGCCCTGATCGCCATGACCCTCTGTGGTCGCCACAGGAGGGCCCTCAGACGGACGGTCAGGGACCCCGCCTACACCGGTGCGCCATACAGGGCCATCGACCGGATCACCCCCACGTACAGCTGTCGGCACGTAGCACTGGGTCCGCCCACATTCGGCATCAGCCGCGAAAGGGCAGACGCCGCGCCGACAAGCCGGGGAACAAGTCGATGGAGATGCTCCCGGAACCAAAAATGCCCGTCGAGCACCAGGCCCAAGTACTTCATGTGGGCCTGGATGCTGATGGTGACCGACTTCACGATGATCGAAGCGCCGGTGGGAGGCCCGGCGGTACGGAGGCCATGGAACAAAAGGGCCTCCGTCTTTTCCAGGGCTACCCTCAACCCCAGCGCTTCGATCCGCCTGACAATCTCCTCGGTGCCGAGAGTTGCCAGGCGTGCCGCCTCCTCTAGCGTCCCACCCCGGGCTGTGACGAGTGTATCGTCGGCGTAGCAAATTACGCCCAGCCCGGGTGGGAGGCTTCCTCTCAACGCCCAGTCGTAGCCGATGTTCCACAGGGTCGGACCCAGAACCGACCCCTGTGGGACACCGCACGTCATGGGCGTTCGCACAACGTCCCCTACTCGGTCAACGTAGAGGACGCTGCGCCCCTCCAAGTAGTCTGCCACCAGCCGCCTGAGGTACACGGGCACCCCGTGATACCTGAGCCCCTCCCTGATGCAGCTGAATGGCAGACTGTTGAAGGCGTTGGCGATGTCCAGGGACACCGCCAACAGGACTCCTCCGCCGGTGACGGCCTCCGCTACCACGGCCTTCAGGCGCAGTAGGGCTGCGATCGTCGAACGCCCTCTCCGAAAACCAAACTGGGCGTCCGACAGATCGGGCCCGACCCTCACGAGGTGCCGCTCGATGCGGGCAGCCATCACCCTCTCCAGCAGCTTGGCCGCATCATCGAGCAGCACGATGGGCCTGTAGGCCGAGGCCGACTCGGGAGACCGTCCCGGCTTCGGCAGGAGAACCAGCCTCCCCTCCTTCCAGCACCCAGGGAACTGCCCGGACGTCAAACAAGCGACGAACAGTCCGCTGAGGCGTGGGATGACCATACTGAAAAATATAATTAATATTATTGAATCAAATTACAAAACCAATTACGAGGCGTGTTTTGTCAGTATAAAACTGTGTGTGGGTGCCGTCAGCCTATAACTTAAAACCAATTGAGAGCTGGAATATTTAAGGAATAAAAACTTTATTATTTTATAATAATAGTTCTATAATAAATAATAGTTTTACTATGAATGTTTTAATATTATTATTTTCATAACTTGTATCCGTTCCACGGCTAGGCTCGAACCTTTTCCTTAATAGAAGAAAAATATCTACTATACCATGCTAGTTAGACAGCTTGGTATAGGGTTTCATTTCGAGTTTGCCTTTTCTTGCATGTTATATGCATATTTACCGTGTGGTGACGGAGTAAGAATACAGTTCAGCACTCCCTATCTTGCCCGTGGACGTCGTAAAAGACGACTAAGGGATATAATATTCACATAACATCTGTGCAAGAGAAGTAAAACTCGAAATGAAACCCTATACCAACATGTCTGACGAGCAGGTCAAATTCCCTTCCACTGTGGAGGAGGGCCAAGCCCAACAGTGGGACGTATGTGGGCTACAATGATGATATGCATATTATATCCCTTAGTTGTCTTTTACGACATCCACGTGCAAGAAAGGTGGTTGTATTCTTATCTCGTCACCACATGAATAAATTCATTGCTTAATTAAAATGCGAGGTAGCAAAATGAAACTACAGTAAAACCCGTTTAAGACGATTTCGCAAGGACTTGACCAAAAACGCGTCTTAGGCGAGAAAGCGTATTATGCGGGAAAGGGAAAAAACGTGCCATTATTATTTACTATATTATATTATTATTTTGAATACCTACGTATTGAATTTAACATTTAAAAATTACCTAAATACAATGTTTTTTTATTTTCTTTATTTAATATACTTACTACTAGATACATTTTTAAATATCAAAAATAAAAAATATTTAAAAATATAAAAAAATGTTGTTTATTATTATTACGTTACTTAAAGTAATCACTTATTTTAGTTTAACAAAAAGATTTAGAGGCATTAGCAATTACAAGATTTTCAACGTAATTTAATTTTCGCAGTGCGTCTTCGCTTTGATTCAAAGAAGTTACATAGCGTCTCAACTCATTAATCATTAACTGCTGATAATACCTGGGCGTGTTACAAAATCGGAGTTGACTCATCTTCTTCTTGGTCATTATCACTTAGGGTCGTTCGACAGTCGCTGGCCGCTGCCGCAAGGGGTAATATGTGTATTTGAGTGGCACGTGTTGGTGTATTAAACGGGATGACGATTGTATTAAGCGTTAAGAAATGTATGAAAACATGTCTCAAGGTGCTGGAACCGACGCAAAATGGCGTATTATGTGGGCAATCGTATTAAACGTGATCGTATTAAACGGGTTCTACTGTACCTTTTTTCTTTCTTTCTATCTGCCTATCGACGTTGACTATTTGACATAGGCATCTCCAAGGGGAATAATATCGTAATAAATAATCTGGGCTTGTTTGAATCACTGCCTTTATTATAGAACTAATGTTTGTGGTTGATGTTAAGAGTTTCGAATGTCACTGACAATGTTCTTGGGAAATTGCTGGCAATTGTAATTACGTTGCAAAATTAAGGGAATGGCTTAAATAGAGGCGAGTTGGTGTTTACTATATTATTTTATTGTTCCGTATTTTCTGCGTGGATATGGAGTAAGAATATAATTCACTATTCCCTATCGTGTTCGTGGATATGGTAAAAGACGTTTAAGGGTATAATATCTATGCAAGAGAAGGAAAACTCTTAATAAAATCCTATACCAACACTGTCTGTGTCTGACCAGGGTAATGCAGTAGGTCAATTTCCCTCTCAATGTGAAAGACACTCGAGCCCGATAGTGGGACGTATATAAGCTATAATGATTCTACGTCTGAGGACGGAATAGAATAAAATTGCCTCTTACTTGCCCGTGGGTGTCGTAAGAATCAGCTGAAGGACCAGGAGAATGGGTAGCAGCTGTCTCCTGCAAAACTTGTAACACTTACTGCCTTTGTCAATCCGTTTGCCAAGTATGACGATTATGGTATTATTTGCAAACCACGGGAGGCTTATTGCTAGCAGTGGACGTCTACAGGCTGTTGATTGGATATTATTTTGCCTAAGATTTAATTTTTATTTTGCTTCTCCATGTGGTGACGGAGTAAGAATACTATTCACCACCCCTCAACCTATCTTGAATGTTACGACGACTAAGGGATATAATACGCATATAACATCTATGTAAGATAATGAAAACTTGAAACAAAACCCTATACCAACAAGTCTGACCAGCGTAGAATATCCTCCCATTATGGAGGAGGACTAAGCCCAATAGTGGGACATATATGGGATGACATGATGAAGATTTAAAATATTTATTAACCTTTGATTACGTAGCTAATCAAGATTAATTTGATTTAGCTTCGAGACAGAAACATAGTAATTAGATCGCTAGAAATGGTTGGCAAAAACTATGCGAGGATAAAAAAACTAATAGACTTTTATATAATTAGGCACCTTAATTATGCATAGCTATATTGATAATTACAAGCAAATGAAATGATTTCAAGCTACAAAATTTTTAAAGCAAATAGATTAGTGGAGGTTATTTCAAGGTCTAAGCTTACGAGTGGTACATCTAAGTGGTACCACTCTCCAAATATATTAGCGCCTTTATTAAGTTAGATTTAAGTGAATATTTTAAAACTAAAAGAATTTTTACGTCTTTTCACTTAGAAAGCAACTAAAACGTAGTGATTTTTTTTATGATGGCAACTAACAGAGTAGAAATGTAGAGACTTAATAATATTTTTCCATTTAACCTGACATGAATTTCTAAGTAACATGAAAATTATTTTACTGAAATTTTATTTCTGAATATAATTAACAAGTTTGTAAACTCGTATTTTGTGATGACGGAGTAAGAATACAATTTACCATCATCATCCGCATAGTAATCTTGCCCCTGGGTGTCGTAAAAGACGGGTAAAGGATTAAATACGCATATAACATCTATAGAAGACTAGCAACACGCCCTCCCTTCGCTTCGGTTTCAGTCGCCTTACCCGCGTAGTTCCCGTTCCTGCGGGCATACCGGGATAAAATATAGCCTATGTTACTCCCTGATATTATAGCTTTCCGTTGGTGAAAGAATTTATGAAATCTGTTCCGTGGTTTAAGCGTGAAAACGTAACAAACAAACATACTTTCGCAATTATTAGTAAGTATTATGAAGACTCGAAATAAAATCCTATATTAACCCGTCTGACCAGCGTGGTATATTAGGTCCCATTTCCTCTTGTCATGGAGGAGGCTCGAGCCCAGCAGTATACATATATATGAACTATGATGATGATGGATGACTTATCATCATCTCAGCGGCATACTGCTGGCTTTAAGTTTTCATCACAATGAAAGGAAAATTGACCTGCTATATCACGCTGAGGCGGGTTGGTATAGGGTTTTTGTTTAGAGTTTTCCTTCTCATATGTAAATGTTGCCCCTAGTCGTCTTTTACGACACCCACGACCAAGATAGTGGGTCGTCGTCTCAATGTATAAACGTACCACTGCTGAGCTTAAGCCTCCTCCACAATAGGAGGGTAATTAACCTACTATACCATGCTGGTCAGACATGTTGATATTGTGTTTTATTTAGAGTTTTCTTTCTCTTACACAAATCTTATGTTCATATTATATCCCTTAGTCGAGATTATATCATCATCATTGCAGGTCACATACGTCCATTTGACCTACTATATCATGCTGGTCAGACATGTTGGTACAATTTGTTATTTCGAGTTTATTTTTCTCTTGCACAGATTTTATTTGCATATTATATCCCTTAGTAGTCTTTTACAACATTCGCGGGTAAGAAAGGGAGTGGTGAATTGTATTCTTACTCCGTTATTTAAATATTACTAGCTGCGGATTTACTCGCATAGTTCTCCTTCCTTATATCTTATCTTCTTCTTAATATATATAAATTACGTGTCACGTTGTTTGTCCGCGATGGACTCCTAAACTACTTAACCGATTTTAATCAAATTTGCACACCGTGTGCAGTTTGATCCAACTTGAAAGATAACAATAATAATTAATAATGTAAGCTATCCTTACATCTTAATTTATAGTCGCAATATTATTTTATTGCAAAGTATTTGTCTATTATTTGACATTCACAATTATCTGTTAACTCCAAACGATTTTTACAGATGGCGATATCTGTTGACTGGATTGAGTAAGTAATTTGTGTGTGCTCAAGGGGATTCGTGAGTCCGGCTGTTTGACCAAAAGTCATTTGGGAAAATTACACTTGACAAACAACGTTTGGCAAAACAATGGATTCGCCTATTGATCATTTTACTATTGATCATTTTACAAATGTTTCACTTTGCCAAATGATCAACACTTATATTTACATTTGATAAATGATTCCTTTACAAAACGAACATTTAGCAACTGAGTTATCAAATAAAACTACTATTGGTCTAAAAATATTTTATAAAATGTATTGAGTGACTAGTGTTTAATTTTGTATTAAATCTAATAAAAGATATATTATGGATCAAATAAATAGACATTATTTGGCAAATCATTATTTATTACGTTAAATATGTATTTATAATTTTAAATTAGCAGAAATTATTTATTTTATTATTTATTTATTTTATTATTAGGTTGGGTTAGGTTAGGTTAGAACTTTAACCCCAAACGCACGAGCCGAGCCAGCGTAGCGAGCGTGCCGCGGCAGCGGCCGGCGAGTGCCAGAAGCGAATTCCATTTCTGGTTAGATTTAAACACTTCGCACACAACCTTATCACCCATTTTGCAATAAAAATAACTAACAACTGACTGTCACGGCGATATGAGGGTAGAAATAACTTTTTATTAAATGACATTTTAATACTTAACACATTTAACAAGTGTAGTGTTTGCTAATGGATCATTTGCTAAGTAAGTTTTTGTAAGATGATACTTTTGTCAAATGTATCGTTTTCCAAATGATCATTTGGTGAAACGTTGTTTGTCGAATGACCATTTGTCAATAGTTTTTTGGTGAATCATTAGAGAACCGGGGATTCAAGAATGGTTTAGATTCACAATTGGACCCGGTAGGTGGCGCTTTATTTGAACAGAACAACGTCTGTTGGGTTAGAGCAACAAACATCTTCACATCATCACAAACTTTCGCGTTTATAATATTAGTTACTAGGATATTATTAATTATAGCAATAGTTTGATGATATTTTTCGCTACATCTTATGCTTAAGGCTAAGGAAAACTATATTATTCGAGTTACAGTTCCGAGATAATGACGGCTGCCCCTTGAGATGTCAGTAATGAGAATGGCTTCACCACTGTTGTAATATTTATACTCTATTGCCTTGGAATAAGAGTGACAATTGCAGTTAATGAAATTGTTTGTTGGTAGTTATATATTTTTTTGTGTATGGAGTAGGGTAGTCATAAACGTGACTGTGTGATTAATTATCTTTATACGAACGTATAAATAGGTTAAATAAGGCAAGAAAATAAGCCTTAAGAAAATAATATGTGCTTGTTTTATTCCCTTTTTTACCCCCTGAGTGATATAAAACAAGTAGGGGTATAATATATAGATATATAGAGGTTCTATACAAAAACATCCGTGTGGTGACAGAGTAAGAATACAATTCACCAATTCCTATCTTGCCCGTGGATGTCGTAAAAGGCGACTAAGGGATGTAAAATGCATCTAATAACTATGCAGGAGAAGGAAAACTCGAAACAAAACCCTATAGCAATACGTCTGACTAGCGTAGTATATTGGGTCAATTTCCCTCTCATGGTGAAGGAGGCCCAAGTCCAACAGTGGGACGTGTATGGGCTGAGATGATGATGATGAAGGCAAAAAATTAATCTTGCTATTAATATTGCCGCCTCCTCCAGCGTCGCACCACGGGCTGTGACGAGCGTGTTGTCGGCGTAACAAATTAGGTCCAGCCCGGGTGGGAGCTGTAGAAAGACCTGAAGGTCACAGCGATGAAAGTAATATAATGAACAAAGAAAATATAATTGATTGAATTAGGCGATATATTGCGGAAATCCATTTTTATTTTATCTGTATCCATGGAAGGAAGGAAGGAAGATCCACCACTTCCTTACCTACCTAACCTTACCTTAATCTTATCCCGTATTCATTCCATGGTTGCGTGCGGTATATTGATTACCGTGAGAAAGTGGTGGGTCTCCCTTCCTTCCTCCCATTTTAAAATAAAGCAAATATAGCTTATTTTATGCTGGAAGGATTTGATCCCATTGACCTTATCTAGCCGTCCGGGGTGAAAGGGTCACATAGATTGTTAACAACTCCTTTTATAAATGCTTTAAGCCTTTTGGCTGTATCATTACCGCTTGTCTCTGTAGGCAGTCCGCTAAAGTCTAACTTTTTATTAGCTGCAGTAAAATGACGTTTCTAAATGTCATTCCATAAAATAATGTTGACAGCCTAATCTCAATAGGGATGTGATTCAGTTCACAAAAGTTTACAGAATATCTAATCGTTCTATAGCTGACTCATAATGATCATACTAAATTCTATTTAATATTAATGTAAATAAAAGGCTGTATAAACGTTGATCCTTTTAGACATATACAAGGTAACACTCAAGAAAACGCTCTCTCAAGTTGGTAGTACTGGTTTTTGGTTACGGTGCTACAATGACGCTTGACCGCCATTTTGTTTCGGTTGTCATTCGCTCATTCGGCTTCAAACTTCTGTTTTGAGTGCATGAATAACTTTGATTTGCCCACTGCGCGTTGTTTTTGTTATCATTATTGTTAAACTTATGTTACGTTGTGTTTGTTTTTCATTACCTGTTTTCGTTAATCGTGTTAGTTTTTTTTTGTTTGATACATTGAAGACATGGATGCTCTGCCGAGCACATCGCAAGATGGAGACACATTTTTATCTCCTAAGAAAAAAAGGCCACGTGTAGCTCTAAGTGCAACTGAAAAACTTTGGATCCAAAACGTTTACAAATATGTGTTTGAAGTGAAATCTTCAGAATCAAACATTGAAGTTCCAAAAACAAGTGAATGCATTAACAAGGTGGCTGAAGTCTTGGGAATATCCGTCCGCACAGTTTATTCCGTTTTAAAGGAGCACAAGGAGAACGACAGTGAATCACCAAAACCTCCTGAAAAAACGGGCCCAAAACTTACATTTAAAGATAAACTTGATGATTTCACATTCACTGCTGTTAGACGAATTGTACATCAGTTCTTTCATAGAAATGAAATACCCACCATCGCAAAAGTTAGTTTACACATGTCGTCACTCATCTTTTTATTATACGTTATGTATGTTTTCTCCCATCGCATGTGTAATCTTAACCAATTAGGTAATAACTTTAATCATTTTTAGGTGCTGCAAGTTGTAAATGATGACCCAGGATTGCCCAACTTCTCGAAAGAGACATTGAGAAAAATTATGAAGCATCTTAATTTGGAATTCGCTACTCGATCACGCAAGAGTGTGTTTATTGATAGACAAGATATCATATCATGGCGCCAGCGCTACCTGCGTTTAATTAAACAATATCGTAGGGAGGGAAAATACATATATTATCAAGACGAGACCTGGGTCAACGCTGGTACGTGTCAACTCTTAGTTTCTTCTATTTGTTCCCTTTTTGTTTTGATGTCGAAACTTATGATTCTTTTTTGTTCTTTTCAGGTCATACTACAAAAAAAACCTGGATTGACGGAAGTATTAAATCTTCTCGATAGGCATTTTTAGACGGCCTGACTACGGGATTAAAAAATCCCACAGGAAAGGGCAAACGACTCATAATTAGTCACATAGGCGGAGAAGAAGGCTTCCTGGTCGACGGACTTCTTATGTTTGAAGCAAAGAAAGGTACAGAAGACTACCATGTTGAAATGAACGCGGAGTGTTTCGAGGATTGGTTCGGCGGTATTCTACCTAAACTCAAGCCGAATGCAGTAGTCGTAATGGACAATGCGCCCTATCACTCTCGGAAGATCGAAACAATCCCGAAGATGTCGTGGACGAAAGCACGAATTCAAGAGTGGCTGACTACTAAAAATATTGCGTTTGAACCAAATATGGTCAAGGCCACTCTCATAGATATTGTGAAACAACAAAATCATACTGAGAAATATGCCGTAGACGAGATGGCTGCACAAAAAGGTATCACACTTTTAAGACTGCCCCCTTATCACTGTGAATTGAACCCCATTGAGTTGGTATGGGCGCAGGTAAAGAGTCACATCGCAAACAATAATAAGACGTAATGCAAGAAGTGAAAACTTTATTCCAAGAAGGAATCAAGAAAGTGACACCGGCTAAGTGGAGTGACTGTGTGTCTCACACTATTAAAGAGGAAGATAAAATGTGCCACCTCGATCATATTATAAATGAAGTGACAGATAGATTTGTTATTAGTGTGACCGAAAGCGACAGCGACAGTGATTTCGAAAAAGATTAATTAAATAACATTATTATGACGTTTTTGTTTCATTTTGAATGTACCTCCCTATACTTCCACTAAAAAAGATCAATCCTCTAGTATAGTAATAATAATAGGTTAAAAAAATACATTACAACTTAATATTAAATCTCAAAAAAAAAACCAAACTGATTATTCATTTATGATTCACTCATTTAGCTACATCCCTATTTATTTTTCTTCAAAAACCGTCATTTTACTGCAGCTAATAAAAAGTTAGACTATAGGTTATTCTTAATCTCATTCATAATTACATACATTTGCTGGTTTAAAGGTACCAAGGTCCAGTTGCTCCTATCCCACCACTTGGATCGAAAATTAACCCAATTTCAGGTAGCATGACATATTCAAAGTCCAATTCTGAAACGACTTAATATAAATCGCAAGCCATTAAAAGTTTGAAATTGCTACAAGTCCTAGCAAAACTTTCGAGAGACTTTTTACAGCCTGTTTTATGTCGAGCCATAATATGGCTAATATTATGCTGAAAAGTTAATTATGATACAGTAAATTGTAACTAATACATATTTTCTATGCGTATTTGTATAATATTCATCATCATCATCACAACTGATTCACGTCCCACTGTTGGGCTCGAGCGTCCTCCACAACGGAAGGAAAATTGATTATAGTAGGCTATACCACATTGGTCAGACGCGTTGGTGTAGAGCGAGAGCGTTAGAGTTATTCCAGGTTGATTTAAAGTTCTTAGTTGTCTTATACGACACCCACGAGCAATTTAAGGGTTGATAGCCGCCAACGTACAAAATATATTTATATACTTCAAACATTCTCTTAATACTAATATTTTTCAATGTTATTTTTTTAATTATGATAATGGGCAATAGCTAAAGTAAACAAATTATCAGTAGATGGGGTGTTATAACGTAAATTATAAATTCTATTTTGTAATGAAATCAATCTCTCAGTTTGGTGACTGAGTAAGAATACAATTCACTACTCCCTTGCCCGTGGGTGTCGTAAAATATGACTAAGGGATATAATATGCTATTATATGCATATAACGTCTATGCAAGAGAAGGAATACTCGAACCAAAACCCTATACCAACACGTCTGACCAGCGTGGTATAGTAGGTCAATTGCCCTTCCAGTGTGGAGAAGGCTCGAGCCCAACAGTGGGGCGTATGTGGGCTGTGATGATGATGAATTATGATGACTATAGCGTGTAAAATTTCTTATTTGTATGTAAGAGAAATAGTATCGTTAGAACTTTGCAGCTGCGAATATTAAGGTACCATTCCAACCTCGGCTGCAGGCTGCGGACGCAGGTAGCACACGCATGACACGCAGCCGCTGCCTGCATTCGCAGCCAGTAGTGATTCCGATGCTGGCTGTACGTGCTGCGACAGGCTGCGTCTAATTCCTTCCAGACAGTATCTTTAGCCACATTATTCTTATATTTCATGTGGCTTGTATAAAAAAAAACAGGGTATTTTGGTACAACATTTATTAACTGATCATTTGCAGCCTCCGAAAATCTCATTTATTGAAATAAATATTGATGCTAAATCTAAATATCGAGAGTCGATAAAAATTCTATGATTCTATCCAATATGAGCGCTAATTTGATTGTAAGTTAAGTTTGGTGAGATTGAGTAGCGACTACTTGGAACTTGTCTCAACAGGTTGGAGTGACATAACTACGTGCGCATCGACTTGCAGCCGCAGCACTACTGGTCTACTAAAATATAGTATTTTTTTTCTGTCTGTTTGTTTGAGGTAATCTTCAAAACGGCAGGACTGATTTTGATAATATTTTACTATCAAGTAGCTGTATATGTAAGGAGTAACTTAGTTGATTTATTCCAGTATTCTCACGGGAAAGGGAACTCTATGCAGGTAAGGCGGCTGGAACCGCACCGAGCGCAGCGAAGGCGGGTTGCTAGTTATTATATAAACTGGCAGATATAGCACTGCATAAGATGTAACTGAGTATGTTTGCAATATGATTTGTTTAAGGATTACGTTGTAGGTGTTTTGTAGAGCGATGTAGTCGCTCAATGACAAAGCTTCCTGATAAAAAAAATTAACAAAACGGTAATTCTGAATTATTTACCCATTTATTGTTATTAGGTAGCAGGACAATCTCCAAATACTGAATCCAACATTAATAATGTCGCAATGGTAGGAATTTTGTAAACACAATAAAAACCGCCATCCAAAAATAACATTTAACAGAAAATTCGATAAAATTTGAAATTATTTCATGTCCCAAGATCATTAATGTTAAAAAGTAGTCTAAACATCGTAATAATAAAAACAACATTAACACGCATAGAATTTGTAACGTTTATTTTATTAACTAAATTTTTATATGACAGCTTAGAATAATAACGTATAGAAGGTAAGTTCGCGCACAAAAAGTGAAGCATTTCAATTGGAGCTTGCGCCGGAACCGTTCCGTAATGTAAGGTCACTGTGCTGCATGTAGGTACGTACGCAACTCTTAAAAAATAAATAGGTAATTATGACGGTTTGTGCATTCAAATGGTGTCACAACACATTTGAAAATCACAAAAAGGGTTTTAACATTACTTTTAAAAGTATTTCGACGATTTATGTTAATTAAAACAAAATTTGAATTCATAATTTGTATAGTGGTGTGTGTGTGCGTGTGTAATCGCTTGCGCGCATTTAGTATTGTTTGCTTCATATTTTTGATGGCTTACGTATGGACACTATCCCTTCTATACGTTATTATTCTAAGTATGACAGATTAAAAAAAAGTGTGTGTGTACTTATGTACGCACGTAAGAAATTATACTTCTTTGGCGTAAAAAAATAAAAATCTTTATAAACAAGATAAAAATAAAAACTAAAACCCAACTATGACAGTAAAAAAAAATATTTTATTTTTTTAAAAGACAAGCTTTTATTTAATGCTATAAGACGAAGAAAAGTGCTTGTCCAGACTATTCAAACGAGCCCAATCTCGACGGTTTTATCTTGATTAGTTTAGGAGTTCTTATGGCCACCTTCCGACGCCAACTTGAGACCAGCTTCATGGTACCATATTATTGCATTGTAACGCCTTTTCTAATGATATGAAACACGACATATTTGTCTCAAATTTATTTTTTAATACAGAATTTTAAGACCTCTAGAGGGCGCCATATTAGATGCAGTGACACATCAGCCTATAACCAGCGGATGACCAAGACGCTTCTAACGATACCTTATTTGTCCGGTTCTAATAAATAGTTGAGGAGCTATGAGGGAATAGATGAAGCCTGATAGCCTGTCAAAATCATAACCCTCCGTAGTCGGGTAAAAATTTTATCATTCGCGTTATCCTATATTTGTAGAAAAAACGACACTAATAATAAAAAAAAGGTATTTAATAGAGCACATCGTAAAGCATGTTGACTAAATAGCTTCAGAGTGTCGGTTTTTCGTGACGATGTGCGCGTGCGTATAGTTAAAATTTATTTTTATTATTCCCTAACGTGCTAACAGAAGTATAACTTCAACAAGTCACCAACAAACAAGGCGACAAATGACGTAAGCACATGCATTGTAAAGGTTCCGCCTGGCTGGCAATGGACGACAAGGAATTCGGTACCAGTGGTGGTGCTGAAGCGGTGGGAATTTGGTGGGATATGTAGTAGCTGCTCGTCGACCTTGCGTCGTCATGGATGGAACGGACGGCGTGTTAGCTGGAACATCGAAAAAAGAGCGTGCGTACAAAGTACGCATGTCAAAAGTGAAACTACTTTGGGCTCACGTGTTTTTTGTCAATATTAAAAAAAAATAATAAAATAAAATGTACTCTCTCTCGATCTTTCTCACTCGCTCCGTGGCTATGTGCTTCGTGCTATATTCGCCCTTTCTCACTCTCTCAATCGGTCTCAATCGCTCTTTCCCTCTTCTTGGACAAAAACGTCCCACATTTTCGTGTCACTAAATTGCGTTTCATCCGTAAAAATTATACCCTCATGTACGCAAAGAAGTTTCCCTTCAAAAATCATTATGAAAACTCTAACCGGTTTGATATTGCACTAAGAAATAAATTCTCATATTGTGAAGAACTTCATACAATTAACTGATAAAAATAATATCTAGGCTCGGCACAATCATTTATAGAATGCACAAACTATATTTCGTAGGGATTGAAACCTTACCATTTACACCACTGCGTCATTCGTGTAGTTAACAGTGTACAACCAATCTTTACAGCACGGAGTAATAGGCTATCTTCGCTTCCATTGTGAAGTACCGTGCCCAATATTGGAAAGAATATGGATTGAAGAACATTATTCTGATATTACTGAATAAAAAGTTTCTTCATTAATATAATTGTGTTAAGTTTTAACGCGTTGTAAAAATACACCGCTTTAAATCAGTCTTTGTGTAACTTTGTTCTCTTTTTACGCAAAAAATCCTCGAGTTTTATTCCCTAGTGGTTTTTACACAATTATACAAAACCGCGGTAGAGTATTCGTAGTATATTCTAAGTAGTTAAGTTTATGTTAAAATATTTTTTTGTCCTAGACAAATTGTTGTTTAACATAGTTATTAAATTCAAGCTTTAATGAAGAACAGTATTAAAACAAATTCTGTGTGGAGACTGAGTAAGAATACAATTCACCACTTGCCCTATGCATCTATCTTGCCCGTGGATCTCGTAAAAGACTACTAAGGGATATAATACACATATAACATCTATGGAAGAGAAGGCAAACTTGAAACAAAACCCTATGCCAACATGTCTGATCAGCATGCTATAGTAGGTCAAATTCCCTCCCATTGGGAGGAGGCCCGAGCCCAATAGTGGGTCGTATGTGGGCTATGATGATGAAGAAGCTATGGAAGGTAAGACCATGCTGTGCCGACTCCACTTAGCGTGGGACGAGGCCAGGCAAATGAATGATGATTATCATGAACCTGCCTTTATTCCAATTAAATGGGGTAGACGCAATATGTACTCTTCCATCATACATATTGCAAAGGTATTGCTTCCATCATATACACCGTGGAATCTAATTGGCTGTTTTCCCGAAACGTACATACTCAGTTAATGATATAGAAACATACTATAGCACTTATTCAATAAAATAAAAACATACATTCTTATCATTTGCGATCCCGGACGTTTCCTTGTAATATCATTTTGCATAACTGTAACATGTAGTTAAGGACCCCGACCGTAGGTACGATAGCATGCTAACTGACTTATTAAAACATAGGCCAAGGTCGAGCGACTCGGGCGCATCACAAAAGAAGAAAGGGGAGCGGGACGCGAGTGGGTGAGGTGCGACACCGAGCTCCGAGATGTTATGCCTAAAATTATTTTGTTTTACATATTATTGCGATTTAATACGAATACAATGTCGTAGGCATGTTGGGAACAATACCGTTGCATGACAGACAAACTTAAGAATGTCTAATTATATTAGACATTTTTTCTAAATGTTTTATATTTTTAGTTATGTGGAGTTATTAAGAATGATTAACCGAGTATGTAAGTTTCAGGAAAACAGCCAATTAGATTCCACGGTGTATATTGGCAATAGTTTTATGATTGGCCGCTTACCCGACGTCAACCCTCTTTTGGAATGTAATGGATCATCATCATCGCAGTGCACATACGTCCCACTGTAGGGCTTGGGACTCCTCCACAATGGGAGGGAATTTGACCTACTATACCATACTCGTCAGACATGTTGGTATAGAGTTTCATTTCGAGCTTTCCTTCTCTTGCATAGATGTTATGTGCATATTATATCCCTTAGTTGTCTCTTACGACATCCACGGGCAAGATATGGAGTGATGTGTAATAGGTATTTTCAATCTATATGGATAAGTATTTACAAAGTTAGTATTTAATTATTTTGTGAGCGCAAGCGTGTAAACTAGGCCATGTCTGTATCATAGGCACAAGTTTTTTCCCATGACACAATACAAAATATAGGTACACTAGCATTGAATAATATTTTGACATTTGACATTTATTTATTTCATTTGATATTTTGACATTACAAACAGACACTCCAATTTTATTTATTTATTAGATAATTGTATTTTGTTTAAACAAAATGATTAAAAAATAAATTTATTGTTTTACATAAAATATTTAAATAATTTTAATATATACAGGTTTGAATTGTAATGTAGCTATTTATTCAAAACAAATTCAAATCGTGAAACACTGGTATTAATTCCAATTTAGATAAAATTTATAGCCACCCAAATACATAAAACTAAGCTTTTATCGTGTAAATCTTCAGTATTTCAATTACAAAACGAAATGAAATACCGTAGAGAAATAACATTGACCGAATCCGACCTTATTAATGTATATAATATTAATTTGTTTAATTTGCCATCAAAAATGTATTCGAAATAAAATTATAATTGGGTATGAGATCTTATAAACAGCCTTTGAATTATATTTCAATAATGAAACGTAATTATTTTTATGTTTTCTAATATATAAAAGACAAGTAAGGTAATAAAAGACAGGTAAGCGATGATATTATCCGTATGGTGACGGAGTAAGAATACAATTCACCACCCCCTCTCTTACCCGTGGGTTTCGTAAGCGATTAAGGGATATAATATACACATAACAGAAAGAAACCTCGAAACAAAACCCTATACCAAAACACGTCTAACCATCGTATCGTAGCGTAGCGACCAGCTATCCTTCCTATTATGAAGAAGGTTTCAGCCCAGCAGTGGGCCGTAAGCCGAAATGAATGATGAACGAGATGAATGAACCGATGATACGCCACAATTATTTAAATTACTGAGATTGCTGTTATGAATTTCCAATAAGTTTTTTTTTTGTATAGCCTAACATGTCAAATACAAAAATTTCAGTTTACTTCTAAGTCCTTATAGTCTCAACGTGGATTACAAAAAAAAAAAACCAGCGATAAGCTTTACAAAGCAACGAATTGTCTAGTTGATTTTTCAATAGAGTTTGGTTTTACAAAGGGTCGACGATGTCACTGAAAGGCTTTTAGACTCGAAGTAAGCTTTTATATATTGCAAAACTAATAACTCTCGCCGAAGTGCACTTTTTGGTTAAAAAAATAAAACATGAGTAGTCTTTGTGTAAAGAACAATATGTTTGAGAAAGCTAGCAGAATGCTAGTAGATTTCTTTATAAATGTTTGTTCCGTGTGGTGATGGAGTAAGAATACAATTCACCACACCTTTTCTTGCCAGTGGGTGTCGTAAAAGACGACTAAGGGATATAATACGCACATCATCTGTGCAACAGAAGGAAAACTAGAAATAAAACTCTATACCAACATGTCTGATCAGCATGGTATAGTAGGTTAAATTTTCTCCCATTGTGGAGGAGGCTTGAGCCCAACAGTGGGACGTATATGAACTGTAATGATGATGATGAAATGTTTGTTTCTTGTGAAGTGGTTTGAGTGGATAGTTGAGCGGGGTGAGTCCGGTAAATAGTGTGCCTAAAAATAGACTATGCCCTACGATGTACTGGCTATATATGGGTCAAATTCAAATCATTTATTATGCATAGACCCCGAGAGGGCACTTACATATTGTCAATTTTACAAAATAAAATTAAATTATCCAAAAAAAAAAATAAACTACCACCGGATCGGAACGCGACCACTACTGAGAAGATCCGGCAAGAAACTCGGCGGGCTTGTCTATTATTTTTAATTTTTTTTTCTTCTTACTAGATATACAATTGTGTACATGTTTTGTAAGAACTAGCTCCAGTGTGATGCCCTTAGAACTGCAAGATACTTAATATAATTTAAATGATTATGGCTGGACCAGATCCCACAAGCGGCACCCGATCACGAGTTAACTACTAGAGCAGCTATCACTCCCCTGATTGGGCTTACCAGAGCGCTTAGTGTGGTGTCCATAGAGCCGGTTAAGGTCCAAAGCCAATACGGTATGAGGCAGCGCGCAGCTCACAGCCGCCAGTGCCGCCAAGCATGCCGCTACACGGCACTTAGTCATATCTAGAACAAAGGGAAACAATTCTTTATTAAAATCATGGTCTATTGCTTCGATTGGGTTGTCATAATGCATGGTTTCTGTGTGGTGACGGAGTAAGAATACAATTCACTACTCCCTATGTTGCCCGTAAATGTCGTAAAAGACGACTAAGGGACATAATAAGCATATAACATCCGTGCAAGAAAAGGAAAACTCTAAACAAAACCCTATTCTAATACGTCTGACCAGCGTGGAATAGTAGCTGCATAACCCTCCCATTAAGGAGGCAGCTTGAGCCCAACGGGACATATATAAGCTGCATCTCAGCTTATGATGATGGTGAATGCATGGTCTGCCCCGGTAATTCCATATCATTAAAAAAATTTGTACATTAGAATTGCAAAAATGAAAATTAGACTACATAGTTGTAGTGTGTGCGTAGTGGTTAAGATACCCACCTATTGTGCCAAGTGTCGCGGGTTTGAGTTCTGCACAGGACAATATTTTGATCGATCCACAAATTGTTTTCAAGAGAGAGAGAGTAATTTGTGTCTATTAATTGTATATTTCTAAAGTTTCTCAAAATATAATAGTTATTTCCTTAGTGCGGTTGTTTTTTTTAAAAAGAAGAATATTGTATTAGGGGTCATATTATGGATACGACCCCTAATACACTACTACGTGGTCTGTCATAATAGTTGGACTTTAAAATTAAAATTTTAATTTTAAAAATATTTTTTATGGATTTTTTATATAAACATCGATTTTGTAATATTGAAAGTATTTCAAACGTCACGAAATCACAAATCAAATATAATCGAAAATCCGTAATAATAGTTTTATTTCAAAAGGGTAAATAATATTTAGTAATTAAATTATTATATTATTTCCGTGTGGTGACGGAGTAAGAATACAATTCACCACTCTCTTTCTTATCCGTGGATATCGTAAAAGACGACTAAGAGATATAATATGTATTACGTCTATGCAAGAGAAAAAAATCTCGTAACACATTCCTATACCAACCAGTGTGTCAATATCCCTCCTAGGAGGAGGCTCGAGCCCAGCAGTGGGACGCATATGAGCCGAAGGGAGGGTACTTGCAGAAGCAGGGACATTTGGTGAACCGCAATATTTAAAACTAGCAACCCGCCCTCGTTTCGCTTCGGTTTCAGTCGTCTTTCCTGCGTAGTTCCCGTTCCCGTGGGAATACCGGGATATTCATCAATATCTTACCCGTGGATGTCGTACAAGATGACTAAGGGATATAATATGCACATAAGATCTGTGTAAGAGAAAGAAAACTCGAAATAAAACCCTATACCAACATGTCTGACTAGCATGGTATAATAGGTCAGATTGCCTGCCCTTATGAGGGCGGCACAAGCCCAACAGTGGGATGTTAGTGGGCTGTGATGATGAATTAAATTATGCCTGTGGTAAAAATGGCTTCAAAAAGAGCCCCATTTTTGGAGCGTCGTAAACGAGATACAAGAGTTATTAAAATTCCATTTAATATTGAAATATCGACCGCTCTTTAATGATGATTCCCGATCGCATTTTATAAATATCTAAATACAAGTTAAAAAGTTCCATTCAAGAGAGGATAGAATTTCGACGACATTTTAGAGTAGTTTATCATTTTATCAAACAAAGGGGATGATAGAAGATAAGTCCTTCAATAAACTTAAGTATCAAGTTGAAAGTATTCAAGGAACTACTTATAAAGTCTTAACTTTGTGAAATTTAAGCTACAGTGTTATAATATACACGAAGCGAGTTAAGTATCGATAAAGCGAGGTAATTATAATTCAAGGCCTAAATGGACGCAAGGATATCTTGAAATAAAACATTTATTATGTTTGAGATTTAATTTAAATGATAAAATATAAACGAAGACGTTATTTTTGAATGAATGGAATTTATTGTATAAGTTTAACGTAATGCTAGTTAATTTCGTAAAGGTAGATATTTTGACGTGACAATGTCTAATAAATCGATGAACGCTGGCTGCATGCACGAAAAATGATTTGATTTATTTACTACCAATAGTAATAAATTAAACATGGTTATCTGTAAAGTCGGTTTACGGACGATAGTTTAACGTGACAACGTCATAACAAAACATTGATGAAATTACTGCATACTTTTATGAATAAAATTGAATCAGCGTAACGGGACCATGAACGTAACGGGACAATGAACGTAATGGGACACTTTTTCGTGCATGCAGTCAGCGTTCATCGATTTATGAGACGTTGTTACGTCAAAAGTGTCCCGTTACGCTAATTGCCCCTTACGCTCATTGTTTTATTATTAAGTAGTATGCGATTCAGCTGTACTAAAGCGCGTCATCTATCGATGCGAAAGGATTTCAAATAAACTCATTTGCAAAAAAAACGGGCGGTTTTGATTTTCATTCATATTTAAAAAGAAACAATACCAAAAAGGTTTCAATCGTTTGTACACGTTACTGGCCGGTTTTAAAAATGCTGTGGTATTTAAAAAAGTACGTTCTAAATTCAATTTTTCATTTGATGTTCATTTTTACAGAAAACCCCTTTTTATCCTACATTTTTGGCGCGAAGTTCCAGAAGTTAACATCGACTTTCATAACTTTTATTCAATTTTTATCGATTAATTTCATATCCTTGACTGTCAAAGCTTTATTTAATGCTGTTTGGCTGTATCAAAAATGGTAGATAAAGTGGTAAAAGCTACCAAAATTATCGCGCTGCTTGAAGAGGGTTGCAGCCAATGTTTCGTGGCTAGGAGGCTAAATGTTAGTCGCTCGACAGTCCAAAGGACCTGGCAGCGATATCAGGAGACTGGTTCCGTCGAGAGAAGGCCTGGTTCTGAAAGAAAACCATGTACCCAACCACGGGATGATCGTTTTCTTGTGAGTCGCGCATTGAGAAATCGCAAATCTTCGTATGTGGATCTTAAAAACAACCTCCAAGAAGTAAGAAATGTGCATATTAGTCTATGGACGGTCAGGAGGAGGCTTCTCGCTGCCAATATACGCAGTCACCGCCCGGCCCGCGGCCCCAAATTACTCCGTGAGCACAGAGTTCACAGGCTTAGGTTCGCTAGAAATTGTGAATCATGGACTCAAGACGATTGGAATAGGGTTTTGTTCTCTGATGAAGCCAGGATATCTCTGTTCGGTGAAGATCGACGTCGGCGAGTGCTAAGAAGACAAGGAGAACGCTTTGCAGAGGCATGTTTCGAAGAAATCACACCTTATGGTGGGGGCTCTGTTATGTTTTGGGCAGGAATAAATTCAATGGATCGTACAGAGTTAGTCTTCATTGAAAACGGCTCACTGACTGGGCATCGATACATAACGGAAGTTCTAATTTCTCATGCACAACCCGCATTGGCCGCTCTAGGTGAAGACTCGATTTTTATGGACGACAATGCTCGCGCCCACCGATCCCGCGATGTTAATGCGTATGTGCAAGAGGTCGGCATTCGTCGTTTGGATTGGCCAGCTCGAAGTCCCGACCTCAATCCCATAGAGCATGTCTGGGACGTTCTGAAACGGCGTGTGAGATCAGTACACCCGGCTCCGCAGACCATCAGAGAGCTGAAGAATGTGATTACTGCGGAGTGGGAACGTATTCCGCAAGCAAGTATCCGGGATATACTCGCTAGCATGCCCAGACGAATTCAAGCTGTGATTTTAGCTAGAGGGGGTCACACTCGATACTAAACATTTATCTGCTTTTACTTTATTAAAGAAAAACAAACAAAAAAACTTTTTTATTTTTACTTCATGAGCATATGCACTACTAGCGAATATACACTACTAGCGAGGTTTAGCATTATTTCCCATAAATTGTATCTAAATTTTATGAAATACTGATGAAAACGATTATTTTCTTATTAATTTAGCAAATTGTGTGGATAAAACTACCTATAATTATCAAACAAAGAAATATTAACATTTGAAATGGTTCATTGCTTAGGTGCCCGTTTTTTTTGCAAATGAGTGTATATTCATTTAGTACAATGCGATTCAGCTAAACTGAATAGCGTCATCTATCGAGACTTATGGTAATTGCCGACCCGATTTAATTTCAATAGCTTATGACAATGGATACTGGTTACGCTGATTCAATTTTATTCATAAAAGTATGCAGTCATTTCATCAATGTTTTGTTATGACGTTGTCACGTTAAACTATCGTCCGTAAACCGACTTTACAGACAACCATGTTTTTTTTTTAATTGCATACGGTGGCAAATGAGCAAACAGTACACCTGATGGTAAGTGTTTCTGCAGCTCATGGACCTTTCTAGGCCGCTGCCTACCGCGAAGAAAGTGAAGGGAGTGCTAATGCGTGCCACCACACGCAAACACCCTCAGAAACTTGGGCTTCAGGCTTGGCTTATTAATCTATACCAATAAATAAAATTGGAGTGTCTGTTTGTAATGTCAAAATAATAAGCTTTTTCATGCTCACACGGTTATTTGCACAATACATATGCCTAAAATACACTTTATATATTTTTTTGGCTGTCTGTCTGTTTGTTTCGGGTAATCTTCAAAAGGGCTGGACCGATTTCAAAAATTCTTTCACCGATGGAAAGCTATAATATCAAGGCATAACCTAGGCTATATTTTATCCCGGTATTTCCACGGGAACACGAACTACGCAGGAAAGACGACTGAAACCGAAGTGAAGCGAGGGCGGGTTGCTGGTAAATTATAAAAATTTTCCGTGTAGTGACGGAGTAATATAATTCATTACCTCCTTTCTTTCTCGTGGTAATTGTAAAAGACGATTATGGGCTACAAAATACGTATAACAGCCATGAAAGAGAAGGTAACCTCGAAATAAAGCCCTGTATTAACCCGTTCGACCAGCTTATGCCCAACATTGGGACGTATCTGAGCTGAAATAATGACGATGACATTTGAAATCTGACCAGATTTAACAGAACGTCTTCAATATTATACACAAAATGTTTTATCACCTACCTACGCAATTTGTACAACAAGAACCATTAAATTTAATCAACTCTACAAACTTTGGTAAGCTTGTAACCTCAAGTTTGTCGGTGCGAGGCTGTGAGTTCACGGAGGCGGAACGTTTAGGAGGAATTTATAAATATTAAACATCATCATAAGTCTTGAAAATACGACCCTTATTCACTAGGATTAAGTAAACTGTTTTCCTTGTGACGACGGAGTATGAATATAATTCAACACTCCTTTTCTGCCCGTAAATGTCGTGAAGAACTACGAAAAGATAACATGGTCATGTTGAAAGCTTTAGGATTAAAGGAAGAATAAATAAAAATCGGCCAAGTTCGGATTCCGTACCATTGACTAGGTAAACATGGGCCTACCTATGACCATTATCGATAGCAAAAAAAGGGCAAAAAATCGCGTTTGTTGTATGGCAGGCCCCCCTTAAATATTCATTTTATTTTGTATTTAGTATTTGTTGTTATAGCGGCAACAAAAATACATAATTTGTAACAATTTCAATAGTCTAGATATCGCGGTTCTTGAGATACAGCCTGGCGACTGACAGACAGACAGACAGACAGCGAAGTCTTAGTAATAGGGTCCCGTTTTTACCCTTTGCGTACGGAACCCTAAAAAGGTAGTGTTGCATGAAGAACATCATAGAAAGGAGGTAAACATAACGGTGATATTTGACAGGGTTTTTTGGAAGCAGGTTATATGTTATGTCTACTCCATGTAATTAGGATAAGAGCAAGATGATGATGACGTATGTGACTGCGATTATATTCAGTGTCCAAAATTATTTATTCTTTATATCGCAAAGCTTTCCGTGTGGTAACGGAGTTAGAATACAAATCGCCACTCCCTATCCTGCCCGTGGATGTCGTAACAGACGACTAAGGGATATGATACGCATATAACATCTATGCAAGAGAAGGAAAACTCGAAATAAAACCCTATATCAACCTGTCTGACCAGCATGGTATAGTAAGGTCAATTTCCTTTCTACTGTGGAGGAAGCTCGAACCCAACAGTGGGACGTACATGAGCTGAAATGATGATGATATCGCAAAGCTTACATTTACCTCGGTGTATTTGTACAAATTAAATATTTACGTAGGTCGTAACATTTGCTTGTAATTTTGTACATTTCATCTTAATTTGTAATGCGTAAATAGGATTACATTTTTAAATACAACCTTCATAAAGATTATGTAACAGATTCTAAAATGTTTTCCCCATATTTTTCTTTGTTGTAAATTCATATTTGTGTTTGTGAATTCATATTTTTGTGATGTATTTAATTTTACATTAAAAATAATGAGAGAATTTCTGTTTACAGGCATTTTTATCATGCAAATGTTACTTAATTATATTCAGTAAATGAATACATACCAGAATTTAAAGTAATGTTAAAATGGCCATATACAAACTCGCCTAGTCACTTATATGGTGAACCTTTCCTTAGATTTGCCTATGACGAAACGTACGTACTAGTGATGTAACGAATGTTAAGATTGAGACATTCGCGAATGCGAATGTGAGTGCGAATATTCATCTCCAACATTCGCGAATGCGAATACGAATGTTGACTTTCAAATAATGCGCGTGCAAAATATCATACGAGTTTAACATTTCGTACCAGCCATGTTTAAGCCAAATATAGTCAAGGTTAACCGTTACAAGTTGAACGAATGAAACTAGTCAGATTCGTTCGAAAATATTCGTTATAATTTGAGATTAGTTTATTATTATTGTATTTGTCATATTTACAAACATGAGTAAAAGCACATGTTACTGAAGTGTGGAGTTACTTCACAATTTATGACGCTGGGAGTGTTAAATGCATGGTATGTCACAAAGTTTAATAATTACTTAACAAAAACAATGTAATTTTTTCATATAGAATCATGTTCTTTTTTACTGGTAAAATTCATTATTTTTAACACAAAAAACAAATATAAATGCCGGATAAGTATTCACCAACATATCATATACTAAATTTCTCGGCCCTACCCAGTTTTTACTCTACATAAATGATATTGTGAATCTAGAAATACCTAACTCAGATATCATAGCTTATGCAGACGATACTGCGATTCTTTTTTATGGACAGAACTGGGAGCAGGTGTTGAGTCGCACAGAGGTGGGAATGTCTAAAATTGGTAACGCCTTACATGAGAATCTTCTTACACTTAACACAAATAAGACCAGATTTTTATGTTTCTCTAAGACAGCTGCCAACAACCCCCATTCTATTATGAGCCTTAGAATATACACATGTTCAAATACCATGCAGCCATTTGGCTCAGATTGCAGCTGCTACTTAATAGAACGCTCACATACCATAAAATATCTAGGTGTTATGATTGATCACAATATTAATTTTAAGGAACATATAATGTACTTGTCTGGGAGAGTGAGAGGGTTAATTTATGTCATGAAGTGTCTTCGAGATTGTACACCAACTAAAATTTTAAGGACAGTATACATCTCCCTCTGCCAGTCCGTAATACAATATTGTATTTCGGTGTGGGGCAGCGCAGGGAAGAGCTATTTTATAATAATAGAAAGAGCACAGAGAGCCCTCCTGAAGGTTGCATTGAGAAAGCCTCTTAGATTTTCCACGGACGAACTGTATAGGGAATTTAAAGTCCATCGAGTTCGGCAACTTTTTATAATCAAGGCTGTAAACATTGTCCATCAGAAGGTAAAAGCACGAGCAGATTATGCAAAGATAATGGCAAAACAAACGTATAATATTCCACTCCCTCGTATTTCCTCCCAAATGGTAGAGAGAAGTCCCGCTTATTCGTTAATAAAGGCCTATAACAATGTATGTAGATTAAAAATGTTGAAAAACTGCAATAATTTCCAATGCAATAAAATGATCAAAACTTAGTTGTACGATCTTTCATATGATGCTACTGAGAACTTAATTTAAACAAACATACAGTCTCACATACACACATACACACACACACACACGAACACACACACACACACATAAACGTGCACACATATGCACACATACACATGAATATATACATAAGCACTCACAATGACACATACGCCTTCACAATACTATTAACTATTTATGTTTTTATTCTTCACTTGCCAAAGTTTTGCAAAAACAGAAACCTTTAATCTTAGAAAACTCTAGTTTCAATATTATTCGCTTGTATGTACTGTAAAGTGTCGTACTCGGAGGCTCGAGATACAGACTAACGTCTAGTTTGAGCCTCACCGGATACCTAACACTTAAGCAAGAGATGTAGTAATGTAAGTTACTGTATTAAGTGATTTGTATATTCTATTTTGGCAATAAATTATTATTATTATTACATTTATTCAACTTAAAAACTACCTAATACATTTTTAAACATGATATAAAAAATAAAATATTTAAAAATATTAAAAGCGTATTGACTGCTGTGTGGTAGCGGCTTCAAATACTACCAACCCTTGCTTTGCTCGTGGGTGTCGTAAAAGACGACTAAGAGCCCTAGATTGACCCGGACCAACTCCATCTGGTACTATTTGGGTCAACGATTACATTCCCAAGGAGTGTTGACGTCAGGCAGGCGGCCGGTCATAAAAGTCATTGCCGAAACTTTTTGCAATATGTCAAAACAGATGACATATTGCGTCGATCCCAAGTAATTGGGATAAGAGCAAGATGATGATGATTAAAAGCGTATTGACCCACCGGCAGCGAATACAAGGACCAAGCCGCCGGTGGTTAGGGCTAGAAAGAGAGGAACTGCCTCACTATGCGCGCCGTGTCCAGTAGTACCGCCTTCTGCATCAGACCCGCAATCCAAGTACCTAACGCGAGTCTCTTTAGGTGTTGACGGAGGCTCTTGGCTATTATCCCATTGGTCGAAATGACTATCGGTACAACGATTGCCGTGTCCACATCCCACATGTCGACAATCTCGTGAGCTAAGTCTTGATATTCTATTTGTTTATCTTTCTCAGCCTTCACGAGATTCCCGTCATGCGGAATAGTGACATCAACAATCATTGCACGGCGCTCTAGCCGATCTATCACCACGATGTCTGGCTTATTGGCCACAATAGTCCTATCAGTGATAATAGATCAATCCCAGTACAATGTGACTCGGCCGTTTTCGAGAACCGGCTCTGGTACATACTTGTAGTATGGCATCTCTACGCTCGCAAGTTTGTACCGCAGAGCAAGTTGCTGAAACGATATGTCTGAGGGACTCGCCTGGTCGGTGGCACGCCCGAGAAATATCAGCCGTGCCATCCCTCAGGATATATTTCCGGTAGTTATTCGTTATTAGTATTATTATATTGTATCTCTCAATTTCACGGATATCTTCCAAGGGAAGATACCCGGTCCTTTGAAAGGCTTACATGGGGATATGGATCCAACACGCAGAGGCCTTTGGAGAAATTTAATGTAAAAATGGGATGGGACGTCTACCGATGACACTCCACGTCTGCACAGAGCACACGTGGACTGCCAACGGTAGGTGTAAAACTATCGTGTGATGAATTGATGATGGTATCTAATAACTGTTTATGGGGTTGGAGGTTTGATGGACTGGCTAAACTAATAACTATTGATTGAAAAACTGTCGTCTGCCTTCAATACCTTTATCGTCTTGAACTTTGGCAGACGGTGACTCGCCAACTCACTGAATGGGCCCCCCCAAACGGTCGCCACAGATACGCAGGTCATACGGGCAACAGGGAGGCAACATTGGTGCAAGTGGCTTGGGATGTCGAGCGGTGCGGCACCGGTTTCACCATCGCAGTGGTTTCCCCGTAGTTATGCCCTTGAAAATGATACTTCCACCCCTGAGCAGGCCTTCGAGTCTACAGAGTCGCCTTCGGCCTACAGGCCTATCGTGCTGCTCGATGACACGGGCAAGCTACTGGAGAGGGTGGTAGCTGCCCGCATCGAGCGGCACCTCGTCGGCACGGGGCCCGATCTGTCGGACGCCCAGTTTGGGTTTAGGAGGGGTCGTTCGACGATCGCGGCTCTGTTGCGCCTGAGGGCCGTGGCGACTGAGGCCGTCACCGGTGAGGGAGTGCTGTTGGTGGTGTCCCTAGACATCGCCAACGCATTCAATAGTCTGCCATTCAGCTGCATCAGGGAGGCGCTCCGGTATCACGGGGTGCCAGTTTACCTGAGGCGGCTACTGGCAGACTATTTGGAGGGGCGTAGCGTCCTCTGCACCGACCGAGCAGGGGACGTCGTGCGAACGCCCATGACGTGCGGTGTCCCACAGGGGTCGGTCCTCGGACCCCCCTGTGGAACATCGGCTACGACTGGGCGTTGAGGGGGAGCCTCCCGCCCGGGCTGGGCGTGATTTGTTACGCCGACGACACGCTCGTCACAGCCTGCGGTGGGACGCTAGAAGAGGCGGTAAGCCTGGCGACCTCGAGTACCGAGGAGATCGTCAGACGGATCGAGGCGCTGGGGTTGAGGGTCGACCTGGACAAGACGGAGGCCCTCTTGTTCCATGGGCGCACTATGAGCCCTCCCATTGGCGTCTCGATCACCGTCCACTCGGTCGACATCAGCATCCGGGCCCATATGAGGTACTTGGGCCTGGTGCTCGACGGGCGATGGTGGTTCCGGGAGCATTTCCGCAGGCTCGCTCCGCGGCTCGTCGGCGCGGCGTCCGCCCTATCGTAGCTTATGCCGAACGTGGGCGGACCGAGCGCTGCGTGCCGACGGCTGTACGCGGGGGTCATCCAGTCGATGGTCCTGTACGGCGCACTGGTGTGGGTGGGGTCCATGACCGCCCGACTTAGGGCCCTTCTGTGGCGACCACAGAGGGTCACGGCGGTCAGGGCCATCCGCGGATACCACACGGTGGCGACGGAGGCAGCGTGCCTATTGGCCGGGACTCCCCCGTGGGACCTGGAGGCGGAGATGCTCGCCGGACTATATCGGCGGGTGACGGGGGTGCGAGCGGAGGGCGGTGTGGTCTCGTTAAGGGATCTCACTGCCTGGCGCGTCGACGCCCGCCGAGACGTCATCGCCCGTTGGGCAGTCCGGCTGGAGAGGCCTCGGTTCAGGGTGCGAACCGTGGAGGCCTTCCGGCCGGTGCTGATGCAGTGGTTGGAAAGGCGGCACGGGGTGCTCTCCTTCCGACTGGTGCAGGTTTTGACGGGGCATGGGTGCTTCGCCAAATACCTGCACAAGGTCGTTAGGAGGGAGAGTACACCGTCCTGCCACCACTGCGATTGCGACGACACGGCGCGCCATACGCTCGAGGCCTGCGGGGCTTGGGCAGTGCAGCGCTGTAAACTCGTCGCAATAATCGGTACGGACCTGACGCTGCCGGCTATCGCTAGGGCGATGGTCGACAGCGTCGGGAATTGGGACGCGGTTGCAGCCTTCTGCGAGACAGTGATCTCGCGGAAGGAGGCGGCGGATCGCCTGCGTGAGGAGCGCAGCCTCGATGAGGAGATCCGCCGCCGGCGACTGGGGCGGCGCAGGCGCAACTATCTGCGCCTCATGCCGCCCTAGCCGAGGCCGCGGGTGACGTGACCGGGGATTAGTCCGTCACCCGCCGAGAGGCCGACCGCGTGAGGAAAGACCGACGTCCTCCCCGAGGGGGGGACGTCGGTCGATGGGAGGGTACCCCAATAGGGGGTATTCCGTCAGGCCGACCACTGACGACAAGTTAACGCTGCTCCAGTGGTTGGCCCAACGACGAAGGCAACGTGGTTTTCGGGTGGATCGCGGGAGTTGCGTGCTTAAGCCCCTCTGTCGCCCCGGACGGAGTGGTGCGGAGGCGCGCCGACCGCGGCCCACCCACAAAAAAAAAAAGAGGGTTATTATTATTATTATTACTAAATCTTTCTCCAAAACATGCTGCATCTTATGGTATAAATATTATTCTGATCATTTCAGTGGTTCTCGCAGTATAACCGAACCAAAAACCGGCTCCCCATTTATTATAGTCCATAAAATATAGCTTGATCTCTGTGACAGCTGTCAATGAAACCAACGAGGTAAGTTTGAACGAGTGACATGTTTACAATTTCATTTTGTATCAAATATATTTTCGTTCTTTTCGTGCTAGTTTTATTGCAACTGAATTGCAATAAATTTATAAATTTAAAAATGTTAATATTCATGCCTAAAATGTACCTCGTAAATACTGGAATACCTAGTAAATTTTTTATACATAAATGAGGCTTACGCACGTACAAGGTCATACTGGACTGAAAATAAAAAAAGAGATGGGATAGTCGATATACGTAAATCGATAACCGATCTTTATTAAATTATTCATAAAAGAAATGAACTCAATACAGTACCTATATAAAACGTTCAACATATTTTTTACAATTAAAACAGACTGTCACATTACAAAATACATGAATTGAATTAATTAAACATTAAAAAACTACTTTTCGTCTTAGAGTAAATGATAATATTATGTACGCATTATTGTCAATAAACTAGACATATTTATTTATAAAACAGTCGTACTTGATCGATAGATCTAAGGACTGTTCCTATTTTGGCAAAAAATGATAAATGTTCTAGCAGAAATGCTCCAGTGATGACGATAATAGTGACCTAGACCTTGATTGTATTCCTTTTGAATAATTAAAACAGTAAAAAAATAGTTTTTGTTTGAATTAAATTTAAAAAGATTTCCATTGATTGTATTTTAATTATAGCAGAAAATCACAATTATAAAAATAAAGAGTTTTATCGATAAAAAACTACGGACTTTATCGTAAGCGTGACAGCACTAGGAACAACTGTCACAGAGATCATCCTATATTTTATGGACTATAGTTTATATTAGACTGACAAGAATAAGAGAGACAGTGTTTCTAATTTAGTTACCGACCTGAGTGTTCCATAATATTGTTTTATTCAAATATTATGAGTAAATAAAAATAATAAATATTATCAGTTATAAATTTTATCATTTCATTCCACAATTACATATATAATTTCCTTTTAGTTTGTCAAATATATTCGCCAAACATTCGCATTGTTCCTTGCGAATGCGATTGCGAATGTCAAACACATATGCGAATATTCGCGACGCGAAGCGAATATTCGCGACGCGAAGCGAATATTCGTTACATCACTAGTACGTACGGATGACTACCCGCCACCTAGCAGACAAAGTCTAAACAAGTTTGATTACACAGATGGCGTAGTGGCTAGGATACCGACCTGTGGTGTCCTAGATTTGATTCCTATGGAGGAAAATATCCACAAATTGTACGTAAAATATTGTTTTGAGTCTGAATTATATGCAAAGCCTCACGTAACACAAGGATTATTTCCTGAAGAGTGTTGTTCTTTTTTAAAATGAAGAAAAAGCCGCCTAAAACTCTTTTTTGAAGTATGCTTAGTTAAATGGACTCGAAATACAAAATCATGGTCAATAAAACTGTTTTCACGGATTTTATAGTGTTCTGGCTGCCCGATGATTTTAGATTGCCCGATGACACTTTATGGCGTTCAGGATCACGGCGGGACTAAGTCGCGATAAAATTTGTAAAAATAGTTTTTTTTACAATACTCGGGTAAACATCAGAAATCATTATACAAAATCATGTTCAAGAGAGCAACGAAGGCCGAACCCAAATAAAGTAACGAGGTCTATTGTTAGACGAGGAAGGTGAAAGCATTGTTCAAAAGTACAAAGAACTTTCTTAAGGAAATCTAGTAATAGAAATTAGGACATTAGACGTAATTATATTAGTTTGTTTTAGATATATTAATTGAAGTTGAGAACTAATTAAACTTTAGAGTGCATTTCGTTGTTTCCCCTTGTTGACACGTGTGAGGCATCCTTGGGGAGTCGTGCGTTACTTACTCTGTAGACTCTATTAGAAGGCCAACGATAAGGAAAATGTGATGAATTTGGAACATTTAGATTAACAAGCGAAATATTCGCGAGAGGTATTTGACTTAAATATAAGGCTTGGTTTTAAGAATATTCTGCGTATGTACTTGTGTCTGGCGGCAAATAGATTTATTCCTTTATTTATTTTAATATCAGTATTTTTCGGAGTACAATTATGAAATATTCTAATCCGACAAATATAAACGGATGTTTTTCACTCCGGATGCAAAAAGGGGTATGTAAGTTTGATTTGTTTGTATGTCTGTTGAGTGTGCGTCTGTGGCATCATAGCTCCTAAAAGGACAGACCGGTTATCAAGCGTTTTACGTAAAGGCTGACATAGTCTAGATAGATCTTACTTACAATTTATGAATATGTTCAGGCGTTTCATAGACGTAAGGAAGTTAGACTTATAAAGTCCCCAAGTTTTTGTAATTTTGGATAAGAATTATAACAATTATGCGTAGCGCGTAAATTAAAGCGGCGACCGCCCATCTTGTTATTAAAAAAAGGGGGCAAAGGTGTA
Organism: Lymantria dispar; assembly: GCA_032191425.1. Taxonomy (NCBI): domain Eukaryota; kingdom Metazoa; phylum Arthropoda; class Insecta; order Lepidoptera; family Erebidae; genus Lymantria; species Lymantria dispar. The sequence goes on along the minus strand of CM063462.1, from coordinate 2,678,398 downwards.
AATTTTCTTAAGATTTTTTTAGCAACAGTTGGATGTTTATAATGGATAATGGATGTCTCCAGTTATCTGTATGTAGATTCTAATAAGTATTCTAATAGAACTAAAACTTGTCTTAAAAAATTTAAGATTGTGTGACTAAATATATCTTTACACCTTGGTTTACTTAGGGGACATTTTTTCGTTTCGAGACTAGTGTCATTTTAGTTCTAGTAAAGTATTCTATACTGTTTCATCCTCATCATTATCATATCAATATATACACGTCCCACCGCTGGGCTCGAGCCTCCTCCAGTTTGGGAGGGAAATTTACCTATACTATACCAAGCTTTTCCGTGTGGTGACGGAGTAAGAATACCATTCACCACTCCTTATCTTGCCCGTGGATGTCGTAAAAACCGACTAAGGGATATATAATGCACATAACACCTGTGTAAGAGAAGGAAAACTCGAAATGAAACCCTATACCAACCTGTCTGACCAGCATGGTATAGTAAGGTCAAATTCCCTCCTATTGCGAAGGAGGCTCGAGCCCAACAGTGGAACGTGTATGAGCTGCGGCGATGTGGCGGCGGCGATACCTAGCTCGTCAAACGTAGTGGAACAAAGATTTATTTCCAGTTTTCCTTCATATATATGCATATTATATATTTTAGTCGTCTTTTACGACACCCATAGGTGAGTTAGGAAGTTACGATGAACTATACGGTTTATAAGCCGTAAAATATTATTGGATCCAATTTCGATGGTTCGTCGGTTTCAGTAACTTAACTAGCTCAACATAAAACCTAGAAATAGATAAAAAATAGTAATAAGATTCAGATATAAATCATTTTCTTTAACCTTTTAGATAAAATAAAGATGAAAACATATTGGTTTCGCTTTGCGTAAATATTTCATCAGTATAAAGATTTGCAATAAGATTATGCTGGAATATTAGGACGATGTTTTTGACAATTTTGTTTTATTTATTTATTTATGTTTCATTTAATATTCCATAGTGTTTAAAAACATTAATCTATGAGCAGTCTAGTACCTATAATATCATCATCATCATCGTAACACACTTACGTCCCACTGTTAGGTTCGGGCCTCCTCCACAAAGAGAGGGAATTTGACCTACTATACCATGTTGGTCAGGCACGGTATAGGGTTTCATTTCGAGTTTTCCTTCTCTTGCACAGATGTTATGTACATATTATCCCTTAGTCGACTTTTACGCGACATCCACGAGCAAGATTGGGAATGAATTGTATTCTTATTCACACACGGACGTACCAGTAATGATTTGTTGTTATTAAGTGTTAGATTGGCTACTTTTCATATGCTGTTCTGACACCACCGAATACAATTCGCCATCCCCTCTTTTGTACGTGGCTGTCATAAAAGATGATTAAGGGCTTTAATACGCATATAACATCTATATTAGAGAAGGAAAACTTGATATGCAATCCTATACCAATACGTTTCACCTACTTTCCTTAGTGGTCACCAGAGCTCAACAGTGGGACGTATGTGGGCTGGGTTAATGTTTATGAAGAGATATGATATGCAGATAAAATGAAGAGAAAATACCTTGACATACAAACTTTATATCAACCCGTCAGACTAGGGCCACGAAAAAAATATCTTTCGATACCGATACTTTTTTACTCGATACTTTGTATTCGATATTTTCATTCATTGAGTACTTTTTTGCTAAGTATCGTATCCAATAAATTGTAGAAATAACTTATTTTAAACTTGAATTTTTATCTGTTTACAGATATAAAAAAAATCTCATCATGGGTAAACCACAAATGATGGTGCTTTATGTAAAACAAAACGTGCCGGTAGGAAATTGATGAGAATTTACCAAAAAAAGATTATCACAATCCCGCAAAGATGAAAGTACTCAATACTTTAAAATATCGATACCTTTGTTTCGATACTTTTTGGGCACCTTTTTCTTTCCGATACTACTCATGAGTACAGTATCGATACTTTCTATTCGATTATCAGGGTGGTATTGTAATCCTTGTTCTCCAGCAATGCGACATGAAGTTGTCAGGATGAGCGAAGTAACGTTGTGATTTAAATCACATACATAACATTTAACAAAGCTTAACAAATAACTTTAATTACAAGCCTATTAATATAAGAAAACAACAAATCTGACAATTTTATGAACTAAATTTGACAATCACTGAATAAGGCTATCATTTTGACCTCGAAATTAGTTCAACTGTAAAATTAGTTCAGCTGTGCGGTTTAGTTAAATCAATGTTTGAATATCAGATTTGTACAAATAAATATATATTTTATTTTCAGAGATAGGTTGCTCTAACAGTTAACTCGTGATCCGATGTCAATTCCGGTCTCGTAATATTTTTTTTCATTTATATTTAAACCCAATAGTTGTTATACCCTACTGAGACCGCTGAGCATGGTGCCAAGGTGCTCCATAACCCATTGTATACTCACACCCTCGCTATTGGGCCGACCACTGGTATCGATACCTTATCGGGTACTATCTCTCTCCAGTAACTGGACTGGGGAGTTCTGCGGGTATGAACTATTCCCCGATTCAGCCACCCTTGGTCTCAGGCGCAGGTACTTGCGCCTACGCCACATAAGTCACCGGCAGCGGATCGTGTCGCTGTAGAGGAGTATTGGCGCGCACGATCCGCCGTTTATTTCAACCTTTTCTTTTTTAACCGAAATCTAAAAGAAAATAATATGTGATGTTGAATTCTTTAGGATTTAAATTATTAATTACTAGCTGACCCGGCGAACGTCGTAGCGCCTAACAGTTGATTCTTTTTTTTTTCTTTTCTTTTAATACTTATTCTACTACTCAAGACGATGGGTTAGTTAGTCAGATAAATAAAGAAAAAAGAAAGTTAATAAGTCAACAATTACAATGTGTCAAAAAATAAAATTTGTAAAACATCTAAAATTTTGTGTTTGACATCTATATATGATATTAACGTCACTCAATTGTTTTGCCTTCCCGAAACCTCTCCACTAACACTTAAACTTTATGGTATGGAATTAAAGTTCAAATTGACTTTTAAGTATTATTACGAATCGTTTGTATGGGAGTATAGAAAAGTGTTGTTTTTAGACCATTTTAGGCAATTTTTGAAATTGTTAAAATTCTCAGCGTAAGTAACACTCTTGTACTTCAAGGAATATTCTAAAAATCGACCAAGTGCGAGTTGGACTCGCGGACGAAGGGTTCCGTACCATTCCGACTAGGTAAACAAGTGCGGGAGGCACTTGTTTACCTAATTAGATATCTTGCTGTTTTTTATAGGGATCTGGTATTATGATACCATTTTGAAATTGGTATTAAATAGGCATATTATTAAATTAATGGGCACTGACAGTGTAGTACATTTTTTTACATAAATCGCTTTTGAATTTGCATGATATGTTAAAAAAATCCGTTAAAATTCGAGTACAATCATTTTTTTTTGCAGAAGATCTAAATCTTCATTAAATAACATGTTAATAAACGATAGCTCTTGTATTCAGCAGTAATTAACAGTAATCAAAATGAAAATATAATGGTTTTTGATAAAACTACAACCAAATTTGTTACAAGAGGTAGAAATTTGGTAAATAAATAACTAAAAATTAATATTTACGGAACCCTCGGCTAAAAATGGTTAAAAATGGAATTTGTTATAGTAAATTATCTGGTTTATCGAATCCTTAACGGTGGACCACTATTTACGACACACCCTGTATATTGCTTCTTATAACGACCCATTGCTGGTTTACACCACGCTTGACAGATAGGTTTGTATAGAGTTTATTTCGAATTTTCCTTCTCTTGCAGTGATGTTAACTGCTTGCGTCTATTAGTCATCTTTTTCAAACATCCAAAGGAAAGAAAGACGCTGGTGAATGGTAACCTTTATATCGTCACAACATGAATCTTAATAATTCGATGGTCTTTATCTATCTTTCACCATATCCTTTATTTTACGCAGACAATTAAAGTTCATCTTTTGTTATCCTACAACTATGATCTTTTAGATACTTGGATGCTTTGTAACTTAGACTTTAATTTGAATATATGATCAAAACATTCAGTTACGATACACGAATATTCAATTAACGTCGAATAGACAATTAAGAGTTAATGGATAAGTGAATGCAAGTTCGTTAAAACTAATGTAAGGGTACAATATCCTTTTATAACGAATTGTTCGATATTACAGAACCCACGATAATATGTCGAAACTAATTTACATAGAGGGCGTAATATATGCATCGGTATATTCATCTCTTTCGTAGGCCATATACATCTCACTATTGGCTCGGGCCTCCTCCACAATGGGAGGGAAAATGAATGAGAAAATGATACTATGCTGGTCAGACATGTTGGTGGTTTCATTTCGAATTTTCTTGCATAGATATTTTATGCATCTTATATCTCGTCTTTTACGACATCCACGGGTAAGAGGGAGTGTTGAACTCACGGCAAATATATTTATTAATAGCAATAAATATTTATTTATATGACACATTTTGTGGTATAATTCTAAACTAAAAAAAAGCGACTTGAAGCGTTTTCTCATAAATTTTAAAACTGGACCAAATTGAAATGGGATACGGGAAGCATCAACTTTCAAATAAAAAAATCATTAAAATCGATTCACCCAGTCGAAAGTTCTGAGGTAACAAACAACAAAAAATACAGTCGAATTAAGGAGCCCCTTTTGAGAAGTCGGTTAAAAAGATGTGTAAAGATATCTCAAAGCTAAATTTAATTAAAATACATAATTATATCTGATGTTTACGCGAGTATTACACATTATATATAAAACTACTTTACGGATTTTATCGCGTTTGTCTTTAATTTTTGATTGCCCGAAGTTTCGAAAACTTTACAGCGTTCAAGAACGATGCAAAGTATCCGAAACATCGGGCAATCATAAATCAAATATAAACGCGATAAAATACGTAAAGTAGTTTCATTCACAATAATTAAAATACGCTTAGCAGTTGAATTTATGGAATACACATTTTAAGTTTTGATAAGCTATTCAGACTAACAGCGTCTGCAAATAAATTCATGATATAAACGAATATGAGATAAACAAATAGAAAAATTCTAAGATACCATCTAACATATTTTTACTGCTAGACTTATTGGTAAGTCAATATTATCTCTACCCACGATATTTCACAAGATCAAAGTAAATAGTTTAACATTGTCTCCCTAGCGTTGTTATAAGAACAAGGATAGTTTTTTCGGTGTTTTCTTGAAAAAGCGACGTTCAAAATCATTTATTTTTCACTATAAAAATAGTACGCTATTATTTTCTGATGTTTGGCTACGATGCATAAAAAGTGAAAATTCGTTTTAGTTAATATTACATCATTTGAAAAATAAACGTGTATGTCGTAAAGAAATGTCAGCACGAATGTCTAACAATTAGAATAGCGAATGTGTTTTTGTGAATATCATTTTTTTGGGGCTAATGCCACCACAACATTACCACCATTGTAACTCCTGTAAGCCAGGATCCACAATGGTCTCCATAAAAGACACCGAGGTTTGACCCTTAGGCAGTCTCGGGATATGATTTTAAGTGTCTTGGGACCAGCAACAAATTTAATTAAAAAAGATTAAATAGGAGGAGTTGGAAAGAGATATTCCACTTCCCTCCTAGGTAAAGCGGGTGACAGGAAAACAGAATGACTAGTCAGCCAATAAGTAAAGAGGTGTAGGTACAGCTACGATAAGCGCAGCAGTACGGCACCACGGATACGGAAGAGCTTAACGGTGCCTAGATGTGAGCGTTAAGATTAATTGCTACATTTCTACGTTTTGAATATCTTACAGCACCTCAATAAAATAAATAGTAACGTACTACATAATGCTCCTCCCATCCGCGTGGTAACGGAGTAAGAATATAATTCACCACCTCTCTCCTATACGTGGGTGTCGTAATAGACGGTTAAGGGATATGCATATAATATCTTGGGACGCGGTCGCAGCCTTCTGCGAGACAGTAATCTCGCGGAAGGAGGCGGCAGATCGCCTGCGCGAGGAGCGCAGCCTCGATGAGGCGATTCGCCGCCGGCGACTGGGGCGGCGTAGGCGCGAATACCTGCGCCTCATGTCGCCCTAGTCGAGGCCGCGGGTGACGTGACCGGGGAGTTAGTCCGTCGCCCGCCGAGAGGCCGACCGCGTGAGGAAGGACCGACGTCCTCCCCGAGGGGGTAGGGTACCCCAAGTGGGGGGTATTCCGTCGGGCCAACCACTGATGACAAGTAACCCTGCTCCGGTGGTCGGTCCAACGACGAAGGCGACGTGGTTTTCGGGTGGGTTGCGGGTGTTGCGTGCTTACGCCCCTCTGTCGCCCCGGACGGAGTGGTGCGAGGAGCGCGCCGAACGCAGCCCACCCCAAAAAAAAAAATGCATATTATATCTATGCCAGAGAAGAAAATCTCGAAACGAAATCCTACATCAACACGTCTGACCAGCGTGGTATGATAGATAAAATCCCTCCCATTGTGGAAGAGGCTCGAGCTCCCTCGAGCTATTTGCATATATAAAATTGTCATGTCATTTGGTTTTACGAATTTGGGTTTGAGTACTTTAATTGTTACTGCACAGTTAAAAGGTATAATGTACTAAAAATCCTTTTAAGCAATAAGCTTAAATATATAATTTTAAAGAAGACAGTTTGTATAACAATGAATTCCTCTTGTGTAAAATGACAGTATCTCCAGTAATTACAGTAATTAGAAATGATACAACCCATTATAGGATGAGACACGAAGATCCTAAACCTTTTTTAATTATTCAACGTAAATTAAACAAGGTTTCAGTCTCGATAATTATAGGTGCGATTCAAAGATAACAACGGCAACATAAGCTTTAGGAAGCATATTGTAATTTATAAGTTAATTGCTGTAATTTGATACTTTTTTATATTGCGAACTGTAGCAAACCTGATGGTAAATGTTGCTGCCGCTCATGCATCTTTACAATACCAGGGGCACAGCTAGGTCGCTGTCTACCGCGAAGAAAGTGAAGGGAGTGTAAATGCATGTAATGAGATCCGGTGATAGTAAAAACATTACCAAAAACCACCACACGCAAACACCCTCAGAAAGTTGGGCTGCCGGTTCTCTCCCTCACCGAACGAAGCGCAGTAATAAATTGCTACTACTCGGACGTCGATTTCATACGAGAGTGTGGTACTACCCCGGACGGATTGGCCCGCACCTGTGTGCTCCTATCACTATCGTTTCTTCTCATCATTCCTTCATTATCTCACCCTATATATGTCCTACTGTTGGGCTCAGACCTTCTCCATAATGGGAGGGGAATTGAACTACTATTCCACGCTGGGCAGGCGTGTTGGAATAGGGTTTAGTTTTGAGTTGCCTTCTTTTGCATAGATGTTATATACTTATTTTATCCCTTGGTTGTCTTTTAAGACGTTCACGTTAAGATAGGGAGTGGTGAATTGTATTCTTACTCCGTCACCACACGGCAATCTTCAATCTTTCCACTTACTTGATACTTCTATGGAATAGTAATAGATCATACTAAATTCTTCATTACCATTAGCCTATAGCTACGAGCCACGTTTAGCATGTGAGTACTGATTGCGATTGGTACTACCAGTTTTCTTGAAGAGTGTGGCTAAGAGGGAGAAGGCTAGGAGAATAATTTTCTAAGCTGGTTTTATGAATTCCCTGGGTGTGGTGCTGAAGTAAAAATACAATTCTCCCTATTGCCGTGGATGTCGTAAAAGACGACTATGGTATAAAATATGCATATAACATCTATGTAAGAGAAGGAAAGCTCGAAACAAAACCCTATACTAACACATCTGACCAGTGTCGTATAATAGGTCAATTTCCCTTCAATTGTGGAGGAGGCTCGATCGTAACAGTGGGACATACATGAACGGAAATGATGAAATGAGGAAGATAGTTAAAAAAAAGTAAAAAACAGGCTTTTGTACATAACCAAACTAAAAAATGTGGGGCCGAAAATAGAACTAACGACATCTATCGACTCATGTCAACATCTATCTCTGATACGAATATAAAAAAAAAAACTCTATTCTATAAGGATAATGGGACAAACTATTTAATTTAATGGATTACCATCAGTCCTTGATATGTGTACAAAGCTTCAAATAAAACCGAAGGGGGGTGAAAATCACGGGCAGATTCCGTTGCTTACAAACTAAGTTAATAAAAGCAAGTTAAAAGTATGATACAATATGCAAAAATATTCCAAACTATTTATATAATTTGTAACCATGTAAATATATAAATCTATATATATAAAAGAAAGTCGTGTTAGTTACTATATTTATAACTCAAGAATAGCTGTACAGATTTGGCTGAAAATTGGTGGGGAGCTAGCTTAGAGCCAGGATACGGACATAGGATACTTTTTAGCCCGTTTTTTTTTTTAATGGTGTTTACAAGATTTCGCCAATAACTCTTTTATCCCGTTCGATCGCGTTCCCGTGTGACGTGACATAAAATGTCAAACAGAATACAAGCCACTGCGAAACGTAGTATAAAAAACGCATTTGATATGTAATAAAAAATGCAAATGACAGCTGAACGAAATTTTGTCTATAGTTAAGTATGGTTGAAAATTTGATAATTATAATTTTGTCCGAAATTAATAATGAGTAATGTCTATTCTCTTTGAATCATCATTAACAATGCCACGACCAAAACTATCGAATCTTGCCCGACAAAGCTGTAATGGTTCTTCTATTAGAGACTATAAGTTCGGCAATTTAGAAAATATATTTACGAAAAAATCATGGCCTTACGAAGTTCGCCGGGTCAGCTAGTAATTAATAAATTAAGATTGTTTACGCGAGTATCACACATCCTTATTAATAATCCATCCATCCATATTAAATGCGAAAGTAAGTTTGTTTGTTAAGCTTTCACGTTTAAACCACTGAACCGATTTAAAAAATACTTTCACCAATAGAAAGCTATAATATCAGGGACATTGGCTATATTTTATCCCGGTATGCCCACGGGAAACGGGAACTACGCGGGAAAGGCGACTGAAACCGAAGCAAAGGGAGAGCGGGTTGCTACTTTATAAATAAAACTATTTTTAGGGCCTTTATCGTGTTTGTATTCAGCTGTGTGGTGGCGGCACAGCTGTGTGGTGGTGGTAACCCTTGCTTTGCTCGTGGGTGTCGTAAAAGACGACTAAGAGCCCTAGATTGACCCGGACCAACTCCATCTGGTACCATTTGGGTCAACATTCCCAAGGAGGGTTGACGTCAGGCAGGCGGCCGGTCATAAAAGTCATTGCCGAAACTTTTTGCAATATGTCAAAACAGATGACATATTGCGTCGACCCCAAGTAATTGGGATAAGAGCAGGATGATGATGATGATGATCGTGTTTGTATTTGATTTTTGATTGCCCGACGTTTCGAACACTTTACAGCGTTCAGTCCACCCGTGATCATAAAGGCTGTAAAGTCTCCAAAACGTCGGACAAACCAAATAAAAACGCCATAAAATCCGTATAAACAGTTTTATTAATAATCATCATTATCATCGCGGCCCACACACATCCCACTGTTGGGCTCGGGCCTCCTCCTCAATGGGAGAGTATTTGACCTACTATAACATGCTGGTCAGACATGTTTGTATAGCGTTCCATTTCGAGTTTTCCTTCTCTTACACAGATGTTATGTGCATATTATATCCCTTAGTCGTCTTTTACGACATCTACGTGTAAGATGGTGAATTGTATTCTTAATCCGTCACCACACGGAACATTATTAATAATGTATAAAGTGTCTTTTTGTAATGTCAAAATAATAAGTTTTTAATACGCTTTTATTAGCTTCAGACGTATCTATGTTAGTATGTAACGGAATCTTTGACCATGATTTTGACCCCCTTCAAAACGTCGGATTAACTCAAAATTTGGCATACTTATTAAGAACCGATGACAATTCAATATTTTAAACAGTTTGACCCGTTATCCTTACTAGGATAATCAGGATTAGCGGTTTAAGCGTATTTTTTTAGTTTTTTTGAACTATTATATTTATTTATGTTCAAACTGCTCACATATTTATTTGCACGATACCTATACCTAAAACCTAGTTTAAATTTTATTTGTCCGTCTGTCTGTTTATCTATTGGTTGCGGGTAACCTTCAAAACTGCTAGATCACTTTTGTCGTCTGTCTATCTGGTTGCGAGTAATCTTCAAAACGGTTGGAGCGATTTTGATAATATGTATTTTACTACCGGGTAGTCGTCTATATAAGGAGTAACTTAGGCTATTTTCCGTCTCAGGAAATCCTCTAAAATTCTGCCCGATCCGGGACTCGAACCCGAAATCATATCTTAGGAGATATCCAAAGCGGCTGGAACCGAAGTGCAACGCTAGCTAGTTATAAATAAATATATAAACTTGAAAAAATCAATGGCTGACATGTTTGGAGTTTTTACAATTTGATACAATCAATTTTCATTTTAGATCTAAATTTCACGTGGCTGTATAAGTAGCTGGTTATTATATTTTCCTTTCTGCTTTGTTATTTTTAATTATACTTTAATCAATCATTTATAATGAGTATCATTAATCAGAGATAATTTTACTGAAATGTTAAGCGCAAGTTCCTGTTTCTAATTCTGTTAACGTCAAAATATTAATTAGATTCACGTTTAATTTCAGATGAAAATGATTAAATTAATGCAATTTAATCATTTTAACATTACAAATTGTTTCGGTACAAATTAAATTTTTAATCTCTTATTTGTTTTATTTATCTATAAGATTATATATAATAGCTGTTAGGGTTTGCTCGTATGTATATTAAAGTAGGCCTCAACATCAAAGTAAATCTAACTTCAATATAGACGGATTTTCCTATTTTATGCCTTTAAAGGTCGATTTTTTAAACGAATAAAACACATGCATTCTTTTTTGCAATTTTCAACCAAATAAAAATTTTCCGGTTTTAACTAAAAGAAAATAATTTACAGACCTAAGTTCAAAATTGACTAAATTCCAAACCACCACCCCTTTTCAAACAAAGTTGCAACCCCTGGTTTACAATTACAACTTTAGGGAAGAAATTTCCAAAAAACGTTCTTTTCCTAAAACATAAAAGGCGTCCACTAACAAAGTATCATATTTATAGCCCCAGCGGTTAAGGCTATGCGATGATGAATCAGTCAGTCGAGATAAGTAATTATATAATTAATTATTAAATTTAATAGGAATCTATATATTAATACATGAAGCAAAAACTTTTTACCCCTTTTTACGAGCGGGGAGGGCGGTGTTGTTTCCTTGAGGGAGCTCACCGCCTGGCGCGTCGACGCCCGCCGAGACGTCATTGCCCGTTGGGCAGTCCGGCTGGAGAGGCCTCGGTTCGGGGTGCGAATCGTGGAGGCCTTCCGGCCGGTGCTGATGCAGTGGTTGGAAAGGCGGCACGGGGTGCTCTCCTTCCGACTAGTGCAGGTGTTGACGGGGCATGGGAGCTTCGCCAAATACCTGCACAAGGTCGTAAGGAGGGAGAGTACACCGTCCTGCCACCACTGCGATTGCGATGAGGACACGGCGCAGCATACGCTCGAGGCCTGCGCCGCTTGGGCCACGCAGCGCCGTGAACTGGTCGCAATCATCGGTGCCGACCTGACGCTGCCGGCCATCGCTAGGGCGATGGTCGACAGCGTCGGGAATTGGGACGCGGTCGCAGCCTTCTGCGAGACAGTGATCTCGCAGAAGGAGGCGGCGGATCGTCTGCGCCAGGAGCGCAGCCTCGATGAGGAGATCCGCCGCCGGCGAATGGGGCGGCGCAGGCGCAACTACCTGCGCCTCATGCCGCCCTAGCCGAGGCCGCGGGTGACGTGACCGGGGATTAGTCCGTCACCCGCCGAGAGGCCCACCGCGTGAGGAAAGACCGACGTCCTCCCCGACGGGGGGACGTTGGTCGATGTGAGGGTACTCCACGTAGGGGGTATTCCGTCGGGCCGACCACTGACGACAAGTAAACCTGCTCCGGTGGTCGGCCCAACGACGAAGGCGAGGTGGTTTTTGGGTGGGTTGCGGGAGTTGCGTGCTTAAGCCCCTCTGTCGCCCCGGACGGAGTGGTGCGGAGGCGCGCCGACCGCAGCCCACCCACAAAAAAAAAAAAAACCCCTTTTTACGAAAATTACGTGGATTTAGTTTTTTTTTTGGCGTGGGTTGCGCGCTGCTCGCACCACTCCGTCCGGGGCGACAGAGGGGTGTAAGCACGCACACCCGCAACCCACCCACGATGCACGTCACCTTTGTCGTTGGGCCAACCACCGGAGCAGGGTGACTTGACGTCAGTGGTCGGCCCGACGGAATACCCCCTATTTGGGGTACCCTCCTATCGACCGACGTCCCTCCCTCGGGAAGGACGTCGGTTTTTCCTCACGCGGTCGACCTCTCAGCGGCCAAATATGAAATTTGACACAGTTGAAGTATATAATGAGGAGAAGTGCATAAAACTAAAATTTCATATAATAATGGATTAGAAATACATTAAATTCATTAAAAAGTCATTACGCACACTACCATGCATTCGCTCCACATACACACACACGCTTATACACTTTTGTATACGGTTACAATCTCTCGTCGGACCTAATATCAAACAATCATAATTACGAGGACAATGTCTAATAGACATTTGTACTTATATATTAGTTATTAGTGAAATACAGCTTACTGAATATACAATTATACATAAACAAAATTAAAAGAAAATTGTGTAGCAGAAAAATTTAAATGAATTATGGCCGAATTTCGACCACTCCACCACCACGACCACTTTCGTTTCGACCACTAGTGAAATGAATTACAGTTATAATTTTCCTTTATATTACCATTAAAGTAAAAAAAAAGGAGAAACAGCTGTGTGGTGGCGGCTACGAATACTACCAACCCTTGCATTGCTCGTGGGTGTCGTAAAAGACGACTAAGAGTTTGTATCGACCTGGGCTAAATACATCTGATGTCTCGTCAACAATTATATTCTCAAGAAGGGTTGAAGTCAGGCACGCAGCCGATCATAAAATTATTCATCATCATCATCATTTCAGCCCATCGCCGTCCACTGCTGAACGTAAGCCTCCCTCATGTTACGCCACAAAGTGCGGTCCTGTGACGCCTAGTTCGTTCTACACTGCGTCGTCCAATACGTGGTCGAGAACCTTTCTTCCCCAGCGGCTGTCAGTTCTTCGAGCGTTGTGGCCTGCCCATTGCCACTTCACTTCATAAAATGATTGCCAATCACTTTTTCAATATGTATGATTGATCAAGAGCACATATTACGTCGACTCCAATTAATTGTAATGATGATGATTATAAATAAAGGAGTTTGATGATCAGACGGCAAATATCTCGCACAAAAATCTCGAGCATAACTCGTTCCATTGCCGGCTCCACGACGTTAATTTTGGTTACGAGACCTACATTTAGGAAGCACGTTTCCGTGCCGTTAGTCATCACTAGTAACACAAACTGGATGTTGACTTATGTTTTTCCATTATGACCATGCTCGTTAAAAATCGTTCGAAATGTTGGCAAATTAACACAAACGTAATAAAACCCAAAAAAATATTTTAATCATTGGCTAGTTATCACCCGCTAAATCAAACGCTATTCGTTTCTGAAAACAAAAATAAAGCAACATAGGTAAGGCATGTGTTTTTTTTAAATAATAAATTCTGTAACTGAGTCAATTATACTTCCTTTGTTTGCCTTTGTTTTAAGTGTCTTTCGTTTTCAAACAAAAGGTTAGTATATCAAACGTAGGCGTGGGCTTATGTATCTTAAATATTCTTTTCCCTACGGCGCTGTTGTATTTATTTTACTTAATAAAGGCCGAGATGGAGTTGTTCAATGGACTATTTAGACACTCCCTAAAGGCTTAAAGATAATGGCAGTAATATACAGGCAAATGGAGGTGCTAATGAAACAGGATTGTGTAGGTTGGATAAAACTGGACGAGTTTAGCGACGTGATGATTACGACTGAGATTTAAACATTTATAAAAAATTCTTTTTGAAGTAGTCCTTCACGTGTCGTTAGAAATGTTTTTATTGTTTTAATTTAGGGCTATATTATCTATTTATAAAACAGATATTTGAAACCGACTTGTGCTACCATTTTTACTAATATTAAAATTGCGAAAGTAAGTTTGTTTGTTACGCTTTCAGGCTTAAACCACAGAACGGATTTTTAAAATTCTTTCACCAATAGATAGCTATAATATCAGGACATAGGTTATTATATCCTTTAGTCGTCTTTTACGACACCCAAGGGCAAGATAGGGAGTGGTGATTTGTATTCCTACTCCGTCACCACACGAACGAAGAAGATGATAAATTTATTATTATAATTGGATATATTGTAGGGTAAGTAATCATTACTTACCCTACAATATATCTAATTTCCATGTGGTGATTGAGTAAGAATACACCAACCCCTATCATGCCCAAGGGTTTAATAATGTGCGACGGATGCGGCGTAGTGCGTGCGCCAGGAGCGTCTCCTCGACGACGCAAACCGCCGCCGGCGACTGGGGCGGCGCAGGCGCGAATACCTGCGCCTCATGCCGCCCTAGCCAAGGCCGCGGATGACTGGACCGGGAAATTAGTTCGTCAGCCGCCGAGAGGCTGACCGCGTGAGGAAAGACCGACGTCCTCCCCAAGGGAGGGAAGTCGGTCGATGGGAGTGTATCCCTCAAGGGGGTACTCCGTCGAGCCGACCACTGACGTCAAGTCACCTTGCTCCGGTGGTCAGTCCAACGACGAAGGCGACGTGTCACGGGTCGGTTACGGGTGTGCGTGCTTACGCCCCTCTGTCGCCCCGGACGGAGTGGTGCGAGGAGTGCGCCGACCGTAGCTTTGGCCGAAAAAAAAGGATATAATAATGTTGATAATACCCATGCAATAGAAGTAAAATTTCATAACAAAATCCTATACCAACGCGTCTGGCTATCATGGTTAATCTGTGTTTAATGTTTGTATGGTCTAAAATATAGATTACTAGCAACCCACCCTCGCTTCTCTTCGGTCTCAGTTGCCTTACCCGCGTAGTTCCCGTTCCCGTGGGAATACCGGGATAAAATATAGCCTATGTTACTCCCTGATGTTATACCCTTTTCATTGGTGAAAGAATTTTTGAAATTGTTTCTTCAGTTTAAGCGTGAAAGCGTAACAAATAAACAAACTTACTTTCGCATTTATAATACTAGGAAGGATTTGAGTCTCAATATCATTAACATTTATGACGGTTGATATGGAGGTTTCAATGTATACGGTTAATTGTCATTTGGCGTTATCCTCTTTAGATTGGAGAAATTACATAACAGTCATTTGGTGATTAAATCATAATCTATTCGAATTATTTATTCATTTATTTACATCAAAACCAAGCCTAGTAGTCTTGGCCTTTACGAAACGTAACTAGCTATGAGAGAAAGAGAGAAAGAAGTGTGGGCTCACATCTCTCTCTTATGCCCCTACAGTAATAAACAAAATGTAACTCTCTCTATTTCTACCTTCACTAAATTATACCTCCCTCTTCCTAGTGGTAGGACCACACTGTCGACAGTTATCTATCTACAGCCGCGGGCCGGTCCGTCCGGGGTAGTACCACGCTCTCGCAGAAGATCGACGTCTGAGTAGTAGCAATTTGTTAATGCGCTTCGTTCGGTGAGCGAGAAAGCCGGAAGCCCAACTTTCTGAGGGTGTTTGCGTGTGGAAGATTATGGTAGTGTCTTTGGTATCACCGAGCCTCAATGCACGCATTCACACTCCCTTCACTTTCTTCGGGGTAGCGGCCTTATAAAGGTCCATGAGCGGCAGCAACACTTACCATCAGGTGTACTGTTTGCTCGTTTGCCACTGGTTGCAATAAAAAAAAAAAACTTCTGTTCGCCTCGCCCGATCACAGTTTTCGTAATGCTCTTGTCACGCATTCACCAGCTTATTCCTCAAATCAAGCGTGTGCAAAGTTTTACTTCAATATTCAGGCTTAAGCTTCACAAGGCTAAGTATTTCCGGATAAGTAGTTCGAGCTAACGTACGGTAGTCATATGTACTCGACGACAGCATATTTTATTCAACCGTGACACTAACGTATCTGAGTCAAACACGTCCAACATGATTACACCCGAGGCACAACTAAAAGCTTTCCACGCTCCCCATTTTTTATTCAACATGAATGAAAAAAATGGCAACACTTCGTAACACACGATTTGTATTTCTTGTGGATGGCAAGGATTATTTTTTTAGTCTCTTTTTTTATATATTTTTTTTATTTCGGTGTAACTAGTATTTTTTTTTTATTTTTTTATTGCAAAGGGTGGCAAACGAGCAAACAGTACACCTGATGGTAAGTGTTGCTGCCGCTCATGGACCTCTACAAGGCCGCTGCCTACCGCGAAGAAATTGAAGGGAGTGTGAATGCGTGCATTGAGGCTCGGTGATACCAAGGGCACCACCAAAACCCTCCACATGCAAACACCCTCAGAAAATTGGGCTTCCGGCTCTCTCGCTCACCGAACGAAGCGTAGTAACAAATCGCTACTACTCAGACGTCGATTTTCTGCGAGAGTGTGGTACTGCCCCGGACGGACCGGAATTTTATTTATTTTAGGCAATACCGTCTCCCTTTTTTTCGGCATCAACATCGGTATATAATACTACCGGATAGGTTCGTATAGGTTTTTATTTCGAGTTTTCAGTCTCTTACATGGACGTTATATGCATACTATATCCCTATTCATCACATACATCATCATCACAGCTCATATACGTCCCGCTGTTGGTCTCGAGCTTCTTCAATAATGGGATTGAATCTACTTATTATACCAAGCTGGTTAGACGTTGTGTGTTATAGGGTTTTATTTCGAGTATTCCTTATCTTGCATAGATGTTATATGCAATATCCTTTAGTCATCTTTTACGACACTCACGGAAGCAAAGCTCCCTGTTAGAGAAGGAAAAGCCGATATAAAACTCTATACCAACGTATACAGGGGTCACTTTCTCTTTCATTGTGGAGTAGGCTCGGCCCAGCAATGGTACATATAAGACCTGATGCGATGGTGTGTTTGATATCCTTTAGTCATCTTTTACTATTTATATATCCTACTATTGAGCAAATATCCTTTACCACAATCGTTCACGACATAATATTGACTTTTATTTCAACTTCAAGGTTTCTTTCGAGTTCTCATTTCACAGTGAGACAAATAGCAAAGTGGTTTAAATAACGACCTCTCTTGCTGAGCGTTATGGTTTAATTCCTACACAGGATAATTCTTTGTATCAATTCTTGTATATATAATATGTCGGTTACAGTTATATACATAGTAATTCCTTTATTGATTGTAAATAAAATTAACTTTACGGAGTTTATCGCGGCTGAAACTATTCGAAACGCTGTAAAGTTGTTTATCGCGGCTGAAACTATTCGAAACGCTGTAAAGTTTTCAAAACGGCGGCCAATCAAAAATAAGATACAAACGTGATAAAATACGTAAAAATAATGTTATTTACAACTAGCAACCCGCCCTTCCTTCGCTTCGGTTTCAGTCGCCTTACCCGCGTAGTTCCCGTTCTCGTGGGAATACCGAAATAAAATATAGCCTATGTTACTGCCTGATATTATTTCCTTTCCATTGGTGCAAGAGTTTTTGAAATCGGCACAATAGTTTTTGAGTTTATTCATTACAAACATACACACATACAAACTTTTCTTCTATATAATCCATACTAATATTATAAATGCGAAAGTAAGGATGTTTTTTTGTTTGTAACTCTTTCACACTTAAACCACCGAACCGATTTCAAAAATTCTTTCACCAATGGAAAGCTATAATATCAGGGATTAACATAGGCTATATTTTATCCCGGTATTCCCACAGGAACGGGAACTACGCCGCGGGTAAAGCGACTGAAACCGAAGCGAAGCGAGGGCGGGTTGCTAGTATTAGTATAAATGTGTAATGCGTAAACAGAAATCTTCTACCGATGTTGCCAAGTAATTGCACGGGCTTGCAAATACTATGTTTATATATTATGTTAATTTGTAAGCACGTGTACAATTTGGTTTCTTTGAAATAATGTACTTGGATTAATTAAGGCTTGCTTTGGCTGTGTATATTATTTAATTAATTACACTAGGAGTTCGTTGAAATGATGACGCATCATATTTTAATATATAATTAGATTGCTCGACGTTTTCGTGGAATTTATTAAATTGCTATAAAATATAATTTTCGTTTAGCTGTTTAAAGCAAGTAAATGTTTTCACTTCATCTTGATAAGAAGAAGAATATTTTCGTATTTTCTTTAGCTAATTATCATTTTAGCTCGTATACGTCCCACTGTTGAGCTTAGGTCTCTTCTACAACAGGAGGGAAATTAACCTACCGTACCACGCTGGTCAGACTGTTTTCATAACATCATTAACTAATTCATCATTTTAGCTCATATACGTCCCACTGTTGGATTCGAGCCTCTTTTGCAATAGGGGAGAAATTGAACTTACCATGCAGGTCAGATAGGTTGGTATAGGGTTTTATTACGAGTTTTCCTTCTCTTGCATAGATATTGCGTGCATATTGTATCCCTTAGTTGTCTTTTACGACATCCACGTAGGGATGCCAAAAAAACATCGATGTTTTCAAACATCGATGTATCGTTCATAAACATCGATGTTGAAACCAAAACATCGACGATACATCGTTGTTGAAGAACGATGTTTTATGAACGATGTTTTATCGTACATAGATCGTCCGTGTGGTGACGGAATAAGAATACAATTCACCGCTGCCTATCTTGACCGTGGATATCCAAAAAAAAAGGGTCATCAAAATTTTGCCCGGAGGATTGTATTTCTTCGTTGTAACATCGATGTCATCCCGCTGTATGTTAAAACATCCAACAAATTTCTTAAAAAAAAAGAAAAGCTCATCAAAATTTGTTCGGAGAATTTTATTCCTTAGTAACATCGATGTTTGAAGTTTTCCTAACATCGATATATCGTTCATCAACATCGATGTATCGTTCATAAACATCGATATTTTTAACATCGATGTTTCACTTTTGAAAACATCGATATCCTAACATCGATGTTTTTTATGAGCGATGTTGCATCCCTACATCCACGTTCAAGAAAGGGAGTGGTAAATTGTATTCTTACTCCGTCACCACACAAAAGCTGATAATATACACTGAAGTAGTTGCAATGAGTTGGTATACAAAGGGGGTCAAAATTTAGTAACTAATTTTGTAGTGGTTAGGTAAAAATCTATGTAATAACGAGGACCTGTTGTACGTAAGACATCTTAGTCCACCCATAATTAAAAACTTGTTCATTTAATCACTTCAATACATCTCATTGTCGGGCTCGAACGTTTTTTTATTTTTATTGCAAAAGGTGGCAAACGAGCAAACAGTACACCTATTGGTAAGTGTTGCTGCCGCTCATGGACCTCTACAAGGCCGCTGCCTATCGCGAAAAAAGCGAAGGGAGTGTGAATGCGTGCATTGAGGCTCGGTGATACCAAGGGCACCACCAAAACCCTCCACACGCAATCACCCTCAGAAAATTGGGCTTCCGGCTCTCTCGCTCATCGAACGAAGCGCAGTAACAAATCGCTACTACTCAGACGTCGATTTTCTGCGAGAGTGTGGTACTGCCCCGGACGGACCGGCCCGCGGCTGTAGGCAGATAAATGTCGACAGTGTGGTCCTACCACTCCAGAATAGGAGAACGTTCTCCACAATAGGAGAAAAATTTACTAGCTATAACCACGTTGGTCAATCGTGTTAGTGTAGTGTTTTATTTATGACAATCATAGCCAAGAGTGGTGAATTATCTTCTTACTCCGTCACCCTGCGGAGAAAGCCTCGAAAATAAAAATTCAATTAAAAACTCGCGAAATAAAAATTGAAAAGCAAAGGCGATAACATCCGTAAACATATATTTGTTTTAAATTTGTAATACTCACGTAAACGTCCGATAATATAAAATCCTTACTAATTTTATAAATGTGAAAGTAAGTTTGTAACGCTTTCACGCTTAAACTACCGAACCGATTTCAAAAATTCTTTCACCAAAGGAAAGCTATAATATCAGGAAGTAATATAAACTGTATTTTAGCCGGCTATTCCCACGGGAACGGGAACTACGCAGGTAAGGCGACTGAAACCGAAGCGAAGCGAGGACGGGTTGCTAGTACTTTATAAATATAAGTACCATACTATCGACAGTCTTCTGTACCGTATTTTTGCAAAAAATCGATGTTTGAGTAGTTGGGATTTGTTATAGAACTTTATCGAGTCTACAGAACGAGAGAGCCGGAAGCCCAACTTTCAGCAGTGTATTTGCTTGTGGTGGGTTTGGGTGATCCCTTTCAGCATCATCTCAGCCCACATACGTCCCACTGTTGAGCTCGCACCTCCTCCACAATGGGAAGGAATTTGACCTACTGCACCATGCTGGTCAGACATGTTGGTATAGAGTTTTATTTTTAAATTTCCTTCGTTTGCACATATGTTATATGCATATCATATCCCTTCGTGGTCTTTTACGACATCCACGGGCAAGATAAGGAGAGGTGAATTGTATTCTTAGTCCGTCACCATACGGAAATCGCCTTATTTATCGCCAATATAAATTATTGTTGGTAGTTGAACGATATTAATTAATCAAACACACTGAACCGAGCTGTGTCGACATGAGACAAAGCTCTATGCAGTAAATTAATTTATCCATACGTAGCAAACTGTTTACGGTTCAATTTGGTAGAAGCAGTGTGTTTACTAACTAAATTGGATGAACCAAGTGAGAACACTACATATTCCCCAATGTATAGTGTGTTATTATCAAACTCTCTCATCCGGTATGTAACTAAATAATTATTCGTGTATATGAAATTGTATATAGGTATATAACAAAATTATCCATGTGTTGACAGAGTATAAGAGATGATAACCCCTTACCTTAGCCGTGGTGTCGTAAAAGGCGTCAAAGAGATTAAATATTCTTATGACATCTATGTAAGAATAATCAATTTATTGGTAAATGTTATTTACTGGTCAAATATATATATTGTCAAACGTACACAGTCAATCATTTCATTTACAATAGATAATTACATATAACATCAACTATATTAAAACTAATTGTGGTAAATTATTAAAAATAAAATAATAATAGTAAATCATTATAATAAATAAATTGATTTCAACTACTTAATAATATTATAATAATAAATGAATTGAAAAGTTTATAATAATTATATTAATTTAGGCATGAAATCCTCAACGCGATAGAAAGCATTTTTTTTTATTGCAAACGGTGGCAAACGTGCAAACAATACACCTGATGGTAAGTGTTGCTGCCGCTCATGGACCTTTACAAGGCCGTTGCCTATCGCGAAAAAAGCGAAGGGAGTGTGAATGCGTACATTGAGGCTCGGTGATACCAAGGGCACCACCAAAACCCTCCACACGCAATCACCCTCAGAAAGTTGGGCTTCCGGCTCTCTCGCTCACCGAACGAAGCGCAGTAACAAATTGCTACTACTCAGACGTCGATTTTCTGCGAGAGCGTGGTACTACCCCGGACGGACCGGCCCGCGGCTGTAGACAGATAACTGTCGACAGTGTGGTCCTACCACTCCTAAAAGCATTTTCAATAAGCCATGATTTTAATCTATTCTTAAATATTGTCAGAATATGTGCATCAGTAATATGTACTGGCAGCTGATTATATAAACTGGGGCCCATGACGTGTGTTAATTTGTCGGACTTGGCAAGTCTGCGAGGTATCTCAGCGAGTCAAGAGAAGTAGCTCAAGAGAAGGAAAACTCGAAATAAACTATCTTTAAACGTGAATAAATAACCAGCAAACCTTAACGAATATTATATATGCCAAAAAAAATTGTTTTCCTACGATTATTTAAAAATGTGAGGTGACGGAGTAAGAATGCAATTCACCACCCCCTCTCTTACCCGTGGGTGTCGTGAAAGACGACTAATGGATATAATATGCATCTAATATCTATACAAGAGAAGGAAAACTCGAAATAAAACCCTATATCAACACGTCTGACCAGCGTGTTATAGTAGGTCAATTTACCTCCCATAGTGGAGGAGACCCGAACCCAGCAGTGGGACGCGTATGGACTGAGATGATGACGATTTAAAAAAAATCTTTCATCACCACAAGACCTTGGTATTAAAAGATAAAACATGAAACTTCATAACGAAATGTTCTTTTAATGTAAGGACACATCGCTAAAAATGTTGAAAATCTCTCGTATTCTCACTTAAAAGTAAGTAAGTAGTTTAATTTGAACCAATTAGGGCACATTTTAAGATCTAAATGGATTCATTCAAGAGTTATGAAGTTAAAGTGGTATAATTTAATAAGAACCTAAGTTCACAAAAGTTGAACAGTCTATATAATTAAAATTTTCAGCTGACAGTGGAGAAAGTCTCTTCAAAAGGTTCCAGCACTTAACTCGTGTTTGAGTGCCGCTTGAGGGATCTGGTCATATTTCTTTTTTGCTTTTGTAGTATATGTTTTCCTTATGGTACGACGTAAAAATACAATTCACTACCTCATGCCTCTGGGTGTCGTAAAAGACGACTAGAAGATGTAGAAAAGATCGATGCAAGAGGAGGAATATCTAAAATTAAATCTGACATGTCAGTAGAAGTAGATATATACTATTTTATTTAAAAAAATGAGCCCGCTTAATTTCTTGTCGGATCTTCTCAGCTTGCGGCCGCGTTTCGATCTGACGGTAGATTCATCATCATCGTCATATACTTCTAAATGTTGGATTTGCACCTCCTCCATGATGGGAGGGAAATTGACCTACTATACCACGCTGATCCTACGTGTTGGCATAGGGTATTATTTTGATTTTTGCTTCTCTTACATAGCCATTATATGCATATTATATCTCTTAGTCGTCTTTTACGACACCCGCAAGGTACATTATTAGATCAATTTCAAATGAAAAGTAGATTTGACTATAGGTATATAGGAGACATCTATATATCTCATCACTATATATATATATATATCTATATATATATATATATATATATATATCTATATATCTCATTACTATATATAGGAGACTTTTATATCATCATTCATCATCATTTCAGCCTATTGCTGTCCGCTGCTGTTCGTAGGCCTTCTTTATGTTTCATCATAAAGTGCGGTCCTATGCCGCTTGGATCCAAAGATGTCCAGCAACTTTCAATAGGTCGTTAGTCCACCTAGCTGGGGTTGGGCGTCCTACACTGCGTCGTCCGATACGTGGCTTTTACAGAATCAATGATTTGATTTGATCAACGTTGTAATATAAATACTAGACATGGGCGTTACTGGCTATTTATGGCAACAGCTACTAACCGTTTATTTGGTGTCAATATCGATATGGATAATCGTTGCCAAATATCGATATAATACGCGTAAAATAATTGCGATCTATTTCTATTAATGCACGGGTTAACCATTATAACCTTTCATAGGTCAAACTATAGCGAACATTGCGTAGTATATAGCAACGAGAAATAAAACCACTTTACCATTACAGTTTAATTTACCAGAGTTTATGAGAGTTAAGTCTTACGCTAATATAAATAAGAGCGTCTTTCGCTTTTATCAATATTCTTGTTATTAACCCGCCAGCCAATACTCGCACCCTCTCTGTTTTTCACATCAGGAATCACATAGAAAGAGATAGCATAATTATTTTGGTTATTAGGCTTATTGGTGATCGTTCGGGTATCAACGTAGTGAAACAAGAATCACGGCACCTAAATAATAATTATTGTGCTATTGTTAGTTGACAACGTCGCGTCGTTGTCAGCGGTTTGTAGCTAGATAACTGATAGCCATTATTAGTTATATCAATACCGATACGATACGTTAGAGGCATGTAACCGTTTTCGGTTACGTTTTGCTATTGCGGAACATGTCTAATAACTACTCTTTATATACTAATTGTACTAGCAGCTTCATTTATACAACAATTTCTTATTTTTCAGCGAGTATTACACATTATAAATGAAACTATTTTTACAAAATTTATCGCGTTCACACAATATATAACGATGTAAAATCGATTACTTGTTGGTCATAAGATACCATAATCTACCCGTGACGATGAACGCTGTAGTGTTCGAAACTTTGAGAAATCAATAATTATAATTAAGTACAAATAAAATAGTTTTATTTGCAATTTACTTGTGTATTTATATCTTTTGTTAGACTTAAACACATACGCCGTCCTTCGATATTAGTAAAACATTATCATGTTGTTGCTAGTATACATATAATTGTAACAAACAAACAAACTTACGTTCCCATTTATAATATTAGTAAGGATAACGTTTAAGAAAGACTGAAAGACTTGAAAGACTGATGTCCGAATTAGGACTTTTTTACAATAAAACTTGTTTTGCAAGCGTTCAGGGAAGAAGAATACACATTGCATCGAAACCAAGTTATTAAGATAAGAATTAACATAAGCAAGATTCTTGAACAACGAAAGTCGTTGTAGTAAATCTAAATAATTCCAACAATTTTAAAACCTCTGCTCGTTCGTGCCTAAAGTAGTTAGTGTAACTCGTTCGAAAGACGTTTAATCTCTATTCATTAAATAAAATTTACTCTTTCACTGAAAGAAGCTTCTGAAACTTTAATGAAATTTAAGGGACGTCTACATTTTATATTTTAAATTGGTCACGTTCAGATTTTCCTTCGTTATTGAAACGTGACTAAATTTATATAAGTTAATTTGTATTTTTTTTATACTACTTATGGCTTTGTTTCAGAAGATAAGAACCAAATTATCGATGTATATTTGTATGTATATGTGTATTTATATAGTAACGCCATATTTATGATATTTTAAATGAAATATTCCGTGTGGTGACGGAGTATGATTACAATTCACGACCCCTTCTTTTGGCTGAGAGTATCGTAAGAGACGACTAAGGGATTAAATATGCATATAACTTCCATGTGGCCATCACCACGTAAGAGTACAATTTCCTACTCCCTATCTTGCCCGTGGATGTTGTAAAAGACGACTATGGGATATAATAAACACATAACATCTGTGAAAAAGAAGGAAGACTCGAAATGAAACCGAAATGGTATAGTAGGTCAAATGCCCTCCCATTGTGGAGGAGGTTCGAGCCCAACAGCGGGACGTATGTGGGCTGCGATGATGATGATAATTTCTATGCAAGAGAAGGAAAGCTCGATATTATACCCTTTACGTCTGACTCACGTGGTATTGCAAATCAATTTCTCTCTTATTGTGAAGAAACCTGAAGCCCAATAGCGAGACGTATATGAGAAAATGATAATGATAAATGATGATGAAATAAAACATTTCTATTTCTTATTCCTGTGGTGATGGAATATTTGTTTTTATAAATGACTAGCAACCCGCCCTCGCTTCGCTTCGGTTATAGGTTATAGTCGTTTTACCCGCGTAGTTCCCGTTCCCGTGGGAATACCGGGATAAAATATAGCCTAGTTTACGCTCTGATATTATAGCTTTCCATTGGTGACAGAATTTTTGAAATCGGTCCAGCCATTTTGAAGATTACCCGGAACAAACAGACAGACAGACAGACAGACAGACAAAAATTTTTTAATTGCTGTTTTAGGCATAGGTGTCGTGCAAATAACCGTGTGAGCATGAAAAAAGCCTATTATTTTGACAATACAAACAGACACTCCAATTTTATTTATTGGTATAGATAACACCCCGCACTAAGGAAATAATCCTTGTGTTGCAGGGGACTTTACAAATATATAATTCATCATCATCATTTCAGCATATCGTCGTCCATTGCTCAACGTAGGCCTCCCTCATGTTATGCCACAAAGTGTGGTACTGTGCCGCCTGCATCCAACGACGCCCAGCAACTTTCATCAGGTCGTCCTACACTGCAAACAGTAGCGCACAACCTTGCAAGGCCGCTGCCTACCGCGAAGAAAGTGAAGGGAGTGTGAATACATGCAATGGGGTTCTGCGGTGATACTAAAGGCATTACCGAAACCCATCACATGTAAACATCTTCAGAAAATTGGGCTTCCGGCTCTCTCGAACCTTTCTTCCCCTGCGGTTGTCGGTTTGTTGAGCGCTGTGGCCTGCCCATTGCCACTTCAGAGTGCTAATTCTTCGCACTACGTCGGTTGCACACGTTCTGCCGCGGATTGCCGTATTTCGGATTCTATCTCGCAGAGAAATCCTGAGCATAGCCCACTCCATAGCATGTTGAGCGGCTTTGAGCTTGGTTATGAGGCCTACATTCAGGGACCACGTTTCCGTGCCGTAAGTTATCACTGGTAGCACACACTGGTCGTAGCCCTGTGTTTTCAGATACTGAGGTATGTTGGACGAGAAGATCCTCTCAAGTTTACCAAACGCTGTCTCTGCCTGTATATAATTAACGAACACAAATGATATCCAGACTCAACAACAATTTGTGGCTTGCACAGTGTTGTCCTGCACGGAATATGAACCCAAGAAGTACAAGAAGAAAACGATACTCACGTAAACATCAGAAATAATATGTTAAGGAATCATAGGATATAGATGGCACAGAATCGGTCTACGCAGAAATGCTAATGTTGCTAGCAACACCTTTTTCTTAGCGTTTTAATTTAAAAAAAAGTCGTAATTAAGTAAATGTTCATATTATACTAATTACTGTGAATTATTTTAATGTGTGGAATATATATTTAAATATATTTGCTTAAAGTCAGTTTTAATTTCTTCTGGTGATTGTCATTTTTCTCTGATGCAAGAATAATAATACAATTTTGCCCGTGAGTGTCGTAAAACACGACAAAGGGATATATGCTTGTAATATCTTTGCAAGAGAAGGAAGAATAAAATAAAAAAAAAAACATTAAAAACCCGTCTGAGCAGCACGGTATAGTAGGCCAATTACCCTCTTATGGTGGAGACTCAAGTCCAAAAGGAGGCGGAGATGCATCTCCGCCTCCAGGTCCCACGGGGGAGTTCCGGCCAGCAGGCACGCTGCCGCCGTCGCCACCCTGCGGTAGCCGCGTATGGCTCTGATCGCCATGACCCTCTGTGGCCGCCACAAGAGGGCCCTCAGACGGACGGTCAGGGACCCCGCCCACACCAGTGCGCCGTACAGGGCCATTGACCGGATCACCCCCGCGTACAGCCGTCGGCACGTAGCGCTGGGTCCGCCCACATTCGGCATCAGCCACGAAAGGGCGGACGCCGCGCCGACAAGCCGGGGAACAAGTCGATGGAAATGCTCCCGGAACCACCACATCCCATCGAGCACCAGGCCCAAGTACTTCATGTGGGAGACATGTTGGTATAGGGTTTCATTTCAGTTTTCCTTCTCTTGCACAGATGTTATGTACATAGAATTTCCCTTAGTCGTCTTTTACGACATCCACGGGCAAGATAGGGAGTGGTGAATTGTATTCTTACTCCGTCACCACACAGAAAAGAAAACATATATTTTTATCTAACATAAATTACATCCACAGCCAGATTAAGATTATCGTTCGCACAAAGTATCCTGCATGGGAATCCAACTGACGACACTTATCGCAGTAGGTTTTGTAATCTTAACCACTATGCCATCAATCGAAAACGTGGTTTTAAAAAATAATATTAACCAACCTGGTTGCCATGTGGTGACGGAGTAAGAATACTATTCACCATTCACACTTGCCCATGGATATCGTAAAAGACGACTAAGGGATATAATATGCACATAAGACCTGTGCAAGAGAAGGAAAACTCGAAATTAAACCCTACACCAACATGTTTGACAAGCATGGTATAGTAGGTCAAATTCCCTCCCATTGTGGAGGAGGCCCGAGACCAAGAGTGGGTCGTATGTGGGCTGCCATGATGATGGTGATGGACCTGGTTAAAGGAAAAACATTTGGCCGTGTCAGTTGAATAGTCTAGAATCCGCAATACCAGGATAACAATAAAAAATTTAAACGCGATAAAAGTCGTAAAATAGTTTTATTTTATATCTAACTTACTTGCGTAGATTGAAAATGATTGCACATTTCATAATGCGGTTAATAGTACTGATTTAATCCTATTACTGAAGACCTCTAAAGATCATAAAATCCGATTTCTTCTTAACCAATCGCTTATAAAAGCGACTGGGTTGAGATTAAAAACTGGAAATTGCACAGCCAAGTCTTATCCGCTTAGTAATTTATAAGAGATTTCTTGTTTTTTTTCTTTTAACATTATAAGCGGATAACTTTGTTTCTTTGTGACAGTATAGATGTGAAAAGATAGTCAAGTTTTGTATCAAAGACGTGGGGGATTATCGGCTTACTCTACAAAAGAATCGAGAACTAATACTACTTGAAAGCTGCTCGTATAATTATGTAACGTATATTATTTTATTTGTATGATGAATAAGTCTATGGGGTTATTACCGCCTCATTACCGCTTTCTCCATAAAGTGTAAGCTGAGGTAAAACATATCCAATATAATTCTTTTTAAGGTGCCGTACCCAAAGGGTAAAAACGGGCCCTTATTACTAAGACTTTGCTGTTTGTCCGTCCGTCTGTCTGTCAACAGGCTGTATCTTAATAACCGCGATAGCTAAACAGTTGAAATTTTTACAAATTATGTCCGTGTGGTGACGGAGTAAGAATACAATTCATCACTCCCTATCTTACCCGTGGATGTCGTAAAAGACGACTATGGGATATAATATGTACATAACATCTGTGCAAGAGAAGGAAAACTCGAAATAAAACCCTATACCAACATGTCTGACCAGCATGGTATAGTAGGGTCACGTACCACCACGTTCTTTGTGGAGGAGGCCCGAGCCCAACAGTGGGACGTATATGGGCTGCGATGATGATGATGATGATGTATTTCTATTGCCACTATAACAACAAATACTAAAAATAAAATAAATATTTAAGGGGGGCTCTCATACAACAAATGCAATTTTTATAGATGAAATGTACGGAACTCTTCGTGCGCGATTTCGACTCTTTTTTCATGTAAGTTTCACAAAATAAATCATAAACTTCGAGCTTACAATTGAGAATTACTTAAAGAAAACTATAAAATCGTCAATAATGTCAGACAATCATCATCATCTTGCTCGATAAGAGCAATTACTTGGAGTCGACGCAATATGCCATCTGTTTTGACACATTGCAAAAAGTTTCGGCAATGACTTTTATGACCGGCCGCCTGCCTGACGTCAACCCTCCTTGGGAATGTAATCGTTGACCCAAATGGTACCAGATGGAGTTGGTCCGGGTCAATCTAGGGCTCTTAGTCGTCTTTTACGATACCCACGAGCAAAGCAAGGGTTGGTAGTATTCGAAGCCGCTACCACACAGCGTCAATAATGTCAGACAATAAATATAAAATTGAAAATGTTGAATAACCGCCGATATAAACTGAAAACATACAAAAGAAAAAAAAGTATCACGTTCTCTTCAACAGGAATTATTAATTAATTGTCATTTAACGACTGTACTAGGAGGCGTAAAGTACCTACTCCAGTAATCATATACCATTACATCATTTTGGAAAAGAGCTGATACTCTTACATTGCTGGACCGATATTAACCAAACATAGCTAACAATCACCGCAAGGAAACTGGCTTTCAAAAGAAGAAAACTGCATCGAAATCGGTCCATCTGTTTGAGTGCTACGATGTCACAGATGGACACACATATACACACACATGCATGCACAGACAGACATCGACGTTAAACTTTATATACAAAAAATTTACATATTAAAACTAATATATTGAATTCAAACACGATATGTCTGCTGCAAGTTTTTGTGGAGTTGGAGACCATCCAGGTTGTAGTACCAGGTCAACGTGACCGTATTGTAAGATAACCTGCAAGGTACCTACTCATTGAAACTAACCTATTGAATCCAAAAATACGATATGTCTGCTGTGAGTTTTTGAAGAGTTGGAATCTCTGGAGACCATTCTGGTTGCAGAATCATGTTGAAGTTATCAATTAATTGTCATTTGACGATTAAGTATACTGGCACGCGTGAAGCATGTAATTGAGTAACCTTACGCCATTACATAATTTGGAAACGGCGGCACAGGGTGCTTTCCGTCCGACTGGTGCAGGTGTTGACGGGGCATGGATGCTTCGCAAAATACCTGCATACGGTCGTGAGGAGGGAGAGCACACCGTCCTGCCATTACTGCAATTGCGACGAGGATACGACGCAGCACACAGTTGAGGTGTGTGCCGCATGGGCGGGGGAGCGTCGTGAACTCGTCAAGATCGTTGGTGGCGACCTGACGCTACCGGCCATCACTAGAGAGATGGTCGCCAGCGTAAGGAACTGGGACGCCATTGCCGCCTTCTATCTGGCTGTCATCTCGCGGAAGAAGGCGGCGGACCGTATGTGGAAGGAGAGACCACGCGGGCACGGTCCTCCGCCGGCGACTGGAGCGCCGCAGGCGCGAGTACCTGCGCCTGATGCCGTTCTAGAAGAGGTTGCGGATGACCGGACCGGGGATTTAGTCCGGGCACTCGCGGAGAGGTTAGCCTCGCAACGGCGATCGGCGTCCCAGTAGGGGACGTCGAAGGGAGGGGGTACTCCCTCGGGGTATTCCGTCGGGCCGATCACTGACGTCAAGTCACCCTGCTCCGGTGGTCGGCCCAACGACGAAGGCGACGTGTCACGAGTGAGTTACGGGTGTGCGTGCTTACGCCCCTCTGTCGCCCCGGACGGAGTGGTGCGAAGATTGCGCTGAGCGTAGTGCACCCCAAAAAAAAATACATAATTTGGGAAAAGAGCTGCTACTCTTACACTGCTGGATCGATATTAACCGAACATATGTAGCTAAGAACTACCGCCAGGAAACTGGCTTTCAAATAAAAAAAAACACATTGAAATCCGTCCATCCGTTTGAGAGCTACGATGCCACAGACAAAAACACACACACACACACACACACACACACACACACACACACAGACAGACAGACATCGACGTCAAATTTATAACACCCCTCTTTTTCCGTCGGGGATTAAAAATATGTAACAGTTATGGTTTAGATTTACAATTGGACCAGACGATCAACAATTTTAATAATAAAAAATGAATAGGACTAAAAGACTCTAGTGAATACTTTCCACTGTTAATAATAAAATAACACAAGCTGGCAATGATTTGAAATGACAATTTCCTTGAACTAGTGGTCGCCGTGTGGTCGAAATCCAAGCCATAATTCATTTTAATTAATTTTTCTGCTACACAATTTGGTTTCATTTAATTTATGTATAATTGTAAATTGAGCAAGCTGTATTTCACTAATAACTAATATATAAAGTACTCAGTACAAATGCCTATTAGACATTGTCATCATAATTATGATTATTTGACATTCGGTTTGACCAGAGACTTTAACTGCAAACAAAAGTTATAAGCGCGCGAATGCGTGCGTGTGTGTGTAGCGATTGCGTTGCAGTAT
This sequence comes from Lymantria dispar, assembly GCA_032191425.1. NCBI lineage: Eukaryota > Metazoa > Arthropoda > Insecta > Lepidoptera > Erebidae > Lymantria > Lymantria dispar. The sequence goes on along the minus strand of CM063462.1, from coordinate 2,646,823 downwards.
GCGTAATGCCTTTTTCAAAGAATTTAATGTATTTCTAATCCATTATTGTATGATAATTCAGTTTTATGCACACACCTCATTATATACTTCAACTGTGCCAAATTTCATACTTGTCCATCTACGTAATTTTCGTAAAAAAGGGTACAAAGTTTTTGATTCACGTATTTAATAAACTCATTTGCAAAAAAAACGGGCGGTTTTGATTTTCATTCATATTTAAAAAGATACAATACCAAAAAGGTTTCAATCGTTTGTACACGTTACTGGCCGGTTTTAAAAATGCTGTGGTATTTAAAAAAGTACGTTCTAAATTCAATTTTTCATTTGATGTTCATTTTTACAGAAAACCCCTTTTTATCCTACATTTTTGGCGCGAAGTTCCAGAAGTTAATATCGACTTTCATAACTTTTATTCAACTTTTATCGATTAATTTCATATCCTTGACTGTCAAAGCTTTATTTAATGCTGTTTGGCTGTATCAAAAATGGTAGATAAAGTGGTAAAAGCTACCAAAATTATCGCGCTGCTTGAAGAGGGTTGCAGCCAATGTTTCGTGGCTAGGAGGCTAAATGTTAGTCGCTCGACAGTCCAAAGGACCTGGCAGCGATATCAGGAGACTGGTTCCGTCGAGAGAAGGCCTGGTTCTGGAAGAAAACCATGTACCCAACCACGGGATGATCGTTTTCTTGTGAGTCGCGCATTGAGAAATCGCAAATCTTCGTATGTGGATCTTAAGAACAACCTCCAAGAAGTAAGAAATGTGCATATTAGTCTATGGACGGTCAGGAGGAGGCTTCTCGCTGCCAATATACGCAGTCACCGCCCGGCCCGCGGCCCCAAATTACTCCGTGAGCACAGAGTTCACAGGCTTAGGTTCGCTAGAAATTGTGAATCATGGACTCAAGACGATTGGAATAGGGTTTTGTTCTCTGATGAAGCCAGGATATCTCTGTTCGGTGAAGATCGACGTCGGCGAGTGCTAAGAAGACAAGGAGAACGCTTTGCAGAGGCATGTTTCGAAGAAATCACACCTTATGGTGGGGGCTCTGTTATGTTTTGGGCAGGAATAAATTCAATGGATCGTACAGAGTTAGTCTTCATTGAAAACGGCTCACTGACTGGGCATCGATACATAACGGAAGTTCTAATTTCTCATGCACAACCCGCATTGGCCGCTCTAGGTGAAGACTCGATTTTTATGGACGACAATGCTCGCGCCCACCGATCCCGCGATGTTAATGCGTATGTGCAAGAGGTCGGCATTCGTCGTTTGGATTGGCCAGCTCGAAGTCCCGACCTCAATCCCATAGAGCATGTCTGGGACGTTCTGAAACGGCGTGTGAGATCAGTACACCCGGCTCCGCAGACCATCAGAGAGCTGAAGAATGTGATTACTGCGGAGTGGGAACGTATTCCGCAAGCAAGTATCCGGGATATACTCGCTAGCATGCCCAGACGAATTCAAGCTGTGATTTTAGCTAGAGGGGGTCACACTCGATACTAAACATTTATCTGCTTTTACTTTATTAAAGAAAAACAAACAAAAAAACTTTTTTATTTTTACTTCATGAGCATATGCACTACTAGCGAATATACACTACTAGCGAGGTTTAGCATTATTTCCCATAAATTGTATCTAAATTTTATGAAATACTGATGAAAACGATTATTTTCTTATTAATTTAGCAAATTGTGTGGATAAAACTACCTATAATTATCAAACAAAGAAATATTAACATTTGAAATGGTTCATTGCTTAGGTGCCAGTTTTTTTTGCAAATGAGTGTATATAGATTTATATTCTAAAAGATTGAAGTATGCGAGAGACAACACGTACTTTAACATATATATTTCTCTTCATTAGGGAAGATTATTATCATCAAAATAGAGCTTTACTCAAAGCAATTAACTGTAGCAAGGTTGAGTAAAGTAAGTTTTTTTACAGGTTTTTACAAATAGTTAATTAAGCAAAGTTTGAGTCGTTAAAATTCTATTAGGATCAACGATGTAAAATGTCTGGCAGATAGTGAATAAAACAAAAAACAGGTAGGTATTTTTTTTGTAAAAGAATTTATTTATATTTACATTATAAACTATACTTAGCGTTTACATTGAATACACCCGAGCAATTTACTTTGACCCGAGTGAAGCTTTAATTAAAAGTAGTCCAATAACTCAACCATAAAAAATGGGTTTCAACAGAAATGCAAATTACTTAAGTTAATATTTTCAGTTCGCCGAGTAACTAAGAAAAGAAAAAAAGGTCCCGGTCTGAATAAAACATAAAGTATTTCACTTTGCCTGGTATTATTGACCCTTTGTGGAGGACGAGGGCATTTTCAAACATAACCGAAGCAAGCAGAAATCCTTGAAAACTTTTTAAGCTGAATAAGAAAGGGATTTTATTTTCGTTTTGGTTTGCTCTCGGGCTAAATACTTAGAAGTTTGAGAATTGTGTACTTAGATACAATCAGTTTCGTTTCCATTTTCAGACTTATGATTAAGACGCCCTAAAATATATTTTCAGATGTGATGTTATTGTCAGCCTGTTCTTTAGATATGCTTTCAGACGATTCCGCAGGACCACAGTATCGACAGTCTTTTGTCTACAGCCGTGGGCCGGTTCATTCGGCGTACTACACTCTCGCAGATAATCGACGTCTGAGGAATAGCAATTTGTTGCTGCATTTTGCATGGTTAGCGAGAGAGTCGGAAGCCCAACTTTTTGAAGGTGTTTGCGTGTAGTGGGTTTTAGTAATGCCTTTAGTATCATCGAACCTCATGACTCGCATTCACACTCTTTTTATTTTCTTCACGGTAGACACGGTCTTCCGTGTGGTGACGGAGTAAGAATACAATTCACCACCCCCTATCTTACCTGTGGGTGATCGTACGAGACGACTAAGGGATATAAAACGCATATAACATCTATGTAAGAGAAGGAAAACTCGAAATAAAACCCTATACCAACACGTCTGACCAGCGTGGTAGGTCAATTACCCTTCCATTATGGAGGAGGCCCGAGCCCAATAGTGGGACGTATATGAGCTGAGATTATGATGAGATGATGATGAGACACGGTAGGCCTTGTAAAGATGCATGGTCTATAGGCAGCAGGATCACTCAAAATTAGGTCATCAGGTGTACTGCTTGCTCGTTTAAAAAATAAGGAGCAAATTCTTAGTAAGAAGTCTTAAAAAATCTCATTCTGTAATAATTACTGAATTCTCATAAAGTGTCGATGAATTTAATTAATTACAAGATCCATTCGCTATAATAACATAAGTGTTTGTTGATAATGATGATTACATTAATTGCCACTCCACATGTATTCTATTTATAATGACATACAACGCTTACGTAAATGACAAAATATCGACCGCGCGAAAACAATTTGTATGCTAACGAAGTGTAGGCGTTTCAATCATATTTGTATTTCATTCAATTATAAGTGCTTTTATTCCGTCTGTTGGCGTAAGAATACAATTCACCACCCTCTCTCTTGCCCGTGGGTATCACAAAAAAGAAGGAACGTGCGTACAAAGTACGCATGTCAGAAGTAAAACTTCTTTAGTGCCACATAATTTTATCAATATAAAAAAAATCAATAAAAGAATGACAAACAATGCTTAGTAGACGATAGTGGGGACACTATGAAGCATCGCACAAAGAGGAGACCGAGAACGTGTAATGTTTTCTATCTCATTCTCTCGGCGGCTGAATCCTATACATTTACGTATTTGTGTCTCTATGGACTCGCTTTTTCGTTTCATCGAGTTTGAAATCACAATGATTCTAAAGAAGTTTCACTTCAAAAACTACTATTGGGATATAATATGCAGAAAATGTCGATGCAACTGAAGGAAAGCTTGAACTAAACTAAAAATATTTATCAAAAATAATTCCGTGTGGCGACGAAATAAGAATACTATTTGCCTATCTTGCACGTGGATGTGGTAAACGACGACTGCGGGTCATATGCATATAACATCTATGCAACAGAAGGAAAATTTTAAATTAAACAATAATGATTTCTGATGTTTACTCGAGTATTACATATTTTAAATAAAACTATTTTACGGATTTTATCACGTTTGTATTTGATTTTTGATTGCCCGACGTTTCGAACACTTCGTTCGCAGCGTTCATGGTCACGGGCGGACTAAGATGTCTCATGTCCAATAAGTCATCGTTATTGCAGAAAATTTATAATTATCTATCCGATACAGAAGATCTTCTGAAAATTTATTATTATCTACCCGAAACAGAACGATGACTTATTGGACGTGAGACATCTTAGTCCGCCCGTGACCATGAACGCTGCAAAGTGTTCGAAACGTCGGGCAATAAAATACAAACGCGATAAAATCCGTAAAGTAGTTTTATTGAAATTAAACCTTTTGGCAACACGTCTGACCATTATGTCATAGTAGGTCAAATCCCCTCTCACAATAGAGAAGGCCTGAGGCCAGCAGTGGGACATATTTGGACTGAGATGATGGTGATAAGTACTTTTGCTTGCACCATGATGGGATAGAAATACAGTTATCGTCACCTCTTACTTATCCGGGCAAGTCATGGGGTTGTGGGATCTTCAAGAGAACATAAGCAGAGAAAAATCGGGTGACCAGACCGGGGATTTAGCCCGGCACCCATGGCGAGGCTAGCCTCGCGACGGCGATCGGCGTCCCGGGAAGGGGACGTCAATGGGAGAGGGTACTCCCTCGGGGTATTCCGTCGGGTCGACCACTGAAGTCAAGGAACTCTGCACCGGTGGTCGGCCCATCGACGAAGGCGACGTGCTATCGGTTGGGTAAGCAGAGAAAAATAATTATTTATGGTTCTTTCTTCTTTTATTTTAATACTAGCAACCCACCTCGCTTCGCTTCGGTTTCAGTCGCTTTACCCGCGGCATAGTTCCCGTTCCTGTGGGAATACTGGGATAAAATATAGCCTATGTTACTCCCTGATATTATAGCCATTGATGAAATAATTTTTGAAATCGGTTAGGTGGTTTAAGCGTGAAAGCGTTACAAACAAACAAACATCCTTACTTTCGCAATTATAATATTAGTATGGATTACTTACATTTTTCATTCTTATAAGTCCATCTAATGAAATATTAATATTTTTTAATAAAAACAAGTCAGAATTTATACCTTCGAAAATAGCGATGTCAAAGGAAGCGTTTATATACATATACACCTTTTAATTATGAGACTGAATTTTTTCATTACTTAATTTTCATATTTAATGTGTTTAAATAATATTTTTTATGAAAGCGTTTGAAGTGGGCTAACATATCCCAGAGTTCCCGTTAGTCGGCCGTACTTTCAGCCCTCTGCGAAATTTATAAATATTAGAACTTCTTTTTAGGATTATATTTCCACTTTCAAAATGCTATCCTACTAATATTATAAACGCGAAAGTTTGCATGTGAGAATGTTTGTTGCTCTTTCACACAAAAAATACTAAATGGATTTTAATGAAATTTCATAATAATATAGCTTACATATCAAAATAATATATAGAGTATAATTTATCCGGACATTCCGCAGGCTCTGCTAGTATTTTATAAATTCATTTAGCACGAATAGTTTTTTAATTATATCATAAAAGTTAGATACGTTTTTTTAAATCTTTAATTGGTTACAATTTTACTAGACGTCATGACGAGTCCAACATATATGTTTTCATGGTACATATTTTAATTGTCAGTATTAAAAATTATTACGTTTTTTAACATATTGATAAGACTATATATATATAACTACAGACGTTGTTCTGTTCAAATAAAATAACGCTACCTACCGGGTCCAATTGTAAATCTTAATCATTCTCTAATCCCCTTAAACGCACACAAAAAATTTCATCAACATCGGTCCAGCTGTTTAGGAGTTCAGTGACATACACACGTACACAAGAAATTTTTATATAAAGATTATACTTATAAATAAATATCATCATCACCACAGCTAATATATGCCCACTGGTGGGATCAAACATCCTCCATAATAGGAAGGAAATTGATCTACTCGACCACGCTGGTCAGTCGGGTCAGTATAGTCTTTAATTACCCGTTTCTCTTCTCTTGAATAAATATATATACAACTTTTTATAAAGGCGACACCTTACATTAAGTAAATAATTTGTGTATTACGTGGGACTTTATAAACACAATTTTTAGGATACAAATTATATCCAGACTCAGAACAACAATTTTTGAGAAAGAATGCATCCCACGAAACTGATACTGTAGCTCTTCAAATCTTAGTGGTTAACCACCACGCCAATTTTGCAGTTATATTATATTCCCTTAGTCGTCTTTTACGACACCTACGGGCAAAAAATTGGATAGTATCTTACTCCGTTCACTACGCAGAAAAATAAAATCTAAATACATGTTATACGTAGTTATTAACTATAAAATTTACTACTGTAACAAAATGATTCAAACTATTGCTACAGTTATGCTACGCTCGTAGCTATGCTGCTACGAGCAACTACGACTGCGCTACGAGAAACAATTTAAACAAGAACTCGAGTATATGTAAATTTTAGTTAAAGAACTTTATTTTAGTCTTTGTAATAATAAGATTTCCTTTATAAGCTCTTGTTTCAGTTGTTGGATTCTATATATCCGTGTGATAACGGAGTAACTATACAATGGTTATCACTACTTCCATTGTCATCGGTGATTGTAAAAGACGATTAAATGACACCAGCATAAACAGCTAGCATTTTGTATAGTGGTAGGATCAGACTGTTTACAGTTGTCTGTCTACAGCTGCGGACCGATCCGTACCGGGGTAGTATCACATTCTCGCAGAAAATCGACGTCTGAGTAGCAATTTGTTCCTGCGCTTCGTTAGGTGAGCGAGAGAGCCGGGAGCCCAAGCCTCTGAAGGTGTTTGCATATGTTGGGTTTCGGTTGATGCCTTTAATATCACTCAGGCAAGCTGGGGTCCAGGTACATGAGTACCAGCATCACCTTCCATCAGGTGTACTGTTTGCTCGTTTATTACCGTTTGCAATAAAAAAAAAAAAAAAAAAACCAATACAATAGAAGGAATATTAGAAATAAATTCTATACCAACTCATCTGCCCAATGGGGTACGCCATTTTCCCTCACCATGTGGAGCTCAAAACCAGAAGTGGGATGCTTATTAACTAGATGACGATAGTCTATATAGGTATGTCATACTGAATGACAAAAATGACGGTTATGGTATTATTTCTCTATAGGAAGGTATATAAACTCTATACTTTGGAGTCAGAGAGACTTTGGGTCACTCTGTGTACTCTACCGACTCTTTCACGGGGAGTGCTCCGAGGAACTGTTTGACTTGGTACCACCGTCACCATTCTACCAACGTACCACTCGACATCGTAGCAGGTTTCATCCACTTCACCTGTAAACGTTATGGTCTTCAACTGTACGTTTCCAGCGATCATTTCTTCCACGTACGTGCAAGCTCTGGAATGAACTACCTGCTGCTGTGTTTCCCGAGCGCTATGACATGTCCTTCTTTAAACGAGGTTTAAGAAGAGTATTTCCTTCACGGTAGGCAGCGGCCTGGCTGTGCCCCTGGTATCGCAAAGGTCCATGTGCAGCAGTTTCACTTACCATCAGGTGTGCTACTTGCTCGTTTGCCACCGTTGGCAATAAAAAAAAAAATATATATCGAATATTTGAAATCGTAAAGCAGACAGACGAATGGAGAAATTATATAATAATTTCATATACAGTTATCTTGAGAATCACAAAATGTGTCGTTGAGTCTACATTGCAATTTACTAGATAATATCAGGTTGACCGAGCTTCGCTCGGAGTATTTTTGTAGCATGTATTTAGATATATATTAAAAAAAATAAATAATGAAATTTATATAAAAAATTACAAAAAGAGAATAATAATAACACCGAGATTCGATCCGACGCCGTTTGTCACTGATGTCAAAAATAAAATGAAACCTGACTACTTCGCCACTGAGCTATGGTAACTCATGACATTGATGGCAAAATTTGAATTAATATTCTTTTAAAATTTAATGTCATTATATTGTCTGCCAAAAACACTGACAAAACAACATTTTATATATACAAGAATTGCTCGTTTAAAGATATAAGATTCTAAGAACGCCGCACAGTATGATGAAGTTTTCAAACTAGAATGACGATGAACGAGACGAGTTTCAAGAGAATATTATTTTAGCTGAAACGCTAACTTTGAAACTAATTTCATTTCTTAACTAAATATTGAAAGAACGTTCAACTACTGATTATTTATATTACAAAATATCTAAGTGATTCATGAATTTAATTAAAAGTTTTGATAGTTGGTGGCTAAAAATACCTTTTTTAATCGACTTTAAAAAAGATTTTATTCGTCGAAATCTTTGAACTTTTTTTTATGTATTGATCAAAAACGCTTCGACCAATTTGGATATTTTTTTTTTTTGGCTGGAGTGGGTACAACATCCAGGTGGTCTCATGATCACTAATAGGCATCTGATGTTGAGATCTATTACTTGAAAACAAAAAAAATACTTTTAAGTAAAAAGAAAACCATCTTCAAAAGATACCAAGGTACCTACTAAAAAGCAAAAAAAAATTAAACCTTTTGAAGTTAGTCTTAAATAGATGTTCGTAGTGGTTTCTAGGAGGTTTCAACTCTAAATTATATTTTGCTTTTTAGTTCCTCGGTATTTACTTTTTTACTTACAGATATTTATTTTTTATATAAAGTAGTTTCATACATTTTAGCACCTTAATGCTGTATATTATTTATTTTGTTGTATGTATTTTACTGTACCTCATTTATTTTCTTTTGATTTAGTTAAAATTATTCAAATATAGATTTCAATACGAAAAATCACAAAACATCAATAAAACCTAATTGTAAATAAAACTGCGAATTTTATTACGTTAGTATTCGATTTTTTTGATTGCCCTACGTTTCGAACATTTTACAGCGTTGATGCTCATGGGCGGACTAAGAAATTAAGATGAAGAGAAGTTATTACTCTGTAATAACGATGAGTTTTTAGACGTGAAATGTCAGGCAATCAAAAATGAAATACAAGCGCGATAAAATCCGTAAAGTAGTTTTATTTACAATGAGTAATACTCGCGCAAACATCAGAAATTATTATCAATAAATATTCTGAGATATAAAGAATAAATACGATATACAATAATCAAATATTTGGTCACAGGTTTTATGCTGAATCTGCGAGTTATCCGACAGAATTCAATAAAATTCAGAAATCAAAGCCATGACAGCAACGCTTATCTTACTATATTTGATATTCGAAATTCTAGATAGATATTTGTTATTCAATTACGTGAAAATTGTTGAATGAATCTGCATGATATTTGGTTTATAATTATATTGCAATCTGAAATAGAATTTAGATGACTTCTTATATGGAAGAAATGTATAATTATCGAGGTTGATTACCATTTTCGTTTGTGGTAGGCTATGGTGCGAATGCACACTGTACATCCCATTCGGGATTTTTTTTTAATTGCAGACAGTGGCAAACGAGCAAACAGTACACCTGATGGTAAGTGGTGCTGCCGCTCATGGACAATTTACCATGCAGCGCTTACCGTGAAGAAAGGTAAGGGAGTATGAATGCGTGTAATGAGATTCTGTGATACTAAGGGCATGACCAAAATCTACCACTCGGTAACACTCTCAGAAAGTTGGACTTTTGGCTCTCTCGCTGACCGAGTGAAGTGCAGTAATAAATTGAGATGAAATTGAGGATGCGGTACTACCCCGGATAGACCGGCCCACGGCTGTAGACAGACAACTGTCAACAGTGTGGTCTACCATTTCATGATAGAGCGGCGCGCGACCCCATAACTCGTTATATTCCTCCCTTTCGCCATTAGACCGACCACTGTTATCGAATCCTTGGCTACCGTGGCTAGCCCGGCGCGATACCCTTTCAAGTACTCTATCTCCCCGACGAATATATTTCAAAATTTACTTTGATGAAATCATAAATTTAAAAGGGAACCCGTCAATGTTAAATACATGTTTATAAGTAATCTTATTTTTTAATTTTGTTTTTAAAAGACAACGTACTGCACTAAAGAAATAATCCTTGTATTGCGGGTGACTTCACAAACATATAATTAACAGACACAAATTACAACCAGACTCGGAACAATAATTTGTGGATCGCACAAAGTGTTGTCCCGGATGGGATTCGAACCCACGACACTGGCAAGGTAGGTCGGTATCTTAACCACTACGCCATCTTTATACAAATGAATTAAATATTTAGTTAGACATTCAGTTATTAACTGTGTTCAAACTAACACACTCGACGCTTTCTGTAACCTAAACCGTATTGCGGTTCTACAACAATCTCTTACTCGTAAATATAGGATGTGATACAAACATTTAAGCAATTAACTTAAATTTATTTTATATTTTATTAAGAAAATAAATAGTGTATCTGTTTTTCTTTATTGATCACTTAAAAATAAAAACTATTTGTTCCGTGTGGTGACGGAGTAAGAATACAATTCACCACTTCCTATCTTGCCCGTGGATATCTTATAAGACGACTATGGGATATAATATGCATATAACATCTGTGCAAGAGAAGGAAAACTCGAAGTGAAACCCTATACCAACATGTCTAACCAGCATGGTATAGTAGATCAAATTCCCTCCCATTTTGGAGGAAGCCCGAGCCCAACAGTGGGACTGCGATGATGATGATGATGATGAAATAGTGCATCTGTTTTTTCATTGACCATCTTAAAATGAAAACTACTTATTCTGTATGGTGATGGAGTAAGAATATAATTCCCCACCCCGTCTCTTACTCGTGGGTGTCGAAAAGGCGACTAAAGGACGAAATATGTATATAACATATATGTAAGAGAAGGAAACTTGAAATGAAACCCTATATCATGTAATAAATGTAGACAATTTTTGAACCCGGTATTCCCACAGGGATGGAAACTACGCGAGTGAAACAACTGGACGTTGACCGATTAAAAAAAATTCTTTCACCAATGTAAGGCTACATTATCAGCGAGTAACATAGGCAGCTTTGATCTCGGTATTCCCCAGGAAACGGTGACTACGCTAGTGAAACCGACGGATGTTGACTAATTTATAAAATTTTGTCACCAATAGAGATCTACATTGACAGCGTGTAACATATGAATGCTTTTTAATCACGGTATTCCCATGGGAATGGGAACTATACTAGTGAATTGTGTGATGTTGACCGATTTTAAAAATTCTTTCACAATGGAAAGCCTTCGTTATTAACGAGTGACATATGTATTCTACTATTATCCCAGTATACCCAGGGGAAGAGAACTATATGTGTGAAAATGAGGGACGTTGAACATTTTTAAAGATTCTTTCACCAATGACGAGTTAACATTATCAGCGAGTAACATATATAGGTAATTTATTATTTTGATATTCCCACGAAAACGAACTCCGTCATCACAAGGACAACATACAATTAACGGACAGAGATAAAACTAGACTGGGAACAATTGCTCGTGCTTTCTATGAGAGTTTTAAGATATAGATTTTTTCTACATAGAAATTGTTATGGGAGATAGGTACTCCAACCATTAAGACATCTGTAGGTTAATTTATATTATACTAGCTGACCCAACAGACGTTATTCTGTTCAAATAAAATAAAGGGAATTCTCCTTGAAATCGACAGCAGCGCCATCTAACGGGTCCAATTGTGAATCTAAAACAATCTCAAATCCCCTTGAAAACACGTAAACATTTTCATCAACATCGGTCCAGCCATTTAGGAGGAGTTCAGTGACATACACACGTACACAAGAAATGTATATATAAAGACTAGCAACCCGTCCTCGCTTCGCTTTCATTCGCCTTACCCGTGTAGTTCCCATTCTCGTGGGAATGTCGGGATAAAATATGTTACTCCCTAATATTATAGTTTTCCATTGCTGAAAGAATTTTTCAAATCGGTTCGGTGGTTTAAGCGTGAAAGCGTAAGAAACCAACTGACTTTCACATTTATAATATTAGTAAGGATCTCGAAGCCATCACTTATATGAGCTGAGCAAACATTAGAAATCATTACTTGAACGATAAAATCAGAAAAAAAAATTAATAATAAAAGTCGCCACAATAATTAATAAGTCCGTAACCAGTGTAGGATTATATGACTCCGTCCTAAATTCCACATCCCTGCTTCATTAATATGCTTGAACGATTCAATGTCAGAATAGCCGTTGTGTGGTATACACAGTATCAAGGTTACAGTTTCAAGGTGAATTTATTTAATCTACCCTCAGTTTTATAACATACTAGCAACCCGCCCTCGCTTCGCTTCGATTTCAGTCTCTTTACCCGTGGCGTAGTTCCCGTTCCTGTGGGAATACCGGCATAAAATATAGCCTATGTTACTCCCTGATATTATAGCTTTCCATTGGTGAAAGAATTTTTGAAATCGGTTCGGTGGTTTAAGCGTGAAAGCGTTACAAACAAACAAACAAACATCCTTACTTTCGCATTTATAATATTAGTATGGATATATTTTATACATTTTTAGATGTTGACCTCAACTATCATGAATATCTATTACAGCTAATGACGATTATAATTAACTCTATAATGGTCTGCGGAAGTTGAAGTTCGAGAGGCTACTCATCACAAGAGTAGCTCGTATTCCTTCATCATCATCATCATCTTGCTCTTATTCCAATTACTTGGGGTCGACGCAATATGTCATCTGTTTTGACATATTGCAAAAAGTTTCGGCAATGACTTTTATGACCGGCCGCTTGTCTGACGTCAACCCTCCTTAGGAATGTAATCGTTGACCCAAATGTTACCAGATGGAGTTGGTCCGGGTCAATCTAGGGCTCTTAGTCGTCTTTTACGACACCCACGAGCAAAGCAAGGGTTGGTAGTATTCGAAGCCGCTACCACACAGCAGCAGTAGCTCGTATTCCTTCATGGTCCCATTATGGTGTTCGGTATATTGATTGATCGTGGGCAAAACCAAGCGGTATCAAATAGAGTTAGCTCAGTCGATGTAAAGCACTCGCCAGAGATGTACAGTACTGAAAAGATCGTAACTAAGAGGCAAGAACACCGTGCAGTTATAGGTAGTGGCGCTTTCACATATTCGATGCTGCCCGGCAAACCCTATCTTTTCTGACAGAGGTGGGCGTAAAGAAAGTATTTTCCGTACGCAAAAGCAAAGGCATGATGTAAAATCCTTAATCTTTACCGTTAATTGTAGGTATGTTATAACATTAGCGGTTCATTTTTTTTAAATAGAGTAATGAGAATTAGTATTAAATCCGCTAGGTTATTTATAAAAAATCGGCCAAGTGCGACCTGGACTCGCGCACTAAGAGTGCTATACTATTGAGCAAAAAAGGGCAAAAAATCGCGTCTGTTGTAGGGAAGCCCACATTATTCATTTTATTTTGTTCTTAGTATTTGTTGTTATAGCAGCAACGGAACTAGATAATTTTAAAAATTTTAACTGTCTAGCTATCGTGGTTCTTGAGAGGTAATGCCAGACAGACAGACAGCGAAGTCTTAGTAATAGGGTCGCGTTTTTACCCTTTGGGTACAGGATCCTAAAAACTTGTTTTAGAAGTAAAAATTCCCAAAATATCCTATGCTACGTCTAATCAGCGTAGCATAATAGATCAAAATCCCTCCCACAAATGTTGAGGTTCAAGCCCAACAGTGGGATATATATAGCCTGAGATGATGATGATGAAATAATCTTTTTTTATTTAGTCGCCAGGCTATGGTCTAGACGGAACGGCAGCGTGCGGCGCCATAATCCACCACATTCACTCCCCATCTTCATTAAGCCGACTACTGATACCTATTCCTTGTTATCTGTTGTCAGCCCAGCCTGTTACCCTTTCAAGTACTATCCTCGTAGATGCCCCAGCAAAAACAACAGTTTTGCCAGAACGTCATCTTCAGGCAGTCGATCTCTATGTAGGCGATGGAATCATTTCCAATCGCTCATTTAAATCGTAAGACGATTGAAACTAATTTCCATTCAATAATTAAGCAGTTGTAGGAGCACACTGTTGACAGTTGTGTGTCTACAGCCGCGGGCCGGTCCGTCCGGGATAGTACCACACTGAGCAGAAAATAGACGTCTAAGTAGTAGCAATTTTTTAGTGCACTTCATTCAGTAAACTCTCTAGCCGGCAGCTCAACTTTCTGAGGGTGTTTGTGTGCGGTGGGTTTTTTACCTTTAGTTGAACCTCATTGCACGCATTCCCACTCCCTTCACTTTCTTCACGGTAGGCTGTTGCCTAGCAAAAGTCCATGAGTTTGCTCATTTGCCACGGTTAGCAATAAAAAAAAATAATTATTTGCTTGCAAAATAAGTTTTAAAAAATAGAGATACAGCGCCGTTTTCGAGAGCCATTTTTTTAAATTAAGATCAATTTTCTTTTGTTCGTATCTCTTATATAACTTGTAAAGTTACAAAGATTATATGTAAGTTTATTAATATATATGTATAAGTCATGTAGTTAATTAAGTTTCGTCTGAACTTCAAACGTGTTTAGGTTTCGAAGCAATTAGTTCTTGTTTGTAACTAAGTTTGTTACTAACATAATTTTATTGTCTTCTTATCTGCAATGCGGCTTGAACGCTTCATTGGAACACAAAACAAATACAGATTATATAGACCACAGAGTATTGATAACTATTTATACAGACCATAGAGTTGACATTTGGCTATAGACATTGTTAAAAGTTTAAGCCAATAGGTAGATTTTGGCGAAGCATATATTGTAAATTACAATAAGATAAATTATATCTAATATTACAAAAATAATAGTTCTAATTGTAAATCTAAAATAAATCATAATAATTTAAAATGAATTTTCTTTCTCTATCATAGATATTATCTGCATATAATAATCATTTAGTCATCTTTAGTCGTCTTTTCGTCATCACAGGCGATAAATGGATGGTGAATTGTATTGTTACTCCGCACAGAAAAAGCTATAAGTAATTATTATAATGAATGCTTTCATTAAAGAAGCGAGGAAAAAAAATTGCGTACTGTCTCGTATTGCTCGAACATACAACACTGACTTTTCTCAAGTTGATATATTTAACAGTACTAAACCTACATTTAAAGCTCAGTTAATAAAAATCATAAAGGCAAATGACAAGCAACTATGCTCTTACTACTTGGCTCAATAAATTATATTGTTGTGTTAGTTAATAGCTTCTTTTTTTGTAATCAAATGTAATATTATATTTTTTTTTTAAATTTAATTTGTAGTCCGTTCGCATATATTAAATTTACCCTAGTTAATCAAGGAAACCTATTATTAGCCATAGAATACTGTAGAACACAAATTATGTAATTTATTATATGTATTGCTCTTGGTTTTCTAAATAAATAAATAAATTTTATATACGGCTCTGCATTTTTGTGTTTTTTTTTTGGCTTCCCACAGGTAATGACATAGATCACGAGAAAAAGGTGGCTATATAGTATTGAGAAATAATTTAACTTTCCCTGAGCTTTTTGATATATAGATAAAGAAATAATTACAAGAAGAAAATATTCGCTACGTAATTATATGAAATTTTAATAATAGTAATTGAATTAGATGCGAAATAATTTTCATTTAAGAATCATAATTATAACAAATAGACTGTTTGCCATTAAGGAGACACAGATTTTCTTTGAAGTGGTCTATAAATAAAATTAAGGATAGGATTAGTTTATTTTCCGTTTTATACTTGGAGTAACTTTTGAATTAAATCATTACCATACAGTTAATATGCTTCAAACTTACGACAAAATATCGACAGCTTTAAAACAAAAATGAGATTAAATTTTCACGATGCGTCACGATGCGACACTGTCACAAAAAATAGACACCCTGAAGTTAGCTATTCAACACTTTGACGTGACAACGTCTTATAATTCGATGGAGCCGGCTGCATATACGAAAAAACATGACGTATGCGGCGTTACCTCGCTCTGAGGCGTTCCATTTAAGGCTTGATCCATACAAAATATCTATCAAACAAATAAAATTAAAATTTTCTTTTGAAAAATGAAACCATTCCATCAGTATTTTCTTATGACGTTGTCACGTTCAACTATAGTCAGTAAACCGACTTTACAGACAACCGATTTTTTACTAGATAATACGTTATAATAAAAATTTCAATGTATTAATAATTTGGTACAAATTTTTAGATATTATTAGTGTAGTTTATCTACAAACGTAGCGTAACGCAAAGGTTAAAATATTTAGAAAGATTTTTAGATTTTTTGGGTGAATTGTATTCTTACTCCGTCACCACACATATATCAATACTAATTTTGATACATTTTTAGTTAATAATTATCATTGAATTTAAAAACTTCACCTCCATCATCAAAGCTCATATACGTCCCACGGTTAGGTTCCAGCTTCCTCCAATATGGAAGAAAATTTACCTACTAAACCACTGTGGTCTAACGTGTTGGTATAGGCTTTTTTTGGAGTTTACCTTGTATAGATGCTATATGCATATTATAGGTACCATTTAGTCATCTTTTACGACACCCACCGCAACCGCAGGCAACCGCAAAATTTGAATTAACATCATTCAAGTAAAAAACTTTTTAATTCCTTTATATTTTATGATGGAAACCGTTTACATGCATTGTAGGCAAAAGTCGACCTATATAACAAGTTAAATTTTCAAACTTTCACTGTTATTTTATGCTAAAATTTTGATGTAAATGTAGGCTTTTCAGTGCGTCGGTTTTGTTACGTCGAGAATTATCATGACAGCATAATGTGGGAGGCTAAAAGCGGAATAGGCTCTCGGTATAAAGCCTGAATATTAAAGTTTAAACTTAAAAATATTGCTGCAAAATAAAAGTGGGCATTATGTAAAGGATTCTGTATGATTTTTTTTTCTTTTATTCTTTATGAATTACAAATTCATCGCTACCCTAAACTTAATATCTTATATCTTTAAACGAGCAATTCTTGTATATATATATATATATATATATATATATATATATTCAGGATCACGGAAACGGCTCCAACGATTTTGTTGAAACTTGGCATACTAGAGGATTCGGGCCCAAAAAATCGATCTAGCTAGGTTTTATGTATAGAAAATGTTGTTTTGTCAGTGTTTTTGGCAGACAATATAATGACATTAAATTTTAAAAGAATATGAATTCAAATTTTGCCGTCAATGTCATGAGTTACGATAGCTCAGTGGCGAAGTAGTCAGGTTTCATTTTATTTTTGACATCGGCGACAAACGGCGTCAGATCGAATCTCGGTGTTATTATTATTCTCTTTTTGTAATTTTTTAAATAATTTCCATTATTTATTTTTTTATTTTTTATTAATATATATCTGAATAAATGCTACAAAAATATACCGAGCGAAGCTCGGTCAACCTGATATTACAAATATAATACAAATACAGTACAAAGGTAAATTGCTATAATTAACTACTACGATGAACCGCCAGGCTATATAAATGCTTTGCAGCTTCAGACGTTGGATTCGTCAATATAGTTTGGACAATGCCAACATCCGAATCATTAATGCAAAAAGCTTGTTTCTATAAATCTCTTTCGTGTTGGTTCTGGACATATTCTATCAACAAGTGGTGATTTTGTTGGACAGCATCATTATTTCAGCCCACACCAGTCCCACTGCTGGGCTTGGGCCTCCTTCACTCAACATTATCATCACAGCTTATGTACGTTTCACTTCACAATTGGAGAGAAATTGATCTACTATAACCGCGTTGGTCAGAATGGTGAGTTTAATTTCGACTTTTTTCCTCTTACATAAATGTTATCTACGTGAAATAAACTCTTAGTGATATTTTACGACACCTATGGCCAAGAAACGGATTGGTGAATTATATTCTTATCCTGTTACCACACGGAATATCCAGTATAGGAGGGCAATACTATGCTGGTCAGACGGGTATAGGGTTTTATTCCGTATATTCCTTAGTCGTCTTTTACGATATCCACGGGCACGATAGGGAGTGGCGAATTGTATTCTTACTCCGTCACCACATGGAAAATAAATATAATTATGTAAAAATTACTGCGGTAATCAGAGTAAACATCACTTATACTGTTCTTTAAAATTGCTTCCTTAGTAAATGAAAACCGACTTTACTCGAACGAGCGTTACATAACCGGTCGTGACGGCTCAGTCTCACTCAATACCTACAACATTTTCACCAAAAAACTACTTCAATAAGACTTATATGGTTTTCTCATGTATGCAATTGACAAAACTGGACCAAATTGAATTAGAGCTACACGGGAAGTACCAGCTTTTAAATAAAAATAGAATCATCAAAATCGGTTTACTCAGTCAAAAGCTGAGGTAAGAATCATAAACAAAAATACAGTCGAATGGAGAATCTCCTCCTTATTTGTATATGGTTAAAAAAAGTGCCAAATGCGTCTAAAGAAGTTATCACTGCAAAAGACAGTCACCTGTTTATATATAAAAGACTTAAAAATAAATAGGTTATACGTGCTAGTTCATACATGGTACTTATCAGAACACACGGGACTTTCTAGAATCGTAAACGAACCGTAAAATTGCGCGTATAAAATTATGTTTTATTATACGATTTTATAGTTCAATAAAGGTTAAAGTATTGTGTTTACGTTGTGGCGGTGCTGTTCTGTTTTATTTGAATTTTAATTTTATAAATTGAAAATGTATTAATCTTATCGTTAATTTGTATTAACTCACTGATCAGACCATACTACGTTGGGCAGACGTGGCGGTATAGAGTTCTATTTAAAGGTTTCCTTGTCTTACCTAGATGTAATATGCATATTATATCCCTTAGCCGTCTTTTACAATACCCACAGAAGAGAGGGGGTGGTGAATTGTATTCTCACTCCGTCAGCACACGGCAAATGCATATAATATACAAGTAATATCCATGTAAGAGAAATGCTATATGAAAAACTTCCTATTAAAAAATCCTATATGAAAAAAATTGAAATGAAATCGGGTGGAAATTACTGCACAATTTTCATTTTCATTCAATAACTGTTGAAATTCTCTGCATGAAATATTTTGTTACTATTGAAATTTTTTTCGGTCTTCTCTAATAAACATAATGCCATAATCGTTACGCTTTGCCAACGAGTTGGTGATGGCAGTTGGTATTATAATATTCCTAGAAAAGAAACTTTTAAAAGTAAGGGATGGTCACACATTTTCTTAACTCGTCAAGACTTTATGAATATAATTTGCATAAACTCAATACATTTTTTAATGATTGCTGATGTTTACGCTACATATATGATATACTAGCAATTCGCCCTCGCTTCGCTTCGGTTATAGGTTATAGTCGTTTTACCCGCGTAGTTCCCGTTCCCGTAGGAATACCGGGATAAAATATAGCCTAGTTTACGCCCTGATATTATAGCTTTCCATTGGTGAAAGAATTTTTGAAATCGGTCCAGCCGTTTAGAAGATTACCTGGAACAAACAGACAGACAAACAGACAGACAGACAAAAATTTTTTAATTGCTACTTTAGGCATAGGTGTCGTGCAAATAACCGTGTGAGCATGAAAAAAGCCTATTATTTTGACATTACAAACAGACACTCCAATTTTATTTATTGGTATAGATTGATATTTTTACTGATTTTACTCGTTTACTTTATTTTACACGTTGTATAAAAAAGAAACTATATAAAAGAAAAAAAAATATATATGAAAGGAAAGAAATTGTATAAAAAGAAAGAAATTAAACAAAAAAAATGTATAATTCACAGCTGTATTAAAGCTAAAAGAGACCGGAAGTATATTTTTAAATACATAGATGTGAATTTAACACACTTCTCTACACTACCTCTAAAACTACATACGTAACATTTACTACTTGAGTAGTAAATTTTTAACTACTACACAACAACTTGGAAATATTATTGCGAAAACTATTACCGTAATAAATAATGCGCCTCATGCCGCCCTAGCCGAGGCCGCGGGTGACGTGACCGGTGAATTAGTTCGTCACCCGCCGAGAGGCCGACCGCGTGAGGAAAGACCGACGTCCGCCCCTCGGGGAGGAGTCGATGGGAGGGTACCCCAAGTAGGGGGTATTCCGTCGGGCCGACCACTGATGACAAGTAACCCTGCTCTGGTGGTCGACCTAACGACGAAGGCGACGTGCATCGTGGGTGGGTTGCGGGTGTGCGTGCTTACGCCCCTCTGTCGCCCCGGACGGAGTGGTGCGAGGAGCGCGCCGACCGCAACCCAACCCACAAAAAAACCGTAAAAAATAATCAAAAATACATTTGTATATTTTATAATGGATTAAGAATACAATGTGGTAGCACCTTCTAGGATGTTACCAGGTACGCGGTGCTAACCACGGATGACAAGAAAATGGGTGCCAGTGGTCGGCCCAACAGCAAAGGGGTGGGAATACGGTGGGTTATGGGGCCCTGCCCTCACGGACGGAATATACGCCGTATACGCTGACAATAGCCTTTTTTTTTGGGGTGGGCTCCCCCCCTCGGGGCGGACGTCGGTCTCCGTCGCGCGGTAGGCCTCTCGGCGGGTGACAGACTAACTCCTCGGTCCAGTCACCCGCGGCCTCGGCTAGGCGCTGACCATAGCCTGTCAAAAGAAGGTTGTTTCCAGGTGGGATGACGGTAGCTCTCTTCTCCTCACTATGATCGCCAACCCGCCTGCCAAGCTAGGCGATTACGGAACAATTCCTTCATTTCTTTAGGAAACCTACGTCCATCACTTTCTCAGTTCATATAAGTCATTCATTTAAGCCTCATCCACAATGGGAAGGAAATAGACTATAGACATCGCGCTGGTCAGATTCGTAGGTAAAAGTAAGTTTTTTGTATTTTCACATCGTCACAAAACTGTTATTTTAAATTTAGCTTTAGGAAATATATATCTTTAAAGATGTAAAATAGGCAACAAATACTCATATTATACATTTTTAGAGATTTAATCGCGTTTGTATTTGATTTCCTGACGTTTCGAACACTTTTCAGAAACGCAATAAAACCCGAAACATTTCTTTGTTTATAATGTAATAATAAATACACGCGTAAACATCAGAAATAATACTGTATACATATTTCAAGTATGCGGCAATGTGTTGTGGAAAGTTAATAAACTTTATATATAAACAACCGAATCAAGATTTGTAACAGTAAATCTTTTTGAAGAGAACTTAACTCAAGCTGTCAGTGTAACAGACAAGACAGAAACAGTATCTGTACAATATTATCAACATCTTTAAATAAATAAGATTAAGCTCCATTCGAATAAAGCGAGTTACTGGAACGGTAAAAAGGACGTTTGTTTATGCCAGTTTTCATCCGTCCGTGTATACATTTGTGACTGAACTTCTCCTAACCGGCTGGACCGATTTTGATTTATTTTGTGTGTTCCAGTGGATTTGAGAACAGTTTAGATTAATAATTGGACCCGGTAGGTGGCGATTAGATCGATATCAAGGTGAATCCCTTTTATTTTTTTCTAGTATAATAATTATTATTTTCTGTTTCACTAAGTTTTTGAATGTGTTTTGCCTTTATTTTATAAAAAAGAGGTTAATTAGATTATTGATTAATATTGAAGTGTCACTTAACATATGATGCAATATTTGACTTGAAACTTTTTTTGCTACTAACAAATATAATACGTGGAGCTTGTGTAAGAGAAGGAAACCTTGAAATAACTGACTGTCGTGGTATAGTAGTTTTATTTCTCTGCCACTGTAAAGGAGGTTCTAGCTAAGCTGTGGAAAGTATATATGACCAGAATGAAAACTACTTGCTTCTCTATCCCAACTTAGAGCTAAGGTCCATGCAGTTTACATGATTGCCAATACGCTTGCATAGCTTGCATTATGTATACACACACATATATATGTATATATTGTTAGCCTCGGGCCTCCTCCACAATAGGAGGGAATTTGAATTTAAACCTACTAAACCCTGCTGGTCAGACATGTTGGTAATTTTTTTTTTTTTTTTTTTTTTTTTTTTTTTTTTTTTTTTTTTTTTTTTGGGTGGGCTATGGTAAGCGCACGCGCGGTCCTGTCCGTCCGGGGCGATGAAAGGACGGCGCGTGGGCCCATAACCCACCCGTACCCACGTCACCTCGTTGTTGGGCCGACCACCGGAGCAGATGTCACTTGTCGTCAGTGGTCGGCCCGACGGAATACCCTTTCGGGTAACCTCACCTCTCGACCTGGGACGTCGGTCGCCGTCGCGCGGTTAGCCTCTCTGCGGGTGATGGACAATTCCCCGGTCCGATCACCCGCGGCCTCGGCTAGGGCGGCATTAGGCGCAGATACTCGCGCCTGCGCCGCCCGAGTCGCCGGCGGCGGAACGTGTCGCCGAATAGAAGCTCTACTCGCACACGATCCGCCGCCTCCTTCCGTGAGATAACGGCCTCACAGAAGGCGGCGACCGCGTCCCAGTTCCTGACGCTGACGAGCATCTCCCTGGCGATGGTCGGCAGCGCCAGGTCGGCACCGATAATTGCGACGAGTTCACGGCGATCCTCCTCCCATGCAGCACACTCCTCGAGCGTGTGCTGCGCCGTGTCCTCGTCGCAACTGCAGTGGTGGCAGGACGGTGTGCTCTCCCTCCTGACAATCTTGTGCAGGTACTTCCCGAAGCAACCGTGCCCCGTCAGCACCTGCACCAGTCGGAAGGAAAGCACCCCGTGCGTCCGCTCCAACCACTCCATCAGCACCGGCCGGAGGGCCTCGACGGTCCTAACACCATACCGAGGACTCTCCAGCCGGACTGCCCAACGGGCAATGACTTCTCGGCGGGCGTCGACCCGCCAGGCGGTGATCTCTGTGATGGAGACCATGCCGCCGCGGGCGCGCTTCTCCGACACCCGCCGATAAATGTCGGCGAGCATCTCCGCCTCCAGGTCCCACGGGGGAGTTCCGGCCAGGAGGCACGCTGCCTCCGTCGCCACCGTGCGGTAACCGCGTACGGGCCTGATCGCCATGACCCTCTGTGGTCGCCACAGGAGGGCCCTAAGACGGACGGTCAGGGACCCCGCCCACACCGGTGCGCCGTACAGGGCCATCGACCGGATCACCCCCACGTACAGCTGTCGGCACGTAGCACTGGGTCCGCCCACATTCGGCATCAGCCGCGAAAGGGCGGACGCCGCGCCGACAAGCCGGGGAACAAGTCGATGGAGATGCTCCCGGAACCAAAAATGCCCGTCGAGCACCAGGCCCAAGTACTTCATGTGGGCCTGGATGCTGATGGTGACCGACTTCACGGTGATCGAAGCGCCGGCGGGAGGCCCGGCGGTACGGAGGCCATGGAACAGAAGGGCCTCCGTCTTTTCCAGGGCTACCCTCAACCCCAGCGCTTCGATCCGCCTAACAATCTCCTCGGTGCCGAGAGTTGCCAGGCGTGCCGCCTCCTCTAGCGTCCCACCCCGGGCTGTGACGAGTGTATCGTCGGCGTAGCAAATTACACCCAGCCCGGGTGGGAGGCTTCCTCTCAACGCCCAGTCGTAGCCGATGTTCCACAGGGTCGGACCCAGAACCGACCCCTGTGGGACACCGCACGTCATGGGCGTTCGCACAACGTCCCCTACTCGGTCAACGTAGAGGACGCTGCGCCCCTCCAAGTAGTCTGCCACCAGCCGCCTGAGGTACACGGGCACCCCGTGATACCTCAGCCCCTCCCTGATGCAGCTGAATGGCAGACTGTTGAAGGCGTTGGCGATGTCCAGGGACACCGCCAACAGGACTCCTCCGCCGGTGACGGCCTCCGCTACCACGGCCTTCAGGCGCAGCAGGGCCGCGATCGTCGAACGCCCTCTCCGAAAACAAAACTGGGCGTCCGACAAATCGGGCCCGTCCCCGACGAGGTGCCGCTCGATGCGGGCAGCCAACACCCTCTCCAGCAGCTTGCCCGCATCATCGAGCAGCACGATGGGCCTGTAGGCCGAGGCCGACTCGGGAGACCGTCCCGGCTTCGGCAGGAGAACCAGCCTCCCCTCTTTCCAGCACCCAGGGAACTGTCCGGACGACAAACAAGCGTCGAACAGTCCCCTGAGGCGTGGTCCCACAGACATGTTGGTATAGGGTTTCATTTCGAGTTTTACTTCTCTTGCACAGATCTTATGAGCATATTATCCCTTATCTCATCTTGTACGACATCCTCGGGTAATTCATTCGGATAAGTCAGTGATGAATTGTATTCTTACTCCGTCACCACACGGAAAACAAATATTCGCGTAAATACTATATTAAGTCTAAATATTAGTAACACAAATAAATATACGGCAAGTAACTCGGAGTTATACAAACGAGGCCCTCACTAAATATTCCAGCAGGTAAATTTAGGCATTTTATTTTGGCAGAATTCGCTAACAGTATACACTTTATTAACTTAGTATGTTTTTAAAACGACTTTCACGTTTTTTTATTAAGAAATATTTTTATTTATTCGTTTGAGTTTGATAATTGAGCTATTATATAATTTCTAATACAAAGGATGTTTGTAAATTGATTAAAGGGATGTATTTTTGAAGATTTTCAGAACTACATAAACTAAATGAGGATGAAAAGTTCTCATAGCCTTATTACTTATGCTACAGCATTTTAGCTCATATATGTTCCACTGCTGAGCTCGAACCTCCTCCACAATATGAATTAATTAGACCTACCATATCACGCTGGTCACGAGTTGGTATAGGGTTTTCTTTCTCTTATACTCTTTAATGGGACTAGTCACACAGTCCCACCATTGTAACTCCTATAAACCAGGATCCACAATGGTCTTTATAGATCACACCGAGGTTTGACCCTCAGGTAGTCCTGAGAAATGATTTTAATTGTTTTGGGACCCGCAACAAATTTTATTAGAAAAGTTAAACAGGAGGAGTTGGAAAATATTGATTCCACTTCCCTCCTACACAATGCGGGAGACATGAAGTAAAATTGACTAGTTAGTCAATAAATAAGAGGATGTGCAGCTACGATACGCAGTGGCACAGCACCATGGATATGGGAGAGCTTGACGGGGTCTATATGTGAGCCTTAAGATTGATTGCTATAGTAGGTATTGCAGAAACGCCTACACGCACGGCAACTTTCTCAGTTGTTGCTACAAGGTCTTTATAGTATACTAGTCCAGAGGAGACTTGCTAATTATTTAACATATGGTTGCGCTCGTTATGCTAGAGATTACACTCCCAGAGAATGTGGTGTACTGATTGCTCTTCCCTTATTTTACACAGTGTAAAAAATATAAAATATTCTTATGTAAGGTATAATAAGCACTTACAGATGATCGCCCGATCGAAATAGAGATACAAAGGCATTGATTTTCTTTAGTCACACGATCGTAATAAAGTTACTAGTCTTTTCGCGCCACAATTCGTCGTGTATGAAGTGCTCCTGATCTGAATGGCAGGAAAGGTGCATTTGTTTGTGAACGTTTAGAGAAAATATGGCAGAAGATATGACAGTGTAACACAATTCCTCACAGGTAATAGGAATTTTAGATGTGAATATTTTGCGGGTGACGCAACCGGGGATTAGTCCGTCACCCGCCGAGAGGCCGACCCCGTGAGGAAAGACCGACGTCCTCCCCGAGGGGGGGGACGTCGGTCGATGGGAGGGTACCCCAATAGGGGGTATTCCGTCGGGCCGACCACTGATGTCAAGTAACCCTGCTCCGGTGGTCGGCCCAACGACGAAGGCGACGTGGTTTTCGGGTGGGTTGCGGTAGTTGCGTGCTTAAGCCCCTCTGTCCCCCCGGACGGAGTGGTGCGGAGGCGCGCCGACCGCCCACCGACAGCCCACCCACAAAAAAAAAAGATGTGAATATTTTATTTTAAACTAAAAGCTTTCACTGTTTGTTCTACTACGATTCTACGATTTCTTACTACGATGATGAATAAATAGATCATGTAGAGAGTGGCGGCAACGATAATGAAGACACACGTTGTACTTTCCAATTTGTAATTCACCTTATAGCAGGTATAATAAAAATCACCTAAGATATTCTAACTGGCGGTATTTATACATTCACGAGGCCCGAGCTAATACTAAATTCACACACTTAATACAATATTTTAATTATTCTAATAATTATTTACGTTCTAATATTATACAGAATTATGTAACATTAAAAATTTATTACGCCGGAGGCTGACAAGCGGAAGGCGCTCATTGTATTAAAATTATATCAGCTTACAGAAATATGAGTCAACTACTTACTCGATTATTAAATTACCAATTAAATTATAAAACAATAATGAAATAGGTCAATAATTAAGATGTACCCAAACTAGGCGTATAAGATCGGAAGTGCTACTTTATAACACAAATTTTATTCTCAGGGAGTATAATCGGTGGTATAATGAGAGCAGCCTTATGGTGAACAGTCTTTTATTTTTTTTGTTCACGCTGTGGAAATGCATTTACGCACAGTCCCCCGCCAGTGGGCGGGGGTTGTGTGGGACTCACCGGCCACGTCTGCAGCCGGAATACCCACTAAAACCACAGCGGCCCCTTCCGCGCTTTTACGGGGTGCCGGAGAGATCGTCTGATGACATTCAATCCCCGGCACCGCATGGCCGTCTGGCCACGTCCTGTCATCATTATTCAGGGCGATGGGAGTAGGTGCGCATATTGTTGTTTCCTCCTCCCGGGTCGCCAGCGAAGGAGCGAGTCAGCAGAGGCGCTTGCCTCGCGTTCCTGCTCCGCCGCTTCCTTGCTGGATATGACGGCCTCGCAAAATGAGGCCATCGAC
Organism: Lymantria dispar; assembly: GCA_032191425.1. Classification (NCBI taxonomy): domain Eukaryota; kingdom Metazoa; phylum Arthropoda; class Insecta; order Lepidoptera; family Erebidae; genus Lymantria; species Lymantria dispar. The sequence goes on along the minus strand of CM063462.1, from coordinate 2,619,988 downwards.
GACCAGCATCTGTCGCTACCGAGTATCTTTGTGATAACGGTCGGCAGCAACAGGTCCACTCCGAGAACCGCCGACAGGTCGTGACGCTGAGGCCCCCAAGCGGGGCATACCTCCAATGTGTGACGCGCATCATCAGTTGGTGCGCCACACTCATGACATCCGGGGGGCCTCTTCTCTTCTAATCATATGCAAGTACTTACCGAAGACCCCGTGTTCGGTAAGCACCTGCGCCATCCTATGTTGAACAGTCTGGTGTAATAAATTATGTGGAAATTGTAGTAGCTTGAGAAAAAAATCGTACGTTTAGAATAGAATAGAATAGCATAGAATTTATTGTCACATAATAACTAATAATTATAATACATGTTTTTAATTAATTTTGACAATAGGGGAATGTTCAGCATTGTGCTGCATAGAAATTATGCAGGGCTGGTTTTCAGCAAACCCCTTTCCTCAAACATATAAGAAAGAAAAAAATAACAAAAAGAAAAGAAAAAAAGAAAAGGAATAAAAATAACTTACAATAACAATGATAACAATATAAATAACATTAATGAATTGAATTATGAAAGATGTGATTATTTAGACGTTTCTGTTACACCTACTATTGCAATAAATCTTAAGGCTCACATAACGGTGCCTTTTTTTGCATGGTGACGCAGTAAAAGTACAATTCATTGTTCCCTTTTACCTCTGGGTATCGTTAAAGACTACTAAGGGATATGATATGCGGATATACATGAGAAGGAAAAATCGAAATAAAACCCAATGCCAACACGTCTGAACAGCGCGATATAGAGGGTCAAACTCCCTCCCACAATGGAGGAGACCCGAGCCCAGCAGTGGGATCTATATGGGCTAAGCTGATGAGGATCGGTGTCTTAAGCTTTGTCACATTTGTGGCGCTGTATTGCTGCGTCACGTAGCTGAAAATCACTTGCTTATTAGCTAATTTTGCTTTATGCCTCTCGCTTTTAGGAGGGAAGTGAAATTTTCAAACTCCTATTGTGAGTACATATGTCTGATCCCACCATTATTTGTTCTGTAAGCTAGAATTTAACAATAACATTGAGATTTATCCTCGAAAAGTTCCGAGAAATGTTTTTAATTGTCTTGAGACACGTGCAAAGATAATTAGAAAAAGATAAAACAAGCTGGAAGTTTGTCCATTAAAAAATAACATTATCTATATAAATGAAAAACAAATATATGTCACTTTTATTGCCACGTACAGACAAAAAAATAGATATCTTTAAGTATGCTGAAAAGTTTATCTATACCAATAAATAAAATTACTCCAATTTTATTCCGTCCGTTTGTAATGTCAAAATAATTGGCTTTTTTCATGCTCACACGGTTATTTGCACGACACCTATGCCTAAAATAGCAATTAAAAAAATTTTGTCTGTCTGTCTGTCTGTTTGTTCCGGGTAATCTTCAAAACGGCTGGACCGATTTCAAAAATTCTTTCACCAATGGAAAGCTATAATATCAGGGCGTAAACTAGGCTATATTTTATCCCGGTATTCCCACGGGAACGGGAACTACGCGGGTAAAACGACTATAACCTATAACCGAAGCGAAGCGAGGGCGGGTTGCTAGTCAAAAATAATATTGACCCTATAATCTGTATGGTGACGGAGTAAGAATATAATTCACCACTCCCTATCTTTGATATCGTAAAAGACGACTAAGGGATATATTATGCATATATAACATTTTTCGTGTAGTGAATTCAAATTCAAGTCATTTATTATGTATAAACCCCGCGGGGGCACTTACACATTGTCATTTTTTTTTACATTTTAACTTAAATTACTACCGGATCGGAACGCGACCGCACTGAGCAGATCCGGCAAGAAACTCAGTGAGCTTGTCTTTTTTAATTTATTTACTAGTTTTTTTTTTAAATAAAATTACATACAACAACATGCCTATTAATAGCTCCAGTGTGATGCCTTTCGAAAGATGATATAGTTGTTAAATATAATGAAAAATTACCATGGCTGGACCAGATCCCGCAAACGGCACCCGAGCACGAGTTAACCACTAGAGCAGCCATCACTCCCCTCAACCACAATGGAGGGAAGGGAGTGACCCGCTAATCGTAGCTACCGCAAGCAGACCCTTCAGTGAGCATGACCAATACCATTTGCCAGAAACAAAAACATAGAAGAAATAAAAAATTAGTTCGGCAAAACACGCTACGCTTTACAATTATAATAGCTATAACAAAATAAACATGTGTGTAACACCTTTCATTGGATTAATGAGAAAATACCTGAATGAGGAGCTGCTCCTAACCAATCTGTATTATCATCAAGATAATCCGAGATTCTATAATAACCTTTTTATAAAATCTACTCTTAATTGCTTTTTTGAACTTATTCACTGGCATATCTCGAATATTAATATGTAATTTGTTATAGAAGCGTATACGAGTACATGAAAGATCTGTTAACTCGTTGAAGACGAGTACTATGTACAACTAAATTATTCTTATTCAGAGTATTTGTATGATGAGTGTCACTATATTTTTCAAAGTAACTGACATTTTTTTTTACATATAATACATTTTCGTATATATATTGAGATATAACAGTCAGAATATTTACTTCTTTAAATTTTTCTCTTAGTGATGCTCTTGGGCCTAAATTATAAATCGCGCGGATCGCCCTTTTTTGTACAACAAAAATTCTGTTCAATTCCGCGGAGCAACCCCACAGCAATATGCCGTCTGTCATAAGACTATGAAAGTAAGCGAAATAAACTATTCTGGCTGTTCCAACATCAGTTAACACACGAATTTTTTTTACCGCATAAGCAGCTGAGCTGAGCCTATTCGACAGTTTCTCAATGTGAGGCCCCCATTGGAGTCTATCATCTATAGTGATACCTAAAAAGGTCGTTGATTCCACAAGGTCTAGAGCCACACCATTCATTTGAACATTGATTCCCACCTGTCTCACATTGGGTGTAGTAAATTTAATACATTTAGTGTTTGTCTCATTAAGAACTAAATTGTTAGAATTAAACCAATGAACAACGTTAGACAGTGCATTGCTCACATCGTCATAGTTAAGCATTTGTCTCTTAATTTTAAACAGTAAAGAGGTATCATCTGCGAACAACACAATGTTTTGATTGTCTCCTACATAATAGGGTAAGTCATTGCAATTCATAAATTTGTTGCTGTAGGAAAATGTGAGGTTGCAAAATAAAAATTTTCTAACTTTTTTACAAGGAACAGAAATGGCCCCAATATTGACCCTTGCGGAACGCCCATTTTAAGAACAGAACCAGATGATCGTGCACCATTAACATCGACTCTCTGAATTCTGTTGCTTAGATAGGAAATTATAAATTCCAGAGCGTTTTTTCTGATCCCATAGAGGTGTAATTTCTTGATAAGAGTTTCGTGGTTTACGCAATCAAATGCCTTAGATAAATCGCAAAAGATGCCTGAAGCCTCGTGCGATTCCTCCCAGACTGAGAAAATGTTTTTTAATAATTCGTGAAGGAGTAAGAATACAATTCACCACCCCCTCTCATACCCGTGGGTGTCGTAAAAGACCATTAAGGGATATATTACGCATATGACATCTATGCAAGAGATGGAAAACTCGAAACAAAACCCTATACCAACCTGTTTGACTAGTATGATATAGTAAGGTCTATTTCCCTCTTATTATGGAGGAGGCTTGAGCCCAGCAGTGGGACGTATATGAGCCGAAATGATGAATGATGATGATATAACATCTGGGCAAGAGAAGGAAAACTCGAAATGAAACCCTGTACCAATATGTCTGACCAGCATGGTATAGTAGGTCAAATTCCCTCCCATTGTGGTGGAGGTCCGAGCCCACCAGTGGGACGTATGTGGGCTGCGATGATGAAAATGAATATTGACCTTCTATTTGAAAATCTAATTCTACAGAAGGTACCTAATTGCGTTAACAGTAATCTACCGAGTGGCCTACTGCAGTCAAGACTGCAGTCGATTTTAAAAGAGGAGAAAGAGCTGAAAGTTATAAACCTCCACGCTGTCGGCTTGTCGCCCCGAGTATTTTGGCAGGGCCGGATAATAGAAAATGAAAAAATAGCTGGAAGTCAAATGAAAGTAAGTCTGTATGTAGACAACATTCTGTGACATTCATCCGTAGAAGTAAAACCCTAAATACTAGAAATAAAACCCTTTTTTGGAAAGATAACATCCAGCATTTAAGAAAAGATCCTTGTATTGCGTGGATTTTTCATCATTCATCATCATTTCAGCTCATATACGTGCCATTGTTGGACTCAAGCCTCTTCCACAATAGGAGGGAAATTGACCTTATACCATGCTGGTCAGACAGGTTGGAATAGGTTTTTATTTCGAATTTTCCTTCTCTTGCATAGATGTTATATGCGTATCATATCCCTCAGTAGTTTTTTACGACATCCACGGGTAAGGTAGGGGTTGGTGAATCGTATTGTTACTTCGTCACCACACGGAAACTTTACAAAAATATAATTAACGGACACAATTTACATGCAGATTCAGAACAACAATTTGTTGATAGCACAAAGTATTGTGCAGCGTAGGATTCGAACCCGCGACACTGACACGGTAGATCGGTATCTTAACCACTACCCCTTTTGTACAGTCACCCTATATCCACACGTTGGACCAACGCAGTATAGTAGGTCAATTGCCCTCCTATTATAGACGAGGATGGAGCCTAACAGTGGGACTTGGGTGGGCCGTGAATAATAAGAAAGCGGTGTTAAGTCTTGTATTCTTGCGGGGGGACTTGGTCGAGGAGGGGTACTCCTCGTTGGTATTCCGTCAGGTCGACCACTGAAGTCAGGGGATTCTGCACCGGTGGTCGACCCAACGACAAAGGCTACGTGTCACGGGTGGGTTATGGGGCCGCGTGCCGCCCCTCTGTCGCCCTGGACGGAGCCGGGTGGCGGTAGAGCTGACCGTAGCCTACCCAAAAAAAGGCCTTGTGCCTCCATAACCAAATTAATTATTTATTTCAATAATATTTACATTGATTTCTAAATATAACGAGTAAAAATATTACATATTATAACGAGTAAAAATATTACATATTTATTACTCGATCATAACAGAAAACAAATATATCTTTTTGTAATGCGTACGAAACATTCAAAATATATTTTCAGAATATATTTCGTAGAAATACGTTCGTTATTTATTAACAAGTTACGCTTCGTTGAAAACACCAATTTACATGTACAAGATTGGAGGGGAAAGATAACAAAAATACGGTTTTAGTCACTCTATGTTTCAGTTTAGTTAGTACAGAAATATTGAGAGAGAAAGTGAAATTCAAGGTCTTACAGTTAGCGGGTTATTTTTTAATTGAAATATTATTTAAATGAGTCATTGTTTTTTTATTTTATTGCGGAAAAGTCTGAAAGGAGCCTTAGGTGTTTGATATGTGAGGCCGTGGGCGACTGGACTGGGGAGTTAGTCCGTCATCCGCCGAGAGGTCGACCGCGCGAGGAAGACCGACGTCCTCTCCGTGGGGGTGACGTCGGTCGAGAAGAGGGTACTCCTCAAGGGGTATTCCGTCGGACCGATCACTGAAAACAAGTCTCCCTGTACCGGTGGTCGGCCCAACGACGAAGACGACATGTCCTGGGTGGGTTACGGGTATACGCGCTTAGGCACCTCTGTCGCCCGATGGAGCCGGGCGACGGTTTTTGATATGTGGTAGGCCCATACGGTCGAAAGTCTTCTGATTTTTAATCAACATTTTTAAAAAGTAATTAACTTAAATTTTTATTTCCCAATATACTTATAAACATTTTTCTTATTTTTTGTTCTTATTTTTTTGTTTTTCACTTCTTGTTCTTATGAGTTAGGAACACAATGTCGATAATCGTCTATATACAGCCGCGACTCAGTCCTTCCGGGCTAGTACTACACTCTCGAAGAAATTCAAGGTTTGAGTAGTAGCAGTGCATTGTACTTCGTTCCATGAGCGAGAGTCGGCAATCCAAATTTCCGAGGATGGTGGGTTTTGGTAAGAAAGTTAGTATTACGGCACCTCATTGCATGCATTCATATTCCCTTCATTTTCGTGATAGTAAAAAGCGACATAGCGACAAAAGTCCATCTGCCACTTACTATCAGAAACAACAATTAAAACAAATAGAAGGCTCGACTAATGATGATAAATGATACGTCGTCGTTTATCTTGATATTCTGATATTAATACTTTGTGCTATTAGCAAACTGCGAGTCAGGTTGTAATTTGTGTCCATTAAATTGTATAGTTTTAACGACCCCCGCAATGCAAGGATTATTTCCTTAGTCCCGGATGGTATCATTAAAAAAATATTTTTGTTCATGTTCTTTAGTCACCATAAATCATACACTTTTATAGACTATATCCTTGCTATAAAATCTTTCAACATATTTAGTATATTTTTTCAATCGTAAATAATATACTTAAGTGAATTCGAGGCATTGGGCGGCGGCGAATAATAGGATTTTGAAGTAAGATTGGTGTCAGGTGTAAAACAGGTGTTTGTTCAAAAATATTCCACAGCCCTGTATTATATTATTTTATTTATAAAATGTTTTTAGGTGACGTAAAAGGTGACATTTACGTCACCTAAGAGCTTTAAATCGATCTAGATCAGATCCATTTGATGGCGTCTAATCAACAATACATACGTTCCCAAAGAGGATTGTGTTGAAACAGTCATAAAACTATTCCCAAAACTCTTTGCGATATGTATGATGGATGAAAAAATACATATTGCGCCCACCTACGTAATTAAAATAAGAGCAAGATGATTGTGATGAAAAATTATTTTAATCTAGCAAACCACTCTCGATTCGCTTCGGTTTCAGCCGCCTACCGACAGTTCCCGTTCCAGTGGGAATACCGGTATAAAATATAGCCTAAGATAAAATCTTTATATAAACAGCTATCTGGTAGTACAATAATATCAAAATCGATCCAACCGTTTTGAAGATTACCTCAAACAAACAGATAGATAAAATACTTTTAAACTGGTTTTTAGAGATAGGTGTCGTGCCAATAACTGTGTGAGCATGAAAAAAGCCCAGTATTTTGACATTACAAACAGACACTTCAATTTTAATGATATAATAATGAATGTATAACATATTTATTTGTATAAATATGTTATACATTTTGAATATTATTATTACACTGAGTCCTACAGTACGTCGTCCGATACGTAGCCGCCACTCGAGAACCTTTCTTATCCCGAGGTTGTCAATTCACTGAGCGATGTGGCTAGCCTATTGGAACTTCAGCGTGCTAATTCTTCGGTGCCACTTTGGCAATGGGCAGGCCACATCGCTCGACGAACCGACAATCGCTGGGGCAGAAACATTCTCGAGTGGCGACCACGTATCGGACGACGCAGTGTAGGACGACTATACCAGGAAAAAAAATGTCTACACATGTTATTCATTAATAATGTAGCCTTCCATTGGCGAAAGAATTTTAAATTTGATTAACATCCCGCGGTTTCACTCGCATAGGGGAATACCGGGATAAGAACATATGTATGTTACTCTCTCAAAATTTATAAAATCGATAAAATTTCCGCAGATTCGCCGTTATTGTTCCTGTTTCCCTGGGTATATTGGGATAAAATAAAGGCTATATTACTCGCTGATAATATAGCTTTTCATTGGTGAGAGAAATTTATAATCCATTTAGTGGCTTAAGCGTGAAACCGTAACAAACAAATTTACTTTCGCATTTATAATATTAAGATGGATGCGATAAATAATTAAAAGCTCTTTTTGACGTTTATGTTATCGCCTAGCGCTCACAGTAGGGACCTATGCGGTAACATAACGAAACACTTTATTTAATGAAAAATGGTCGCTATTACAGCGAGTGGTTTTTGATCAAATGATAATTTGCTTTATGTCTGTCAACGTGACACGTTTATATCATCATAGATTCGTTTTAGGTGCGACAAGGTATGTATATTGATATTGTATTTATAACTGAATTAAAAAATTGGTTTCTAATTTTGATATGTATTATATTTTCTCTGTGGTGACGGACTAAGAATACGATTGACGACTCCCTTTCTTAGCCCTGGCCATATTATGATTAATATGCAAATAATATCTATTTTAACTTAAGAGGATCTTCTCATCCAATATTCCGCAGTGTCTGAAAACAAAGGTTTATAACCAGTGTGTGTTACCAGCGATGACTTACGGCACTGAAACGTGGTCTCTAAATGTCGGCCTCATAAAAAAACTCAAAGTCAATCAACGTGCTATGGAGAGGGCTATGCTCGGTATTTCTCTGCGTGATAAAATTCATCACACGGAAATCCGTACAAGAGCGGGTGTAAGCGACATAGTCCGCAGAATTAGCACGTTGAAATGATAATAGGCAGACCACATTGCTCGTCGAACCGACAACCGTTGGGGAAGAAAGGTTCTTGAGTGGCGACCACTAATCGGACGACGCAGAGTAGGACGACCTCCTTACTAGGTGGTCTGACGACATTCTCAAAGTCGCAGGGAACCGTTGGATGTAAGTGGTGCAGAATTGTGCCGAGTGGCATTCTCGTGGGGAGACCTATGTCCAGCAGTGGACGTCTGTAGGCTGATGGATGGATGGAACATCTATTCAAGAGACGAAGTGAGCGAGAGAGCATAAATTCCAACATTCTGAGAATGTTTACGTGTGATGAGTTTTGTTGATACCTATTTATTATATTCTCATCTTTTTTTTTTTTTTTTTTGTGGGTGGGCCGCGGTCGGCGCGCCTCCGCACCACTCCGTCCGGGGCGACAGAGGGGCTTAAGCACGCAACTCCCGCGACCCACCCGAAAACCACGTCGCCTTCGTCGTTGGGCCGACCACTGGAGCAGCGTTAACTTGTCGTCAGTGGTCGGCCCGACGGAATACCCCCTATTGGGGTACCCTCCCATCGACCGACGTCCCCCCCTCGAGGAGGACGTCGGTCTTTCCTCACGCGGTCGGCCTCTCGGCGGGTGACGGACTAATCCCCGGTCACGTCACCCGCGGCCTCGGCTAGGGCGGCATGAGGCGCAGATAGTTGCGCCTGCGCCGCCCCAGTCGCCGGCGGCGGATCTCCTCATCGAGGCTGCGCTCCACGCGCAAACGATCCGCCGCCTCCTTCTGCGAGATCACTGTCTCGCAGAAGGATTATATTCTCATCTGGGCATGAATCTCTATAATATGAGGGAAGTTGACCTACTACACCTCATTGGGCAGATGGGTGGCTATATGGTTTCGTTTACACGGCGCAGCACACGCTCGAGGAATGTGCTGTGTGGGAGGGGGAGCGTCGTGAACTCATCGCGATTATCGGTGCCGACCTGACGCTGCCGACCATCGCCAGAGAGATGCTCGTCAGCGTCAGGAACTGGGACGCGGTCGCCGCCTTCTGTGAGGCCGTTATCTCACGGAAGGAGGCGGCGGATCGTGTGCGAGTAGAGATCCTATTCGGCGACACGTTCCGCCGCCGGCGACTCGGGCGGCGCAGGCGCGAGTATCTGCGCCTAATGGCGCCCTAGCCGAGGCCGCGGGTGATCAGACCGGGGAATTGTCTGTCACCCGCAGAGAGGCTGACCGCGCGATGGCGACCGACGTCCCAATACGTCGAGAGGTGAGAGGTTACCCGAAAGGGTATTCCGTCGGGCCGACCACCGATGACAAGTCACATCTGCACCGGTGGTCGGCCCAACAACAAGGTGACGTGGGTACGGGAGGGTTATGGGCCCGCGCGCCGTCCTTTCATCGCCCCGGACGGACAGGACCGCGCGTGCGCTTACCATAGCCCACCCATAAAAAAAAAATGGTTTCGTTTAGATTTTGCCTCGTCTTATACAGATGTTATCTGCATATTATATCTTTAGTAGTCTTTTACACCCGCTATGGGCAAAATGTGGGTTCATCATCATAATTATCTCAGCCCATATACGTCCCACTGTTGGGCTCGGACCTCCTCTATTACTGAAGAGAAATTGACCTACTATACCACGTTGGCCGACGTGTTGTCATAGTTTTGTTTCAAGTTTGCCTTCTCTTGCATAGATATTATATGCATATTATACCTCTTAGTTGTCTTTTACGACACCCGCGGGTAAGATAGGGGTGAACTGTATTCTTAATCAGTTACTAAAAGGAGCAAAAACTGTATTAATTATTTATTACCATAACATTAACCCAACCGGCAATAGCACCTATTTGTAAATGCCAAACCTTTGATCTATTAACTAAAGGAAATAGCCAAATGGACTGTCAGCATATAAATTATCATTACTTGTGATTTATGAACTAAATGGGCTCAATAGATCTGCTATTGTCATGCGAATAAGTGATTTATAAAGTGGTTGTGATACCAAACTGCCGTGCAATTTGATTACCTCATAGAACAGTGTTTTATACGATACAGAAATTGTCCGTGTAATGACTGAGTAAAAATACAATTCACCGTCCCTATCTTGCACGTGAGTGTCGTAAAGGACGACTAAAGGATTATAATATGCATATAACACCTATGGGAGAGAAGGAAAACTCGAAACAATACCCTATACCAACAAACTGGGTCAGCGTGGTATAGTAGGTCAATTACGCTCCGACTATTTGGTAGAAGCTGTCAACAGTCGTTTGTCTACAGCCGCGGGCCAATCCGTCCAGGGTAGTACCATACCCTCGCGTAAAATCGACGTTTGAGTAGTTATGTTATCTTATATCTTTAAACGAGCAATTCTTGTATATATATATATATATTCAGGATCTCGGAAACGGCTCCAACGATTTTGTTGAAACTTGGCATACTAGAGGTTTCGGGTCCAAAAAATCGATCTAGCTAGGTTTTATTTATAGAAAATGTTGTTTTGTCCGTGTTTTTAGCAAAACAAACAATGATATTAAATTTTAAAAGAATATGAATTCAAATTTCGTTATCAACGTCATGAGTTACGATAGCTCAGTTGAGGAGACGGCCGGTTCTAATTTGAGTTTTTTTTGGCAATCAAACAGCGTCGGTTCGAATCTCGGTGTTCTTATTATTTTTTTTGTATTTTTTTATATAATTTTTATTTTTTTATTTTTTATTAATATACTAGCAACCCGCCCTCGCTTCGCTTCGGTTATAGGTTATAGTCGTTTTACCCGCGTAGTGCCCGTTCCCGTGGGAATACCGGGATAAAATATAGCCTAGTTTACGCCCTGATATTATAGCTTTCCATTGGTGAAAGAATTTTTGAAATCGGTCCAGCCGTTTTGAAGATTACCCGGAACAAAACAGACAGACAGACAGACAAAATTTTTTTAATTGCTATTTTAGGCATAGGTGTCGTGCAAATAACCGTGTGAGCATGAAAAAAGCCTATTATTTTGACATTACAAACAGACACTCCAATTTTATTTATTGGTATAGATATCTAAATAAATTCGACAATAATATTCCGAGCGAAGCTCGGTCAACCAGATATTATTTCTTTATGTACTTAGTTTGGTAAGCGAGGGAGCGAGAAGCCTATCTTTTTGAGGATGTTTGTGTGGGTGGGTTTTGGTGATGCCTTTAATATCAACGAATCTCTTTCCCCCCATTCACACTTCATTCACGGTATGCAGCGGCCTAGCAAAGGTCTATGAACGGCAGTATCATCAGTTGTGCTATTTCGTTTGTCAACAACAGCAATTAAAGATATATTTCACTATACAACCCAAGTCGCTCAGCGTGCTATGGAGCGGGCTATGCTCAGAATTTCTCAGCGAGATAGAATCCGAATTACAAAAATCCGCAGAAGAACGGGTGTAACCGACATAGCGCGAAGAATTAGCACGCTGAAATGACAATGGCCAGGCCACATCGCTCGAAGAACCGACAACCGCTGGGAAAGAAAAATTCTTGAGTGGCGATCACGTATCAGACGACACAGTATAGGACGCCCCCACTAGGTGGACCGACGACCTGGTGAAAGTTGCTGGACGTCGTTGTATGCAGGCGGCACAAGACCGCACTTTGTGGCGTCACATGAGGGAGGCCTACGTCCAGCAGTGGACGGCGAAAGGCTGAAATGATGACTGATGATACAACACAACTTTCTCTAATAATATGGTTGTATAAAAATAAATATCAAGTATAATATTAGTATTAAAAGGCTTATTGAAGTGGAAATATCCACAGAACCGTTATTTTGTGTTCATTCATATGAAAATAAATAAAAATCCATTATGAACAGAATCAACTTTTTACTTTGTTATCAGAGTATTGTATGTCTATTGAAAGTACAATATACTAATTGACCCGGGCGAAAAACTACGGGCAATTATCTATACCAATAAATAAAATTGGAGTGTCTGTTTGTAATGTTAAAATAATAGACTTTTTTCATGCTCACATGGTTATTAGACACCCATGCTTAAAATACAGATTAAAAATTTTTTGTCTGTTTGTTCCGGGTAATCTTCAAAACGGCTGGACTGATTTCAAAAATTCTTTCACCAATGGAACGCTATAATATCAGGGAGTAACCTAGGCTATATTTTATCCCGGTATTCCCACGGGAACGGGAACTACGCGGGAAAACGACTAAAACCGAAGCGAAGCGAGGGCGGGTTAGTATACGGATAGTTTTATATATACAGAGTGTCTCAAGTTATGGAACAACTGTTCGCAAATAAATATTATAATTTTTAACAAAAAACAAACCGACTTCAAACAGTAAACTAAAAAAGTTAAAATTGCCTATAAAATTTTAAGAATTCCACCAATTTCTCAAGGATATCCTCATCTGATCCTGACCTAGGTACTAGACCTATGGGACCACCTGGGAAGTATACCCTATCAAACAAAAAAAGAATTTTGCAAATCGGTCCAGGCGTCTTTGAGTAATCGGTGAACATACATAAAAAAAAAGATTCCGACGAATTGAGAACCTCCTCCTTTTTTGAAGTCGGTTAAAACATCACAATTCATAATCACATCACAAAAAACAATAAAACATAACAGTTACAGTGATTTCAAAAAAGTATGTCTAAGAGTCTATGCTTTAAATGTTACATATTAAATAGGCATGTACAGACAGGATACATATAGGCATGTGACGCGTCACCAGTATAAATAGGTACGAATCGCGCAAACGCGTAGATGGTAACGTAGGTGTCAACGGTCAGCGGCGGATCAGCTGATTTTAAAGCGAAGTTTGTCTTACTTATGCGAACGTAATCGTTGATTTATTCAATTTCTAATGAACATTTAACAAAGTACGAATATGTTGCAAATTAATTATCACTGACGTTATACATATCAATCAGATTTACACGGAAAAGCGATGACAAAAGTGAAAAATTTACATGTTTCCAATTCATTAGAGAATCGATATTTTTACTTAATTTTTTTTTATGGGTTCCTACCACGATTGCCTAACTCCCGTTTGACCAGTTACCCCATAACCTGATATACCCTGTATATATATAATTGCAATAATACCAAGTATATTACAATGTTATAATCATTTATTACATTAGTTTTAAGTTACATTCAAGTTTTCTATTAAAGAAAAACAGAGATTCCATTATTCAAATTATTATAAAGAAAGAACTTTGACAAAACTTGGATCAAAATATCAAAGTTTTTAAGTAAGAAATTTACTCTATATATTTAAGAACTGTCCTTAACTTTTATAGCACTGGAAGAAAAATAGATGCTGCTATTTTTTTTAAGGAAAATTAACTTTTAAAAGGATACTTAGTAAGAATAAGTGGTTGTATAATTAACAGCATGTATCATTATCATGTCAGCCCATATATGTCCCACTGCTGGGCTTGGGCCTCTTTCAAATGAGAGGGATTTTGACTTACTATATCACCCTTGTCAAACGTGTTGATATAGCTATTTAATTTGATAGTTCTTCTCTCCTATCAAAATTATTGGAAATCACACTATATTAAAAAATAAATTGAAATTATATTTATTGAAAAACTAGCAACCCGCCCTCGGTTTGCTTTCAGTCGCGTTACCCGCGTAGTGCCAGTTGCCATGGGAATACCGGGATAAAATATAGCCTATATTACTTCCTGATATTATAGCTTTCTATTGGTGAAGGAATTTTTGAAATCGATTCGGTAGTTTAAGCGTGAAAGCGTAACAAACAAACTTACTTTAGCATTTATAATATTAGTAAGGATGTTACTATAGCTTCAATGAATATCTCAGAGATATAAACTGAATAATCTATCAATTTCAAAAATAAAGATAGAATAATTATTATGTAAGGATAAAATAATAAATAAATATATGCTAATAAAAATAATTTTGAATTTAGTCACGTTACTTTTATAAGAATAGAAATATTATCAAATAATATTACGAGCTGTAGTTACTGTTGTAATGATATGAGCATGTAACATTAATTTACATTCGTGTCTAAGATAAAAATAACAGTATCATTTTATATTAGACACAAATGTAAATTTGTAATGAAATAAATGTCTTATGTCTTGCATAGATGTTATCTGCATATTATATCCCTTAGTCGTTTTACACCCAATTTTTACCCGTGGCTGTTGAACTCACGGATAAAAAAGGAGGGTAATGAATTCAATTTTTAAATGTTTTCTATTGTGATTGTAGGTTTTCACGGTTATTGACTTTAAAAAAAATTAAGCCGACAATCTAGTAATTTTGTCGAGTGAGTTTCAAATGAACTTGCGGTCAAAAACTCTCACCACGCCCACAAAGCAACACGCAAACGGATATAATTACTAACCGTAACTACTGCGTCAATGACCTGTTCACACATTTCATGTCTATATTTAATTACTTTAGATCTCCAAGATATAGTTTATCATCATCATTTTAGCCTCTACTAGCAACCCGCCCTCGCTTCGCTTCGGTTTTAGTCGTTTTACCCGCGTAGTTCCCGTTCCCGTAGGAATACCGGGATAAAATATAGCCTAGTTTACGCCCTGATATTATAGCTTTCCATTGGTGAAAGAATTTTTGAAATCGGTCCAGCCGTTTTAAAGATTACCCGGAACAAACAAACAAACAGACAGACAAAAAAAAAGTGTATTTTAGGCATATGTATAGTGCAAATAACCGTGTCAGCATGAAAAAAGTCTATTATTTTGACATTACAAACAGACACTCCAGTTTTATTTATTGGTATAGATAAAAGTGTATGGTATTTTTTTACGTCATCTGGTGTATCCATCAAGCCTTAAAATAAGTCACCCGCTGAGAGGCTGACCGCGTGAGGAAAGACCGAAGTCCTCTGTTGGGCCCTGTGGATAATAGGAGGGAAATTGACCTACCATTCCACTCTGGTCAGATCTGTGGGGCTTTGCATTGAGTTTGCCTTCTCTTGCATCGATTTTATCTGCATATAACATCTTCATTCATTCCTTAATTGTTTTTTTTTGGTTAATTGTGTTCTTACTCCGTAACCACACAGATAAGATTTGCTTCAATTCCTCTTTATTTTATCTTGTAAATTAAAACTATTTTATGGAAATAATAAAATAAATGTTGGATGTGAGACATCTTGGTCTCCCTTGACCATGAACGCTGTAAATTATTCGAAACGTCGGACAATCAATAATTAAATACAAACGTGGTAAAATTCGTAAAATAGTTTTATTTACAACTAGCTAACTCGGCGAACTTCGTAACGCCATAATTTTTTTTCGTATATACATTTTCTAAATTTCCGAATATATATTCTATAATAGATAAAAATTATCCTATGTCCGTCTTCTGGTTCTAAGCTGAGGTAGCACACCAATTTTCAGCCAAATCTGTATAGCCGTTCTTGAGTTATAAACATAGTAACTAACACGACTTTCTTTTATATACAGGTGTATCAGGTTATGGGGCAACTGGTCAAAAGGGAGCTAGGCAATGGTGGTAGGAACCCATGAAAAAAATTTAAACGAATCATATCGATTCGTTAAGGAATTAGAGACATGTAAAGTTTTCAATTTTGTCATCGCATTTTCGTGTAAATCCGATTGAAATGTATAAAGTCAATGATACTTAATACGCAACATATTCATACTTTGTTAAATGTTCATTAGAAATTGAATAAATCAATGATTTCGTTCGCATAAGCAAGACAAACATCGCTTTAAAACAGCTGATCGGCCGATGACCGTTGACGGCTCGCCGTTGTTACCTATGCTCATTGAAGCGTTTGCGCAATTCTAGGTATGAATGAATGAAATTATGCTGTCGAAGCTTTACATGCTTACATGTATTCTGTCTGTGCATGCCTACATAATACATAACATTTAAGGCATAGACTTTTAGACACATTTTTTTTTTTGAAATCACTATAACTTTTATGTTATATTGTTTTTTGTGTAATGTACATGCTAATTATGATCTATGACCGTTAAACTACAACATACTCGAACAGTTCTCCCATAACCTGATACATCCTGTATATTGATGTGTAATACTGGCGTAAACATCAGAAATCATTATCCCTAGTTCTTCTTTAAAAGTTCATTTTCTCTTGCAGAAATGTTATTTATCTACCCGAGAAATTACATTGATGATAAAACTGTGTAGTATTTTTTACGCCATCTGGTGTATCTATCAAGCCTTAAAATAAAACCTAGCTCATTTGCATGCCGTAGGGTTAAATCCAGCGATACCTCAGGGAGTGTTGTCGACATTTCGTATTCTAAATTCATACCACAGATTTTCAAATGTCAACACAATTTTAAATTTAAATAATTCAGCAGAATGTTGACCGCATGCGTGCTTCGAATGACAATTACGTGGTCGAACTTCTGTAGATCTTGTTAAAACTTGCTCCGTTAGGGTCGGCGTCTGAATAGCAATGCAATGTACGGTTGTGAACGTTTTTTGTAATTTTGTATCGAATATAGTAACTTTTTGTGTATTTTATAACTTTAAACGAGCAAATCTTGTGGATTTATATCTCTCTAGCAACCCACCCTCGCTTCGCTTCGGTTTCTGTCGTCTTATCCCCGTAGTTCCCGTTCCCGTTCCCGTGGGAATACCGGGATAAAATATAGCCTAGTTTACTCCCCGATATTATAGCTTTCCATTGGTGAAAGAATTTTTTAAATCGGTCCAGCCGTTTTGCAGATTACCCGGAACAGACAGACAGACAGACAAAAAATATAAAGCGTATTTTAAGCATATGTATAGTGCAAATAATCGTGTGAGCATGAAAAAGTCCATTATTTTGACATTACAAACAGACACTCCAATTTTATTTGTTTGAAATTCTACTACATAGAACCAAGGTCAAATGGGATATTGTAGTACTGACGGAATGTTGGCTTCTTGGTACCAATAGCATACCCAAATTACCAGACTATCAGACTTATTCCACTATGTGCCATAACACGCAGAATGAGGGCGTTGTAGTCTACATCAACAGAAATATTCTTACTAATGTTAGAGAATACCCATTTAACGACTCTAACTGCCTCCAAATTAATTATAATAAGGACACAATCATCTTGGCTGTTTACCGCCCCCCTGCTACTAGAAATATAACAAACTTCCTTTCCGACTTACAGACTACACTATACAAAATAGACAAAACAAAAAACATTATTATAATAGGCGATATTAACATAAATATTAGTCACGACTCACAAGATCCTAATAAAGACCCTTATTTGACGCTACTTGCCTCATATGGTCTATTACCAACGCACACGCTTTCGACTCGAGGAAATAGCTGTTTGGACCATATCAACCTTAAGTCTACTCTTCCTGCTAGAACATACGTTGCTAAGTCAGACATAACCGACCATGACACCACCATGATTTTTCTCTCTAGAACTACACCCATACTAAAACCTCCTAATTTCGTAAATAGACTAAACAAAGTGCAAACAGCGGCTGACCTAAATAAAACAGATTTTAGTCCAATCTATCAAATCCAAGATCCGAACGTTGCAACAGACTTTCTTATTAACTCCATTACACAAATAATAACAGCGAACACAAAAGTTTTAAAAACCGAACCGCAAAAAGGTCCTGAAGCCATGGATTACACCTGGGCTTATACGATGCATGAGGCACAGGGATACCCTACACAAAAAATCTAAATTGGCGCCAGAAAATGAAGTCCTACGTCTCTCATATTGCCGTTACAGAAACTTTTGCAATGGCATCCTTAAAAAACTTAAACGAGAATATGACAAAAATGAAATTCAAAACGCAGGTAAAGACAATAAAAAAATATGGCAGGCCATTAACAAAATCGCACACAGATCTACAGGCAAAAACAGTTGCACCAATTCACTGTCTCTTGCAGCTTCACCCACTGAATCAGTCGAAGTCATTAATGACTACTTTTCAAATATTGGTAAAAAATTAGCTGATAAAATTCATCCCTCACATATCCATTGTAGAAACAAACCTAACACTATGCCTAAATCAATGGTACTTCTACCAACCGACGAGGATGAGGTGAACAGAATGGTGGGGTCATTACGTAACGGCTGCTCGGTAGGATGGGATAACATACCAATTGATATAATTAAATATAACAGTCATGTTATAGTCCCGCCACTCACTCATATTTGCAATCTATCCCTTATGACTGGTAAATTTCCTCGAGCTTTTAAAAAATCTATATTACATCCTATCTATAAGGCAGGTGATAGAGACCAGATCACAAATTACAGACCCATAGCCCTCTTGCCCGCACTATCAAAAGTCCTCGAACGAATTATGAATACTCGTCTAGTGAATTACCTGGAATAACACCATATTATAGCTCCCAATCAATATGGCTTCCGAAAAGGTAGATCCACTGCTGATGCAGTCCATGATCTCACAAATCATATAGTAGAAAAAATGGATGCGGGCGAGAAAGTTCTGGGTATCTTTCTGGATCTTGCCAAGGCCTTCGATACGATCTCTATCTCCAGGCTTATTGAAGGATTAGAATGTATTGGCATAAGAGGCTGCCCATTAAATCTTTTTACAGACTTCCTCACTGGCCGTACACAGAGCGTTAGGATAGATAGGCACACTAGTACAGAACTACCAGTCTCTCACGGAGTTCCACAAGGTAGCGCAATCTCTCCGACTTTATTCCTCATCTACATTAATGATCTGTGTACTACCAACGTAGACAATGGTAAAATATTTACCTTCGCGGACGATACCGCCATCCTGTTCCACTCAAACTCGTGGGAGAGCGTAACCAGGTATGCCCAATCGGGCTTAAATACTATAATCAATTGGCTCAAAGACAATCACCTAACACTCAACACTGAAAAAACCAAATATACCATTCTCAATACGTAACACAAATCGTCAAACTCCACTCTCATTACCTTTAATAGGGCATACTTGTGTTGATAGTAACTCATGCTCATGCCCCCAACTCCAAAAGAGTTCCACAATTAAATACCTGGGTATAATATTAGACGCTAGCTTGAGTTTTCATCAGCACATAGAAACCTTAACTTCTAGAATTCGTAAGCTTATATTCGTTTTCAAAAATATTAGACATGCGTCAGATAGCAATCTGATGAAAACCATATATTTCTCCTTATGCCAGTCAGTTATTGCTTACTGCATTACGAGCTGGGGTGGCGCATGCAAATCAGCTATGATTCAAATCGAGAGAGCCCAGCGCGCAATCTTAAAGGTATCAAATTTTCTTCCTTTCCGGTACTCTACCACATCATTATACAAAGAATGCAATGTATTAACTGTTCGGCAGCTATTCATCCTCAACATTATTATTAAACAACACTCTCTTCTGACATACAGCTCACTGCCACTGAGCAGGAGACGCTGTGAACCAGTAAGTTTCACTTCTCAAAATCTTACAACAAAGTTTTCTAATCGTTTCTTTTGTTTCCTTGGAAGATATCTTTACAATGCTGTAAATAAAGATCATAATATATATTCGCTCACTAAACAATCTTGCAAAACTAAGATTGCTAATTGGCTCATAAACTTAGACTATAAAAAAACTGAAAGTCTCCTAATTCGTGCCCGTATAACGTAAAATTAAAAATACACAGATACATTACTCACAGCTGGCATATTACAAAGGACATTCACATACACGCCATTAAGCGACATGTAATCATATACACTCACACATACACACTGCACACTTCACATCCACACCTCCATAACACCTATATATTACACAAACCCAAGCAAACACACACATACTCTGACACACACAAACTCATTACTAACCCTGACGATACCAACAATCAAACTCTGTAGTTGTACCTATTATAACCTATATGTTATGCGGAACTAAATAGTGGCCCAGTGTTTCTACGGAAGCGCCTGGTGGCCTGAAATACAGGTTTTTCCTAGTTTGGGCTCCAGTATGCCACAATAAGTACTGTGTCATTGTACAACACGCATTTTTGTAACTTACTATTATTATTGTGGCGAAATAAATTATTATTATTATTATTTATTGGTATAGATAATTTCATTCATTTCAACTTATATACAGCTTATTGCTGAGCTCGAGCCTCCTCCTGAATGAAATTGATTTTCTGTATCACGCTGGTCAGATGGGTTGGTTCTTTTTATGGGTGGGCTATGGTAAGTGCACACGCCATCCATTCCGTCCGGAGCGATGAAAGGACAGCGCGCGGGCCCATAACCCCCCCGTACCAACGTCGCCTTCGTCGTTGGCCCGACCAGCAGTGCCAAGTTCCTTGTCCTCATTGGTCGGCCAACGGAAGATGGGTTGGTATAGGATTTTATTTCGTGTTTTCATTTTTTTGCATAAATATATACGTTTATTATCCCTTAGTCGTCTTTTACGATACACTCGGGCAAAACTACTTCGTGTGGTGACGGAGTAAGTTTCTTCTTTTTTTCTTTCTTTCAATTCACCACTACTCGTGTGTGGTATTGATATAAGAATGATTATTTATTATTAATTCCTTTTCCATATGTATTGGAATTGATTATGGGTAACCAGATAATTTTCCGTGTGGGGACGGAGTAAGAATACAATTCACGACCCCCTCTTGTGCCCGTGGGGGTCGTAAAAGACGACTAAGGGATATAATATGCATATAACAACTATGCAAGAGAAGGAAAGCTTGAACTAAAACCCTATATTAATACGTTTGATCAGTGTGGTACAGTAGGTCAATTACCCTCCCACAGATAAGCCCAACAGTGGGACGTATGTGAGCTAAGATTATGATAAAAAACCACTATTATATCATATTCAATACACTTTAGCATTTTCTCTGTTTAACATTACATAAAATACTAGCTCAATTATTCAATAAAACATTATAGAACACTAAAATATTGAGTAAAATTTTAGAGCGCCCCATGACATTTTCACATTCTTAAGAAAACTCTTTAAATCTGTTCATTGAAACAGAAATCAAAATATCCGTACAGTGCTGTCAGCTGTCAATGCAGGCACGTCGCCAGGAGTGCTTCCTGACGCTTCGTTAAGGCATATCCGAACAATCAACTGTGACCGGTAACAGGAAGCCGCTCTGAACCGCATCCAATCACAACTTAATATCGCTTATTTGTTAAACCGTTTTGTAGTAACTACCTACAATAATAACTATATATCTAACTACACTCATTTGCAAAAAAAACGGGCACCTAAGCAATGAACCATTTCAAATGTTAATATTTCTTTGTTTGATAATTATAGGTAGTTTTATCCACACAATTTGCTAAATTAATAAGAAAATAATCGTTTTCATCAGTATTTCATAAAATTTAGATACAATTTATGGGAAATAATGCTAAACCTCGCTAGTAGTGTATATTCGCTAGTAGTGCATATGCTCATGAAGTAAAAATAAAAAAGTTTTTTTGTTTGTTTTTCTTTAATAAAGTAAAAGCAGATAAATGTTTAGTATCGAGTGTGACCCCCTCTAGCTAAAATCACAGCTTGAATTCGTCTGGGCATGCTAGCGAGTATATCCCGGATACTTGCTTGCGGAATACGTTCCCACTCCGCAGTAATCACATTCTTCAGCTCTCTGATGGTCTGCGGAGCCGGGTGTACTGATCTCACACGCCGTTTCAGAACGTCCCAGACATGCTCTATGGGATTGAGGTCGGGACTTCGAGCTGGCCAATCCAAACGACGAATGCCGACCTCTTGCACATACGCATTAACATCGCGGGATCGGTGGGCGCGAGCATTGTCGTCCATAAAAATCGAGTCTTCACCTAGAGCGGCCAATGCGGGTTGTGCATGAGAAATTAGAACTTCCGTTATGTATCGATGCCCAGTCAGTGAGCCGTTTTCAATGAAGACTAACTCTGTACGATCCATTGAATTTATTCCTGCCCAAAACATAACAGAGCCCCCACCATAAGGTGTGATTTCTTCGAAACATGCCTCTGCAAAGCGTTCTCCTTGTCTTCTTAGCACTCGCCGACGTCGATCTTCACCGAACAGAGATATCCTGGCTTCATCAGAGAACAAAACCCTATTCCAATCGTCTTGAGTCCATGATTCACAATTTCTAGCGAACCTAAGCCTGTGAACTCTGTGCTCACGGAGTAATTTGGGGCCGCGGGCCGGGCGGTGACTGCGTATATTGGCAGCGAGAAGCCTCCTCCTGACCGTCCATAGACTAATATGCACATTTCTTACTTCTTGGAGGTTGTTCTTAAGATCCACATACGAAGATTTGCGATTTCTCAATGCGCGACTCACAAGAAAACGATCATCCCGTGGTTGGGTACATGGTTTTCTTCCAGAACCAGGCCTTCTCTCGACGGAACCAGTCTCCTGATATCGCTGCCAGATCCTTTGGACTGTCGAGCGACTAACATTTAGCCTCCTAGCCACGAAACATTGGCTGCAACCCTCTTCAAGCAGCGCGATAATTTTGGTAGCTTTTACCACTTTATCTACCATTTTTGATACAGCCAAACAGCATTAAATAAAGCTTTGACAGTCAAGGATATGAAATTAATCGATAAAAATTGAATAAAAGTTATGAAAGTCGATGTTAACTTCTGGAACTTCGCGCCAAAAATGTAGGATAAAAAGGGGTTTTCTGTAAAAACGAACATCAAATGAAAAATTGAATTTAGAACGTACTTTTTTAAATACCACAGCATTTTTAAAACCGGCCAGTAACGTGTACAAACGATTGAAACCTTTTTGGTATTGTATCTTTTTAAATATGAATGAAAATCAAAACCGCCCGTTTTTTTTGCAAATGAGTTTATATTGACTTTATGGAGCTTTTATCTACACTATATAATATTATAAAGAGGAAAGATTTGTATTTCTGTATTTTTGTATGTAACGAATAAACTCAAAAAGTACTGGACCGATTTTAATAATTCTTTTTTTATTAGAAAGCTACATTATCACTGAGTAACATAGGCTATATTTTATCCCGGTATTCCCACAGGAACGGGAACTACGCCGCGGCGACTGATACCGAAGCGAAGCGAGGGCGGGTTGCTAGTTAGATATATACGAAGATATTATCTATATGAACACGCTTTTATTGGCTTTTCTTTTAAAGAGAATACCCTACTCTTAGGAAATAATACTAATAATTTACAAACATTGGAGACGCCAGTATTTTATAATTTTTGAGCCTTCAATAGCTCAGTGGGTTTTAGGCAATGGCTGTCGCATGCTATGAGTTGTGTGGCACTTTCCTCGATATTTTGAGCTTTATTCTATGGGCGGGCCCGACAACTTCTCAACAACTACAACCAGCAGGATGTCTCCTTTGCAGGTGCTAAGTGTATCTTCTTGATTCGCGGATAAAATACACGACACTATGTGGATCCGGGTGGTAATAATAATCTGAGAATTCCGAGAGAATTAAAATAGCGGGCGAAATAATTTGCGGTAATAAAAATGATGCGATCACTGTCGTGTTTTAAGTGCAAAAATCGTTATGCGAATAGCGGCCGTTCGCGCACTGCTATTGGCCGGATTCGAATGCAATGGTGCCACACATATCAAATAAGACGCGGCAGCCAACTTAACTTATTTTATACTGGCGCGTTCAAACATATAATTAACGGACACAAATTACATTCAGATTTAGAACGCTAATTTGTGGATCGCACACAGTGTTGTCTTTTTTTTTAAAAAGGTTTCATTTAACTTGCCCTGTTAGTATGGGACAAATCTTGCGAGTTAAATTTGAACCACTTCCTGTCGTTAGATTAGGTTGAAATTTGGTTTACTTACGACACTTCAGTGACAATGCAATAATATAGTACCATGAACCTTATCTCAAGATGGCGTCGGCAGGTGGCCATAGGAACTCCTAAACTAAACAAGATAAAAGCGTCGCGTTTGGACTCGTTTGAATAGTCTTGACAAGCACTTTTCTTCGTTTTAGAGCATTTAAATAAAAGCTTGTTTTCAAAATATTTTTTATTTTTGGCTGGGCAATGGTCAGCGCATAAGCCGTCCGCTCCGTCCGGGGTGATGAAGGGGCGGCGTGCAGCTCCATAACCCACCGTATCTCTTCTCCTTCGCCATTAGGCTGACGATTGCCTTGTCCTACGTGGCCAGCCCGGTCAAAGTGATGTCCTGCCAGGGATTCGAACCCTAGACACCGTCATTGTAGGTCAGTATCTTAACCACTGTGCAGTCAAATCCACGTATCTATTAGTCAGTTTATATGCCAAAATAAAAACAGAAGTCCAACTAATAAATTTCTGCAAAATCTTCCATTACAGGTAATTGCCTGGAAGGAAAAAGAATAGTACACGGAACTCAAACCCAGGTCTATACCGTTAACAGCAGCAATATAGCACTTAAACATACAGTCTCTTTCTTTTGTTATTATCCTAAAACGCAGCCGTTATTCCGTATAAAAGGATTTACTATGGATCAAAATGTTTTTCTATATTATTACTTGCAGAATGTAAGTTTATTTATTGTAAGCTCTTATTTCAATAAAACGTAGAAAGGGTTAGAGAGAACGGATTCTTTATTATTTATGGCGCAATGAAAATGTTATTATTTTTATAAACTCATGTTTTTATCCTTGAATATGATATGATTGAATATGATATATATAGATATGGAGAAGTGTGTGAAGGCTACAGTAAGTCTTTGAAGAACATTATCATTACTGCTGAAAATTTTTATCTAGACCCTGATTTAACTAAAACGGCGGGATCGTTTTGGATAATTGTTTTTTTTTTTAAATTTTATTCAAGTACGTACGTCTGTACGTTTCCAACGATCATTTCTCCCACGTACGTGCAAGCTCTGGAATGAACTACCTGCTGCTGTATTTCCCGAACGCTATGACATGTCCTTCTTTTAATAAGGTTTAAGAAGAATATTTTCTTCACGGTAGGCGGCCTGGCGGTGCCCCTGGTATGGCAAAGGTCTATGTGCAGCAGTGTCACTTACCATCAGGTGTGCTGCTTGCTCGTTTGCCACCGTGGGCAATAAAAAAAAACGATGTGGATTTGCTATGTGGTGGTTACGAATATACGTAATTTTATCTTATGCTGTTAAGATAACAATTACATTTTAAAGGAGATTTGACAGCAGATAGGTGGCCGGTCAGGCAACTATAGCCAATATCTTTTGCAATATGATAAAGAGTTGGACTAGGTTTATGAAAAAATCTTAGTCGTCTTTTACGACACCCACGAGCAATGTAAGGCTTGGTAGTATCGTAGCCACCACACAGCACCTATTTTAATTTATTATACAATATTTATCTAATAACATTTCAATATTCATTCCCTCTTTATACACGCACTTCAGAGAATCCATTCATAACGTCTTTGATCCCCTAAATCCTAAGATAAATTTGTGATAATACAAAAAAAAATAAAGTAGCGTAGCGTAACCATTAATAAAAAAAAATGGCCTCCAAATAATATATCCTTGGATTTATGAACCTCATAAAAAGGGGTTTCCTTATATTTAAATCAACATTACCATATGGGACACTTTTAAATAATATGTAAAACATTTTCATAGTCATATTACCTTCATGGGTTCATCATCTTGTTCGTCTCATTTATAGCCCAACGCTGGGCTCGAGTCTCCTCTGCTATAAGAGGAAGATTTATCTATTATACTGCGCTGGTTAAACGGTTTAGTATAGGGTTTTATTTCTAATTTTCCTTCTCTGTTATGTCATACATACAGATGTATGATGTTTTTTATTACAATCGGTGGCATACAAGCAAACAGTACGTCTAATGGTAGGTGTTGCTGCCGCTCATGGACCTTTGTTACTAAATCACTCAGTAGTCATTAGGATAAATCACTCAGTAGTCTTTTTACCGCACCTAGTATGAAGAGGAGTATATTATAGTTTTACTCCATTAGCACACCGAGAATTTGCTATCACTTCCTTATTATACCTGGGAGGATACCCCAAGTAGGTGGTATTCCGTCGGGCCGACCACTGATGTCAAGTAACCCTGCTCCGGTGGTCGGCCCAACGACGAAGGCGACGTGGTTTTCGGGTGGGTTGCGGGTGTTGCATGCTTACGCCCCTCTGTCGCCCCGGACGGAGTGGTGCGAGGAGCGCGCTGACCGCAGCCCACCCACAAAAAAAAAATAACTTCCTTATTATACCTACAGGTATAGAAATCGGTTAATAATAACCAGATAGCATTACGGCAAGATTATTTTTCTGTAACCATAAATTGTGTATGAGACTAGAAAGAATGGAAAGGAAAAATGGTGTCTTGTGTTTGAAACGTCGGGCAATCAAAAATGCGGAATCGGGTCCAGCCATAATTTTTTCATTATATTTGTTTCTATCATATCACATTTCGAAAGGTCACATCACACTGAAGCTATTAGGTAATAAGCATGTTGTTGTATGTATTTTTTTTAAATGAAATAGTACATTAATAAAAAATAGACATTCCCGCTGAGTTTCTTGCCGGATCTTCTCAGTGCGGTCGCGTTCCGATCCGGTGGTAATTTTAAGGAAATATGTAAAAAATGACAATATGTAAGTGTCCCCGCGGGGTTTATAAATAATAAATGATTTGAATTTGACTGGGATAAGAGTGTGATGGTAATGAAACATCTTTTAAGACACTGCCAAGTAAGAAAGTGGTGGCGACACTTGTATTTCGAAACCATTACAACACTAGGTAAAGTTAATTAAAAAAATATACATATCTTAGTACATTCAAATGCTTTATGGGTAAATCTAGACTTATAATAATTTATAGGTAACTTTGTAATATGCTAATGTAGGAGCTTTCAAGTTTGTCTTGCACGCAATTCCGTCAGTGACTTTAATAACTAATCAGAGAAACTAATCGCTGACGAAGCAATGAAATTGTCGAGAACTAATGTCCGTCACTCGTCGAGAGGCCGACCGCGTGAGGAAAGACGTGGTCGATGAGAGGGTACCCCAAATAGGGGGTATTCCGTCGGGCGACCACTGATGACAAGTAATCCTGCTCCGGTAGTCGGCCCAACGACGAAAGCAACGTGGTGTTCGGGTGGGTTGCGGGTGTGCGTGCTTACGCCCCTCTGTCGCCCCGGACGGAGTGGTGCGAGGAGCGCGCCGACCAAAAAAAAAAAAGTGACGGCGAGTGAAGACAAATCAGCTGTCCACACGTTGGTGCTTGTATTCGCTCGGCCAACTAGGCGAGCGACGGCGAGTGTTGGTCAACGAAGGCAAATCGGGTGTATACACGTTGGCGTTGGCCATCGCTCGCCTACGCTCGGCCAACATGTGGACGGGGCATTAGATATATTGGATAAATAGATAAAAATGAATTATTTAGTAATAACACCAATGTCAGTTGAGATGAGATCAATGTCGACGGTCTTCTGTCTACAGCCGCGGGCCGATCCCGCCGAGGTAGTACCACACTCTCACAGAAAATCGACATCAGAGTAGTAGCAATCTATTATGATTGAGCCGGCAGCCTAACTTTTTGAGCGTGTTAACGTGTGATGGGTTTTAGCAATACCTTTATTGTCGTCGAACTTCATTGCTCGCATTCCCATTTCCTTTCACTTTCTTCGCGGTAGGCATCGGCCTAACAAAAGCCCATGAGCGGCAGCAACACTTACCATCAAGTGTGATGTTTGATCGTTTGCCATCAACAGCAATAAATAAAAGAAAAAGATTTTCTCGGACTATTAATTAGTATTGAAATATGAGCAATGAGGCTTATAATTCTCTTATAGTCTACCAGCAGCCCCTTACGGTTTTACCCCCATAGTTCCCCTTTCCGTGGGAATATCGAGATAAATTATAGCCTATGTGTTATTCTGATATGTAAGCTATATAATGTCTGTAAATGTTTACAAATCGGGTAAAATTTGGCAAAAAGTACATCAGCATTCTGTGAACTCCGTTGTCGTGATAACTGCTGAGATAACAGAAATTGTGATGTGTTTTGGGTTATTAGTGTTTATTTTATTATTAACTAGCAGCGCCTTGTGATTTCACCCGCAGTTCCTTTTCCCGTGGGAATATCGGGATTAATTACAGCCTATGTGTTATTCTGATATGTAAGCTATATTATTGTGAAGTTTCATCAAAATTCATTCAGTAGTTTTTGCGTGAAAGAGGAACAAACATCTTCACATCCTTACATTCGCGTTTAAAATATTAGTGGGATGTCATGGGACAACAAAATCCACACAAGCGTAAATGAATATAATAGTATCAGTAAAACTCAAAAATCAAGCGTAAAATAGAAAGAAAGTAAACAAATATAATTAAAACTATTTTTACGGGTTTTATCGCGTTCGTATTTGATTTTTGATTGACGGCATTTCGAGTACTATTCAGCGTTTATGGTCACGAGCAGACAGATGTCTCAAGTTCAACAAGTCATCATTTTTAACATTTAATGTACTACCTTTTACATCATCCCTATTTATATCATCCCTATTTATATCATTTAATGTGCTACCACCGGATTGAAACGCAGTCACAATCAGAAGGATTCGGTAAGAAAACTCAAAGCGCGTGATGCTAAACTATAATTGATTTTTAAAAGGTGGCTTATTTTATCTTACTAAATTTATATTGCTTAAAAATGCAAGATTAAATAATCAAATAAATTTTATACAAAAAGCCAATATATTTTTTCATATAAAATAATTTTCTTTTCCCTCCAGAAATTACTACGGGGAACTACGTTTTAGTTCAAAAAATACCTCGAAAGAAATTAAGATAAACATAGTTATATACGTGAACCATACACGAGAGATTTGAAATGAGGAAAAAACAAATTGTTTTGTTACTCGAACACTTTCATTGCGGTATATAGTACAAATATTTACGCAGGCTTGCTTGTGTAACAAAGTAGCTTGCAATAAATATGAGTTAAGTATATGTATAAATATACCTGTACGTTGACGGCTTAAAATGAGTAAAATTGAAAAATTTTAATAACCTCCGGCACAAACTAAAATAATAAAAAAAAGTAATACGGTCTCTTCAGCAGGAATTATCGATTAATTTTCATTTAACGATTATACTGGCACAAGTGAAGCACTTAATCGAGTATTCATAGCATCATTTTGGAGCTGATACTCTTACACTGCTGGACCGATATTAACCAAACAAGGAAAATTGGCTTTCAAATGAAAAAGCCCCATCGAAATTGGTTCATCCATTTGAGAGTTACGACGCCACAGACAGACCGACACACAGATAGACAGACATGGACGTCAAACTTATAACACCCCTGTTTTACGCCTTGGGTAAAAATACAATATCTCATCATTCCATTATTTTACCTTATTTTTCCGTGATATGAAAAAAAGTTAACCGTGTGATGACGGAGTAGGAATACAATTCACTACCCCCTCTTTTGCTCGTGGGTATTGAAAAAGGCGACTCAAATCAAATCGAATCATTTATTGCATAAGCCCCTTAAGGACACTTATATATTGTCAAGTTTAAATATTCTTTGAATACAATACAATAATCTACCATCGGATCGGAACGCCGCCACAAGCTGAGAAGATCCGGCAAGAAACTCAGCGGGCTGTAAATTTTTTCCTATTTTTGGAATAAAATTACACATATACAATATATAGTCTTAGGTCTAGAGTGATGCCCTTCGAGATAGGATATACTTCTTTTTATTTATTTCAAATAAAAAAGTCACAGGCTGTCACTTTTTTTTAGTCTTTTAAATATATATAATTTTATACTTCGTACGACATATAGTATTAGGTAAAACATCTACAAGAGAAGAAAATCTCTAAATAAAACCCCATACTAAACCGCTTGACCAGCGTGGTATAGTAGATCAATTTACCTCCGAATATGGAGGCTTGGACCCAGTAATATGATGTATATAAGCTGGAGCCTAGTAATGTGACGTATATGAGCTGTGATGATGGTGATGAAAGAAATATTTCTTTCATTTTCTTAATGGTGATGTATTAAGAATCATCATTATCATCTTGTCTCAATTACTTATGATCAACGCAATATAGAGTATATTGCTTCCATCGTACATAATGAATCCTATATCTATAACTAATACATAACTATAACTTCTTCCTTCCTTCAAGATTCATATTCAACGAGTAGAAGATTAACTGAGCAAAAGAAGGAGAGAAACAGTAAATTTATCTACGAAATTATTTTGTTATCACGCTTAAAAACGATTCATTGGTAACTAAATCGTTATTAAATATCCATTTATCTATTCTAAATTTTGAAGATTTATCATTCTATTTTGAAAACATAAAAAAAAAAGTTATTCATAGAAAATCGGAGCTCAAAAAACATAGTAGAAAACTCTGAACGATTAGAGCTATTAATCACTGTCATTCTTAAGATATAGAACAAGGTTTTGTGAGCAAATGACATATAATACTTACGTATATTAAAATACTGGCAATGCGCCCTCGCTTCGCTTCCGTTTCAGTCGCCTTACCCACGTAGTTCCTGTTCCCGTGGGAATACCGGGATAAAATATAATCTATGTTATTATAGCTCCCTGATATTATAGCTTTCCATTGATGAAAGAATTTTTTAAATTATTTAGGTGGTTTAAGCATGAAAGCATAACAAACCAACAAACAAACTTACTTTCGCGTTTATAATATTAGTAAGGATAGATAAGTAATCTAATTCAAAAAATGCCGCTACTGGACTTTAATAACAAAATCTTATTATTAATTAGAGATATGATGATGATCTTAGCACACATAAGTTTCACTGTTGGGCTCAAGCCTCCTCCGTAATGGGAGGGCAAATTAACTGCTATACCACACTGGTCTGATGTATTGCATAGGGTTTTATGTCAAGTTATCCTTCTCTTGCATAGATGTTATATGCATATTATATCCCTTAGTCGTCTTTTACGACATCCAACGGCTATATAAGAAGCGTATTCTTGTATTCTCTCTCGGTCACTAAGCAGTACTGAGTTATCATCATCATCATCAGTCCATATATGTCCCACTGCTGGACTCGAGGCTCCTTTCCAATTAGAGCAAATTGACTTACTATACCATGCTGTTAATACACGTTGGTATAGGGTTCTATGTCGAGGTTTTCTTCTCTTTCACAGATATTTTATGAACATTATATCCCTTAGTCGCCATTTATAACACCCACGGGTAAGAGAAGGAGTGAGGAATCGTCACCATACGGAGATATAGTAAGTAGTAAGAGCGTATAGTAAATTGACTGTGTTAATTGTATATAATAATTAATTGACTGTGTGGTAGCGGCTTCGAATACTACCAACCCTTGCTTTGCTCGTGGGTGTCGTAAAAGACGACTAAGAGCCCTAGATTGACCCGGACCAACTCCATCTGGTACTATTTGGGTCAACGATTACATTCCCAAGGAGGGTTGACGTCAGGCAGGCGGCCGGTCATAAAAGTTATTGCCGAAACTTTTTGCAATATGTCAAAACAGATGACATATTGCGTCGACCCCAAGTAATTGGGATAAGAGCAAGATGATGATGATGAAGAGCGTATAGTAAAATAATTTCCCTCCTATTGTGGAGGAGGTTCGAGTTCATCAGTGGGACGTATATGAGCAGAGATGATGAAACATCTATAGGCGAAGGTGAACCTGATAATAGGTGTGGCGTGTGCTCAAAATTAATTATTAGTCTGTATCAGCGTCACTACCTCTGGCACCATATCTTGATAGTTTTTAAGAATCAGATCACGGAAACGTCAAGTATTATACTTGGGTGTTTTTGATACAACATTGGCAATGATTTTTGATGTTTGTCGTTTGACCGTTAACGTTTGAAATATTACCGAGCTTTCGTTATTGAGAGTTGTCCGTTGAAAACTGAGTTGGGAACGAGACTCGAGAGCGATCGGCCGTGTTGTATCAAATTCACCGCGTTTCCCTAACTTGTAAGTTAGCTGTCGGTATCCGTGTAATTAGTGGTTATGATAGAAAAGTGTTAACGCTAATTGTTGAATACAGTTTAAAAGTAGCCATCCGAAGTATTATTTTATCCCCTCGCGATGTGTGACCGACCTGATAGTGATGCAGCATGGCGCCCCCAACCCCCCCGATAAACCTAAACACATACCTATAGTGTATACTGTCGTAATCTGTTCTTTTAGGCATATATACTTGTACAATATAATTTCGATGTATCACATCTGCCAGGCATCCTTAGCGACGGCTCACTTTTATTTAAAAAAAACCTATACTAACCAATTCGATAGTAGGTCAACTATTGTAATAAAGGCTCGGATCTAACAGTAGACGTATACGAGTATTAATGATGACTGACTTTTCAATATGAAAATTTGCGATAAGAGTAAAGTTAATTATGTAAGCTGTCACGTACCCTTTGATCTTATTAACCGTTAGATTAACTGTGACGTTATTCATTGTTTATTCTTCATTAATTTATTCTACGTATACATTTCAAATTGACTGCACAGATGGCGTAGTGATGACTTTCAGTGCCGAGGGCTTAGAGTAATATATTATAATATATAGAGTAATATATTATAATATTATAATAACTCATAGAAGGTAACTCCGCGCACAACTGTTTGACGTGGTACCACCGTCGCCATTTTAGCAACGTACCACTCTGCATCGTAGCAGGGTTCATTGATTTTACCTGGAAGCGTTATGGTCTTCAACTGTTTATTTCCAGCGATCATTTCTCCCACGTACGTGCAAGCTCTGGAATGAACTACCTGCTGCTATGTTTCTCGAACGCTATGACATGTCCTTCTTTAAATGAGGTTTAAGAAAAGAAATTTCTTCACGGTAGCCTGGCTGTGCCCCTGGTAATGTAAAGGTGCATTACCATTAGGTGTGCTGCTTGCTCGTTTACCACCGTTGACAATAAAAAAAAAAAAACAAAAAATGAAACATTTAAATTGGAACCAGATGGCTCCCTACGCCGGAACGTTCTGTAGTGTCCAAGGTCATTGCATACAAGGCAACTGTATTGTATAGTGGTGTACGTGTGTATGTGTGTAATCGTTTGCACGCATGTAGTAGTTTTGGCTTCACGTTTTTGATCGCGTGAGTACCGACACTATCCTTCTATAAGTTATTATTCTAAGGCCGAGGGCTTGATACTAACTCAAGCTTATAAAGGTGCCATTCCACCCTCGGATGCAGGTTGCACACGCATAACACGCAGCCGCTGCCTGCATTCTCAACCGGTAATGATTCCGAGGCTGGCTGTACGTGCTGCGACAGGTGGCGACCAGAGAGCCGATAAAAATTCTATGATTGTATTCAATATGAGCGCTAATTGGATTGCAAATTAAGTTTGGTGAAATTGGCTCCGAGTAGGGACTACTTGGGACTTGTCTCAACAGGTTGGAGTGCCGTAACTACGTGCACATCGACTTGCAGCCGCAGCACTACTGGTCTGCGATCGATTGCGGCTGCAAGTCACAGCAACACTTGCAGCCGAGGCTCGGTAGCACGTGCAGCCGCAGCCGCGTTCGGA
The DNA here is from genome assembly GCA_032191425.1 of Lymantria dispar. Taxonomy (NCBI): domain Eukaryota; kingdom Metazoa; phylum Arthropoda; class Insecta; order Lepidoptera; family Erebidae; genus Lymantria; species Lymantria dispar. The sequence continues at coordinate 2,586,080 of CM063462.1, read as the reverse complement.
ATGTTTTTTACAGAAATCCATACTTTTACATAGAAAACCAATCAGCCGCTGCATATGCTGCCTGCAGCCGCAGCGTGCAGCCGAGGTTGGAATAGCACCTTAAAGGTTCTTAGCGATACATTACAGGTCTTTATAAGTTTTCCGTGTGATGATGTGATGTTTTATAACCTCTTGTTTCAGTATCACCATCATCACAGCTTATATACGTCCCACTATTGGGCTCGAGCTTCCTCCACAATAAAAGGGAAATTGACCATCAATGTCCCTCCTATTGTGGAGGAGACTCGAGCCCAATAGTAGGATGTATATAAGCTGAAATGATGATGATGAAGGAAGCTAAAATATATAAATTGTAAAGAAGTACTATACATATGTTTGACACTAAAAAGGCAACAGAAAGATGTACCTTTTCAGTATGAAGCGAAAATATTTTATTATATTAATAAATAATATTTTTTAAAAGTTGAAAATAAGTTTTATGAATCAACTAGCAACCCGCCCTCGCTTCGCTTCGGTTATAGGTTATAGTCGTTTTACCTGCGTAGTTCCCGTTCCCGTGGGAATACCGAGATAAAATATAGCCTAGTTTACGCCCTGATATTATAGATTTCCATTGGTGAAAGAATTTTTGAAATCGGTCCAGCCGTTTTGAAGATTACCCGGAACAAACAGACAGACAGACAGACAAAAATTTTTTAATTGCTATTTTAGGCATAGGTGTCGTGCAAATAACCGTGTGAGCATGAAAAAAGCCCATTATTTTGACATTACAAACAGACACTCCAATTTTATTTATTGGTATAGATATAGATTTATAAGATGTATCAAGAAATTCTTTTGTTTCTTTGCGAGTATTATGCAAAGTAAAAAGTTTTGTTATTTAAAGTTCCCCTCCAGAGTTGGTAAATAAATTGTAATAAAATGAAATAAAAAATTAAAAAAATACCTTTTATTTCATGTGGTAGTAAAATTTGTAGTTGTATTCTTACTCTATCTCTACATGGAAAATTTAAATATTTATAATCAATTGTAACTACAGCATGAAATATTTTTTATTTTTATTTCATTTTATGGCGATTTAATTTGAATATTGCATTTATTTTGTACGGATTTATTTAATATAAATTATTTTCAGTGTGGTGACGGAGTAAGAATACAATTCACCACTCCCTCTCTTTTGCCCGTGGATGTCGTATAAGACGATTATGGGATATAATATGCACATAACATCTGTGCAAGAGAAGGCAATCTCGAAAGGAAACCCTACACCAACATGTCTGACCAGCACGATATAGTAGGTCAAATTTCCTCCCATTGTGGAGGAGGCCCAAACCCAACAGTGGGACGTATATGGGCTGCGATGATGAAATTATTTAAAAAAAATGACAGCTTCCCAGGCGACACGTTCCGCCGCCGGCGACTCGGGCGGCGCAGGCGCGAGTATCTGCGCCTAATGCCGCCCTAGCCGAGGCCGCGGGTGATCGAATCGGGGAATTATCCGTCACCCGCAGAGAGGCTGACCGCGCGATGGCGACCGACGTCCCAGTACGTCGAGAGGTGAGAGGTTACCCGAAAGGGTATTCCGTCGGGCCGACCACTGATGACAAGTCACATCTACTCCGGTGGTCGGCCCAACAACGAGGTGACGTTCCCGCGCACCGTCCTTTCATCGCCCCGGACGGACAGGACCGCGCGTGCGCTTACCATAGCCCACCCATAAAAAAAAAAGCTTGCTGAGTTTCTTGCCTAATATTCTTAGCTTGTAGTCGCGTTCCGATCCGGTGTTAGAATATTAGATTGTCTCAAACAATGTGTAAACTTGACAATATGTAACTGCAAAGACTACTTAAATATACCATACAGCAAAACTATCAATAAATGGATCATTATCTCGACTCATACACGTCCTACTGCTGGGCTAAAGTCTTCTCCACAATATGACGGAAATTGATTTTACTATTCTACGCTGGTAAGACAGGTAGATATAGGGTTTTGTTTCGAGTTTACCATCTCTTACATAGCTGTTACATGTGTGTTATATCTCCAAGTCGTCTTTTACGACATCCATGGGCAAGATAGTGAGTGGTTAATTGTATTCTTACTCCGTCACCACACGAAAAATGAATGGATAGATTACTAGTATCTCAAATATAATAAAATAAATAAAAATAATTTTCCGTGTGGTGACGTAGTAAGAATACAATTCACCACCCCCTATCTTACCCGTGGGTGATCGTACGAGACGACTAAGGGATATAAAACGCATATATCATCTATGCGAGAGAAGGAAAACTCGAAATAAAACCCTATACCAACACGTCTGACCAGCGTGGTATAGTAGGTCAAGTACCCTTCCATTATGGAGGTGGCCCGAGCCCAACAGTGGGACATATATGGGCTGAGATGATCTCAAATAAGCTCTTTTTATTTTATAAAGCTCTCTTTCAAAGCGGAAGTTATTAAGCGTAAACTTAACGATTGTTATATAGAAGGTTAAACTGAACGGGGTCATTGCGGAAGGTTTGCAAAGCGAATTTTTAAACCATTTGCAGTTCGGTCAGTAGGTCAAGGGTGTATGTGTTTCAGGCCATTGTCAAAATTTACACAATCAATAGTCTATTTGATAAATGTTTTATAAAACAACTTTGGCTTTGAATATAATGGTAACTACATTATGGCGTAGTAGTTATGATACCGATATACCCCGCCTGTGTCGTAGGTTAGAATCCCGTATGGCAATATTTTGTGCGATACACAAAAAGTTGTTCTGAGTTTGAATGTAATTTGTATCTATTAATTATATGTTTGTAAAGTCCCCTGCAATACAAGGACTTCCTTAATGTATAGTGTTGTCGTTATAAAAAGTAAAGTAATGGTTATAATAATGTAATTGTTACGACTAAAGCAAAAACTGCTATGGTACCTTTTTGCTTTACCTTATTTTGACTGTCGGTATCGTAAAGGACGACTAAAAGATTAAAAATGCATATAACATCTAAGCAAGAGAAGGTAAACTTGAAATGAAACCCTGTATTAATACCAGCGTAGTATATATATTAGTTGAATTTCGAGACTCGAGCCCAACAGTGGGAGGTATAAGACAATTACTATAAATATCTAGATGACTGATTAGCTCGCAATAATTTTTGTAAATTGGAATTATTTGGATAACGCGATTAAACATTGAAGGTTTGATATGGAGTAAAAAAATAATACAAAAATCCGTGTGGTGACGGAGTAAGAATATCAATTTCACTCCTACTGAGGACGAGTAGGAGGCTTGAGTCCAGCAGTGGGACTTGCATAAGCTGAAAGTAAATAAAATTATTTATTCTTGATATTTATAGACCTTCATATTTCATTATTTGCATAAATTTCAAATTGATTGCGCAGATGTCATAGTTCCTGCGAAATATTGAAACATACCTGTTGTTGCCGATTATCTCCAAGGCAGTCGGCAGAAACAAGTCATCAGCTTTATTTTGTTTGGTCGTCATAATGACGAAGGGGGGTTCTGGAGCAGAAACGCAAAACGCGTAAGGGACCGCTATGGTTTCGGTGTATTCCGGTCGAACAGTTGCGGCGAGGGACAATGCGTAAATACATTTCCACAGCGTAAATAAAAAGAAAAACCGTAATACTATATAAGAAACATTTTTTTTGAGTTATGTATTCATCACAGAAATAGCTTATACGTTATTGTATTTCAAATCGATTCCACTAGTGCTCATAAAATATGTATAGAACGTCACGCGATGTATCGCTTGTAAGTCAAATATCTTGTCTAGTATATATCGATAAAATCTGTAAATGTAATTATAGTGATATTTAATAGTCTATGATCAAATTCAAATCATTTATTATGTATAAATCACGCGGGTACTAACGACAGTATGGGCGACTTACATATTGTCATTATGAAAATTATTACGGTATCGGAACGAGACCGCACTGAGAAGATCCGGTAAGAAACGTACGAAGTTTGTATATTTTTTATTTATTTCATATCTTCTTTCCAATAAAATTGCAATATCAGGTTGACCGAGCTTCGCTCGGAGTATTTTTGTAGCATTTATTCAGATATATATTAATAAATAATAAATAATGAAAATTATATAAAAGATTACAAAAAGAGAATAATAATAACACCGAGATTCGATCCGACGCTGTTTGCCGCCGATGTCACAAATAAAATGAAGCCTTTTTTTTTTTTTTTTGGGTGGGTCGCGGTCGGCGCGCCTCCGCACCACTCCGTCCGGGGCGACAGAGGGGCTTAAGCACGCAACTCCCGCAACCCACCCGAAAACCACCTCGCCTTCGTCATTGGGCCGACCACCGGAGCAGGTTTACTTGTCGTCAGTGGTCGGCCCGACGGAATACCCCCTACGCGGGGTACCCTCCCATCGACCGACGTTCCCCCCCCTCGAGGAGGACGTCGGTCTTTCCTCACGCGGTCGGCCTCTCGGCGGGTGACGGACTAATCCCCGGTCACGTCACCCGCGGCCTCGGCTAGGGCGGCATGAGGCGCAGATAGTTGCGCCTGCGCCGCCCCAGTCGCCGGCGGCGGATCTCCTCATCGAGGCTGCGCTCCACGCGCAGACGATCCGCCGCCTCCTTCTGCGAGATCACTGTCTCGCAGAAGGCTGCGACCGCGTCCCAGTTCCCGACGCTGTCGACCATCGCCCTAGCGATGGCCGGCAGCGTCAGGTCGGCACCGATGATTGCGACGAGTTCACGGCGCTGCACTGCCCAAGCCGCGCAGGCCTCGAGCGTGTGGCGCGCCGTGTCCTCGTCGCAATCGCAGTGGTGGCAGGACGGTGTACTCTCCCTCCTTACGACCCTGTGCAGGTATTTGGCGAAGCTCCCGTGCCCCGTCAACACCTGCACTAGTCGGAAGAAGAGCAACCCGTGCCGCCGTTCCAACCACTGCATCAGCACCGGCCGGAAGGCCTCCACGGTTCGCACCCCGAACCGAGGCCTCTCCAGCCGGACTGCCCAACGGGCAATGACGTCTCGGCGGGCGTCGACGCGCCAGGCGGTGAGATCCCTTAACGAAATCACACCGCCCTCCCCGCGCACCCCGACACCCGCCGATACAACTCGGCGAGCATTTCCGCCTCCAGGTCCCACGGGGGAGTCCCGGCCAATAGGCACGCTGCCTCCGTCGCCACCGTGCGGTATCCGCGGATGGCCCTGACCGCCATGACCCTCTGTGGTCGCCACAGAAGGGCCCTAAGTCGGACGGTCAAGGACCCCGCCCACACCGGTGCGCCGTACAGGGCCATCGACCGGATGACCCCCGTGTACAGCCGTCGGCAGGTAGCGCTCGGTCCGCCCACGTTCGGCATAAGCCACGATAGGGCGGACGCCGCGCCGACGAGCCGCGGAGCGAGCCTGCGGAAATGCTCCCGGAACCACCATTGCCCGTCGAGCACCAGGCCCAAGTATCTCATATGGGCCCGGATGCTGATGTCAACCGATCGGACGGTGATCGAGACGCCGATGGGAGGGCTCATAAAGCGCCCATGGAACAAGAGGGCCTCCGTCTTGTCCAGGGCGACCCTCAACCCCAGCGCCTCGATCCGCCTGACGACCTCTTCGGTGCCATAGGTCGCCAGGCTTACCGCCTCTTCTAGCGTCCCACCGCGGGCTGTGACGAGCGTGTCGTCGGCGTAACAAATCACGCCCAGCCCGGGCGGGAGGCTCCCCCGGAACGCCCAGTCGTAACCGATGTTCCACAGGGTGGGTCCGAGGACCGACCCCTGTGGGACACCGCACGTCATGGGCGTTCGCACAACGTCCCCTGCTCGGTTGGTACAGAGGACGCTGCGCCCCACCAAATAGTCTGCCACTAGCCGCCTCAGGTAAGCTGGCACTCCGTGATACCGGAGCGCCTCCCTGATGCAGCTGAATGGCAGACTATTGAATGCGTTGGCGATGTCTAGGGACACCGCCAACAGCACTCCCCCACCGGTGACGGCCTCAGTCGCCACGGCCCTCAGGCGCAACAGAGCCGCGATCGTCGAACGACCCCTCCTAAACCCAAACTGGGCGTCCGACAGATCGGGCCCCGTGCCGACGAGGTGCCGCTCGATGCGGGCAGCTACCACCCTCTCCAGTAGCTTGCCCGTGTCATCGAGCAGCACGATAGGCCTGTAGGCCGAAGGCGACCCCGGAGACCGTCCCGGCTTCGGCAGGAGCACCAGCCTTCCCTCCTTCCAGCACCCAGGGAACCGTCCGGACGCTGAACACGCGTCGAACAGCTCCCTGAGGCGGGGACCCAGGTGGTCGAGGACCAGGCCCAACACGCGGTTTGGAACACCGTCGGGCCCGGGGGCGGTGGACTTTGCGCACATGCGCGCCACCGCCACTCCCATCTCGGGTTCCGTGATGGGCGGAACACTGTCGTCGTCGGCCTCCCGGTCAGTGTCTGGCGGAGCCATGACCGGGGGCGTGTGTTCCGCCCGCCGCGGGAACAGGTCCCCGACGACCCGGGTGAGAAGGCTGGGCTGGAGAGTCTCGGTGAGGGGAAGGCCCCGCGCGCGGAGCTTATTCAGCACCGCGCGATAGGGGCGTCCCCAGGGGTCACGGTCGAGACCGTCCAGCATCTCGTGCCGACTGACGTCCTTGGCGGAGCGGACGGCCAGCCTGAAGGCCGACCGCGCATTGCGGTAGCCCTCATACAGCAAGGCCTCCCGCTCCGCGTCGCGTTGGCGCCGCCGGCTGCGGGTGTAGGCCCTCCGGGCGCGAATGCACGCGGCCCGGAGATCCGCCAGCTCCCGGGACCACCAGTGGACCGTCCTCCTCGGGGGCGGACGCCGTACCCGGGGCATGGCCGCATCGCAGATCTGCGTCAACGCACTGCGGATGCGGCCAGCCTCGGCGTCCACCCCGTCCGACTGGTTGGCAGAGGACAGCCACGAGTAAACGATGGTTGTCTCCGCCAGCTGGTCCCGGTCTAAGCGACCCACAGCCCATCGCGGGAACGCAGGACGTCCATCCGCCCCGTGACCCCTGCTGGGCGTCGGGATTACCGGGGAGACCTCCATCCGGATATACCGGTGGTCCGACAAGGTCTCCACCTCCTCCACGACGCGCCAGCTCCCCACGCGTGCGGCGACCTCGGGGCTAGCGAACGAAAGGTCCACTATCGACCGGCCCCGTTGTCGCACGCACGTATGCACCGAGCCCCTGTTCAGCAAACAGAGGCCCAGTGCCGCCGCCCACTCCTCGATCGCCCGTCCTCGGTCGTTCGTCCGGGGAGACCCCCACGCCACGGACTTGGCGTTGAAGTCCCCCAAGACGAAGACCTGGCGCGATGCCATTCGCCGTAACGAGGCCTCCATGATGGTGAGGGAGGCCTCGAAATCGGTCACACTCCAGTTAGGGGAGAGATAGACTCCGAGGAGCGTAATCTCCCCCCAGTCCGCCGCGACGTATCCGACGCCCCTGTCCCTAAGGGTCAGAGGCGACGAAGGCCACGACGTGGAGGCGACGATTGCCACGGTGCCATCGGTGCTACCCAACCAGTTAGGCCGGTCGGGCACCACGTACGGCTCCGCGGCTACGGCTACTCCTATCAACCACTCCGCCATGGCTTGCAGGAACACGTCCTGCGCACCGGCGGTGTGGTTGAGGTTGGCCTGGAGGAGACGAATGGATACGGGGTCCATTAACGGTCCGTATCCATCGTCACCTCCTCCGCGCTGACGGGCGATCTGGCCGCGCTCGGAGCGGGGACTGGCCCGGTCGATGGGCCGTCCCGCCCCTTCGGGGCCGATGCCGGGGGTCTGCAGTCCCCAGAGCCCATGCGGTGTTTGGCAGGCCTATTGCCTGCCGCACACGCGGGGCAGTGGGGCACCGCAGAGCACGATGCCGCCTGGTGTCCGGTCTGACCGCAACGGAAACATAGCCCGCTGCAGTCAAAGCAGTTTTTGCATGTCAGTTTTTGCCATGCATTTGTAACACCTCGCGGGCCGGGGCTCTAGCACGGTTACCCGCGCCGAGCTCCAGCCCACGAGGAGCCTGCCTGAGTCGGCCAATTGCTTGACCGACTCCACCGGACACTGCACCCAGGCAGCACCGACGCAGCCCGGACCAGTGCGAATGGTGCCAATCCGGACGGTGTCCGAGGCACATCCGGTACGCGCCATAATGGCCTCCCGGACGTCCTCCACCGTCACGGAATCGTCCAAGCCCGTCAGGCGCATCTCTGCGCACTTGACAGGCCTGGCCATAGAGCCGGTCTCTATGCGGTTAAGAGCGCGTTGTTACGCTCGCAGAGGGCTGCGCTCGTTCTGCTCACCAAGGCATATCGCACGACCAGTACGGCTGCCCTGCCGGTCATAGGTGGGGTACTGCCGGCCGACCTGGAGGTCATCCGTGCTGGGAGAGCAGCGGCGGCGCGCCAGGACGCGACTAGGCAGGAATATCGGGATAGGCGGAGGGCTATATGGACGGATGTTGTTGCTCAGTGGCAGGCGCGGTGGGATCGCGAGGACAAGGGGAGGGAGACGTATCGGTTTTTTCCGGACGTGGCGGCTCGCCTCAAGGCGACTTGGGTCGAGCCGGACTATGAAACCTCCCAATTACTGGGGGGTCATGGGTGCTTTCGCAGGCGGCTGTACGATTTAGGGCTAGGAGCTCACGCGGAATGTAGCTGCGGCGAAGGGGATGAAGACATGCACCACGTTCTGTGGGCATGTCCCCTCTATGATGAGATTAGGTCGGGGATGCTCTCGGGGATACATCGCGACGGAGAAGGTCCGGTATACTACACGGATCTCGTGGCTTCGGAGGCGAACTACCGGCAGTTACGGGAATTCGCGCACGCCTGGTACAAGGCCCGCCGGCTTGAAGACCAGGTTGGCAGGATAAGCCAAGATGGCAGCCAGAGTAGCGGGTAAATGTGGCTAGCTAGCAGGAATACCGCGGACGACGAAGTTCGTACCGTGTGCTGTCCGCCCTAGTTATACAGGGAGAAGGACACAGGGCAAAGGATGAAGAAAGTTAAATAACTTGTAGAGATTCAAGAAGCATGTGCATACTTACACAAAGAGCATGGTGTGCACATGTATCTCGATGATTCGGCCTGTATGACCAAGATGTCGAAAAGGCCATGGGTGGTTGGAGGGATTTGACAGGCCTGGCGATTCGGACACCATCCTCCGGCCCGAACAGCCCCCTCAACATCGTGGCCAAACTATCGGCCGTCTTCGCGCCCTCGGCCCCAGGGAACTCGAGTATTCGAGCCCCTGTCCGGGCCTTGCGGGTCCTCGCCTCGACACCCCCGACTCCCCCGGCTTTCTTGGCCCTCTTGGGCCCGGCCGCGGTCGCAGCGTAGCTCACCACGCGGCCACCCTGACAGGGCAGCGGGGTGGGAGCTGACGCTTGCGGCCGCCTCGCCTTGTCCGCGGCGAGCGGCGGTCGGAGGGGCGGCTCAGGCGGGAGCCTGGCCGCTACGGCGGCGATACGTGCATCCACCATCACCCCTACTCGGGCTAGGATGACGCGTACCGCCGACTCCGACACGCCGTGCACCTCGTCGGGCGGCGGCTCCTCCCCCTTCCGCGGTCTCCCGCGGCCACGAGGCGGCGGAGGGACCACGACGAGGGGAGGAAGCGCCGAGGCCGCGACGGGCGCAGCCGGCGCAGCAGCCGCGATGGGCGCAGCCGGCGCAGCAGCCGCGACGGGCGCAGCCGGCGCAGCAGCCGCGACGGGCGCAGCCGGCACCACGGACGCCGACGACGTGCCCGCCCTCCCCGGCGCAGCCCGCCTCGGTGGCGAGGCCGGCACCGGTGGCGTGGCCGGCGCCAGGCGCGCGAACTGGGCCCGCAGGTCGGCCATCTCCTTGGCCAACCCGCGGTTCTCCCGTCGCACCGCCGATAGCTCCGTCTCCAGCTTGCGGTTGCGTTCCCTCATGCCGGAGACCTCCTCGCTAAGGCGGGCGTTCGCGGCCTGTAGGGCCGCCACCTAGCCACCGTGGCCGGCCGGGCCGGGGGTCCCCGGCCTCGCCGCCACCGCCGATCCGCGACCTCTGCGCCCACGGGGCATGGTCGGGACCTTGGGAGGAGGCATGGTGGTACTCCCCTCCGAGTCGGTGTTCGAGCTGCCCCCCTTGAGGGGGCGCTTCCGGACGCTCGGGGGGAGGGCCTCCTCCCTCTCCTTCCTGGCACCCACCGGTGTGGTGGTCCTCTCCGCAGCTTGCATCCTCGACGACGACGGCCTACCCGCGAGCTCCTCAACTGACGGCCCGCCTATCGTCCCTATCCTACTCCTAGCGGACGGACCTGCGGCGCATCCCCCGCCCTCGTCCCTGTTCTGGCCGACCTGCATCCGGTCGGTGCAACTTTCGTCGGCGGACGGCTCTGTGGCATTGCCGCCCTCGTCCGCCGACATCTCCGAGGCCATGAACGCCTCCTCCTCCGACGGCCCTGCAGCACTGCCGCCCTCGTCTCGCGACGGCTCTGCAGCAGTGCTACCCTCGTCGCTCAACAGCTTCGATTCCGAGCTGTACCGGTCGGAGTCGCTCCACTCTTCGGAGTCGCTCCCTCCGCCTTGTCTCACCGTGGACGGTCCTGCGGCCTCGCCGCCCTCGTCCTGCGACGGCTCTGCAGCAGCAGTGCTGCCACCCTCGTCGCCCTCAGCCATACCGGCCGCCTTCTGCCGCTCCCGCCACGCCTTCGACCTTGCAGCCAGAATGCGGGCTCGCGCCTGGGCGGTACGCTTCGGCTTCCTCTTCCCCTTCTTCTGCTTAGCCTTTTTCTTCTCCACCTCTTCTCTCCCTTTCACCTCCTCTTTCCCCTCTCCCCGGTGAGCCTCAGGATGTTGTGCCGGGCTCTCGGCAGTAGGGGCAGTAGTTGTCCCCCACCCATACGACTGGGGACTGACTGTGC